>CM031603.1:49191582-49204082 GCA_018398815.1 Conus ventricosus | reverse complement strand
CTGGGTGTAGGCTCTGCAGGGAGAGAAAGGCAGGGAGATGGAGGGGGAGTGAAGAGAACCGCGTTGAAGCATTAGCACCAGATAGAGTCTGCAGAGGAAGGACTAAGGAGAGATGTGAGAGAGGAGTGCTAACTGATGAAAAAAGAAGAAAAAAGAAACAGAAAGAGAAAAGAAAAGCAACCATGTCATTTGATTAGAGCAGACTAGAAAAGAAGAGAGAGAGAGAGAGAGAGAGAGAGAGGAGAGAGAGAAGAGAGAGAGAGAAGAGAGAGAGAGAGAGAGTGCAATGCGTTAATGCAGGAAGAAAGAAAGGAGAACAGATCGATGTTGATAGTCACTGTTCAATCTGAACCGGGGTTCGACCTCATGCTTGGCCACGCCACTTTCATCAGCAGTCCAACCTGACCAACGCCAGCGGTCTAACCTGACCAGTGCCAGCAGCCCAACCTGCCAGTGCCAGCAGTCCAACCTGACCAGTGCCAGCAGTTGTGTTGTGCTTGTGGAAGTGACAGTGAAAAGAAACAAAGAAAAAAAGGAAAAGAAAAGACAGTGATTCGTGAATAGTTTAAGATCACCTGGCCAGGTAAAGTAGAAATCTGTTTATACCCGGGTTAGTTAATGATGATTTAGATAAATGGTTTTGTGAAGTTCAAGGAAGAGAGGATGTTTTATTTTGTTTGACTCCATATGCATTGATGTTTCTTTCCATGATTATGTGTAGTAAAGTTATAGACTTTACTAGTGGTTTGATGTGACGAATGCATGATATATGAATGAGATTGTAAGCAAGCTGTGAGTGTGTTTGGGCTGTGCCCCTAGTCCTTCCTCCACTGACATACCCCAAGGTTGACAATTTATTGGCGAGCCTGCCAGGATATTCTGGCCCATTTATTATAATTGTTCAACTTCTCAGAGAGGAAGCTGGGTGGGATTCAAGTATTGTAATCCTAAGACAAGGTAGTGTCTTACTGTATGTTCCAAGATAGTTAAATACTAGGCTTGGCATTGCTTCCAAGATAGTTAACACTAGGCTTGGCATTTCAGCCCCAGAGGACTTATTTCGCACAGATTGCCTATAATTCGCTCTCATAGTTGGGTCAGGCGCTAGGCGTCTTATAAAAACTAAATTACGTTGTCCCAAGCTAATATTATCATTCATAGGAATTGTGCTATCACGTCACTTGTGTCGGAAACCACCAGTTTGGCTGTCGTAGTAATAAAAATCTTGTTCAAAAAAAAAAAGAAGATATAATGGCGGAAGAAAAGAACACCCCTATTGAACAACTTGTGAGTGTCGCTCGTGATTTAGGCTACTCGGGAGAAGAGTTGCGAGCATTCGTTGAAACCCAACAAAAGATGGAAAGAGATGAACGAGCGGAAAGACGCCGTGTCGCAGTAGAAAAGGAAGAAACAGAAAGATTAAGGATTCAGGCTAATCAGGCTAGCGAAAACGCAGGAAACAGAAAGATTAACGCAGGAAACAGAAAGATTAAGGATTCAGGCTATCAGGCTAGCGAAGCGCAGGAAACAGAAGATTGAGGATTCAATTAGAGTTAGAGAGAGTGAAAATACAAAGGGAGACCCCCGATGATGGTAGCTCAGTTTCCAGTGACCTGTGCGCAGTTATGCCCCCGACCAAAGTTGCCAAAATTCTCTGAAGGAAACAGATTCGATTGATGCATACATCAGTCGTTTGAAACGTTTGCTACTAGTCAGGGTTGGCCTTCGGAAGAGTGGGCAGTCATTTTGTCAGCGCTATTGACGGGTAAGGCATTACAGATTTTCACTGCATTACCAGCAGACAACAATCTGATTTGGTGCTGTGAAGGATCATTGATGAAGGGATTGACCTCACAGAGGAAGGGTTCAGAAAGAAATTTCGATCGCTAGATTACAAGCAGGTGAAACGTACACTCAGTTTGGTGCACGTTTAGATCACTATTTTGGAAGTGGTTAGAGTTGAGCGGTACGAGAAAGGAGATAAGATAAGATAAGATAAGATAAGAAACACTTTATTATCTCATCATGAGAAATTTGGTCCAGGTGCATTTCACACAAAAAACACAGCACTAAAAACCGACCAAACACAAAGCAATATTTTTAAAAAAATTAAAAATTTTTTTTTTTTTATCCACATCACAGAACACAATCATTTCATAAACTCATTGCACATTATATTATACATAATATCATTTATATTGCACATTCATACATAGTCACATCATTTACATTGTATATTATTTAAGAGAGAAAAAAAATCACAATAAAATGCTTATAAATGTAAATTTAACGATTAAATCAAACAAATTTGTGTATAAATGATATTATATAAACACATTTACTGCCCCACAAATACACCCATGCACATACACAAGTTTGCACAAACATCCCCACATCACAGACAGGTATCCATCCATCCCTGCTCACCACACACACGTGCACGCCCCCACGTGCGCTCACATGCATACACAAACATACACTCACATGTGCACACGCATGCGCACACAATTGCACATGCGCACTCTCACCTAATACAAATTCAGAATTCATAGGTTAAAAACAAATTTTGCTTGATAAAGGTTACTGATTTAAAAGATGGATTGACTGGGGAATAAAAGTTTTTTGAGCTCTTGTTTTCACTCTCAAGGTTCTGTACCGGCGTCCTGATGGTAACAGTTCATAATGCTTAGACCCGGACATGGCTATCATCACTGGCTATCTGTCTGGCTTGTTCAGCACTTCCTGTCGTACAACGCTTTCAAATGGTTTGTCTTGCACCCACAACTTTTTCTACACACACTCACAACATCATTCAGCACATTCTTACATCGCAAACTCAAACTCCCCTACCAGCACATAAAAGAAATGGTAAGAACAGATTTAACACAGCATCGATAATAGGTTTGTAGAATCTCAGGAGCAACACCAATATTTCTCAGTTTTTGCAAGCAGAATATTCTAGATTGACATTTCTTGTGTACAGATTCAACATTTTTGTCAAAAGTAAGCTTTTTATCTATAACTGTACCTAAATATCGGTATTCATCAACTCTTTCAACAGTTTCTCCATCAATAGTAAGTTTTGGAACTGGTGGTGGATCTTTACGGAAATCGATAAGCAGTTCTTTTGTTTTTGTAACATTGAGGTCCAGAATAATTGTTCCTTGCACCAAGAACATAACTTTTTCCATACCTCTCTAAAATATACCTAATCACAATAGACAAATCGTTCAAGAGACAGAATCGTCCATAGTACATGATGACGCGGAGTTATCTCTCTGTACCATCTGCAATCGTTGGTGTAATCCAGAAAAAAAGTACAGGGGACAGCACTGTACCCAGAGGAGAACCGTACAAGTATTTTGTTCAGATGAGATTGCAGATTGGAAACGAACTTACTGTTTCTATTAAGTAAGAAGCTCAAGATCCAAGACTGATTTCGGGTACTAACTGTAAATTTAACAGTTTCAAGGCCAAGAGATGAGTTGTATTGTGTTAAAGCGGAGGAGAAGTCAATTGAAGGAGAACACAACAAAAGATTTGTAGTTAATTCAAATGAAAAGAAGCATTGTGAAAGGAGTGAAAGAATGGCACATCCGAGTGCTTCTCCTATGGTGTTTAATAGGCAAATTGGAGGGGTCAGTATGTTGGATGTAGTAAAGGTAAGGAGATGAAGAAGAACAATATTTTTCAAAGCATTTCATTACAATTTGAAGTCAGATGCAACAGGACGGTAATCCATTTAATGTGGTAGGATTCTTTTTCTTTGGGATGGTGGAGACAGTCGAATTTTTCTTTCCAGATGCGAGGAACAGTTAATTCTTTCACCAGCCCAATTAAAAATTTTACTATAAAAACATCACCGACTTTTTTGAGGCACATGTCCTTAAACAGTCTTCCCCAAATATTGTCTGGGACCCACTGCCTTACAACAAATATAGCTTAAGACATAGAGTCCAACAGTTTTTTGTGCAATCGGATCACAAAGTCTTGTTCAAAATTCAGTTCTTTCAGTCCTGTTCCTGTAACAGTGACATAACCCAGTTTTCAATTTCCCCCCGCAGATCATCCCTTTTTATTCCCAAAGCGCAGTAAAAATTGTTTAAATCATGGAAAAGTTCTTTCTGCTCAACCTATTTTCATCTGGGATAGCATTGTTTTTATTTTTGCCTGACCTGTAAGAGTGTCTTAAACCATTCCATGCGTCTGCTAATTTTCCTGTCTAAATTTCTGTTCTACATTATATTTTAAACTCTGTTTTGTCCTACCTAATTCTCCTCTAAGCATTGCTTGAAACCAATTTCCTCCCTTTTTAGTCTTTAGATTTGAAAGCAACCATTTTTTTCCCTCATTAGAAGAGTTTTGAGCGGACGTTGAGATCCATGGTTTGTTGAGGGGAAAACTTAATCATCTTACGGATACCATAAACTTCAACAAACAAATATAATAGTTGACAACAACGAGCTGCTTCATCAACATTTTCACAGGAAACCAATACAACACACGCCCAAACCGTGAGGCATCAAATACATCCTCTCAGCTCATCTGCACTCGCAGTCGACCACACTTTCACACACTTTCTCACAGACTGTTCAGTCTTTATTTTGGGTCATAAGCCGGATAAGGTTGCAACGTGTTTATGACGCGGACGTCCCCCAAAAAAACCTATAGGTGGGAGAGAATGGATATATTATGCCTTGGGAATGTTGCCATACATAGATCGATTGCTCTTGTCCAAACGTGTACTGCAAGAAACATATCTGTTAAAAAGAGTTCGCTGAATTGAAAGAGCTGGTTATGAAGGAACCATGATTTGTCAGGTTGCAGTCCCGAGTTAAATATAACATTGTGAAAGAGAGACGAGGCCAGAGAACAGCAGGGAGTCTGCAGTTAGCAGGAGAAGGTGTATATAGAGGAACGGATGAGCACTAAGGTGCAGGAGAAACAGGTTCCCAGGCACAGTTGAGAAGAGTGCAAGGAGACTAGGGGAAGTTTCTGCAAAGAGTCTGCAAACCAGTGGTGGGGCAGAAAGGAGGACAAATGGACAAAATGGTTTTTCATTTTGTCACAAGAGAGGTAGCATGTGGCGAGGATTGACGCATATAGGTGTCCAGAAGGTCAGCAGCTATGCAAGAGGTTGATAAGGGTCGCCAGGGAAAACGACCTGCAGTGTGAACCAAAAGGGATCCTTCTGAAGAGCGAGGAGTGCGGCCTATGGCTAGCACTGACCAGCAGTCAGTGTCAGGGATGGAGGGCACATAAGGCTATGTTTTCGTTACCATAGTGAAGAATGAGGATTGGTGCCAGCAGTAGGGTGAAAGTGTTTACGAGACACTGGTTGTCAATGTGTGTAAGAAGAACAACGCTGGTACGAGGAAGGATTTGACAGGTCAAATACCCCACCTGTACTCTAATATCGATTGTCCACTGTGAGGGTAGTTCCCATTTCTAAGATAGAAGAACGTACCCCTTACTTCTCAGGTCGAGTTGTCAGCGCTGGTGATGGAGAACCCTTCATGATTTGATCATTGGAAATATTCCACAAGGTGGGCAAGGATCCAGGGATCCTGAGTTTTGACTGCTACCAACAGGTTCAGCAGATTTCAAACACGGAGCAATAAGGGAGTAGAAGGTGATAAACCGTTAAGTCGTTCAGCAAGGAAAGTCAGGCATAGATGTTCACCGTGAAGAGTTTAGGGCAGCGCAAGGAACAAGACACCTTCTCACGTGAAGTCTTGGGAGTTGGCAAGAGGTGATTAAGAATAACGTGTGGTTAAGAGGAGGTGAGACAGAAATTTCTTTATGAAAGGCGGGTTGTTGTACCGAGTGTTTTACCAAGGGGAAGACATGTAGGTGACCACTCCATTTAGAGGTACCAGCATGTCATCGGTGAACACTGTCATGTTCATTGGGTCACGATTCCTCATGGCGGTCATCTCGGCAACCAGCAAAACTGCTGACCGAATCTTTGATAACTTTCACTGGCCCAGGGCAATGTTCAGACATAAAGCGTTTTCTTTCTGCAATTCATGGGTGACGTGTTTCAAGGTCTGCCCAAGAGGGGATAAAGAGGAAGGCGCCTCTTAAACAGCCCCCTTTAAATGACAACTACCATCAGAGAAGTGGCTGTTGATACTGATGGGGCCCCATCTCGCCCAGTTCCAACGTGTGTGCACCGGTATGTTGACAGCTCGAGGATACGCACCAGATATCCAGAAGCAGTCGCATTGAAATGCGTAGATACGCAACAGGTCGCTGAAGGGCTGGTAGACATCTTTTCTCGCGTGGGTGTCCATCACAAATTCTCAGTGACAGGGGGTCACAGTTCACCTCAGGCGTGATGAGGGAGGTCAACAGGCTGCTAGGGATCACACAGCTTCTCACTACCCCATTACCATCCACAATGCAATGGCTTGGTGGAAAGATTCAATGGTGTGCTGAAGGGCATCTTAAAGAAGCTCTGTGAGGAAAGGCCAGCAGATTGGGACCGTTACATTCCAGCGGCACTGTTCGCCTACAGGGAAGCCCCTCAGGAGAGCACAGGCTTTTCGCCATTTGAGCTGCTGTATGGGCGGACAGTTCGGGACCAGTGTGTATTCTCAAAGAGCTGTGGTCCGGAGAACAGGAGTCAGAAGAGGTCAAAACCACTTATCAGTATGTGGTGGACTTACGCAATAGGCTAGAGGAGACATGTAAGGTTGCAAGGGAAAGTTTGCAGAGGCTAGGGTCGTTCAGAAGAAGCAATATGACAGGAAGGTGAGGAAACAATTCCTCAAGGTGGGAGATCAAGTCCTGTTACTGCTTCCCACGGATCACAACAAGCTGCTGATGCATTGGAAAGGACTATTCACCATCACTGAAAAGGTAGATCGGATTACCGAATTGAATGTGAATGGGAAATCAAAACTTTTCCATGCGAATTGCCTCCGCAAATATATCAGTGTGAGACTCAGCACCATAGGCGCAGCAGCAATCATTGATGGAGGTGAAGGAGACCCAGCAGAAGAAGGGAGATTTTGTTGCCTGAGTTTCCAGGAGAAGAGTCATACAGGGATGTGTCACTGTATGAAGGGCTAGACAGTAGAGACAGGAGGAAGTTAGGGGGCTCCTAAAACAGTATAGGGCGTCCCTGACTGATAAACCAGGCAGGACAACTCTAGAGACCTGTACGGTGGAGGTAACATCGCAAAAACCCGTACATGTGAAACCCTACCCGATCCCGTATGCCACCAAGGAGTGATCGAGGAGGAGGTGGAAAAGATGTTGGACCTTGGGGTGATTTGAACCGTCCAAATCATCGTATAGTGCACCCGTCGTCTTAGTGAGGAAAAAGTCAGGTGAGCATCGATTCTGTTTTTGACTATAGACGTCTGAACAGTGTCACCAAGGCGATGCAGAAGTCATACCGAACGTGGAAGACCTGTTCGCTCAGATCGCCACAAGCAAGAGCAAGTATTTCACCAGGATAGATCTGAGCAAGGTTATTGGCAAATAGCCTTGAGTGAGGACTCAAAGGAGGTCACAGCATTCTCCACTCCTATGGGGCTATACCAGTGGCGAGTACTTCCTTTTGGTATGGTCAACGCACCTGCAGTTTTCTCTCGGATGATGAGGAAGTTATTGACGGGTTTGGAAGGTGTAGTGAATTTCATGGATGACATTCTGATAGCATCTGAGACATGGGAGAGCATATGAGGCAGCTAGGGCAGTTTTAGAGAGGTTGAGATGAGCCAATCTCACAGCCAGACCAACAAAGTGCCAGATTGGTTTTCCAAGCCTGGGAAGTCTAGTTTTGTTGTTGGAGGCGACACAAAGCAGCCAGAAAAGGGAAAGGTGGAGAAGATGATGAATTCAGAGAGACCAAAGACCAAAACAGAAGTCAGGAGTCTGCTAGGTTTTATTGGTTTCTACAGGGAGTTGTTCCAAATTTCGCAGCAATCACGAGTCCTCTCAGTGATTTGGTCAATGCAGGGAAACCGGCAGTGGTCGAGTGGTCAGACGCTGCAGAGCAAGCAAGCCGACAGTTTCTAGAAAGGCTGGTTCCCCTCCCATCTTTTAAGCTTTCCGGATATGTTTTAAACCCTTTTTGTTGCGTTTAAAACCCCAAGGTGGTGGAGTAGGTGCAGATTTTTGCAGGAGCCCGAAGGGGGCGAGTTTCCTGTGGTTGGGTAGCAGGAAGCTGACGAATGTGAAGAAGGGTACGCAACGGTAGGGAAGGGAAGTGTTTGGGTCGTTTTGGGCCCCGGGGGCCGAAATTTTACAAATATTTTATGGGAAAGGTTTGTGGTAGGGGGACTGATCATCAACCACTCAAATTCCTGGGGAGGCCCCAGTGAAAAACAGAGGGTGCTGCATTGGGCAATGGACTGCAGCCCCACAGGTACGAGTTTCCCGTACATCCCCGGTCGAACCAAAAACGTCAGAGCTTTAATTTTAAATTTGTGTAGTCTAGCGGCTGCAACTAGATAAGTCCCGTCCCTATTTCCCGGGGGGGATAGTACTTTGTAAAAAATGTGTTTGGGTTACATGAGAAATTTAAATGGTTTTGGGTTCATTCCCCTTTTGGGTATTGGGTTTATTTTTTTTTGTGAGGGTTTTTATGTAATGTAGTTATGTTTGGAGGGATCAGTCGCTTGTGTAGTAATAAATGTTTGCGATAAGTGAGGATGGGATTCCTCAGTGAGGGTTTTCATGGATCGTTGTCCCAAATTTGATTGTTTCTTTTCTAGTGTTGTGAAAAAGAAAGATGTGGCAAAAACCGCAGGTAGGGGAATTGCATAAAGGGGCGCCGGGTTGTTATAAAATGAGTTGAAATAAGGGAAGAGCGCCCCGTCAATTTATAATCATTGGGGTGGTATTCATTTAAAGATGTATTTTTTATAATTTTTTTAAAACCGGGTTTTTTGTAAAATTTTTTTCCCAAAAATTTTCAGTGTAGTGGGTGTCGCAAATTCGGTTTTGTTGTTCCTTTTTTTTTCCCTTTTTGAGACAATGCTGGCATAGTCTTTTTTCAAGGGGGAAATTGTCCCGGACAGAAAAAGGGAAAAAACCCAAGGGGCCTGGTCAGGCGCCCGCCAGTTTTTTTGGGCCCTAAGTCCCAAAATCAAATTCCTGGTTTCCCGGCAGACGGGCCCTTTAAATTGTCGCGTTAGGGCCCAAACAGGCATAGGGGGGAGGGCCCCCGGAGAAAAGCATGTCCAGCGACAGGGGTAAGTAGCTCGGCCCCCGTCTCGTGGTTGGCCAGCGGGTCTCAGCGCCCTTTGGGGGGGGGACTGATCGGTTAAAATTTTCAGGGGCCAGCGCCCACAAGTTTTGCCAGAGTGCCGGTTTTAAGTAGGGGGGGGGAAAGGGATTGTGTGGTGGGGGGTTTAAAATAAGTAATTAATTAAATGCCCTTTACCCCCCACAGAGAGGGAAAAGGGTGAAAATTTTGACTTGACGATTTTAAAGTCCCGTGGGGAAATTTGAGGGAGGGTAAACCCCAGTTTGAAGGGGGAAAATAGGGCCCAAAGGTATACCCTTTGAACCCGGGTGATAAAAAGGGAAAACGATGCGCGGGGTGAAGGGGGAGGAAGGGGGAAAAAGACGGAGAGAGGAGCGGAAAAGGTTTGGGTGTAGGGTTGCAGAGAGAAAGGCCGGGGGGATGAGAAAGGGGGAGTGAAGAGAACCCCGGGGGGAAACTTTTGCACCAGATAGGTTGCAGGGAAGGGGCTAAGGGAGATGTGAGAGAGAGAGTTGCTAATGATGAAGAGGGGAAAAAAGAAAAAAAAAATGAGAAAAGAAAAAACAACCCGGTCCCTTGATAGAGCAGATAGAAAAGAAAAGAGAGAGAGGGGAGAGAGGGAGGGGGAGAGAGAGAGAGGAGAGAGAGAGAGAGAGAGGAGTGCAATGCGTTAATGCAGGAAGAAAGAAAGGAGAACAGATCGATGTCTGATAGTCACTGTTCAATCTGATCCGGGGTTCGACCTCATGCTTGGCCGCCGCCACTTTCATCGCAGTCCAACCTGACCAACGCCAGCGGTCTAACCTGACCAGTGCCAGCAGCCCAACCTGACCAGTGCCAGCAGTCCAACCTGACCAGTGCCAGCAGTTGTGTTGTGCTTGTGAAAGTGACAGTGAAAAGAAACAAAGAAAAAAAAAGAAAAGAAAAGACAGTGATTCGTGAATAGTTTAAGATCACTGGCCAGGTAAAGTAGAAATCTGTTTATTACCCGGGTTAGTTAATGATGATTTAGATAAATGGTTTTGTGAAGTTCAAGGAAAGAGAGGATGTTTTATTTTGTTTGACTCCATATGCATTGATGTTTCTTTCCATGATTATGTGTAGTAAAGTTATAGACTTTACTAGTGGTTTGATGTGATGAATGCATGATATATGAATGAGATTGTAAGCAAGCTGTGAGTGTGTTTGGGCTGTGCGCTAGTCCTTCCTCCACTGACATACCCGAGGTTGACAGTGTGTGTGTGTGTGTGTGTGTGTGTGTGTGTGTGTGTGTGTGTGTGTGTGTGTGTGTGCGTGCGCGCGTATATATGTGTCTGTGTGCTTCTGCATTTACGTATGTGCATTCTGTGCGTGCGTGCGCACGCTTTGTATATTATAACATATATATATATATATATATATATATATTATATATTGTGTGTGTGTGTGTGTGTGTGTGTGTGTGTGTGTGTGTGTGTGTGTGTGTGTGTGTGTTTGTGTGCGTGCGCGTTTATGTGTGTCTGTGTGTGTGCGAGCGCGCGAATATCTGTGTGTGTGTGTGTGTGTGTGTGTGTGTGTGTGTGTGTGTGTGTGTGTGTGTGTGTGTGTACGTGTGCACTGTGTCTGTGTGCTTCTGCATTTGCGTATGTGCATTCTGTGCGTGCGTGCGCACGTTTTGTGTGTGTGTGCGTGTGTGCGTGTGTGTGTGTGTGTGTGTGTGTGTGTGTGTGTGTGTGTGTGTGTGTGTGTGTGTTGACTTGCTGCATGACATAGCCATTTGGTTTATATTCTTCGCGTAGGACGGGACGTGGTAAATCTGTCTAAAGCATTTCTTCACAAAAGCTGGGTGTTCAGAATTTAAAGGCATATTGTCAGTGTCCACCTCTCTCGTTCACAGAGAAAGATCGCTGTCACACCAGTGAATGATAGACTTGTGTCTGAACTGGGGAACTGAAGGATTTAATGTTATAGGAGGCATTTGTTCTTGCCATAGCAGACACAACCAGGGCGAACCTCGTACTCGTCTCATTTGTAGAACTTCCTCATCCGTCATCTTCTTCCCAATTCTACCTTCTCACTCGCCCCTTCGTATTAATCATTTTCATGTACATTGTTCTGCGCTCATTTAAAATCTGTCCCTTAGCGCTAACAAAGGCAATGAGAAAGGGAGAAATCCCAGTGTGTGACTGGAAATTGACAGAAATAATAGTATGTCAACAAAATAAAGGTAAGAATACTGAACGAGAATGAGAATACAGTCACGTCGCAACTGGTATAACTGATATATGAAAAAACGCACATAAATATAGCACCAAAAGGTAGGCCAAACACTTACATAATGTGAAAGTCCCATTTCCCCTCTCACCACCACAACGGCCCTTCCTCATCCGAATTCCTCCCGCCACTACCACACGTTCACCCCCACCATCCACACCTCACGTGCACACTCGCTCTCACGCACAGGCACAGACACGATTTACAATGACAAACACACACACACACACCACACCTATCTCAGAATAGAACGAAGTTGCGCTACAGGGTCCACATCGTCCATTGTCCGCCGTTAAGCGTGCTGCTGGCTACTGAATGCTCTCTAGAATCGTCAAGTTGGACTTCTCTCTTAATGACTATCATTTCTTACCTTTGTGACGATTTCTCCAGTTTGACTGGGGTTGGGGCGGGGAGGAGGTGGGGGGCGCGGGGGTGGTATTCCTCGATTTCTGCTCTGCTGCAATTCATTGAATCACTGTCACATCATTGAAACGTTGCACAGGAATCATCCTTTGTTGGATTTAGAGGTGTTAAGATTTAGAACCGTGTTGCTCCTCATGGAAACTAAACAGAACAGGAGGAGAGAAACAACTTGGCGCACTCCATAGTTGTTCCATTTTAGTTTTCAACAGACTAGCGCTTTTTTTGTGTCCATATAAAGTGGTCTTTCGACTTGGATAAGCTCGTTATCATAGGTAGAGTTTCACAGGACCTGTCAAAAACCGTTCGTGCCAGACGCGGTCAAATGCTTTCTAGAAGTCGATGAAGGTGTGGTAAATATCACGTTCCATAGCATATAGAATAGATTATTGTCACATGCGCAATGCCTTCATATAGAATAGATTATTGTCATATGCGCAATGCCTTGTGTCTTTGTGTTTGTAAACACAGCGAAGGAAAAGTATAAGACTGGATTCTTTGCACCTCACCTTTGGCGCTCTTGTTTTTCTTCTTCCTCTTCTAGTCCCCCCCCCCCCCCCCACCCCGTCCTCGACCCACACTCTCCCCTCCTCCTCCTCCGCCC
>CM031603.1:49181582-49184082 GCA_018398815.1 Conus ventricosus | reverse complement strand
TCTAAGAATGATTCTCAGAGAGTTAGCCAAAACAAAGGACAAACAAGTTACAAGATAAAACACGACGTGTTTCGACATTAATTTTAGGTCTTCTGCAAGAAAACAACATTTAGAACTACAAAAAAAAAAAACAACCGAAGAACGAGCAGTCACTTATCCATCTTCTCATATACGGCTGAAGATTGGCGTGGAATCAAAACGATGCCGGTGGAAAGGAGACAAAAGGGAGTTAATAATGATGATCATAATCTATAGTACAACTAACGCCCGTCTTGCGCTGAATATGAGAAGGTAAGTGATTGCTCGTTCTTCGTTTTCATTGTTCTGAACGTTGTTTAATTTGCCTGGAGAAGACCTAAAAGGTCGAAATGCGTCGTGTTTTGTCTTGTAATTTATTTGTTTGTTGTTGTTTTTGTTTTTAGCGGAATCACCAAGAATTCTTACATTTGTTTCAATTTCCGTCTGCAGTTACTGCACTTTGAGATTAGTAATATTCACAGTAGTAGTATAGTAGTAGTAGTAGTAGTAGTAGTGGTGGTGGTGGTGGTGGTGGTGGTAGTAGGTGGTGGTGGTGGTAGTAGTAGTAGCAGCAGCAGCAGCAGTGGTAGTAGTAGTAGTAGTAGCAGTAGTAGTAGTAGTTGTAGTAGCAGCAGTAGCACTAGTAATTATGAGTATTAAGGATAATGGTGATGTGATGCTTGAAACAATCATATCAAATACAGCAACAACAAATACAACTGCTGCTGTTGTAGTAGTAGGTTTAGTAGTAGTAGTAGTAGTAGTAGTAGTAGTAGTAGTAGTAGTAGTTGTAATTGTAGTAGTAGTGGCGGTGCGGTGGTAGTGGTGGTGGTAGTAGTAGTAGTAGTTGTTGTTGTTGTTGACGTTGTAGCAGCAGCAGCAGCAGCAGCAGCAGTGGTAGTCGTAGTAGTAGTAGTAGTAGTAATAGTAGTAGTAGTAACAGCAGTAGTATTAGAAGCAGTAGTAGCATTTCTACTAATACTATTGTAGCTGCTGCTGCTATCACCACCACCACCACCACTACTACTACTGCTGCTGCTGCTACTACTACTACTACTACTACTACTACTACTACTACTTGATAGGGCGATCTATCAAAAAGAGCTGTCTCTCAGCGTTTCACACTCACAGGAGAATTATCAAGGAAAGCAGATAATAAAACAGACACGCACGTTTTCGTGTTTTGTTATTCATGGAACAGGACTTTGGACCGCTGATTCGGTTCTGGTGCCACTATTTACTCTCACTGTTTCGGTCTTCTCCCTTTGTTTTCATTTGCTTGCTTTTGTTGTTTTCACCGGTAGTTGTGTAGCTCTACATTAGGTTGTGACGCTAACCATGTGTGTGTGTGTGTGTGTGTGTGTGTGTGTGTGTGTGTGTGTGTGTGTGTGTGTGTGTGTGTGCGCGCGCGCATGTGAGTGTGGGTGGGCGAGTGGGGGTGTGCGTGTGTGCGTGCGTGCGTGCGTGCGTGCGTGCGTGCGTGCGTGCGTGTGTCTGTCTGTCTGTGTGTCTGTATGTCTGTCCGCCAGGTGTTCGGAGGTTCATCCTAATCAGCTGCATCCTGGCCATCACGGACAGACGCAACATGAAGCCGGACACGGGCCTGTTGCCCATCGCTCTGGCTCCATCGTCTTTGCCATTGGCACGTGCTGGGCCCTTAACTGCGGCTACGCCCTTAACCCTGCGCGTGACCTGGGACCCCGCCTCTTCACAGCTGCCGCTGGCTGGGGTCTGGAACCTTTTAGGTGAGGGTTAGTTCATCGGTTGTTTCATTTCTACATGATCTTTTTCTCGACGCCGACGATTGTAGATTCTGTGTCTGTTTCTCTACGCTGATGATTGTAGATTCTGTGTCTGTTTCCCTACGCTGATGATTGTAGATTCTGAGTCTGTTTCTCGACGCTGATGATTGTTGATTCTGTGTCTGTTTCTCGACGCTGATGATTGTAGATTTTATATTTGTTTCTCTGCGCTGACGATTGTAGATTCTACATCAGTTACGTCAGTAGATACACGATGATCTGTGGGTAAACCAAAACCAAAGCCAAAACCAAAAGTAGAGAAGGCAAGATGGGGGTGGGGGGGCTGCTGTGGGGTTTGGCGCAGGATAGATACGGTGGGGTATGGGTATTGGGAAAGGGTTTACAAGAGACGACCCTCTGAACGGTGTGAAAGTTTTCAAATAGATCGTTTTGATTTTGCTCCAAAATGACCCGACATCTGAAACTGGCGTTGTGTTTCAATGATTTTGTAACGAAAAAGAAGTGTTGTTTGTGCACACATGAAGTGAAATGTGTTCAGCTGTTTCAATACAAATGCAAGTAATTCCCGCCCAGTCAGGTAAATGTGTCTTAGTATTTAGTGTGCTGGCGAGTGTGGGGTGCTAGGTGCAGCTATTGTGTTTGGCTGGGTTGTATGGTTATGTTTAGAGGTAGAATGAAACAGAGCTGCAGCGTGACTTAGAAATAAAGCATAATACACA
>CM031603.1:49169082-49176582 GCA_018398815.1 Conus ventricosus | reverse complement strand
CGTTTAAAAGAATTATGTTGAATTTTTGTCCCAGGTCAGACGATTCTCTTGATTTTATCATTCACTACTTTTGTTGGTTTTTGTCGATGATTGTTCCCTTATAATCTTTGTTTTCCATGCTCCTTTTCTACTCTTCGCTGGTCTCCCTTGTGATGCGTTGGTTTGCGATTTCCTCCCCTTGGTGGTGAGGACTATTGAGTGGTATACTGTCTGTTATTGTCTTGGATGGACTGTTACAGCCACTAGCAGTCAACTCGTGGTGTGCTGACGAATCACATTCAGGAGACAAAAATCGGTTCTAGGCTGCTGTGAACAAACGTCTCTGTTCACAGTACCTAATTAAGCGATTCTCACGTGCTGTCAGCAAATGATTTAACACGGACATGTGAGCGTGGTGAAAGTGTAGACTGATTCAAATAATGTCGGATAAAAAAGAAAAATAATTCCACTTCATTTCCAATACAAAGAAAACCAGAAATCGTCCAGGACTGTGAGGGAGAGAAACAATATTTCTCTAAAGGGTTATATACAGTCAGTGCTGTTTCTGTGCACGATAGACAATAACATCTTCTGGTTAGTGAACAGAAATATCTGATTTCTCCGTAATCATGATTGATCCACAGCTTCACTGGCCGGACGAGGAGGTGGAAGAGATCGAACTAGACAGGCCAGCAATCGATCAGATGAACGAAAAGGCCAAGAATGGAGGGGCTGACAACCCTGCCTTCAGTCATGGTGAGCAACGATAACAAACATAAGTTTAATGTGTGTGTGTGTGTGTGTGTGTGTGTGTGTGTGTGTGTGTGTGTGTGTGTGTGTGTACACTGGCGATGGTGTTCAATGAATGGAGTGTTGTAAACTAAATATGCACAGAGACAAATATCCTGAAAACAAGGGTAAAATAATGCAACAACAACAACAACGAGAATATAACATAAACCCAGTTATAACGTTATGTAAGTAACAGGTATAAGCATACGTGTAATCATGATTATGGAATTCTACTATAGCAGAGAGAGAGAGAGAGAGAGAGAGGAGAGAGAGAGAGAGAGAGAGAGAGAAGAGAGAGAGGTGAGACATTAACGATGAAACCATTGCGAATTGCGGTTACATACACTTTTAACTCATTGTCATTATTAGAAATTTCAACACGAAAAAGAAATATTGCAAAGGATTAGAATGTGGCTGATTTAAGAAGCAATACAGGTGTGATGTCTGTCTGTCTATCTGTGTCTGTTTGTATGCCTGCCTGCCTGTCTGTCTGTCTGTCTGCTCTCTGCCGTCCCCTCTCTCAGTCTCCCCGGCCTCCCCCCTTTCCCTACATCTCTCCCGTAACTCTAAACAAAACAGAACAGCACAAAACGAACGAACAAACAAACAAACCAAACAAAACAAAACAAAACAAAACAAAACAAGACAAAAAGCAGAAGTAGTTTGCTAATTTTGCTGGTGATGTTTCCGGCTGCCCCGGCTGCTACAGTGGCAGTTTTTGCAGCCATTGTCATCAACATCGCTTCCAATATAAAGCAGTGAGCACAGCTGAACTTTCAGACTTCGCATTTATGTCACTTTTGTTTTTTTCTTTTTACAGATCTGACAACGCCACTACCCACATGTAAAATCACGGTCACCGCCTTTGGAGAAATCCTCCTTCCGCTTCCATGCCACCATTCGTCTGTGTTTGGTGTGTCAATATCGCCAGCTCCTCTGGCCTTTTCTGCTCACCACCGTCACTTTACAGCAACCAAGAGGGCGGGAGGGAGGCGGGTTTTAGTTTACTCCCACCGCTACAACCATCCCACCACCCACCACCCCTACCCCCACCCCCCCCCCCCACCCACCACGCCTTCCACCCCTCTCCCCTGCAAACTCTGAACTGTACTCATTCGAATTGATCTGGCTTCCAACAAAATCGGAGATTTTCTTTTTAATTCGAACGCGGTGCCTTACAGGAGTGTAGACATTTCAGTACTTCCCTTTGTTCCGGTAAGGTTCTGGGAACATTTTGTCATGTTACTATGTTTGGTTATCATGATAGCAGGAGCAGAATCAGCAGCAGCAACAGCAGTAGTAGTTGTAGTAGCAGCACAGCAGCAGTAGCAGTAAGCAGTAAGCAGCGTAAGTAACAGCAGGATGGCCTGTGATTATTATTGTTTTCTATGGAAGTGGCTTGATGTTGGTTGGTCTTCTTTTGTTGTTGTCCTTGTTCTTGATGCTGGTGTAGCAGCAGCAGCAGCAGTAGCAGAAGCAGCAGCGGTTTTTCGCGTTGTTGATGTGGAGGACAAGCATTGGCTTAAGAAAAAATGGTTGATGATTAAAAGATGACTGGGGTTTATCGTCATCATCGTCATCATCGTCATCATCATCATCATTATCATCATCATCACCATCATCATCATCATCATCATCATCATTATCATCACCATCATGGTATGCTATGATGATGCTGATGCTGATGATAATGATAATATAATACAAGAGAATAGAATAGTGATGATGATAATGATGATAACAACAACAATTTTAATAATAAAATTGGGGTTGACTGAATGACACGGAAAACGACTCAATGGAGCGCCAGCAGACAACTCTTCAATCGGCTCTACATAGGTAGGCAGCCAATGCGTAAGTAACTGGATGAATTGCAACAGCTCTTAGAGCTTGGTTTTTAACCGAGGATAGGCGCTGAATAAGTCCTCCTCCTCCTCTTCCTTCTCCTCCTCCCCCTCTTCCTCCTGCTCCTCCTCCTCCTCCTGCCACTACTACTACTACTACTACTACTACTACTACTACTTCGAGTACTAATACGACTACTGCTGCTGCTGCTGCTGCAGCTGCTGCTGTTCTACTACTACTACTACTACTACTACTACTACTACTACTACTACCACTACTACTACCACTACCACTGCTATTACTATTATTATACGTATACTGTTAGAGAATCTGCGTGTCAGAGAAACAAAGGTTGCTTGTGTCATGTATTTGTGGCTTGAATGGTCTGTTTTCAATGTAGGCCATCACAGATGACGACTATCAAAGGAATAGTGGAGCACACGATGTGGCAACCACTTATTATTTATTATGAGGAAGTTCTCTTGGTCAGAGTACGAGATGTCTACAATAACAGAATTTGATGACTGAGGGTTTCCTTTATCGCAAGCGCTATCTAATATTGTCCTTGAGCTTCTGTTCTTGTTCGAAGGCGTTTTTTTTTTGTTTTTTTTTGTTCCCAATCATATAATTCGGGATTTTTTGATAGTCCGGTTGTCTGAGTTCCCTTTGGAACGTTCGCCATGTTGGAGGTTTAACTGGCAGTCATGTCTTCAAGGTTTCCCTTGAAAGCTCCAGGGTTGGGGCTTCCTTCGGCTATTCATATTATCTGGGTTCATTTCACAGCCGATTTGAGGGTTCCGTTTGCCCGTCATGCCTTCCAGGGTCCTTGGATAGCCACGCCTTTTAATCGGTCTTTTTGTTCTACATCAGTCTTGTTTTCTTTCTTCTTCAGTCTTGTTTTCTACACCACCTTTTCTTTCTACATCATCTTGTTTCTAGGGTTCACTTTAACAGCCATGTCGGGGGGGTTTAGGGAGGAGTCCTTTTGTCAGCCTGCATCTCGTTTTTTCTTTTTACTCAGAGGAAGGGGGAAGAAGTCACTCAGACAATTATATATGTGAATTTCTGTCGTCAGTTTCTTTTTTTTTTCTTTTTTTTTGTAACTGGGGTTCACCTTGATCTCCACATTATTTGTTTCTCATTTTGTTTTGTCTGGGTTCTACTTGACACTCATGTCTGAGGACTCTTTGATCGGTCTCCATTTTCTAGGTCAGTCCGTTTTCCCCCTAGGATTCCCTTTGGGTGGAGGTGGGTGGGTGGGTGACGTTTCATCAGATTGTTTTCTGACATCGGTGCATGGGAGTTCCTTCATCAATCTTTGTTTAAGGGTGGGGGTGCAGCTGGGGGCTAATTATTATACCTGTGTATTTTGCCTTTGTCATGCCCATCTTTAGGGTTTCCTTTGACAGTCAGATCGATAGATGTCGTGTGGTCGTCCTTTTAGTCAGTCATAATTATGTTCTGAAGTTCCCTTCGACATCCATGTGAGGATTCCATTTTGTCATTCACATTTTCTGGGGTTCTCCTTTACCGCTATAGACAAAAATGTCCCAGTGTCATCATGTTGTCTGAGGGAGGGGAGTGCGGACGTAGCTTTGGCAATATACTGATGAGGTTTTCATCTGTCTGTCGTGCTATCTGAAGGTTCCATTTATTAGTAAAATCGGTGGAGGAAAAGGGGGGGGGGGGGGGGGGGGGGGGAGACACGTGGGAGTGGGGTGGGGGGTTGGGGCGGGACTTGGTCCCCTTTACAGGCTGGTATCTGAGGTACTCCTTTATGTTATCGTCGGGTTTTGTCTGTCAGACTTGGAGCTTGACTTACACATTTTCCCATGGATTCTTTCCGCCAATCATACTCATGTTTAGGTCTATCGTGTAGAGATGTACATGATAAACACATGTGTGTGCGTGCATGTGCGCGCGCGCGCGCGCGGGGTGTGTGTGTGTGTGTGTGTGTGGTGTGTGGTGTGTAAACGTTGAAAAAAATCACAAGATGAAAACTCGGGCCGCAGCTTACCGTGTTATATGTACGTATTTTTGTTACTTAGCTCTGAAGAACTCTGAGTGGTCGACTGGACTGTAAAAAAACAAAAAAACAAAACTGAGACTGAATATCAGTTGATTTCATATTGTCATTTACAATGTTGAGTACAGCTATCTTTTCGCTAACCATGACACTACAGTACAGGACGTTACTGTTGGTCTTGAATGTTCAAAACATAACTGAAAAATATACACGGCGGATGTCTTTTAATGTTTCCGGGTTAATTTTGGGAGGTCAGCGTCCCACACGAGATTACATGACCATTTAATGTGTACAGTAACGAAAATACGAAGGAAAAAAAACATACGACATCGCTCACTTGAAATATAAGGAAGTGACTTTTTTCTTGTGACGTTTATTCTTTCTTTCTTTCTTTTCCTTCAATTTCTTCTTTGTTCTATCCTTTTGTATTTCATGTATACAGATAGGTTGTGTCCTCTTTAAATCTGCTGTCTTTCACTGATTTTTTTTTGTTTGATCGAGTTCAGTTTTTGCAGGCCTGTTTGTAAAGCAGGGGAAGTAACTGCAGACTGTTTCTCTAATACGTATGGGTTTCAGTAGAGTATCTTCCTCGAAGAGAGAGAGAGAGAGAGGGGAAAAAGAGAGAGAGAGAGAGAGAGTTTAGGCACATTCGGATAAAAAGGTGGTTCCAATATCCTTTTCGATCTTGATTGAAATCCGCCGTACTTTTAACACCCTCTCTCTCTCTCTCTCTCTTCTCTCTCTCTCTCTGCGTGCTTGCGTGTGTGCCTCGTTCACACACACACACACACACACACACAACACACACACACACACACACACACACACACACACACAGAAAAGAGAGAGAGAGAGAGAGAGAGAGAGATCCCATGGTTTTTTGTCGTGGATATGGGAAAATCTTCGATATTAAAAAAACATATTAGCCCTGACTATTTTACAAAAGCACATGCAAGCAAAATTACTGCAACTGCTGACTTGACAGTTACTCGTCAAGCACTGACGGGACGAAATTGAAAAAATAGGTTCCCTTTCCCATCATGTAGCAGACCATCAAAACCATGAATTTGTCGGGTGAGAAACTTTGGGGTGATCTTTCTTCCCCGACAATCGTTCGGGGACAGGGTTCGTAGACATTCGCTCCTCTTCGTGGCGACTGCCATGTCTAAGACCATCTCACTGGTACAGTAGGAGGGATGATGGAGAAGAATAAAGAGAGAGGTGGGAAGACAGGAGGGGAAGACAGAGGGCAGGAAGGAGGGAGCTGAGAAGGAGAGGAAGATGGACTAAGCACTTTTCAGACAGAGGAACTCCGGGACGGGCATCTTAAAGTGCCAGACGTATCCAAACGACTCTGCTCACCCAAAAAACTTTAAACGCATTTTTAAATGACTCGACTTTCTTGCGTGGACTTTCGATACCATGATACGAAACGCTGTACGCAAAACGGGAACAATGATCTTGATAATCGGACAAACTAACAAAACTGTCCGCTGTTTGTACTTTGGAGTACTTATTTGTATGTGAGGCATCTATTCGATCAGCTGCATCATCCATGTGTCATGATAATGTTAATATCAAATCTTTAGGGCCTCACTTCGTTTTGAATAAGTAACCATTGTGCACGTTGCAGTGCTTGTAAAAAGATAAAGAGTTTTAACGACAATAAAATCCTTGAGAGATATTCCTCACACATTTCTTATCATTTATAAAATGTTTACAGTGTGTGTATTGCTGTTTGAATTTTAACCATTAATAAAAGAAAAATTCAAAAGCTCAGAATCGTTCCTCAAGTCATTGTTGACTTCGTTTGTTAGACTGGCCTAACGTGTGTGTGTGTGTGTGTGTGTGTGTGTGTGTGTGTGATCGTTACAAAGCCAAATTCGCCTAATGCAGTGCAGAAACAGACTCAAAAATAAAGCAACATCCATGAGACAAACACGTGACACGGTGAAGATTTAACGAGCCACATGCAAGCCAAGGGAGATAAATAAGTGATACAGTGAAGATTTCAAGGCTCTATAAAAGGCACATGCGAGTTGGAGGAGACAAGTGACTTACACAGTACAGATTTCACAATAATTTATGATTACTTCTAATGTCCTCATACAGCAGCCCTATTGATCAATGTTGACGAACAACACAAGTGTGACGTCAGCCTGCAACGTAACAAAGGTGTGCTGATGTTAACGTCATAAGTGGGCTGGCTAAATCTGCAAGCAGACTGACGACAACACGAATGCCGTCAGTTCTACGCCCAGTTCAGTTCAGTTTTATTATGGGTTAACTGGCCACACAGAGTACTTTCACGGCTGTAACCATGCAGAGGAAATGAATTCCCCTTAGTGAAAGGAAAACAGCGGTGAGTCTTCGCAAAAGAAGCACACATCAATAGAAGGACACCTAATCTGCTGACATCCTTAAGGGGAATAAAATCAGGCCGATTGAGAACGCCAACTATTCTGAATTTTCTGGTGGGAAAATTAATGAATACGTAAATAAATAAACAAAGTTTGCAGTGAAAAGAAGACATAGATAAACAGATAGATACATAGATACGTGAGTAGATAAAAAAAAAACATTAACAGTGAGGTAATTGAAGGAAGCGAGCAAAAGTAACGGTGCGATACCACGATACGAAACGAACGGAAGAATAAAGTTACAAAAGCAAATACAACGCGTTTCCTAAAGTTGACTTTTTTTCCGGCTGGACAAACGAGAACAACGAAAACAAAGAAAGAAAAAACAAGGAAACAGTAATTTAGGTGTTTTCAGCGTGTTGTAGCATGTTCGTTCCTTTCGTATGGCGTCCTGGTAACTTTATATATGCTCTTTTACAAGAAATAAGTAAATAATGG
>CM031603.1:49144082-49156582 GCA_018398815.1 Conus ventricosus | reverse complement strand
TAGAATAATCTGATCTAATACCACTTTGTTCTTCGGCAATCTTTTCGTTATCTTCTGCCCACTGTGTCAGGCGGTTATTTAACACCCTGGCAAACACTTTCCCAAGTATACTCATTATAGACACTCCTCGATAATTGTCAGGATTATCAATATCTCCAGTCTTGTGTAGAGGTACAATGATGGCACAGTTCCACATGCTTGGATAATCGTGTGTGTCAAATATATGATTAAACAAACGAGAGAGAGAGAGAGAGAGGAGAGAGAGAGAGAGAGAGAGAGAGAGAGAGAGAGCCCTGCCTTGGGAACTTAAATGGCACATAAAAGATACTCAGGTATGAAACGACCAATTGTGACTACTATACATATGTATGAGCTATTACTGAAAATATAAGCTAAAATAAACTGCATGCTTATCAACGTTACTGCCCATGTATCTTGAGTGGCATACGTGTCATGACTACCATTTTTTTCCCTTGTGAGACAGTGTTGAATGGACTCCTGGGTGAAAGTCTGTAGTAAGTAACCAACATACATTTTAAACGTCAGTAAACTCTAAGAAGATATTTGTTGATTGATATAACACAAACTAATACCCATCATGGTGATAACTACCGTTGTGATCAAACGGCATTTGTTGTCAAGCAAATTTATTGGTTAACTTTTAAAAGCAGCGATTTTCATTTAAGGCACTCTTCAAAAATGAGCTACAAACTGTGCTCTGTGAGACTAAAACAAGCTTTTCTATGGAGTAAACTGGCAGAATTTGCTTAACCTTTCAACGTAATGTTAACTATCAGAAGTAGCCAAGCTGTTACCAAAATGGTAGATGCAAGGGAATGTTGGCGTCAGAGACTGCAAGCCTAAACTGGAGAACATGTAGCCATTTCCCATGAAGACACCCTTCACACATAGCTGAGAATCCTGCAGTGGCCAAGGAAGGCTCTGTATGAAGTTCTGAGTCCCCTGTAAGTGGAACTCGTACTGCAAACACGTTCCGTTGAAAGGGGTCCAAGTAGATGTGACCTGCATTACAGAGAACGAGTTAGCATGAAATCAACCAACCAAACAAACAAAAGTTATACCCACCTTGTGTCTTCATTAATCTCTCAAGAACATCGTGGAGACAGTACTAAATGGAGGTCCAGCATCGTGTAAAGCGCTTGACTCTAATTGTTAAACAGAAAAGCAGGTATGGAATGAGCGAGTTGGAACTGCGCTGATCGCATGGATGGAAAACATGAGATGGTCTTCAGCATTCTGCATCTGGCTTTGCGTGTACTGCTTTTCCATGGTTGTTAGTTAAGGTGATCAAATAGATGACGCATTCTTTTGGCTCTTAGATTTCTTTCTTGTCCCTGAGGAATGTCAGCTTTAACACACCCACTCCACTCCCTCCCCCCATACCCCCCCCCCCCCCCCCCCCCACCCCCCGCCAACTCCCGTCCATTTTTCTGAAACCTTATCAACGCGAATGCCTTGAAATGTAGATGTTATTGGGTCATCTGATAGTAGCAACGGAAAGACAACCATCGCAAACTATTAGTGTGGTGTCAGCTTGGATATCGGGATGATTTAATTCCATATATAAGGCGCTTTAACTTTCTAAGACTCAAAGAAAAATTCTGGTCATTTTTCTGTTCAAAAGATGGAATCAGTATGAGTTAGAATGGAAATATTTTATCCCAGAAAACTTTTGAAATTTGTTGTCCCCGTTTTTTTTTTACAATCTCTTTCAGTTTTATCCCCTTATCAATCTATTTCACATTTCTGTCAATTGCTTTCCTTCACCTGTCGTCCAAACAGTTTTCTTGGTCTTTATTGTCGGCCATGTTCTTTCTGCCTAAAGCTTTCTGAGCAGCCACGTTTGTTCCATGAGTACAGTCAAGTGACTCAGAGAAGTCACAATCTTTCCCGGGGTATTAAACTGAAATGTTGTCAAGTGACTTAGAGCAACCGCACTCGTTCATCAGGGTATTATATTGAAATGGTGTCAAGTGACCAATTATTTCTCTATTAGAAAATTGCATGAACAATGAAAAACTTCCTGCAAAAACGAAAGTGTTATTATGTCAAAGATCATTGTCCAGTATAATTTATAAGATGCGTTTAAACTCGTGGAAAACCAAATTTTCTAAGGATGTAGATTGCGCTTGTGGTCTCCCATTATCTATTCAATATATTCTTTTTGAATGTCCAATTCTAACATCTATATATAATATTCAAAGGATAGATATTGGTTCCTTAGGGGCTTTACAAGAAATTCTTTACAGCCCCAAAATTATTGATATAGCAAAGGCTATATCGAGTTCTGTTATCATTCATTTATTGTTATTGATTTATCAATTTAAAATTATTGTTTGGTCGTTAATAGGCAAACTTTCATGCATTTGTGTCCGTGCGCGCGTGCGCGCGCACGCACGCACGCACACACGCACACACACACACACACACACACACACACACACACACACACACACACACACACACACACACACGCTCACACAGACACGGGCGCGCGCATGCATGCGTGCATGCACGCACTCGCAAACACACACACACACACACACACACACACACACACACACACACACACACACACACACACACACACACACACACTCATATAAGCACTTACAAACATACACGTTTTTATTTTATTTTTATTTATTTATTTATTTATGTTTTTTTAGTCTAATATCACCATTGTTGTGAAGAGACTCTAAATTAAATTAATCAATCAATCAAGTGACCAAAAGACACTACACACGTCTTCCATGATACTATACTACAATAGTGTCAAATGACTTACAGACAATACACACGTGCTCCAGGGTATTATACAGAAATGATGCCAAGTGACTAAAGAAACCACACACGTTTTTCATAGTATTACACTGAAATACTGTCATGTACAACAGACACTACACACATTCTCCAAGGTATTACACTGAAATTGTGTCAAGTGACTAACAGACACTACACACGTTCTCCAGGGTATTACACTGAAATGGTGTCAAGTGACTTACTAAAGACATCACGCACGTGCCCCATGATATTACACTGAAATTGTGTCAAGTGACGTACAGACACTACACACGTTCTCTTGGGTATTCCCCTGAAATTGTGTCAAGTGGCTTACAGAAACCATGGACGTTTTTCAGGGTATTACACTGAAATTGTGTTAAGTGGCTTACAGAAACCATGGAGGATATTTCAGTGAAATGGTAGCACGTGACTAAGACAAACAACGCTCGAACGCTAGGGTATTAGACTGAGATGCTGCTAAGTGACTAGGACTAACCACACTCGTTCCCAAAGGTATTACACCGGATGCACCACGAGTCCAAACATGGCACGCACAGCTTTATTTTTCCGTCCCATGGGAGACAGTTAAAGGGCCGAACAAACAAGGCTTACACATTTCTGATCCAACATTTTTGTTGTTGTAGTCCAAGCAGAGGCATGAATCAAACTGTTGTACTAGTTAACTAGGGAAAATTAAGTTCCCAGAAAGTGATGACGTCATTTTTGCACAATTGTGTGTGTGTGTTGTCATTGTTTGAATATCGCCTGACCAGTTGTGTACAAGCTTTCATGCCGTATCTACATTATCTACAGGAAAATAAACCTAGTCGAGTTTGATATTAAAAGAATTGTCGGGAATTCGCCTATTCAGTCATCTCAAGAGCACAGATATATTACATTTTTCGTGACAAACTTTAATTATCAAACTAACAGCCCCACTTGTAATGACCCCTCAGCAATACCGAACACATTGTTGCCAGACCGGTTGTACACAGATGACATTCAGTTCGCCGAGTACAGCGCGGTTAGCTGGCTCGTGGGGAGCAGCCTGCAGAAAACACCCCTTTCCCTGACCTGCATTCAAGGCTTGGCCTCTGCAGCTGTGGGCGAGCTGTAAACTCCCCTTCCTCTCAGAACTAAGTGGCTTGCTCTGAACAGCCGTGCACGACTCGAAATTTAAGTGGCACGTAGATATGATGGCTTGATGAATCGATGCTTCTCAAGACTTGAAAGGCAATGAAACGTTGTCAAATTCAAGCGATACATGTCTCCACCCAGATTACTGGAATATATAGTCGACGACGTGCGAAGAACCCAAGCATTTACCACAGGAAAGCAGACGACTTGATCGTTTGTATGTTATGTTTTGCAAACCTCTTTAGCAAACCGAAGAAATCGTAGTTGTGTACGTGTACACTGGTAAAAGAGACAGCATGGATCGTCAAAATTTTAACAGCGCTTCTGACAGGACTCCAGTGTTCTTTTGTGAAGTAGACAGTTGGACTTGTGAAAACTTCAACAGCACCACAAAGGATCCAGTTCCAGCCTTGAATACACAATGCACCCACACATATACTCTCTCTCTCCCTCCCCTCCTCTCTCTCTCTCTCTCTCCTTCTCTCTCTCTCTCTCTCTCTCTCTCCCTCCACCACCTTGCACCACGTTCTACATGGTTCTAAACGTTCCCCAAGTTCTATCTGTACTCCTGTATTCACAAGACCCACATGTCGGACGTGTTAACAGGAGACAGACGGCTTCAGGAAAAAGGAAAATAGATAGTCTTGGTTTCCAATTCGGATATGTCGCGTCATGCCGCGTCGTAATTTTTAGTTTATAATTGTATATTGTGCCATCTTGCTTATGAAGGTGTACACCTTCACAGCAAGAAACGACAGATTCTCTCTCTCTCTCTCTCTCTCTCTCTCTCTCTCTCTCTCTCTCTCTCTCTCTCTCTCTCCCACACACACACACACACACACACACACACACACCAACATATATATATATATATATATATATATATATATATATATATATATATATTATATATATATATATAATATAATATATATTATATATATATATTTGTTCAAATATTTCAAATATAATCCAATCAATGTAATCTTCCTCACCTGGCACATGATGTCCGATGACGCCTCCTTGGGTGAGACGACAAAAGAAGGGTCACAGGTGACGTGGGCGGTGTCTCCCTGCTGTGTGCCCGACACTCTGACTTTACCGTTGGGCACGGCAGGAGAGAGCCACATTGGGCGGGCATGGGCACGCAGTAGAAGGAGGAGGGGGAGTGAGAGGTGAGTGTAGGGTGGGGCACACACACAGACAGGTCATCACAGGGCCGGCGGTGACAGGCGTTGTGGATGTTGGACTGAGAGGCAGGGGTCTCTGTCCACTGCTCTTCTGGAGATGGTGAGGGTCCGATGATTGTACCTCCTGGCACTGTGATCACACATTTATTGATGTAGTCACAGGAACAGGTCCAAAGACAAAGATAAGGCGGATATCATACAGCCAGACAAACATGGCAGATGGTAAGAGACAGAGAGGTACATGGGGTAAGACAGAGGAGGATGGGGGAAAGCAAAGGGTTCATGAATAAGTGTCAGGCAGGTGGGAGAATTTTCACTTTATGCTCATAGATTTTGTAGAATATTCTTTGTACCTGTTATATATAAATCCAACAAAAACGTTGCTTTTTCTGCTTTGAATCACTTTAAGTCATTTCTTTGTTATTGTTCTTACCTGTATGGAAACAAAAACGTAAAACAAAAAGTACTATTCTGTTAAACGAAACAAAAAGACAAACAAATCACAAGACAGAGCATGACGCGTTTCGATCTCGTTAATCTTCTTCAGGCAAGACAACATTCAAGACAATGAAAACGAAGAATAAACAATCCCTGACCTCCTCAAATCGGCGCAAATGGATGTGGAATGAAAACTGAAAGATGTGGAATGAAAACTGAAAGATGTGGAATGAAAACTGAAAGACGTGGAGTGAAAACTGAAAGACGTGGAGTGAAAACTGAAAGATGTGGAATTAAATCTGAAAGATGTGGAATGAAAACTGAAAGATGTGGAATGAAAACTGAAAGATGTGGAATGAAAATTCAAAGATGTGGAATGAAATCTGAGAGATGTGGAATGAAAACTTAAAGATGTGGAATGAAAACTTACAGATGTGGAATAAAAACTGATAGATGTGGAATGAAAACTGAAAGATGTTGAATGAAAATTTACAGATGTGGATTGAAAACGTACAGATGCTGCTAAAAACATCTACAAATTTGTTTCACTATCAAAATCATTTTGGGTATTTTATCCACACTATATATATATATATATATATATATATATATATATATATATATTAAATTATAAACAAAGCTTGCTCTTATGTCTTAGATTGAAGAAATAGGGGGAGATACGCATTCATATCTGCAGTGGTAGATGATTCTGCCTAACTAACAGTATGTGCTTGAGTGGGTGAATGGGGAAAAATAAAATAAATGCTTCTCAAAATGAGCCTTCAGCAAGCTTATATTCTCCAAGGGGAGACATCCTCCAATAGGGAGGGAAACTCACTAACATGTAACTCCTGGTCATATACCGATATTTCGAAACTTGGTGGTTTCTCCTCAGTGACCGCGGAAAGTGGTAATTTGACTCCTCTGCCTTTTCAGTTTTAAGAAGAATGCAATCCCAGAAAAAGGTTGGTGTGCAATACCGTAGTATGTTTGTTGAGTTTTCCAAAAACCAACCAAAGGTGCCATCTAAGAAGCAAAAGAAAATCATAAAAGAGCAAAACAATTCAGGAAGTTGGGTTTGTGGTCTTTAAGTGTTATGAAAGCTTCTCTTGCTGCTGTTGTCTCCACTCTATCGCTTAGGTCCATTTGGTGCACAAGCTCCTTTTCTTTTTTCTAATGTACTCGTATGTAGTTTTATCATCATCATTCCCAAAAGAGCACAAATTATCCAAGATATTCAACAAAAACAGCATCAAATTATCATACTCATGTATGCCCAACCTTAAAAACATCATTGATTCAACCAACAAAATGAAAAGCAGTACAGAGAAAATCGAGGGTGATGAAAGGAAATCCTGCAACTGTATCAAGAAAGAACAGTGCCCTCTGAGCAACAAATGCCTCTACAACAGCATTGTGTACCAAGCCACTGTAACATCAGAGAACGCAGAAGAAACATATATAGGTATCACTGAAAACCAATTTAAAACTAGATATGCAAACCACAAACAGTCATTTAACAAAGAAAGATACAAAAACCAACAGAATTGAGTAAATACATCTGGAAGCTTAAAGAGAAAAAGATAGAATACAATATATCCTGGAAAATCATAGAAAGAGCAGCACCATACAACAACATTTCAAAAAGATGTAACCTATGCTCAACAGAAAAGTACATAATACTATGCAAACCACAACTGGCAACTTTAAATACTAGGATAGAAATGGTTAACAACTGCAGGCACAAGTGGAAATTCCTATCAGTGAACAAGAACCAGAAACACACGAAAAACACAGACAGCACGTGATGACAGACAACACAAGCAGTTATAAAACACCGGCAGCACAGACCCACCACATCCTGATGATTGCATTGCATGAAACAGCGCTGAAGATAGTTTTAAACCTTACTTTTTAACAAATGTTGCTCCCAGTTCGGTTGAGCATTTTTTTAAATCTCTGCTGGTACTCACTACCATTGTCTAATATATATATATATATATTATATATATATATATATATATGTGTGTGTGTGTGTGTGTGTGTGTGTGCACGCACTGGTCTGTGTCGGTGTCTCTGTGTTTACTTGTGTTTGTGTGATGAGTATGCTGGCTTGTAGCAATTCTTCCGTTTTATGCGCTGATGGTTGTCACGCACGGGCAGTTAAAACATCTGCAGGATAGATTCGAAAGGTCTCATTCCCAGTTTCACGTCTTGTGTGTGTGTGTGTGTGTGTGTGTGTGTGTGTGTGTGTGTGTGTGTGTGTGTGTGTGCGGATGGATAGATACATAGATAGATAGACAGACACACATATAGATAGATAAGTTGACCTTGTCATTGAAAAAAGTAATGTTCATCATAAAAAGAATGCCACAACGCATAAACATAATTTTCCCTAACGGCAGTTATCTTGGTTTTGTGCTTCACATGATTCATCAAAGTTAAGTAAGCAACAAACCAGTCATTATAACTCTTGGGCGCGTGCATGAGCCATTGGTTGATACAAAGAGCTGAAATAGAAGATGGTAATACGTATTCACATTACTGCTCTTGACTTTCAAGTGGTATGATTTTCGTAACTATTTCTTGCTTTTCATTGGACACATTGTATGGACTACTGGCGCCTAAGCCAGTCAAAAGCATGCAAGAAAAATCGATTCATCCTACACAAACGTTGGTGAACGTCACACAAAAATGGTCTTTATGGCGGTGAATGAATATCACACATCGTCAAGATGACTCGCTTTTTGTTAAGACAAGTGTAAAAACGATAAAAGCGCCATTTTGACAGCAGTATTCGTCTCTGATCCGCAGTGTTGGAGTGATCTAAAATCGGTCCCTTAATGCACAAATGCCAGAACTAGCGAAATTCTTTTCCAACGTATGCGTTGTCAGAATTAGCCGATCACTTTTCCAATACTATAAACTGAATTAGTTTAAGCCTTTTCCATAATAAATAAATAAATAAATATATATATATATATATATATCTATATATATATTGCAAACACACACACACACACACACACACACACACACACACACACACACACACACACACACACACATATATATATATATATTTTTTTTATATATATATATATATATTTATGTCTCTCTCTCTCTCTCTCTCTCTCTCATCTCTCTCTCTCTCTCTCTCTCTCTCTCTCTCTCTATATATATATATATATATATATATATATATATATATATATATATATATATATATATATATATATATATGGTCAGAACTAGCGAAACTGTTTCTCCATAATGTGTCACACTGTCATCTGAACATTAAATGTAGAAAGATGTTGTCCGTAGAGAAGTCAGGCAGAAAGTTGATCGTCATCACACACATACACACACACACACACACACACACACACACACACACACACACACACCACACACACACACACACACACACACAGATCGTATTATCAGGAAACATTTATGAATTTATTAAAAACTTCTTAGAAAATAGATATATTAGAACGAAGGCAGGGAACTCCTATTCTACGAGAAGAAAATTACACATGGGTATTCCTCAGGGGTCTGTTATTGCCCCTTTACTTTTTAGTATTCTAATGTACGATTTACCCTCAAAGATTGCTAAATATATAGAAGTAGCCCAATATGCAAATGACATATGCAGATGGATGAAAGTGACATTAAAAAAAGTACAACTGTCAGATCACAAAAGTATATTAAAAAGTTATATCAAAAAGAACTAAATACCTTTTCTGATTATATGACTGAAAATGGTTTGCAAATATCGACTGAAAAAACACACATGATGTTATTTAATACTGGATCTGATCCAGTTAATATGCCTTTATTTCAAGTCAACGGCATACCCATTAAATATACAAAAATAGTTAAATTCCTTGGAGTAAATTTAACATCAAAGTTGTCATGGAATTTCCATATAGAGCATGTTCTAACAAAAGCTCGAAAAACTTTAAATCTATTAAAGATTATAAGCAAACATGCTTGGGCTCAGGACACATTTACTCTTTTGCACCTTTCTACTGCACTGGTTAGATCAAAATTAACATGCACAAGGTGTTTTTCAGTGCACCCAAATACTTACTGAAAAAACTTCAAGGTATTGATTCCAAAGCATATAAGATAGCCATGGGACTACCAGTCCATGCCTCTTGTACAAAAGCATACAGTGCTGCTAGGTTATTACCACCTGAAGAATATAGGAATCTTGCATGCACCAAATTATTATACGAAGGTCTACTATAGACAACAATATAGGCCCTGAAATAATATCAAATCGGACACTGATTTTCCCAAAAGGGCTAAAAACATATCATCTCAAATGACTCTAAGAACATAATTATACTTCCTCGATTTTAGAATCATCAGATATTAAACTAACATCTATTGCAAAAAGATCTATTGTGTTTCCTATCCCTCCCTGGAAACTAGTACGAGCACATTTTGATATTGAGCATACAGATTTAACAAAGGCTGAAAATTCTAATTTGTATTATCCAATATGAAAATGCATTTGCATGATCACTACTCTAACCATTTTAAGATATACACAGATGGATCATTAATCAATGAACATGCACGAACAGCATATATTACCCCAGGCCTTAACAAAGAAAAGTCATATTATCTGGGGAAAAACAAATCTATTTTCACTGCCGAGTTAACAGCTATAACTATGGCCTTAAAGTTTATTGTTGATTACCCACAAAATTTATTTAAAGTTGTTTTATGTGTAGATTCTAAATCAGTTCTTACTGCAATGAAGAATTTTAAATTAAAGTTCGACCTGAGATGATTACTGAAATAAATAACTTAGTCTATTTCCTCTCAGTTAGAGACACTGAAGTAACATTTCTTTGGGTGCCTTCCCACTGTGGGTTATATTATAATGAAAAGGTTGTCTTGCCTTGCCTTGCGCCCTTAACTCCTTATGGAGTCGTAGGGGCGCCGCCTTGATGCGCTGTACACCACGTTCCTCCATCTGTCCCGGTCATGAGCGAGAGCCTGGGTTTCAGCAAAAGGTTTGCCTGTCCACTCTGCAATATTGTCCGCCCATTTTTTTTCTTCTGTCTGCCTCTCCTTCTGCTCCCCTCCACGGTTCCCTGAAGGATTATTTCGATAGGCCACTGGATCTTGTTGTGTGACCATACCATCTCAGCTTCCGTTTCTTCACTGTAGTGAGCAGATCTTCATAGGGGCCTAAATGTTTCTGGATGATCTGTCGGATTTGTTCGTTGGTTATGTGGTCCAAGTAGGAGATGCCCAGGATGTTTCGATAGCATCTCATCTCCATTGTTTCTATTTTCTTTTGCAGCTCTGCTGTGAGGGTCCATGTTTCACAAGCGTACAGGAAGATCGACAGTACCAGCGTACGCACGAGTCGAATTTTGTGCTTCATGGTGATGTTTCTGTCCCCCCATATTGGTTTTAACTTGGCGAGTGCAGACATTGATTGTGCAGTTCTTGATAGCACTCCCGGTCGTGATCCACCGTCAGAAATGATTGCCCCTAAGTACTTGAATTGGTTGACGGTTTCAAGTCTATGGCCTTTGACAGCGATTTCAGTTGTTACGGTGCCATATTTCTTAGTCATCAGTTTGGTTTTCTCTGCGCTGATTTCCATCCCATATCTTGTTAAGGTGTTGTCAAAAGGTTGATGTTCTAGCAAAGAGAGGAGCAAAACGATCTTCAGATTCACATTTTTTAAACTTCTCTATGTCAGTGCAAGAGTGCTATACGTTGGCGAAAAAGTACAATTTTCTAATTTTCATGTGACAGAAAGAGAAACTGGGTGCTTTGGTTTACACGATGAAATGAAAAATATTCATGAAAAGTTAAGTAATGTCGATCAAAACATTTATCGTAGACGACAGATAAGTTCCTTGATCTGTAGATGGAAACTGGACTGTTTTAAAACAAAGTATCTAAAAAATATACATTGTATATGTGGTCATAGCATATCAGCTGATCACATTCTTTTGTGTAACTTAATGAAAAAAAATCATTCCAAATACGTCTGTACAGCATATTCAAAATGTTTTCCTGTCAGCAAGTGAAACATATATTTTCTTTTTACACTTAGCTAAAAGTCCAATTGACAAATACTTATAATAGATAGCAGTTAGTAGTGAGATGAGACAGAAGAGTTATATGTTGTTGTTTTTTTCTTTATCTTTGATGAAGTGGATTTTCTATTTTTGTGTTATAGTTGTAAATAAGTTGGGTTTTTTTTTTTGACTCGTTGTGTTAACACCCCCCCCCCCCCCCCTGATTTTTTTCGTCTAATGACTCGTCCCAAGATGGGGAACAAGGGGCAGCAGAGGGACATCCGGAACCGGGTGTGGCCCAACCCTAGAATGTCGGGAGATAAGGGCCGAAACACTTGCTTGAAGGGGGCGTCTCTTCTGAGAACTCTCTGCTGCCACGCTCTCCACGAGTTTCTTTCAACTATAGACTACATTAAGCAAGCACATTGGACAAGTTTTTTTTAACCTGCTCTTTGTCCACCCTCCTTTGGCATGCATATTATAAACCCTTCGCTTTGAGTAGATGACTTTTTACCATTAAAAAAAAATACCTCATTCTATGATCAACCACAAAATGCCCTATAGATGACAAGAAAATTTAATTCAGACTCCGAAAAACGTCATTTTGGTTTGGAATTTAATTATTATTGATATTTGAATGGTACGGGAAACGACTGAATGAGCGCCAGTAGGCTGCTCTTCGGCCGGCTCTACCTGGGTAGGCAGCCCGTTGAGTGAGAGAGGTAGTGTGTTTATTGTAAAGCGCTTAGAGCTTGGTCTGTGACCGAGGATAGGCGCTATACAAACACCCAATATAATAATAATTATTCATATTATGAAGTACAAAGGTAGCCACCTTCAAAATGATTTTCCCTTCGATTGCTCTTCTCTG
>CM031603.1:49124082-49139082 GCA_018398815.1 Conus ventricosus | reverse complement strand
TGCTTAGAACATGTGTCAAACGGTGATGTGGACAAGACAGCGCGAATAAAGGCACACTTTGAGCCGCCCATCCACCCAGCAAGTGCACGTTTGAATGCTGACAGTACCAACGCATCTCTAACAGCAGAAAAGCACCTAGCAGTTATGGCCTGGATGTTGCCCGGACACCTTAGAGACTGAGGAGGTCAGGACCGAAACACTTGACAAGCTGGGCTTTTTTTCAGCAGGCCTGCCATCGTTTTGTTCCTAAGAATGTCCATCTCCTTGTCGTGTTTGAACTGAAAGTTCTCTGTAATCGAGTTTATATATGAATCGGCGTAAGCTAAAACAGTCACCATTTAGGACCGGAAGTTAATAATGGATTGTAAACTCCTGATTCTAGAGAGTGAACTGGGCTGGATAACTGCATGCGATATTGACAAAGACAGTCCTAACAGATGATTAGTTTAATATGCCAACTTTTCAATCTAAATTTTCTGGACAGGTTCGACCAATGCTTGAACCATAGCGATTAAATCCATCAAGCCCTAAATCTTTCGTTTGAAATGCACTACATTGTATTTTCTCCACTATCTTTGTCTTCTGCTGCCTTTCACAACTGTATTGACTTTGTAACTTGTGATTTAAGTTTTTTTTTTAGCCTCCAATAGGGACACAGTGATAAACTAGAAGTAAATACCTTAAATCAGTCAGACCTATATCTTCACAGTGATTGAGAGAAGGTAGTCTATTCTTGAGAGTTAGAGCAACTGCATGAAAGAAGAAACAGTTCGCATCATTTTCATATTTTCTCTTAACTGTGGCTTAACTTGGTTGTTCAGCACGAATGGTTTAATAGTGTGAGTGAGTCGTAGATCTCATGTGTCTTAAAGAATGGTTCATCCGTAAATGGTTTCACGGTTCAGAGGAGTTCACTGTATTTGCACTGCTTGTATTATGGTGATGCGCCACCAGGGCTAATTCAATATTGCCGTTATTTCTTGTTGCCCCAAAATTCCCATATGGCCTTTTGTCATTATGTTGTTTGGATAAGAATTTGTTTAGGTGTCCCTCGCTTTGTGACAAGTTAGGTGTTTATATCTTCAATTCGGGACTGTGCTCTTTCTTGTAAGTATAATACTGTTGGTAAGGGTTGGTGGAGTGAAAATACAGCGTTGGAAGCCATTGCAGCAGGAATGAGCGGTGGGGGTAAGATGGATGAGGAAATGAGATGATTTTTTTTTTCAAATGAGAACAAAGGGTGACCAAGATAATTTTTTAGGTTGTTATAATCTTGACATTCGTATCGTATATCTGCAGGATATGATAAACTGGATTTGAAAATTTTATCTGTTAATGGGGCATGGACTTCGGGAAAGGCCCTCGAGAGACTTACCGTGGAGCTGTTCAGTATTGTTGAGGGTTTTTTTCCGTACATGATCTTGCGCGTTATTAGACTGTTGGTGTACTCCACATGGCAACTCAAGTGAAGAATGTGAATATTCATGGACTGAGGCCGCTTAGCTAGCGTATTTAAAGAGACTCATGTAATCGCTCGTTTTTATAGGCCTAGCAGTTGTTTGAATGTGTTCGCGGAAGTTGAGTCCCAAAAGTTATATAATTAGTCTGTGCAGCAGTGCACATGAGCTTGTAAAAAAAGAACAGCTTGCGTGCATTGAGGTCAAGATTGTGTTTGATTTGGGTGACTTGACATACCTTTCGGGAAATTATTTTGCACAAAAAAATTGTTCACTCATACCAATAATATTGTTATCAACAGTTATTTGTATGTTTGTTTTCGATGTGTAACATGGTCAACAAGTTCTTTTTTAAGATTAAGTGAAGTGAGTGATATCTTTGTCTTTTTTAAATACATAATCCTTTTTGAAGTAGAAGCAATATGTGATTACGTTCAGTGCATTCTACAATGTCATGGGCACTGTATTGTATTTTGTAAGAAGGGCAATATCGTAGTATCCAAACCGGCACCTGCACCAGAACTTCACACGGTTCGTTATTGAACTACATACTACATTTTGCCAGAGTTTGGTTTAAAACAGATTCAATGGTTTCTGCGTCATTGTGCTGGCACACAAACAATCTAGCAGACATAGGTAAAGATAAAATCTCTTTCGCAGAGCATGGACAGTGTAAGAAGGACACACATGTTGCAGTCCACATCCATTATGTTAGGGACAGCCGTAGGTTGGTTTCTGGTTCTCAGAACATCGACGTTTTGCAAGTGAGATCAAGAACTGTTCGTGCTTATTTTCAACCTGTCTGGGAAGGAATGGGGGATGCATCGTTGTAGCATTCTCGGTTGCATGGCTTGGTCTATGCAACAAACAAAGGACCTTTTCAACTATAACATTCTAAAGGAAGAAAACAATGATGAATGGACAGATGGACTGAAAGTGAAGGTCTGGAGAGCAATGTGTCGTCTGTTAAAGTAGCCGTCCTAGGGTCAACATCATCGGCCATTTCGAAAAGAATCTATAATTCCCAATCTAAACGCAGCTTTGTGTAGATGCAGGATGACTCTTTTACGTCCTCTACCGCAATCGTAAAACATTCCATGTAGATTTGATAAAACCATATTCAGCCCTCCCTACAAGTCAATCGCAACGATGACCTATTCAAACCAGGCAGAGTACCTCTTTTGCTTGCATCATTTCAGACATTCGTGTTTTAAACACAAGTTTAAAAAATATGTTTTGTGTGCTTCAGTCATCTCGTCAACTGTTTTTATTTTTATTTTTATTTTTTAACTTTCTATTGCCGTATAATCAGAAACCACAACAATAAAGATAATTCTTTCGGAAGGATTCCGTCTGTCAATACTTTACCAGCGGTCCTGTTTTGAAGACAAAGCATTTGTGTGCCTATTTCCTTACTATGTTTAGATTTTACTTCATTTGTTTTATGTGCACGTATTCGACTTGCCTCAGCAAGACGATCAATTTTCTTTCTATACTAAAGACATGATAACCGGAAATTTGTTTTCCTGGCACCAGTTGAAACGACGCATGTTAATAAAAGGCACAGTAATTCGTGCTTGCCACAATCGTTTGTCCTCCCTGCCATGATCTCTGGGCAGAGTTCCATTAAAACAAGCAGACGCTGGTGGAAACCAAACCTCTTTGAAGGTGGCAATAAAAGACCACCAGCTTGAAAGTTCAGTTGCAAAGGACGACTGTAATTTGCTGAGGACAGTTCTGTATGTAACGTACCTACAATGTGAGACTGACAAACATTTGCCGATACGTACCTACAATGTGAGACTGACAAACATTTGCCGATATATATACGCAGAACCCACTTTTTATCACCAGGACAAACCCGTTGCCTCGTTGGGAAAACGATGACCCTGCATCTTATATGGGCTCCCTTTTATGAACACAATGGAAACGGAAACCAAAGTGATGTAGCTATCGTTTCGCGGCTTAAGGGGAGAGGGTGAAACATACTCAACTGTACTGCTGACGTGTCTAATAAAAAAAAAATCAAAGGCGATTTCCTTCCAAATTTGCATGTGGTTGAAAAAAAAACAAAAAACAATAAACAAAACAAAAAACAAACAAAAAACAGCGACATGGCCACAATTTCTGCAAACGTCGGTGACTGAGGTCACGACCACGTTTGGAGCAAAGCATAACCGGCTGTTTCTGTGGTGGTTTGGGTCATGTCAGCTCGAAATTGATCGCTGTCTGCGAAGTGTCAGTACAGGGGCTCAAACTGAACGTGTGTGAGTTAGGTCACACTGTTTTAGAGCTGTTTGTGAGGAAGAACTCTGCACTGAGTTATGACCATACCCTGACCTTTGGTCAACAGATATATACTATGCACAAAAAGAAACGCATATTTTTTTATTTCAGTCATTTCTTGTGTCCTTTAGCATTCAAAATATTACAACCACAGAAGAAATAAGACATCACTCTACTGTCATGGTATTCATTATGTTGTCTGACTATTCACACTGAACAGAGTTCCCTCCCCCTAGCTCATCCCGTGCTTCCCAATCCCCGCTCAAAGTCAGTACCGGGTATGACCCCCATTTGCCCGAATCACAGCCTGGCACCTGCGTGGCATGGAGGCAATCAGTGCTGGATCGTCTGCCTTGGATGGCGTTCCACTCTTCCTGCAGCGCTGCAAACAGGCCATCAGGTGTTGCAGGGGCACTGACTCTTGCTCTGAGGCGTCGGTCCAGTTCGTCCAATAAATGTTCTATCGGGTTGAGATCTGGACTTAGTGATGGCCAAGGCAGGGTGCGGATGTTGTGGGTGTTGAGGAAGGCCATGGTAATGAGGGCTGTGTAAGGCCTGGCATTGTCCTGCTGGAACATGGCTCCTGGAGCGGCTACCATAGGCAGGTCATGCGCACGCAGAATGTCCTGCACGTACTGTGCAGCCGTGAGGTTGCCTAGGACGCGAACCAGCTGGCTCCAACCTGTGTTGCTGATGGCTCCCCACACAGTGATTCCCCCACCACCATGCGGAGGTGCCTCATCCACACATTGAGGAGCGTACCGCTCACCAAGCCTTCGGTAGACCCGTCTCCTTCCGTTGTGGCGTTGCAGCAGAAATCTGGATTCGTCACTGAACCAGACATGTCGCCAGTGGTTCCTCAGAGTCCAGGGTTGGTCTTGTCAGCACATTCCCTTGATGGGGTCACTAGGCCCGCAGTCCAGCTGCATGGAGACGGTTTCGCACTGTCTGTCTGCTGATTCTCTGGTTGCCAGGAAGTGCCTGGACAGTTGATTGGGCTATCAAGAACCGATTACGCAGATGCCAAAAGCATATGAGGCGACCTTGTGCTGGTGTAGTCACCCGTGGTCGGCCTGACTTAGGACCATCAGCTGTGGAGCCTGTTTGCCTGTGAAGAGTTCAGAGCCACTGATGGTGCCTGCGACCTGCCTGCAGACGGCCAAGTGCATTTCCCATTGCAAGTGCGCTCTGGCGTGGCATGTTTTCTCCTTCTTCAAAACCTTTAATTTTTCACCAAAACGAACTGGCTTTTATAGTGAATCTTGCCAGGGTTGAAAGCAATTTACTCACCACAAATGTGGTAATTTATGGTTACTGCACAGATTCCATGGGGCACACGCTTCAAACTGCATTATCATTCTTGGAAGACACGTGGATCATGCAGACAGCCAGGATTGGGTTTTATCCTTTCAGTTTGCGTTCAACATAACTGTTTTCTGCTATACGGGGCATGTTTCTGTCAAAATTTTCCTTAATACTTTCAGCGAAAAAAAGTGCGTTTCTTTTGTGCACAGTATCTCTCTCTCTCTCTCTCTCTCTCTCTCTCTCTCTCTCTCTCTCTCTCTCTCTATATATATATATATATATATATATATATATATATATATATATATAGCTGGTAATATATTTTCCGGCTTTTCTTTGAAAAAAGTGCTCAACCATGCGAGAGCAGCTAAAATAATGAAATAAAATAATGATTAAAAGCAAATCTTAAAACCCGGGACGACAAACTTGTTTCGAGGTCCTTCCTCTCTTCAGATCCCGTGCCAATCCCCTGCTACTGACCTCAATTGTATATATATGTTTTGGATTGTGAGCTGTGGTTCAGTTGGGTTGTGTTGCACGTGTTGTGCAAGGGGGGCCCTGTTAAGGTTGTAAGGCTTTCTTTATTGGGTATTACTGTATGGGGGGGGTCCTATCAGGGTTGCTATTTTATACTTGTTGATAAAAATTTCCTTTTGTGCCTGCAACTGTCTATGATTTCAACTCTTGTGTTCAATGTTGCCATACTAGGTTTGCACAGGATCATCCACTTTTCTGTCGTGCACAAATTACATCTCTTTGTGCTATTATTGTATGCTGCTGCTTTTCTGATTATTTTCCATGTGATGTTAAAATCTGTATTTGTTTTCTTAAGATCCCATATATGTTTACTTAATTCTGTTTGGTGTTTGTATTTTTCATACTTGAAAGATTGCTTGTGATTGGCGTACCTAGCTTTGAATTTGTTTTCTGTAATCCCTATGTATGTCTCTTTGCTGCTTTTCGTTGTCACAGTGGCTTGGTATACGATGTTATCAGAGAGACATTGGTTGTTCAGAGGGCATTGTCCTTTGATTGTGCAGTTGCAAGTTTTCCGTTTGTCACCCTCATTTTTGACGTTGGTTTTCTTTTTGTTTGAAGCATCAAACAAAAAGTAATTGATGCTTCAAACAAAAAGAAAACCAACGTCAAAAATGAGGGTGACAAACGGAAAACTTGCAACTGCACAATCAAAGGACAATGCCCTCTGAACAACCAATGTCTCTCTGATAACATCGTATACCAAGCCACTGTGACAACTAAAAGCAGCAAAGAGACATACATAGGGATTACAGAAAACAAATTCAAAGCTAGGTACGCCAATCACAAGCAATCTTTCAAGTATGAAAAATACAAACACCAAACAGAATTAAGTAAACATATATGGGATCTTAAGAAAACAAATACAGATTTTAACATCACATGGAAAATAATCAGAAAAGCAGCAGCATACAATAATAGCACAAAGAGATGTAATTTGTGCACGACAGAAAAGTGGATGATCCTGTGCAAACCTAGTATGGCAACATTGAACACAAGAGTTGAAATCATAGACAGTTGCAGGCACAAAAGGAAATTTTTATCAACAAGTATAAAATAGCAACCCTGATAGGACCCCCCCCATACAGTAATACCCAATAAAGAAAGCCTTAAAAACATATATATACAATTGAGGTCAGTAGCAGGGGATTGGCACGGGATCTGAAGAGAGGAAGGACCTCGAAACAAGTTTGTCGTCCCGGGTTTTAAGATTTGCTTTTAATCATTTATATATATATATATATATATATATATATATATATATATATATATATATTATATATATATATATATATATATATATATATATATATATACACCCCCAAGGCATCAATATCCAACAATAACCAAACACACATACTCACCTCTTCCACACCAGTTGGCAAAATCCCCTACCAACACACACACATACACACACACACATACACACACACTTACATACACCACCACCACATCCCCTTCACTCACTTCATACAGTAGTTACAGCAACCCTCCATCTATTTGATCTTAGTTTTGTATTATCCTTCCCCTTAAATCCCCCCCCCCCCCCTTTTTTTTTTTTTTTTTTCCCCTTACCATTATTATCAATCCACCATTACCACAACCATCACAAAGATATCACACCATCCCAATAAACTGGACACACAACCCTATCATATCACACACACACACCTCCCCTGACGCAACCCCCCCCCCCCCCCCCCCCCTCCGTTTCCTCTCCCATAATCCCCCTGGCCGCATGTCATTTCCGCCCACCAAACACATGGCCAAGAACGGATAAGTCATTTTCATTCTTTTTTCGTTTTTCGTTGTTTGTACTGTCCCACATGTTAAATGTGATTTATTTTTTCGCCTGAAGAAGACCCAAGTGGTTGAAATGCATCGTGTCTTGTCTTGTGCTTTGTTTGTCAATGTCATTGGCGGTAAGTTCTAAACAAACTCTATTCCTAATCTTAAAACAATATAGTATATTACAGAAACTACAAAATGATATAAGTAGCAGTGATCTTCCACAATCTGTATGGATGATATGATAAAATAAGAAAACAGTCGATAGTTATGTAAACAAAACAAAATGCATGAATTTGTGCAAATCGTGTTTAATTCAGCAGACTAGGTGGGAGTTTTCAATCAAAAGAATTTTCGGGTTCTGACAGGAAACAATGGCGGCCACATTCAGCCTGTCGATCACATGTCAAATCAAAGTCTGTGGTAACTAGGCAGCCCGAACAGACCTATTTAAACAAAATCACACATACATTTTCCCTGGTTGCTTTATAAATGTATACAAAAGTATTACGTACGTATAATGCACAACATATTCTTCCACATTCATTTTTTTTCTACATTCGAACTTTCGAACATACAAGCATGCATGTGCAATTACATGATAGAGCATATAGCACCCATGTGGAGAGGTACAGGCTGTGATATGGGCATATTTAGACCAAATCTATTGGAAAGAGATTAAACGAATTCTTTGGCCAAATTGAGAAGAGGCAATGGGGTCAGTGTTGTGAGTTGCCAAGGAGTCTGTTCCGTATCGATGGGACTTGAAAAGGTTCCAGTGTTATGTATTCTGAAAAGTCGAGCATCAGAAAAGAGCGGAGCTGATGATTCTGAGTATAGAGTTGGAAGAGTTCAGAAAGACACTCTGGTCTAGAGCTAGAGACGGCGGTAAAAGTAAGAGCACATAGTTCAGCTGGAAAATATGCAACCACTAAAGAGAGTGAAGAAGGGGAAACATACTATGGCGAAGGTGTTAGCGTCGCAGACTCCCGGCTGGGAGGTCAGGAGGTCGCAGGTTCGATTAACATCGGAGCTTATATTTGTGAAATTTTTCTGTTCCGACCGGCTCTTACCCTTAGTGAGTTTGCTATGGGTTCAGCTTGGAAGACTGGGACCATGCAGTCGAGTATCATCCTCTGAATGGATGCGTCTCTGACAGTTTTCTTGCCAACAATGCAGGTGCCTGTATTTCTCGGGTCTCGACGACGCCGGGATATACGGAAAAGTAAACGTAGAGTATAACCGTATCATGCTGTCTCAGACGTACATGGAAATCCTTAGTATCATCTTCAACTTTACCCTCATCGATCAGCATAATAAATATCCCAGATTTGTTGGCCCTTCATGCACTGTTCTCGTGCTGACATCAGTTCTGATTTCTTTTCTACGTTTATGCTCCAGGTTAGGCTCTGTCAGGATCACCGGTGTCGGTAAATTCATGGCAGTTGTCATTGGAGGGACGTGCAGGCGCCCTTCTGAGGTACAGCTCACTCTCCCTGGCTCCGCAACTCAGCAATTGTTGTCGTCAGTAGGTAACCTGCGTAAGTTGGATCAGAACAGGCGTCACTGAAAAACTTTGAAGTGATTCGGAGGCAGTGCAGTGTCTCCTCTGATGGGCTGCCTCCTGACGAATTGACATTGACCGCTCCAATTGGATTGCTGGTGCTAGCGCTGTGGCGGAAAAAGCCAGGGTGTGAGTCTAGACGGGAGACTGGAATAAGCGTTGTGGGTTCAATGCCACTGGGGTGCACAGAAGATTTGACAAAACAAAAAAAGCACATATGAAATGAGGCAGAGAACAGTTAACAATAAACAACAAATAAGTAGGGTAACTCTTGCTCCCACAAGAAAACATAACTCCAAAGGAATGCTGCTCACGACACTGAATCGCTTAGCAGACATGACAGCACAGAGCACACAGAACAAACAAGGAAACATCCCCCAGAAAGGATGTTCCAAACCTGCCCATGTACCCTGAATACCAAACACATCTACACAGCAACAAGAACTGGAGAAATGAACAAATATAAATTAACTTATATTCAAGACTGGCACAGCCTTTTAAATCCTGAATATAGTCAGGTTATTTGTATTTATTTCTGTTCGTCCTTGTACTTGCCTGACTATATCTAAATTTTAAAAGGCTGTACCAGTCTTGAATATAAGTTAATGTAGCCAGTCAGCTCTGAATGTACCACGTAGGAGTGACTTAACTTCCTCATATTAGTAGGGGGAGCTGGCTGGGGAGCTACCTTCCGGCTTTTGCTAATCGGTCAGCATGCTCCGTTTCCTGGGAGACCAAAGTAGGCGGGGACCCACTGCAGGGTAACTGGAGCTTTTGGGGTTAAAGTGGCAAGGGAGGCCTTAAGGGACTGGATCAGAGGGTGAGGATCAGGGGAGTCAAGGGCCTGGAGAGTGGACATGGAATCAGTGAAGATGGCAATGCTGGTGAGGGATCTTCCACAGGAGGAGAGGAAGTCTGCCGCTTCTTTGATGGCTAGGTCTTCGGCTCTGAAGTTGGTACAGAGCTTTCCTCCAGGGACCGCAATGTTTCTGCAGTCTCCATCAGGAAATCTGATATGTATTCCACTGCCTCCATTGTGTGTGGCTTCCTCGGCTGATCCGTCTGTGTAGACATGGGTCCAGGAGCTGGGAGTGTATGTATCTTCAATCATGACCTGAGCTAGAGCTTTGAGAACTGGAGGTGGTTGATCTCTGTTGGTGATCCCGGGAAACCCGAGACTGATGGAGGCCTCCATCTCTTGGTCAAGCTTCCAGTCAGGCATGACGAGATCTTGGCTGGCGGTACCTTCTGTTTGAAGGGTGTCAATATGCTGGTCTCTCAGGACTTTGTACTGGTAGTTTGGGCTCTGACGTTTGAGGCGATTCTTGGTGGGCTGTAAGTCTTTGATGGAGGGGGTGTGAGGGGAGGCGACGTAGTTTTTCACCCTGCATCAAGGCATTTAGGTCACGTCTTCTCCTCAGCGGCTCAAGCTTAAATGTATAGTTAAATAGAATCGAATCAGGAAGAGAAGAAATTTCTTTGTTTTAATACACCATTCAGTTCAGCAGGGTATGTTTTCTGTTCCATTATTAGCACATGTGTGTGTGTGTGTGTGTGTGTGTGTGTGTGTGTGTGTGTGTGTGTGTGTGTGTGTGTGGGTGTGTGGTGTGTGTGTGTGTGTGTGTGTGTGTGTGTGTGTGTGTGTGACGTGCGTGCGGGCGGGCGTGCGTGCGTGTGTGTTTCGCGTCGGCGTGTGTGCATGGTGTGTGTGTGTGTGTGTGGTGTGTGTGTGTGTGTGTGTGTGTGTGTGTGTGTGTGTGTGTGTGTGTGTGTGCGCGTGAGTGAGTGGGTCAGTACAACCTTGAGTTAATCTGACAATAAATTGGTTTCAGTGAGTGAGTGAGTGAGTGAGTGAGTGTGTGTGTGTGTGTGTGTGTGTGTGTGTGTGTGTGTGTGTGTGTGTGTGTGTGTGTGTGTGTGTGTGTGTGTGTGTGAGTGTGTGTGTGTGTGTGGTAAAAACTGTAAAGAACATTAGGTCACATTGATTTCCGTTAATCACAAGTTTCTCTGATAGCGGTTTTTTTTCTTTCTTTTTTTTTACTAAACGTCAGGAACTATACTCAAGTTTCTGATCGTTTAACGTGTGTTGGCATAGATTACAAATACGTCGACAGATAACATAGTTAGCGATAAAAACGAGAAGCATATCATACAATCTTGTTTACCCTCTTGTGTCCTTGGTCCATCTGGTGACGGAAGTCTGCTTTCGCTGACTGCAGTGAGCAAATATCACCAGGTGATCAGTTTATAACTTGTAGGATGGTCAGTTGTCTTGGAGGACATTTTAGTCAGTGGCGTCGTAACTGGAGACGTTGCTAGGTAACACGACTCATACATTTTTTTCCGAATGACACAGGAGGAGTCAACGTGAAATATAAAAGCCACGGATGGTCTGTAATAGGCTTAGCAAGTCTCAAGTTTAGATGCGGTGAAAAGAAATGAAAAGAGGGGAAAAAGATTAATATTTCAACAGTTAAAATTTTCTTCTAAATTGTTTTAAACAATATGATCCAACCATGTGTTTGTTTGCTTTTTAGAATTTGGTTTTCTACAGATAACCGCGGAACACTTTTTTTGTAACTGGGAGGGGCACACGCACGATTTATGTTTTGTAAGTTGTCGTGAGTTCGCTGAGACTGGAGGATTTGTCGTGGTTACAGAACTGCTTATAGGTCTGTGAGGACAAGGACATTCTATCTGCCGATAGAGATTGCTATGACTCTGTTTGAAGACAGTTTGTAGGAGGATAAATATCTGCGAATCTGTGATGACCCTGTCAGTATTTGCATCGGAACACATGTCCATGAAAATAATTATGTGAAACTATACTTAATTGATTAAACATAAACAGCGTACAATTAAAATGTTAATATTAAAAAAGGAGGACTCACTTCTGAAGTCTTGACCAGGTTGTGTGTCATTGTTGGCCGAGCAAGGGTCTGCCATGTATTACACACCTAGCATAGCAAACATTTGAGACGGTGACAGTCAAACACAAGACTATAAAGAGAAAAAAAATGGAAAAAATGCCCGTGCTCTTCTTTCTCCTCATTATTAGTCTGCTAACAGCTAGACAGTAAATTGACATAACTGATTCTTACGTTCCCTTTGATTTCAAAGACCTTTGACTGGCTGAGAACCACGCCAGTTGCACCTTGGTTGCTAAGCGGGATCTTGTACACGTGCGAGGTGTTGAGGGTCACGTGCAGGTGGTCAGGTAGCAGATGGAAGGAGAGGATGAAGGAGTCACCAGGGGTCAGTGGCATCTCTCCCGCATGTTGCAGACCATACCATTCGTTGTTTTCCCTCTTTGTCCACACCACATATGTCTCCCATCCGTCAAAGTTGTACCTGATGTATATGGAATACAATGAAGTGTGGTTATGAATGATTTCTCACTATCTCTGTCTCTCGTTGTCTCTCTCTCTCTCTCTCTATGTCTATCTGTCTATTTGTCTGCTGTCTGTCTGTCTGTCTGTGCCTCTCTCTCTCTCTCTCTCTCTCTCTCTCTCTCTCTCTCTCTCTCTCTCTCTCTCTCTCTCTTCATACTTGGCTGAGCAGCCTGGCCTAGTCATTGGCAAAATTGTAAAGTGGTAATCACAAATAAATCATGTTTCAAAGAATTGGCGTCCAGTTTGTGTGTACTTAATAGATATACAAAATGTGTTGACACTATTGTTTATGAAGTTCAATGTCCTTATCACAGCAACTACGCATCTATAGCCTGGCGAGCGGCCAGCGATAATCATCCAAAAGACTAGCTCTATATGTGTATAGCTGAGTTGATTTTAACTAACAAATCTCTATGAACCACCCAAAGCAAAACTCTTTATATATCACCACCAGGTGAACAACTGACTTACAATATAATGAAGTTCGTGTTCAAGGTCCATACTCACATGACACCAACCAAACTTAACGTGTCGAAACGCGTCGTGTTTAGTCTTATGATTCGTTTGTCCACGTTGTTCGGTGGAGTCATAATAACTACGTTTAAAAGCAACTTAACGAGTTCGTTCTTGTGTGAATGAAATGTTATGATTCCGTCATGCATATTTCACACACACACGTGAACCGATTAATGATTAAAAAATAAAACATTCTTGCATTTTTGGACCGTCTCTTTGGCACTGTGTTCCCGAATCAATGAAAGCACGTCAGTGAGTTTGGTGTATCAAAGTAAGCATACAGACACGACTGCCTGAGGTGGACATTATCGCTTAAAATAGACATCTCCCCCCCCCCCCCCCCCCCCCCCCGGCGCCTCTCTCCTCTCTCTCTCTCTCTCTCTCTCTCCTCTGTCTGTCTGTCTGTCTGTCTGTCTGTCCTCTCTCTCTCTCTCTCTCTCTCTCTCTCTCTCTCTCTCTCTCTCTCTCCTCTCTCTCTCTCTCTCTCTCTCTCTCTCCTCTCTCTCTCTCTCTCTCTCTCTCTCTGTTTATCTTAAAGCCTGTACTGATCTGTCTTATAGTTATCTTTTGTTTCCTTCCTTCCATTTCATATTGTACTTCGTTTAATGTAACCCTTGCTTATCACATCGAACATATGGTTAGTTTATGGTTTCTAGTATCATCATCATCATCATCATCATCATCATCATCATCATCATCATCATCATCATCATCATCATCATCATTATCCCACCACCACCACCACTACCACCACCAGCATCATCATCATCGTCGTCACATTATCATTATCATCGTCGTCATCGTCTTCCACATCTCCGCTCTGCAATTTGTTTTTTCAAGTACAGTTATGTATCGCTGGATTTACTAAGCGACGGCAGGTGGAGGACTGGGCGTTGAGAAGGTGACTGAAAAGTCCAAGCTTTCAGGTAGAAAACTGGAGATAAAACAGTACCTTCAGTGACATGCGCATCTCATACTGGCTACGTAGTCATCAGTGTATGCAGCAAACAGGTTATCAAACACACTGTTGTCGACAAAGGCTGTCATCAGAATTGGAGTACAGTGATGTGAGAAACCGGCAGTTTCAATTTATCCAACTAAAATTGTCTTTACATAACGAAAACAGTGCATAACCACCATCAACACAATTTTGTTTAATGTCTTTTTTTTTTTTTTTTTTTTTTTTTGCATTGGCAATACATGAAACACACGGAGGATGACTAGCCATAAAAACGTATCATGACTTTCATGAATGTCTGTGAGCCGTGGCTGAAACCAGGACCAGAAATGAGCAACATACAGCCCATGATTTTCTAACAGCATATATTTCTAGGAACTTGTTTTTTTCCTTGTGATCCACCCGTAGATGGACCACTGTTGTTAAAATCTGTCGAAATAGTACATTCGAACTTACATTACTTCGCTGAATGAAGATGACGTTATGTCGATCACAACAAAAATGTATTTATAGCCAGTGATCATTCTTATGATTAGAATGACGTTACATTCATGAAGAAAATCACGATAGTGACATTCTGAAAGCGGTGATTCTCAAAAGTATGCCCCGTTGGAATGATCTTCATGCCTTTTGCAACAGGTACGCTATCAGAATAGACCTAATTCTGCTGGAAAGTTTGCGTTGCATACATAACTAATATTTCTTCCGTTATGAGCATTGCACAAAGTTGCCAGACAGTCACCTGAACATCAGATGTAAGTGAATGTTGTCCTGGGAGACGTTAGGCTGAAAGTTGAAGACCATCTGACCCGCTGCGGTGAAGACACCCTTCACACATTGCTTGGAGTTCTCCAAAGGCCAGGGCAGACTCTGCACGAAGTACTGACTCCCCTCTGGGTGGAACTCGTACTGCACACACGTTCCGCTGAAAGGCGTCCATGTGGAGGTGACCTGTATTACAGAGAACTGGTAAGGAGAGAAATCACGATTCAGCCAAATCAGACCCATTTATGGGATTCAGATATCCTCCTCTGACACAGACCATGGACACACGTACTAACCACTTCTTCATTGACATGTCAGGCTGTAGTCTCCTGTCCGTTAATGAGATATGTATCTAGAAATGATTAATTGGCGTTACATTGATGCAAGAAGTAATACCAAACCTAACATGATCTTTAGCATTCTCTCTGAGTG
>CM031603.1:49111582-49119082 GCA_018398815.1 Conus ventricosus | reverse complement strand
TTTCTGAAAGCAAGGCAATGTCATCTGCTAACAACAAAATAAACAATTCCATGAAATCAGGAGTCAATGTTGCACCGTGCCTTCCTTTCTCTATTATTTCCAGGGCTAGCTCGTTTATAAATAAGGAGAAAAGTACAGGGCTGCATGCATCACCCTGTTTTACTCCTCTTGTGCACATGATATAGTCAGTAAAACTAGCACCAGATCTTACTCTTGCTTTCACACTACTATACATACTATTAATATATTTGTAGAGTTTTCCTTGAATTCCATTCTTTTGGAGTACTGGCCAGAGCAATGATCTTGATACAGAGTCAAACGCTTTTTCGAAATCAATAAAGGCAACATATAATTTACGGTTCAGTGAAAATTGTTTCTGTATAAACGCCAAGAGTGTGAACATCTGATCAATAGTTGAGTAGCCTTTCTTAAACCCTGCTTGATGTTCACCTGTGATGTCATTTTGCCGTACCCATTCTTGTAACCTGCAATTGATTATCGAACTAAATACCTTACTACTGATGTCACCTAACGATATACCTCTATAATTGCCAGGGACATCAGTTGCACCCTTTTTAAACAGTGGCACGATTATTGACTCTGTCCATCGTTCTGGAAATAACCCATTATCAAAAAGCGTATTGAAAAACTTAACAAAGAAATCAATAATAACATTACCACCAAAGTTCAATAATTCTCCAATAATTCCATCTGGCCCTGCAGATTTTCTGTTTTTAAGCCTTTTTATTGCAGTTAAAATCTCCTCTCTTGAAATTGGACGATCGAAGTAGGAACACTCGTACTATTTTCAGACATATTTACTTCGCTAATAACATCAATAACATCGTCTTCGGTTTCACCATTTTCAAGAAGCTCATGAAAATGAGAAAACCAGTTATCAATAGTTATATTACTGGATGTATGCACTCGTTTCACAGATATTCTGCGCAAGTGCTTCCAAAATTCTTGCTGGTCATTCACCGAATTTACGATGTTACATAGTAGAGAACTGTTATTTTCTTTTTTCTTCCTCTCGATCAATTTTTTTGTATTCTCTTCGTGCAAGACAATATGTTTTGTTATCTTCTTTATCAAGCGTTCTCCTGTATATCCGCAGAAGCCTTCTTGCCTTTAATTTAGTACTAGTGCATTCTGTATCATACCAATCATTGTTCCCATTCCTACCATCCAGTCTAATTCGTCTTTTCATGCATTCAGCTTGTTTTTATAATACACTCATTAAAAGCATCAAGGGCAGCATTAACATCCTCGTCAATGAGAGCAATAGCCCGTCCAAACAGCGACAGTGTATCTTTGCTATTCATTTGCTCATTAAATAAATCAGCATGTTTATCTTGCCACTGGAATTTTTCAATAAACTGAACTTTTTTCATTTCACATGTCTCATTTCTATCGTTCTGAAGAGAACCAATGCTAAATTCCAACGGCAAATGGTCAGAATCAATTCGTTCAGCTACATGAAGTTTACAAAACAGATGGACGACAGCAAACAAATCACAGGACGCTATGAAATAATCATTCACACTACTTCCAGTTTCTGATATGTATGTGAAATGACCTTGACAGTCACCATTACATACACCGTTTAAAATACATAGACCCAGTGATGTACACATATTCAACAACAACTTACCATATCTGTTTAAGCATGTATCTTCAGAGTTTCTGTCACTCATCTCAGGTCTGTAGCTTAGTTGAAAATTATTAACAATTTCATGTGCATTCATGTCTTGTGGAACATCAGATGTTCTACTGTTTAGATCTCCAGCAAGAAGTAAAAACACGTCGGGCAGAACTAGTAGAGCATCAGCAATACAGGCTTCCAGATCAGTAATGCCATTTTCAACATCGCAAAACGTATAATATGGTGAATTCTCTGGTGGCACATACGCACAAACATACAAAATATCCTTTGATAAGCCAAAAAGACTCTTATCAATAAGAAACATAATGACGTTTTTTATGATCGGTATATACCTCTTGAATATATGGCAAACATTCCTTTTTGACCAGACATACAACCCCTCCAGAGCGCCTCCCTCGTTTTGTAAAACGAGTAGCTGGTCTACAGAACACTTTATAATTTCTATACACACTAGATTGAAAATCAACCACAAATGTCTCAACAAAACAAATAAAATCGAAAGAAACAGTATATGACACAAAATCTTCGTCAGCAATCTTGGGAAGCAAACCACAAACGTTCCAGTGTAAAAACATAACGGGTTTACCATTCATACATGGACTGTTTACGTTGTCATGACCTCTCACACGATCTTGACCTTTCTCATTTTCACAATAGTTATAAACATAGTCAGAATTGCTTGCAGACGTTTCTGCACAAACATGTGAACAGACAGACGAAGAGTTGTCATTCATTAAAGAAACATTTACCCTGCTAGACAAGGCAGCCATAAAAGAATTATTAGAACGATCTATTTCATCACGAACTATGGACCCATTGTCAACTTTATCAAACGAACTCATTTCATCTGCCTGTGTTTCTATCACGTGTTTAGTGATGCCAACATTACCCGTGTGAACACTGTCACAAGCGCCTGCCACCGACACCTCTGTGTTACCTGCCAACATTCGACCTGCACGTGCGCACTTCTCAGACGATGCACACACTGCCGGTGTCAGACTAACTTGCGTTCCCTCTCCTACGTTCACAATTTCATGGACATTAAATTTTGATATTTTCAACGACTTAACATATTCATGATGAGGCCGGCCGTGTCCCTAAGTGACATGTTGAAGTTTGTCTGCCTGATCCAGATAGTACTTTTGACCATCAATTATCAGATGGTCAAAAACCATAGAGACCCTTTTATTTGCATTTTTTGCAGCCTTCAGATGCGGAACGAGTTTTTTCCTGATCTCCCTGACACGCTGGGTAAAGTCCTCACTAACGTATATTCGTGATCCCTTCAACTTGCGTCTAGCATCCAGTAGTCGTTCTTTGTCCTTGTAGAAGGTACAACAACCGATGATGGGGGAGTCCGGTTTTCTGTTCAGCCGGTGAAGCCTGTCAAACTGAATATCACTGGCCAGCTCGAGTTGGTCAGTGATCAGATCCTGAACCAGCCCCTCACAGTCCTGCTTAGTCTCATTTTCCTTTCTAGGTATGCCATGAATTATTATATTATTCCTCTTTGACCGTCCTTCTAAATCATCAGTTTTCAGTTCCAACTGTAGCACCTTCTCATTCAGTTTGTCATTTTGTTCTTTTAACATTTCATTTTCTCGTTTAAGTTCAGATATTTCATGTCTTAAGGACGACACATCCTCACGCAGACCTGCACACGTACCTTTCAGTTCTTTCATGTCCTCTTTCATTCCATCAAAGTCCGTTTTTAATCCATCGAACTTCCTGGTCAGATCTCGCATACATGACATCAAGTCTTTCAAAGTTGGTTCAGAACAGGTCCGACTTGGGGAGGGTTGGAAGCGGCTGATGCTTCGCTGGCACTCTTCAGCCTAGTTTGTCGAAGAGTATCCGCCTTGTCTGCCTTGTCCGCCTTGGTGCTGAGGGTAGGTCCGGGATTCAGTTCAACATCACCACATCTTTGTAATAATAGTCCGTGGAAAAACAGAGAGAGGAGCAAACCCATTGCAACACCGTCCTGCCACTTCCGAAGTTTCAATGTCCGACAGAATAATTCTGCCTTTCTCACAGCACGCGCATACATGAAGGAAATAAACACACTCACAAAACGTCCGCACACTGACCGAAACAATATCGGCGAAGCTGGCATGATGATAATGGCACACAACAATGATCAAAATAATCCACACAGACCACAGGATTTCAATTATTAACGGGAGCCTCCGTCACACACTGTTTACATTTCCAAACCGGAAGTTCACCCCCCAGAGAGAGAGAGAGAGAGAGAGAGAGAGAGAGAGGGGGGGGGGGATTTAGTGATAGAAACAGACAATCATGAGAGACGAGAAAAGAAATGTGGGAGGCGTTAAAGATAATAGGTAACAGAAAGAGGAAAATATCAGAAATGTGGGAATAGGGAAGGGGTGAATGTTTACTTTTTTTTCAAACGAAACTGCTGCTATGCTAACAGACCACTTCCATTGCATTCTCTCTTTGTGATAAACACCACAAACGATTTCTTTATGTCCTGCTTTTTATCTCTTATTCGTCTTCCTCATGATATTCGATTGCCTTTATTTTTTTTGTTTGGTCATGGAGGGAATTTAGGCTTTGTTGAAGCTTTGGTCTTTTGTGTTTATGTGCTCTGATGGAGCTGCATTTTACTGAAACAGCCCTTTAGAAAGACAAGCAGAGGTTCTCTTTCCATTTGTCTATAGAAATGTAAAGGGTTTTGTTTCTCGCAAAAGTCTTCCACAGTAATTGTCTCCTCTTTTAGTCTAGTGAGTGTCACCAGCCTGAGCTATTCTGGGTACACTCACAACGATGATTGTGCTATAACAGATCGTTCTATAATTGGGAGTTTGAATGGATGACGCAATACGTTACATGGCCGATTCAAAAGCGGCATTACGTTACATAGGATTTCAAATACATTCCACTTTATCCTTTCTGTGACTGGGTAAAAAATGTGGCACAATCATTTAAACGCTTGTAAAGCATTGACATTTGGTCAAAAACAGAAATGCTGGGTATCTGTCTGTGGTTTTCGTTATCGCAGCCTTTATTTCCTGGCTGTTTTACATTAGAACACACACAGACTTCATATTGCTGCAGAAGAAAAGAACAGAATGTCTGCATTGGAGTCTATTTGTCTGCTGACAGTGACGAGGGAGTGGAAAAATACGAATCATGAAAGACAAAACGTGAATAAGTTGACTTCCAATCTTTTGATATTTGTGTATGATAGACATAAATACTGTGGTGTTTGTAGACATTATTATCCGTCCCAGACGTTAACAAGTGTCTCAGCTACATTTATCTTCACCTGGTAAACTGAGCAATGTACTACACCTCTTTCTCCGTCTATCTCGTCTCCTCTCCTCTTCCCCCACACCGTTCCTTTGAGTGTGGTTTTGAAGAGTCTACTTGATCTCTTTAAATGTCCATACCACTTCAATTGGTTTCTTTCTTCTCTGTAGCAGCAACTCTTCATATTGACTCCCATGCTGTATAGTGGTCCTGAACTCTTGAATATTTGTGACTTGCCAAAGTGTGAGTCATGCAATGTATAGTGCCAATTAGAACAGCACAGACAGCCAATACCATAGCACAAATCAACCACCTATTAATGAGATGGTTTAAATATGCGATAGTGCTGATGGACTTTATGGCCTCTGGAAACAAATACTATCATTTTACCTGTTGATTGTTTGTTTGACCGTCAGCAAGATCACGAAAGACGACCGAAGCGAGTTTGACAAACTGTGGTTAAAAGACGGGATATGTCCCAATGACTAACCCGATAAATGTTGGTGCGGAACTGTGACGCAGATCCGTAATGGCAGGTGATTCCAGGATCGGTAGACAAGAATGTGGCAAATTATAGCAACCAAACTTTGCAGGAAAGATGGTAGACAAGGGCGTGGCAAACCTTTATAACCGATAGCAACCAGACTTTGCAGGAAAGATGGTAGAAAAAGAATATGGCAAACCTTTGTAACCGATAGCAACCAGACTTTGCAGGAAAGAGGGTACACAAGAGTGTGGCAAACCTTTAAAACCGATAGCGACTTTGCATGCAAGATGGAAGTGCCTAGGCACAAAACCATTCAGTGTGGCTGGAGCCAAGTGATGTAGACTCTCTTCAGAAAGCAGACCCAGGATCTGTTCGGGCGTGGCAGAAGCCTGCACGCTCCCGAGGGCCTTTTTTTAACCTATTTTATGATTTGATTGACGTGTGTGGTTTTCTTTCCTTTTTTTCCCTCCTTTTTTCCCCTCTTTCTCCAATCAATCCCTTACGCACCATGCATTGTCTGTATGTCTTCTCATAAATGGACACATTTAGCTGATTTTAGTGTTTTGACGCTTGATACAAAATGTCTGGGTTTGTTAGTGTTCTAATGTGTGGTGTACTGGCACTCTCACTCGAATAATGCGCTGCTTGTACAAAGAAAACAATATAAATGAAACAAAAGACTTCATCATTTTCTTTTCTTACAGTTTTTTCCAGGAGAGAGAGAGAGAGAGAGAAAGAAAGAGAGAGAGATAGGGAAAGGGAGAGAGGGAGAGAGAGAGTAATAGAAAGAAAGAAAGAAAGAGAGAGAGTGAGAGAAAGAGATCGACACAGAAAGATGCAGTTAGGAAAAAAAAAGTAGTATTCGACATCCATCGCAGTCAAACCCGAGCTTCCAAACATTCCCGGTGGTCATCTGACGAAAAGACGACGAAACCAAATGCAACGGACGACACTAGGAAAGAAGATATAAGCATACAGGAGACAGAGACGATGCTCACTTATAATCTCGGAAATTGGACAATTCCCCAAAGATGCTACCCCTATAGAGAAAAGGAAGTCTACAAGGGAGACATGAGTGGTTTTCTTTCCTGTTATTTCATATTACAGTGGAGGAGCAGTCTGATAAGTGTTAGCTTTTAAACGACATTCCTGTAATGGTCTCAGCTTAAGATTCAGTTCTGTCTTTGACTAGTTCACGTCATGTCTGCCAAGTTATAAGTCTACAGTGCTCGAGAGTAAGAATACACGAGTAAGTAAACAAAAAGTGAATATCAAACTTACTCCAAACTGTATTACACTTGCTTTCCGTTTTCCCTTTGCTGTTTTTTTTTCGTTTAATTTTGCATCACAAATATTTTTGGGCAAGAGTTTTTTAAATGCTCCTGATGATCTGACTTTGCGCACGATCCTCTTTTTGTGCACCTGTAAGCTCAAAATATTTGATTAAAAATGTAATCCAATCGATTAGTTGATCAATCAATTAAATGGCCACAGAAAATGAATTTACAGAATAAGGTTTAGAGTTAATATATCTCAATGATTGGCTGTAACAGACGCCCGAGCAATGCTTTCAGGAATCAACCAATATAATTCATCAGTCAGTCAAATGTCCACAGAGTATAAAAATTGGCAGACTAAAGTTTGGGGCTGAAGTCTCATTTATGGGATGTAAAACGACACATGACCAACGCTATGACTCAAAGAGCTGTCCAGCATGAACAGTGGTGTGTGTCAGTCCCAAGTGATGTGTCGACTAACAAGTCAGACTCTTCCCTTGTTGTGTTTTTTTTTTATTTTTATAGTTTCCCTTATTCGTTCATCGATTACTTATTGATCAACGTCACACTGATGCGTTTGAGAGTTTGAGAAGTATAGATCTGTACTGAACATCATTGTTAGCTGAATTCATGGCAGAGCGCAAAATTGAGTAGACAAGGTAAGACCATATGACAAAAAAAGAAGTAATCACATAAATTGCAATAAATCTTCATCTGAATCGTAATAAAATCTGCTACATTAATGGTTTAATCTCTGTTTTCAATGCACCTCTTCTCCCCATTCCCTCCTCCAAAAA
>CM031603.1:49046582-49106582 GCA_018398815.1 Conus ventricosus | reverse complement strand
GATTTGGGAAGATCATGGATTAGGATTGTGAACAACATGGGAGCAATAACTGATCCCTGAGGAATACCCATGTCTACATTCCTAAAGGATGAATAAGTTACTCCAATCCGCGTACATATGCTTCTTTCTGTTAGGAAGCTTTAAATGTAATCAAACATTCTCCCAGAAACGCCAACATTTTTTAATTTGTACAATAGCCTTGCGTGCCATACGCAGTCATAGGCTTTTTTAACGTCAAAAAATGTAGCCAAAGTACTTTTTACGGGAGAATTGCTTTTTAATGTGACTGGTCAGTTTTACTAAATGGTCTGTGGTACAACGACCTTTCGAAAGCCCGCTTGCTGAACAGGAATCACACCACCTTTTTCACAGTAATATAACAATCGTTTTTGAATAATTTTTTCTAAAAGTTTACCAACATGAGATGTTAGAGCTATGGGTCTGTAACTATGCACAGATGTCCTCGGTTTACCATCCTTGAGTACTGGGACTACTACTGAACTTTTCCAGATTCTTGGAATAGTGCCATTAATCCAACATTTTTGGAATAATGAATGCAGTAGTACTTTCCACGAAGAAGGTAAGTGTCTGATAAGTTGATAGGACACGCCATCAAGGCCAACAGCTGAATCATGTGAATGGATAGAATCTAGTGCTTCTGATAGTTCTGATAACAGTAAAGGCGAGTTTAGGAAATGTTCGTTTTCTTGTGGAGGAGCCATGTATTCGTCTTTTTGTTCCTCATTGTTTCTGTGACGACTGTTTCTGGCTGAAGATTTTTAGATTGACTACAAGCTGAAAATATATCTGAAAAAGCTTCAGCTTTATCCAAAGCAGTGGGGAAATCGGTTTTTAACTTTACTGGGTATGACTGAGTTTTATAGCAATTTTTCATTTCTTTTACTTTTTTCCAAACTTTAAATAAATCTTTTGATTCTGATACCTCAGCTTCACAAAACTCAACCCAATACTTCTTTTTTGCTTGAGCAATAACTTTAGTGCATTTATTCTTTTCTTGTTTCATGATTATAAAGTTTTCATCTGACTTATTTCTTATCCATGTTTTGTAGCTTTTTCGCTTTGACTGTACAGCGAGTCTGCATTCTTCTGTCCACCATACGTTGCCTACATATTTTCCAATCTTTTTGTATTTATATTTTGGGATAGTATTTTCAGCTGCTAGTAATACTACTTTTGAGAAATTTGCATAAAAAGTATCTAGATCGTCATTCTCAATTGGTGATATATTTTGCGACACAAGAAAAGTTTGAAAGGCTTCCCAGTTGGCCAGTTTATAGTTAAATTTTGGAATTTTGCATTCAGAGATAGACGGTTCATCAAGTATGTTTTCATTAAAAGTATTGCAATGGGAAGATGATCACTCCCTAAACAATCTTCTATTGTGGACCAGCTATAGTTTACTGCTATGCTTGGGGAAACAAGTGATAGATCTATTGCACTCGACTTGTGAGTAACTACATCAGGAATTCTGGTAATTCTACCGTCGTTAAACAAAATTAGATTCGAATCAACAATATTTTCAACAAATCTATTAGATGTCACTTTACTACAACTTGTATCCCAAAAGGGCGCATGAGCATTAAAGTCGCCCATGACAATCCACTTCCTCTTTGTAAAATCAGTATGTTTTAACCAATCTGTGTCACCCCCTTCAGGACCATTAGGATAGTACACAGACAGAACATTATAAACTGATTCCTTATTTACTTTGATGGCAGCACCTGTGGCAAACACATCTTGTTTATCTATAGGCACTGGTAGTGGGCTTATATTTGTAAACTCAAGGTCAAGTCTAATATAGATAGCTGTTTGCACCTTTTTATTTACCCCATTGATGCTGCAAAGAGGAGGATAGTAATAGTTCTTAAGTTTGGGAAGCTTTTTCTTTTCCACGTTCAATGATTGGAGCGCTAACACGCAATAGTTTTTTCTCCAAAAACATGACTCTCAAAAGATAACAGGTTAGTGGAAATAGATCTCGCGTTCCACTGAAACACTGTAAAATGGTTATTTGGATCTAACTCCATAGTAGACTGTATTTACAGGCATAACTGTAGTTATGCAGATTATTATCGTTCCTGGTATATTTAACACACTTATTGTCATGCACGCATATTTAATCATAAATGTCATTGGTAATATCCGTGCGGAAGTAGGTGGGTGGTAATAACCAGGAATGTCAGGCAAATTGCTGCTGTTAACCTTAAGAAATTGGAATAATAAAACATAAACATTTTTAGTCATCAAATACTGATTTAAATACGAAGTATATCTAACAATAGAACCACAGTTCCATTGCAAAATGTTTAGATATTTGAACATTTTCATGAAAATCTAACTAAACAAAGGTCTGTTTCAAAAGTTTAAACATCAAAAGTAAATCAAACATTAATTATGGAAGGTGGAAGGGGGGAGAGGGGAACACAGAGTCCAGCCGGTGATGACAGCACAGTCAGTAGAACCATGGGGGCGGGAAAGGCGGAGGGTAAAACCCTGGGCTGTGATGGTGAAAGAGGGGGCTGATCTCCTCCGTGGCTTCTCCCAGAACAGGCGGTGCAGATGCCTCCCAAGGGTACTGGCCAGCACGCTCGCTCCTCTAGCTGTTGGATGGATCTCATCTGCAGTCAGGTGCCTGTGGTCTGTAGCATGCAGATTGTGGTAGCTTACAAAACTGATGTTTTTCTCAGACAAGAGTCTGGATTTGTCAAGGCATTAAATAATTCTCTCTTTGTGTCAAGGGCTTCATTTCTCACTGGCGCAGCCCGACTCACTACTATTTTTGCTGTTGGAAATGATTCTCTGACCGTTTTAATGCCCTTTTCCATGTTGATGCTGCATTTTGTTGGTTCTTTTGATCTGACATCTTTTATTCCAGCGTGGAGAACAATGCAGTCCGGTTCTGGAAACAGATTTTCTTTGACGTCTTTAAGAACTGTGCTGCATTGCTCGATGGCATGGAGCTTCCTTGTCGCCACCTGCAAACCGTAGGATCGTCCCAGTCGCTTTCCGTCCACTTTGTTCATGACAGAATCATGTAGAATAAGAACTCGTGGTAAATCTTTAGAAGCCTGGGTCTTCTTGTGATCCCTTGTTTTTAAAGTTGCGTCATGATGTTGAATGACGTCATTCTTTGAAACATTTTTTTCTTTTTTTAACAGGGCTGGGTTTTTCTTTATGTACCTTTACGCATTCGGCGTAGGTTGAATATTTTGCCTTCGGTGAACAGATGGTAGCATCACCGTGGCCGCCGGCATCAGTCTGGCATCCAGAACTCGTGGTGGAAGGTGAGTTCTTTCTTTGATGCCGGCCTGTTGCTAGGTTTTCCTCTCGCCGTGCAGATCTTGTCGTCTCCGTCAGGTGATTTTCCAGACTGGCTACCGTGGCACTAAGGTTCTGAATGATTTGTTTTAGATTATTTATTTCTGTTAGTGCCTCCTGACAACAGCAGACAGCATGAGATGTTGACATTTTCTTTAGGCCCATTTCTTTATCAATGGTACCGACAGACGACGGTTTATCATAAGCTGTTCGATTGACATCAGCAAGGCAGTTAGCTCGATCTTCTGAAGGCTCGACTGACGGGTTTTCCGATATGGTTGATTGTGCATTCTTTTTACCTACCACTGTAGGTTTCCCACTTGACTTTGCACTCTTCGATCTCGTCATTTTGATGTTTTCCTTGCCACCGTTAACACTTCTGGTGGTCTCGTCGCCATCTTGATGACGTCGTCCGCCCCTAGTAGCGAGGGGGCACTGGTGTGTGTGTGTGTGTGTGTGTGTGTGTGTGTGTGTGTGTGTGTGTGTGTGTGTGTGCGCGCGTGCGTGTGTGCGTGAGTGTGTGTGTGTGTGTGTGTGTGTGTGTGTGTGTGTGTGTGTGTGTGTGGTGTGTGTGTATGCAGGCGTACGTTCGCGCGCACGTAAGTTATATGACCACGTGTGCGCTCATGAATTTGTATGAACATGGAGCGAGGTACGGGAACGAGGGTCGTAGTTGTACAATTCGTGTACATTATTTGTATTTTGCCCTGTCGTTTAAACAGTTTAACAACCATCAGTGGAAATACATTGAAATAAACAACCGTCAAAACACGCATAACCTGAGTAACCGTTACCCCCCCCCCCCCCCTCCCCTCCGGATTACAAATTATACGAATTTTATGAAGTGAGATGTCGAATCCATTAGCCTATATCCATCGATCTGCAAGTATAGTTTCCATATTATTTTTTCCACATTGGGTTTTTTTTGTGTGACATTATTATTTGTGCGGGAAGGAAGTAATGTGTTAACAAAACTGATCACGGTGAATGTCTCTTTAAACCTTTTGACCGATTCGTAAACATTTTGAAAAGATGAGAGAAAAAGCTTGTACTATATGTTTGTGTGTGCATTGATGTATTGGTTCACTCATCTTTTTTATTGACTTATTGATTTGAAGGCGGCTGGATGGGTGAGGAAATCTGAGGTCGGAAGAGAGAGAGAGAGAGAGAGAGAGAGAGAGAGAGAGAGAGAGAGAGAGAGAGAGAGATTTACATCAACGAGTAGAAAGTAAAGGGAAACAACTGCCTACACCGTGTTAACATTCTGTTGTGATAACAGGTATCGATCGGTAGAGTCCCTTTTTCCCCAATGAGAAGACACGTAGATTGAGTTTACAGAAAAAAAATAACCCTGTGAAAAATGCTTTTGAAGTTACAACGTTGACGCTTGTGCGCACGTACACACACACACACTCACACACACACACACACACACACACACACACACACACACACACACACACACACACTCACTCACTCACTCACACACACTCACACTCACACACACACACACACACACACACACAAAAAAAAAAAAACAGTCACTGCAGAGCCTAGAATTTCTCTGGTCCTCAAGATAAGCGATGTTGGCTTTGCTGTTGTTTTTAACAGTTGTAGTCCTTCAAATGTCCCAAAGAGAAATCCCTTTCAGGGCAGGGAAAACAACATCAGCACTATACAGACTGAAACCTGCATGGAAGGACAACAGCATCTCTACGGTTTCTGCTTGAACTGGAATAGTCTACTTCCTTATTGCGTCCCGTCAGATGTCTCCGGTAGCATCTCGGATGAACCCTGCCGCTCACTCTTGACAGATACCCTAGAATGTCGATAAGCTTGATGTCCAGCGCCACTGATGTTGGCCAGATCCTGGTCCACTCGGCATCATACCTTGAGCAGTTCTGGAAGATGTGTGTCACACTGTCACTTTTGCACACATGCATTCATGACAGTATTTACTCCATACGCACACGCAATCTTTTCCAATCAACCAAAAGGCGCACTACCGAATGTTTTTTTCTTCTCCCCCTCTCCTTCGGGGAAAACAGTTTATATCACACCAAACAATTTATAAACAGTTTCAAAGTTCAAATTCAAATCAATAAATTCAATATTCTATAAAGCCATGGCCTTCACATAACACACCGGCCCAAGATCCAGACCAGGAGAATGAATAATTCTTGCAATCATTGATGCCATGCCTGCATCAGATATAAGACTCGCCCCATACTGTCATGATTCCCTGTCTCTCTCAGAAATTGTGTCGCCCCCTTGAATTCTCCCGTCACTGGAGATATGATGAGTTCCGACTCCTCTCCCTGAGTCTTTATTTGCTGGGGCTGAATTACCGGTGTGCTCCCCACACCATGGCCATCTTTAACCACCTCACGGGGTGAAGAGTGAAAGGTGAAGGGCTGAAACACGAATAAGTTCGTGTAAGTAACCTGCTTCCCAATTTAACTATGAATTCTTTCTTTCTCTTTTCTTTAGGTTTTCCCCTGTAGCTTTCCCCAACTATCTATGGCTCACCTGGTAATGACTGGTCAGCGTGAGGACCAGCGTCCTGACAGGTTTCGAGTATCTAGGCCATCTGCTGGGCTAAAACTGATTCTTTCCTCCCTCCTCCTAGGAGTGCATACTCAGTGTTCAAAACACATGACCAGCACCCTACCAGCCCTTATTAAACTATCTCTCAGTGGTCACTTTCACCCAATGACCATCCTACTTTCATTTAATGAGTAAATCTCACAATTATTGGGGACGCCCGCTACACTAGTCAAGCCACATGAATATTCTTCTTTTTAGTTGTGGCATGGGAAATGATTCATATCACTAAACTACATGTGATGGAGCGTCACATGCCTTGATGTGAGGCTACGTCACATGACACCCCCCATCCTGGGGTTGAAAATATTTTCTCCAGAAATTTTTTTAAAGGATATACAACTTCACTTAAACACATCTTCAGCCATGAATCTCAAATGTGTATCCATCACACATGATTCACCAGATTAATAATCAACGTATAGAATCAATCATCATGATCCACCATAAATACTATTTTTCAAAAGTTCAGTCTTTCTAAAAAAATAAAAATTCATAATTCATCACCACATGTCACAAATTACATTCCACAAATTACATGGACAAAACAATTAGGGATATTAACAATTCAAAGTACGAATTGTGTTTTATATTAAGATGTGAAGCACATTTTTCCCTTGATCTTTGTCTCACATCATATGTTTCAAACCCCTCATGAAATGAGAATATTGCTAGGTGTAAATTTTCTCAATAGACATGTAAATAAAATAAACATAGTTTAAACATAGTTTTCCCCCCACATGTAATGTTATAGTCCATTGAAAGGTGAAACATATTTTCCATTGTTGACAATGAACTAATGAAAACAATAGGTTTGTCTCACTGCACAATCAAAACATGTGTATATACATTTCTAAAGAGTTATTTGCTCATGACACATACATATATATTCACCTTCACAAGCAAGTTAGACATAAATAGTACATGATGATTTTTTCATTGTTTACCAAAGAATAAAGCAAAGAATAGATATGTAATACATCAACATCAAGTAGGTTTTGCTTGTAAAACATATAGTCACTTCAACAAGCACATTAAGCATAAATACCACTTGATTTAAATAGTCAGTAGCATACAATGCACTGTCAAATGTGAGCACACCGTAATCATAAAGAAAGACAAAAAAACAGGAATAGTCTTTCCCTTGAAGACAGTTACACTTGTCCATGAATTTCATACACGTGACAATAAATCTGCCATGACATTTTGTGTTCCAGGCACTGGTTCAATAGTAAACTGGAATTCCTGCAATGCTAAAGACCACCTTAACAATCTGCTGTTCTTAGTTTTTGACGATTGCAAGAACGTCAATGCCTGTGGTCGGTCTGTAACCAAAACTTTCTTCCAGTCAAGAACCTGGCGAACTTCTCACATGCCCATACAATAGCCAAGCACTCTCTCTCAATAGTGGAGTATTTCTCCTGTGTCTTTGAGACCTTTTTACTGGCGTATTGCACGGGATGTAACAAAGCATTTTTTTCTGCAACAGTACCGCTCCATTCCTTTGGAACTGACATCGGTTCTCAAAATAAAGTCTTCTGAGAGGGAGGGTAACAAAAGAAACCGGATATGAGTTGAGGGTTGTCTGAACACACTCCAAAGCCTTCTAGCACTCATCAGACCACACAGTACGTTTGTTCTTTGTCCCTTTCGTCAGTTCAGTCAAAGGGCGTCAGGACGCAAAGTGGGGTACATATCGTCTATAGTATGACAACAATTCCGATGAGTGATCTGATCTGTTCTTTGTACTGGGTTTGTGTAAGGATAAAATCTTTTCCACTTTCTTTCCTTCTGGCATCATTTTCCCACTGAAATAGTGTGACCCAAAAACTCGAGAGTTTGAAAACCGGCAACGAATTTTAGATGGTCTCGCAGTTAAACCAAAACTTCGGAGTCTGGAAAAAACAGCTCGTAATTAGAAGGAGGTCACTCCATAACCTTGCAGCCAACAAAATGTCGTCAAAAATCTGACTGCACCACATTCATGGAGTTCAGGGCTCGCATCATTCTGGCAAAAGAAGCTGGGGCATTTTGCAAACCGAATGGCATTTTCGTCCATTTGAAAAGACCAAAAGGTGTTTGAAATGCTGTCTTTTCCTTGTCAGCTTCAGCCATTGGAATCTGCCAGTATCCTTTAGTCAAGTCCACTTTCACAAAATATTTCCTTCTGAGAGCTGACACAGAAGGTTCTTCAATGTCTGGGATGGGCTTGGCATCGAACACAGTGATCTTGTTTAATTTCCTGTAATCGATGCAGAACCGCACCGAGCCATCAGTTTGTCCACCAATACAACTGGTGAGCTGTACGGAGATGTAGAAGGTTCTATGACCTTTAAATCCAGCATTACTTTGATTTCTCTATCGACAACCTCTTTGTTTTGCAAACGGAAGGGAGTATGGTCTGGTTCGCACGGGTATTACAGTAGTCAACTGAATACTATGGGATTCAATACCAGTCACTGTACCTGGGTATCTGTCAACACATCCTGAAAGTCTTCAAAATTTCTTTGAGCTGTTCTGTCTGACTTACAGACAAATCATTCGACAGAACCACATCATCATAGGTTTCACCTTTGATAGAGAGTAGGAAGGGTACAACATCATCTGCACTGGTAGATGTTTAACACTCCTACATTTGCTGTTTTCACAACCTTTGATCTGTCCCTGTACCCTACATTGGGTACAAAATCATCACTGATAATATCTGTCATGTTGACATCAGTTTCTGACATAGGACATGTCCATCAACTGACTGGTTGATGGCAACATTTGTACGTTCAACATACTTCTTCAACATGTTCACATGGAACACCTTCTCAGTGTTTGCCATTTTGATCTTATAATTAACTGCAGAAAGTTTTTTGACCACCTAAAAAGGACCCTTCCACATAACACGAAGCTGTGTTATGTTCATCAGTGAGTAGTACAAGGACTTAATCCCCTACACTGAAGAACGTGCCTTTGCTTTTCTATCTGCAAAGACCTTGTACACATCTGTTTTTCTATCAGCTGACTGTTTGTCCGTGGTATGTCAGTGACAGTCTGTTTAGCAGCAAAAAGTATTGTCGTCAGTGTCGCGTCTCTTACCTGCATTTCTTTAGATCATCTGGGGTAATCTGAGTTCATCCAGTTTTGAGACTTTTAGCGGCTTTGTAGCTTTTCCCTGCTCTATTATGTCTGATCTGGTACCACAAGACAAGGAATGAACGATCCTCCAGCACCACCATGTACTGTAGCAGACACCTGGCAAATTGCCCAGATCAAGTCGCAGACTGGGTTATCGATAACACAGGCGGTGAGAAATCCGGAATAGTACGGTGTATCGACCGAAATTTTTGCCAGCGGAAACGTTTCAATCTTGCCTCAAAACGACCTACACTTTTGGACAGTGTTGAGATACTGGTCTTGAAGCACGAAAGATTTTCTTACACCAGCGGTGGTACATCCAGTGTCTCGCAAAACCGAAGCCTGCAATCCGTTATGGCTCCGTTTTCTAACACCAGGCCATGAACCGATTGATGTGGTGCCAAAATAAGACCTTCCTCACAATCAGTTGAGACTAATGCGGAGTTTGAATCATTTGGTTTGAAAGGGCAATTCTTTTTCAAATGGAACTTGCCATCACAAAAGAAACATCGCATTGTCTGATCGGCAGCTGACTGATTTTGTGAACTTCGGTTCTGTCCACGAACTGGCCCAAAAGATCTACGCGGTGGTCGTGTTCCACGACATCGGAATGTTTGTTGAGGAGCAACGGGTTTTTCCGGCGGTGAGTACTGGTACTGACGAAAGTCACTCGAACCGCGGAAACATCCCTGTCCGTTTCCTAGGATAGGTATATCCTTGAGGACTCAGAAATGACCCACGATTTCCTTTCCTGTAATTTCCCTGTCCTGATGGGATAGTACATGACGCATGAGACTCAAAGATGGAAAATTCTCCTTTCCTAGCCACGCCCTTATCTGGGTGAGCGATACAATACTGATCAGCCATCTGACACATTTCCTCAACGCTTTCAAACTGCCTTTCTTTAAGGAAAGTGGCCAGATCTTGCTCACGCTCTGGAAAAGTTGTTCTCTAAGAAGGAGATCTCGCAGTGATTGAAAAGTTTGTTCGTTTTTGATAAATCGATCCATCGATATAAACAATGACTCATACGAATTAGAACGACGGGAACGATTCTCCTTTGTCAGGGCGCACAGAACGGAAACGTTCGCGAAAACGATCGGTTATAGAACATTGAAATTTCTTGAGGAGTTCTTCCTTCAATTGATTCCAAGTTAAATTTTGTTTCGCCGCGAGTGTGTGGTACAATGCCAAAGCACTACCCTTAAATAATGACGCAATATAACAATGTCCACTTTTCCTTTGGCCAACCACAAGACGTTGCGTGACTTTCAAACCGGAAAAGAAAACTGTCAATGTCATCCGTTTTTTCCTCAAAAGGCGGTAACTTTGGAATATATGCTATTTTTTGGTTAAGGCGCGCTTGCGGAACCGACTGGTGGAGCTGGTGGAGGTTTCTCTCGATGCCTGTAATCTTCTAATTTCAGCATCGGTCTCTAATTCTAACTGCCTCAGCTTAAATTGGCGTTCTTTATCTTTTTCTTCAGATTCAAATTCCCTCTGTAGTCTTTTTTCTTCAAACTCTAGTTCTACTTTCCTTTGATTTCCTTCTCTCTCTCTCTTAGCCTGTCTGCCCTATCTATGCATTGTTTGCACATAGTTGGTAAGTTTTTCTCCATCAAAACCCAGCGTTCCGCTTGTTGAACATATCTATCAAAATCATCCATAATGAACCGTCAACAGATATAAACACAAAACAATCTGTAAGTATGAATAAAAATAAGGCGATATATGATGGCGTTTTATGTTTCACTAAAACGTAATTATAATATATACAAATAAAGAATTCAATTTCGGTGGTAAACAAAAAACGCTTACTAAAACAGGATAGATATGAAACCCAAGGAATGTATTTTCCAGAAGTATTTTGTTTTCGAAAACAGGTATCAATTTGGAATTTTGAACAAAAATGACGTTCAATGCTAATCTGTTTTTTTCCTAAAAATGAAAAAAAAACACAATATTAAAGTTTTCTGAAATAAATTCTTTATAAAGTTTTAGTTCTTAAATGTTCTTGCTGTCAGTCTTTCTTTCTTACTTAATTTCAAATGAATTTACAAAACAAATGTATCGCCTTATACGATAAATGAATATAAATCTACAAAACAAATGGAAGCACAGACATTAAAAAGAGGGGAAGGAACACAAACTAGCCGAAAATCCTAACTAAAAGATGAAAATGTTGAAAAGAAAACTAGATAGGAGCTTATTGAAGAGAAGGTTTAGAGGTTTGAAAAAGGGGGGTGAAAAGGAAATGAAAGGAAAAACGGATCGGAACAGTGAGGCGAAATCAAGAACAGCAAAAGAAGCCCTCAGACAGCACCCTAGTGGTCACTGCCTCCCGTGAAACACTGGAGCGGGAAAAACAAATCATGCACAATATACACAACACTACAGTAATAATACAAAATAATTAACAATCAATCAAAATGCACATTCACCCAAACGCAAAGAAAATCCCACAACACCAAAAAAAAAAAAAAATTATTAGGAGGAGTTTTCCCCGCACTGTCAACCTCTGTCCTGTTGAAGGAGACAAGGTCGGTTCAAACTCTGGGAAAAGGGGACTACTTGAAATGAAACGATAGGACAGAGAAAGAAAAAACAACAAAATAAACCTAATAAGGGCGACCACGGCTGCTCCCACTCTTTGAACTAACCGCTCAATGTAGCGAGAAGCGGTGGGGCTCACCGATCGGGGAAAAGGACAAAATAGGGAATCACGGCTGCTCCCACTCTTGAACTAGTCGCTCAAGGTAGCGAAAAGCGGTGGGGCTCACCGATCGGGGGAAAAAAATTAGGGACCAACAAAGAAAACAAAAAAAACACTAGCAAAACTCAGAGTCAGAAAGAAGAGAGAAGTCCTCACTCGCACTGAAAATAAATTCACTCACACACACAAACAGAAAAGAAAACAAATGCGAATATTATACTTAATAAATAATTGAACGAACGTCTTTTTCTGTTTTTCTTCCCTCAAACCCTTGAGGGTACAAATCAATTTTTTTTTCAGGCCCCGAGGGCACAAATACAAATCTTTCCTCTGGGGTACAATTAGAAATGTTTCTTTTTTTCAGGGGGAACAAAACAACGGCAGCTACGTCGGGTCACCACCAGCTGTCACATTTCCCTCGCCACATGGATACTCGCTGTCTAGCCGATGCCCATCTTTGTGGCCGCGTGGTGGCGCAGGTAATTGTGGCCACCCCCTCACGTAGATCTTCATCTGCTTCCATCGCGGCATGATGTCGAAGTTGTCGTTTGGGTTGTGGTGTGGTTGCTGAAACTGTCATTTCTTCCCTTGGTGCGTCTTCGTGCGTCCATCACCATACCAGGTTGTCGCTTTGCTCTTTCTATATACCCTCCTTGGCCAGAATATCTGTTTTCTCGTTACATCTGTGACCAAAATATACTAGTACCTATTGTAGAAGCCCTCCTTTGCGCTAAGTGCAATTGGGTGCTGCACACAGAGGATTCAGCTCTTTGTTGCGGGAGTTCCCAGGTGCTTGGAGCACAGAGAAAGCGTGTATGTACTCCATAGTCTGGGCCCTGCGCAGTATGTCTGACGGCACTCCTGTTCTCTCCACTACGGTATGCTAATGACATTGGGTAGGAATATGCAACTTCTCCAGGTTAGGTGGGTCAGATTGACTGGATTAGGCCTTTCTTCGTGTTCCAGCATGACGGCACATTGTTTTTTCAAAGGGTCTGGACTAGCGGATAAAGCAGCTTATTTTCTATCTACTCTTAATAGTGCTATCCGTTTAGCCATTCACTGGATGGCTTCGACTGCTTTACATTTTGCTAGATGGATGAGAAGGTTGATTTGTTGATCCTCCAATAACTATAGTCCCATGATTTCCACCATCATCAGGATCAGGGTAGATCTCATGGCAATGGCGATGAATCGCAAAGTTTAGGGTGTCTACAGACGTGAGGTAAAGGTGCATAAAATTTAAAAATCTTGCACAGATGAACAGGAAATAAAACCAATCTGGTTGCCATGATTGCAATTCAATTTTTATTGGTGACAGACAGAGAAGCTTAAAGAGTACCCAACGCAAACTGCAGTTAGAGTGTGTGTGCGTGGACAGTTTTGTGGTGTGAGTTTGAATAAATATCAGCAGCAACGTGTGTGTGTGTGTGTGTGTGTGTGTGTGTGTGTGTGTGTGTGTGTGTGTGGTGTGTGTGTGTGTGTGCGTGCGTGCGTGCGTGCGTGCGTGCATGCGTGCGTGCATGCGTGCGTGCGTGCGTGCCTGCGCGCGCGCGCTTCTGTGTGTGTGTGTGTGTGTGTGTGTGTGTGTGTGTGTGTGGTGTGTGGTGTGTGTGTGTGAGTGAGAGAGAGCTGATTATTCCAACACTAATACGATGGAACATATTGCAAACACGAGTTTAAAAATGCATATCCACATGTGTTGTTGAAATTGCGATGGTTATTTCGCAGTCACAGGTTGCAAAATTATTGTAAAGATTACAACTTTGTGTACCACTAGGATATTTCACGTATGTAAATATGCACATATCAGATGTGGCTTTGCATATACTAGATAACTTCAGTGTGATTTTTTTTTTTTTTGAGGGGGGGGGGGGGTGTTGTTTTTTCTTTTCTTTTTTTAAGGTGTCTAATACCATCTGTTGATGAAAAGACATTAAATAAACCACTGAACTGAGCTGAACTGAACACACACACACACACACACACACACACACACACACACACACACACACACACACACACACACACAAACACACACCGGAAGAGGGAGTGGAGGGTTTGGTGGTGGGTGTGAAAGAAAGACATTCATACCTTCTGAGAGAGAGAGAGAGAGGAGAGAGAGAGAGAGAGAGAGAGAGAGAGAGAGAGAGAGAGACAGACAGACAGACAGACAGACAGACAGACAGACACAGAAAGGCATGCGCGCGCGCGCGCGCGCGCGCGCGTGTGTGTGTGTGTGGTGTGTGTGTGTGTGTGTGTGTGTGTGTGTGTGTGTGGTGTGTGAGTGCGCGCGCGCGCGTGCGTTTGTGTGTTGTGTGTGTGTGTGTGTGTGTGTGTGTGTGTGTGTGTGTGTGTGTGTGTGTGCGTGCGTTCTTTAATTTAAACGTCTATTCACCTATTAGTGATCTTAGACAGTATGTAAGTGTTATGTGTGAGTGCTTTGGGGTGTTTTGGGTGTATGCATGCGAATGGTTGGTGTTGATTTTGGGCGTACGTAAGTACGAATAATGCAATTAGGCCATTATAAAATAAACAATGATACAAAAAAAAACACATAACTGAATCCTAAACTATAAAAGAAACGCTATATAAGCAACTAACACCAAGATTGGGAAAATAACATAGACGTTATTAAAGCAAATGTCCAATTGGGTTCTTAATCAGTCCTTGAACAACTTCAAAAAAGTTTGATTCGTTAGAGATGACGTCTTCACAGACTGACATCGACAGTTCAGTGTTCAACAACCAAGCAGGGAAATAGGGTTTCATTCTATCGCACACAAAACAGTGGATGGAACGGAGTGATTTGCTGGCCACAAATAGAAGTCACGTGTTGCAGAATTTGGGTTTTAAAGGAAGCCTCAATCTAAAAATCAAACTTTAAAATCTACTCGTGGTAGAGATTCTTGATACCTGTGTTATTGTCTGATATTTGTTAAATAATATCTCCTTTTTCTTTCTGCTGCCTGCGCGCGCGACGCGCGCGCGCGCGCGCGCGCGCGCGGTGTGTGTGTGTGTGGTGTGTGTGTGTGTGTGTGTGTGTGTGTGTGTGTGTGTGTGTGTACCTACGCGCGCGCTGTGTGTGGCTGTGTGTGTGTGTGTGTGTGTGTGTGTGTGTGTGTGTGTGGTGTGTGTGTGTGTGTGCGTGTGTGTGTGTGTGTGCGCGTGCGCGCGCGCGCGTGCGTGTGTGTGCATGTGTGTGTGTGTGTGTTGTGTGTGTGTGTGTGTGTGTGTGTGTGTGTGTGTGTGTGTGTGTGTGTGGTGCGTGCGTGCGTGCGTGTGAGTGTGTGTGTGTGTGTGTGTGTGTGTGTGTGTGTGTGTGTGTGTGTGTGTGTGAGTGTGTGTGTGTGTGTGTGTGTGTGTGTGTGTGTGTGGTGTGTGTGTGTGTGTGCGTGTGTGTGTGTGTGTGTGTGTGTGTGGTGTGTGTATGTGTGCGCGTGTGTGTGTGTGCGTGTGTGTGTATGTATGTGTGTGTGTGTGTGTGTGTGTGTGTGCGTGTGTGTGTGTGTGTGTGTGTGTGTGTGTGTGTGTGTGTGTGTGTGTGTGTGTGTTGTGTGTGTGTGTGTGTGTGTGTGTGTGTGTGTGTGGCGCGCGCGCGTGTGTGCGTGTGTGTGTTGTGTGTGTGTGTGTGTGTGTGTGTGTGTGTGTGTGTGTGTGTGTGCGTGCGATGCGTGTGCGTGTGTGTGTGTGTGTGTGTGTGTGTGCGTGTGTTTTGTGTGTATGTGTGTGTGTGTGTGTGTGTGTGTGTGTGTGTGTGTGTGTGTGTGTGTCTGTGTGTGTATCCATGTGGATTTTCCCCCTCCAGTCTATAGAAATAGTACACACTTTCGAACATTTAGGTATAATCTTTAGCAGAACAGGATTTTCTTTTTATAAATGTAAGAAGTATTTGTATGACCAAGCGCAATGTGCAATGTTTTCTTTATTAAAGATGGCAAGCTTTCAAAATTGGCCTCTAAACATTGTACTGGAGTTTTACCAGTCAATGGTACTGTCCGTACTTTTATATGGCTGTGAAATTTGGGGATAGAGTGCTTTAAATCTAATGGAAAGTTTTCAGCTTAAATTTTTGTAAGCATCTGTTTCATTTAAACCGTTTTACCGAAAAGGAATTGAGATACGGAGAACTAGAATGTATCCTGTTTCAGTTCAAATATATGCACGAATGATAAAATTCTGGTCATCCTTACTTTCTTCACAAACAAACAAATATTCATCTAGATTGTATCAAGTATTATATGATTTATACAGAAATCAGGGTTTTACATCTAGGTAGCTGATGTGTATACGGGATATCCTAATAGAAACAGAATTCGACTGTGTGTGGGAGACACAAAAGTTTTCATCTGTTGACAGTCTCTGTAGAGATGTTCGTAATCCATTAGAAGACATTTACATACGTGCATGGAATAATGCTTTAGCATCACGTAATAAGTGTTTATTTTACAGAAAATTTAAAACACAGTTTTGCTGTGAAAAATGTATTGAAATGTTACTTGATATTTAGATAAAACCCACTAAATTGGTTTCGCTGTCGTAATCATAAACGCATGATAGAAATTGGCAGAGGATTTGAAATACCTCACAATGAACGATTCTGTCGGGACTGTGACCAGAATGAGCTTGGTGATAAATTTCATTTTGTAATGAAATGTAACAAAATATAACGACATTAGAAATCAATTTATACCCAGAAAATTTAACATGTACAAAGTCCGTACTTAACTATGTCGTTTGCTGTGTGGTGGTTAAAAAAAAAGTGTTGGTAAACTTAGCGAAGTTTTCAAAACATACTAAAGTTATGTAACATTATATTCAGTGTGTTGATTACAGGGAAAATTTTTGATGTTAAATTTGTTTCATTTATATTTTTTTGATTTGTTTCAAGTCCTCCATGCCCCAAAAGGGGTCACAAGATTACAATCTTTGAATCTTTTGAATCTTTGAATCTTTGTGTGTGTATAGAGAGAAAGAGAGAGAGAGAGAGAGAGAGAGAGGGGAGAGAGAGAGAGAGAAAGAAAGAGAAGAGAGAGAGAGAGAGAGAGAGAGAGAGAGAGAGATTCCAACTTGTTCACGGGGTGTGTGGCGTTTTCCTAGTTGTACATAGGACTACCATGTTTTGCTTTGAGAAAGAAAGTTACGCCATTTTCCTCCACACAAAAAAACGCAAGTAGAATTACACATCGAGATACTTTATTGAAGCTGTCAAAACAAAATGAACAGTGCACAAAAGTCACGGCGGATTTCACAACACAAACAGAAATTGAAGCAGGTAGATATCATCCGGCATCTAGCACTGCCATGACTACGGATCTCTGTACAAGAGAGGAAAAAAGCCATGGTATGCTCCACGTATGAAATCGAGTTCATAGGACGACTAATGTACATGTAAAAAGAAAGAAGAAAGATTGTAGTAAACCCGGCTGAACAAATGTATACCGTTAACCCATGGCTCAATGACAAACTAATCAATCATTCTTTCATGGCGATTTCTGAACAAACATCATGCTGGTCTTCCCTAAACGACCCAGGCATTCAGTGCTTTGAGCTTTTAACCATCGTGCAACGCTGTACAAAACCACTGCAACACTAAGGGCTGGGAATAGCTAAGATTTCAGAGAAAGAAGGTGTTACACGCTAGACCACTGACTTCCTCAGTACAAGGTAAGTACAGTGGCTTGTAAAAGCGACACGCTTGTACGAATGTAAATCGATCAACTTATACAACATTCTCGAACCTTCGAAAATGTACAAGCAACTTACGGAGACCTGGTAAACACACTAACATAATCTCAAATATTCCAGTCGCATTTTCAATCGAACAGAAAACAAAACTGAACAATTCGGCATCCTTCGCTTTCCAAATGTTTTCAGTAACTCAACAATCGCAGCCCTGATGTGGCCCTTTGCGGTCGGCTGGGCTATAAGCAACATTATCTTATCTTATCTCGCACTACATCGACCGAAAATACAAAGAACGAAAAGCGATAAGTAAAAGAAGGCTTGCAACTCGTCATTGTTGCTATGACCTCTATCGCGAAAGTTCCTCCTCTCTTGTCTCCCGTTTAAATTGTAACAGAAGAAAAGAAAAGGTACCAGGTGCTTCCTTCCTCGTTGTTCGTTTACCAGTCGGCTAACAGCCATACACCAGATTGACATAGTTGACCTTTACGTTCACTTCAAACCATGAAGACCTTGGACTGGCTAAGGTCCACGCCAATCCCACCCTGGCTGCTGAGCGGAACCTGGAACACGTGCGAGGTGTTGACGGTCACGTGCAGGTGGTCTGACATCTGTTGCAGGGAGATGAATGAAGAAGTCGCCGGGGTCAATGGCATCTCTCCTAATTTTGTGTGGCTCTGCCACTGGTTGTTGACCTTGGTTGTCCACCACACCCCTGTTGTCGTCCCGCCTAACTTGTACCTGGTATCATAGAAACCGGCACAATGCTAATATGACTGTTGGGTAACTCTCTCTCTCTCTCTCTCTCTCTCTCTCTCTCTCTCTCTTCTCTCTCTCTCTCTCTCTCTCTCCCCTCTCACACACACACACACACACACACACACACACACACCCCACACACTACGCGCGCGTGCACGCCGCCCCCCACCATCCTCCCCTCTCCCTCTCTCTCTCTCTCTCTCCTATCTCTCTCTCTCTCTTCTCTCTCTCTCTCTCTCTCTCTCTCTGTGTGAGGATGTGTTTGTCCTCACACCCTTCTTTCAAAACCCACCATCAGCCCCTCCACTCCTTCTTCCGATGTTTTGCGTGTGTGTGTTGCGTGCGTGCGTGTGTGCAAGCGTGCGCGCGGTGTGTGTGTCTATGGTGTGTGTGTGTGTGTGTGTGTGTGTGGTGTGTGTGTGTGTGTGTGTGTGTGTGTGTGTGTTTGAAGAGGGAGGAGGGGGGTAGTGCACACAGGCGCCAGCGTTGTAAGCTCAATATTATTTTTCACAGGCAGCTTCTCTACATGTTTGAGTGTCTGGTATTGATTTTCCTGTAAACTAAATCTACGTGTCTTCTCATTGGAAAAAAAGGGACTTTACCGATCGATACCTGTCATCACAACAGAAAGTGAACACGGGGTAGCCAGTTGTGTCCCTTTCTTTTCTGATCTGGTTGATGTAAATCCTCTCTCTCTCTCTCTCTCTCTCTCTCTCTCTCTCATCTCCCCTCTCCTCTCTCTCTCTCTCTCTCCCCCTTTGTATATTGATAATGCTCTAAAGTCAATAAAATATTGGTTTAAACTCCAAAGTATGTCTGTCCATAGATTTCCTAAATAGGCACATATGATCTTGAATAAGATCCCCGAATACACACATTGTCACTCTAATTGTCTTAACTGGTCTATATCTGTTAAAACATGTCTTGATACTTTTGGTTTTTCAGATGTTTGGATCAATGGAGGGGTTGGGAATGAAACTATTTTTTTTTAAAGAATTAAAGCAGAGAATGATCGATTGTTACATGCAAGATTGACATTCAAAACTTCTCAAAGTGAACGGTTTAGCACATTAATGCCTTTCAAATCATCCTTCCAATTAGAAAATTACTTGTCAGCTATCACTATTAGTAATTTCGTTATGCTTTAACTAGATTAAGACTTGGAATGTGTGATCTGAATATAAGTAACAGATATAATGAAAATTTTAAATTATAAAAAATGCCCGTTTTGTAATAGGATAAAACAGTGAACTTCATTTTTTGTTAGAATGTCAAACATATACATTCCTAAAGAGAAAAAATTTGTCAAAGTATCACCAACATACATTCATTATATGAAGAACGCTTAGCTCGAATGTTACAATCTGAAGACGTCAATGCTCTTAAGAAATTTAGCAATGTATATATTTTTATGGCATTTAAGACTAGATGTACGCATTTAAATATGAAGTAAAGCTGCCACTCTTGTAACTGAATTGCTGTTTTAAAATTTTTTGTCTGCTTAATTTCACATGCCAATGTAACTCCTTTGACTTTTGTTTGATTTTGATGTGGGATGTTATACTTATTTTTTGCGTGTTGTCCTTATGTTATTTGCTTTGATTCACTCATGGTAACGTGTATCCATTGTATACAGGCTGGTGGCCTTACAATCAAAGTTTCCGAGTTCTCTCTCTCTCTCTCTCTCTCTCTCTCTCTCTCTCTTCCTCTCCTCCTCTCTCTCTCTCTCTCTCTCTCTCATCTATGTCACAGGTTTCCATATTCCACAACCACCCTGTCCCTAAAATGAATGATACCTCCTTCCTTCCCCCCCCCCCCCCCCCCCCCCCCCCCCCCCCCCCCCGCGCTCAATTAATATCTGAATAGAAGAAAAAGGGGGAAAAGGGGGTGGATGGGGGACAAGAGTGAGGGGTGGGAGGGAAGAGATGTGGAAGGCAAACTAGCACTCGCACGCACCCGCTACAACTGATTTATTCCCTCCTTTCTTTCCAACATCTGGTCACATCTAGAGAACAGAGAAAGTGTGTTCTGGCTCCCCCGGTCTCAACCAGTTTCGACCGGGCGACTCCAGAACACACATTTCTCTGTTCTCTGACAAGTAAGGCTTTAAACAATGAATAATCCATCACACATTCTCTTTCAATAACCAAAAAATAACGATTATCTACAACATACATACTGTGTAGGGTTATCCGTTTTCAATACTAATTTACTAAACTTTTCAGATTTCAGTTTTTGCTTAATCCTGTGTTTTTCCTGGTCATTTTCAATAACATCATTTTCACGCAAACATTCATCAAATGCATCTCTGTCTTCATGTGAAATAAAACTACAGTCTTTAACTGTTCTCTAAAGTCTTTTAAAACTGAGTTATATTTCTGGCATAAAATCCACACACTTATCCCAGCATGTCTTCCACTGAAAGCTAGTTTTGACAAAGTTTTTTCTCTTTTTAACTATGTCTCTTTCTGCTGAACAGTCATCTATAATAAATAGTGTCTGCGTTCCTTTCAAACAATATAAAAAAGCGTTCTAGACACTCACTCAGTTATTGCTAGGATTAACTAAAAAATATGTTATCATCAGTCCATATAAACCTTCTATCATGATATCCCATTGTTCCATTTAAGTGTTGGGCAAAAATCACAATATGATCAAAATTATAACGATAAACTGTTTGTAAACGGTTGAGGATAAATATTGTTTTTCCACAACCATTTTGTCCACAAATAATAAACAATGAGGGGTTTTTGTCATAAAGTTTAACTGCTCCATAGTTTTATAATAAATTTAATCTAATCCAGTTATTGTTTTTATCATGCTCTCTGTCAAACTTGTTCAGTATAATAAAATCCTATAAGGTCTAAAATGTGTAAGATTAATCCAATTTAGTCCTGTAAGATCTTTTCTATTTAGACTAATATTAATTTTGGTCGCTGGTTGTTATGACCTTAATATCCTCACCGTTGTGAAGAACGACGATGGTAATTTTAAGTTTTTCAACGTCTAAGTTTGGCCAGCTAATAAAATTTCCCTTTCAAAAGATTGTCACTGACGCCCACAGCTCCATTTCTTGCCTTAACTTTTAAGACAGAAATTTCAAATATTATTGTGAACGTGTCTCCTAATTTGTGCGTGGAAAGAACTGTAATTTTGTAGAAGCTTCCTTTAGAACCGTTTCTTTTCTGTGGAGGATGTACTGTTTTTTCCCATACGGCGTTATTTCAATCTCTTTCCCGACTATTGTCATCTGGCATAAACTTACGTGTAAAGGCCAGAGTTGAATGCTTTTCTGAAACTTTTTTGACGGCTAAAAATGTAAATGGGCTTATGAATTCAAATTTTAATTTCCCATTCTAAATATGGTTCTAAAGGCCATTTGAGTCAGGTTTTCGAACTATTTTATATTCATACGGCCAACATTATTTGCTTCTAGATTGCCCCAGCTGTTCTATTTTAGGAAACTTTTTGTTGTCGCCAACCTCTTTGCGTTTATAATCACCATCTTTAGTGTACTCAAAACCATACAAAGCGCCTATCTCACCATTCTGTTCAAAGTCTGCAACGTCTGCAAGGTCTTTTAATTCTAAAGTTATACACCCCCAACGGGCGCTAATGTAACTCCCGATTCATCTGCCCACGCGACATTTTTTAGTACAACTTATTAATTTTATTTCCAAAACAATGTGCAGGTTTCACTTTTTAACGTCTTTCCCTGTTTTGTCTGTGATTTTATACGAAATGATCCGACGTTCCCACAAACTAATCTTTTAAACTGTAAATTGGGGAATTGTAAATTTCATAATCGCAATATGCAGCTTTCCCTGATGGAAGAGCTCTTAAAACATTTGAGGGCCTTCCATCTATAAGTTTTCATTATGCTTAGCTCGTCCAAATGAACAAAAAAGTATGAATGTACTGTAAGATCGAGCGGAATTTCCCCCTCATAAGTAGTTTTGTTTGGTGTAACTCTAAAACTATGAACAGGCTGATTGGCAGTTGTAAACCCTAACATTTTAGCTAGCTCTACATCAAAAAGGTAATGTACTACTTCTTCTTCAGGTTTGAATGATAACATGGTTTTTAGATTCGCATTGTTAAGTTGAGAGTAATGCCCAAAGTTACTCATGCTTCTTTTAGGAGCAAAACCCGTAAAAAACCATCGGGTATGATTACCTGGTCAACTTTGGACCCTGATTTGTCAACTTTTAGAATTGCATTATATTCTTGATTCAGTTATATTAAACCATTTGACTTTGTAAAATATTTCATGGAGTGCGACCATTTTGGTTTCCGAAATCATTCTAAATAGCAATTTCTAAAACAAGGACTGTCTTGGGTTGTTATTGTTACAAACATTTTTTAAAAAAAATAAAATGAGTGCGTTCAAATATAATACTAAAGTAAAATATTTTTGTTGGGCCGCACTACAACTTAAAAATATAGCAACTGATACTTTTGAAAATTGCTGTGACTCAGTCTGATGCCTTTCAAGTAAGGTGAGAAATCCATTAAGCAGATATCTTAACCCCCTATTAAAAAAGACTACATCCCAAAAGTGTGGTTCATCATCCGATGCAGTTTTATCAAAAACCATTAAACTTTGCTGTGTTTTGTGCATCAACTGGTGTGGAGTATCGTATGCTGATCATTTAAATCACCCTAAACCTTTGGTGAGGTCATTTTACAGATTTCATTTCTATTACACCTTCAACGTATTTTGACTGAACTGCGAGCGCCTTACCAATGACAAAACGTTTAATCCATTCAGCAACCAAATAGATATGAGGCTTTGAAAGGATCTGTAACGAATTCAATATTAATGTTAAGACAGACTTAGACAAAAGTCGGATCTTAATCATGGTCTAGGAAAACCCCCCCTTATTTTTGGGGCGTGCACAGAAAGTAAAAGTATGACTGGAATCCTCCTTACACATCTTCTTTTCAGGCACAACTGTTCACCTAGGGTCCATAGAGCAAGAGCATAAAACACATGGACAACATTTATCTTAGACATATCTGAGGGCTTAACTAAAGCGGAATAAACGAATAAAGGGACTCTATTCGTACTTACTTTGGTGTTTGCTAGGTGCGCAATCACAGACAATGTCGGCATAACTAATTCTTCTTACTAGCTTTGGTGCACAAAAACAATACTTAGCAAATTTAGAGGACGCCATTAATTCTACAGTTGATTTACCTTCAAGTATAAAAAGGTACCAACATGTTTTACAATACGCAAGATCGAAAGTAGACTTTGCTGTTGGCACATGGTTTATACATGCTACCTTCTGACCTCAGACTCCAGTAGGAAAAATAATAAACTACAACAATGAAATCCTGTAGCAGGCAATGAACAGAAGGTCGGAAAAAACGATATAAATTCTGAGCCAGTAATATACAAACAATAAAAAAAACACCCAAGACTAAGTCATCCAATCCCCGAGGTCAAAGCCCAAAGACTGTTGAAGACGTGGACTTTGTTTGCGATGACCATGAATAAAGAAAAGACAGCGCTAGTTGTTGGATTAACTGGCCTAGGATTACTTGGTCTTTATCTTACTAAATGTAACCCAACTATTAAGAGAACTAATGCCCATAAGTGCTCAGCCATAAAGCCAACTACTTTGCTTGCAGTAGACAAAAGCCAGCTAATAACACTCCCCAATATACCAGGTAAAGAGTCCCATAGCTTTACCAGCTAATTTTTTTAATAAACCGCAAGATGATCAAGTTGTTTTTTTACCCATGATTATCAGGCGATGGTGATGGAGGCGGCCCATGCTTGACCTCCACCACCGCCCGTAATACCATCACCATGTACTTATTGCAAAACCTAAGGCCGTTATAACGCTCGCTAATGTGACACCCTGCTCTCTAAACAGCGTTTGTATTCGTTCTGCAGCGTCGTGTCTTCATATAAAATTTTTCGATAGTTTCTCTTATTCTATTTACTTGAGTTCGTAAAAGGTCTCGGTTTGTAGTAGCACTTCTAGTCTTTTGACTTCTGTCAGATTTTTTGTCTTGGGGTATTCTTTTTTAATATCACGCCCGAGATGCGGGCGTCATTCTCAGCGGTTTTTCTTTCTCTTTTATATGCCCTCTAGTACTAGTTTTGCTACATTGTTTGTTAATTCGCTTTGATGGTTGTTAAAGTAGTTCAAGGGCAATAATTTTTCCCCATAGTCGTAGCGGCGGATCGGGCATAGTATTATGCTGTTCTCTTTTCAGTGAGTCTGCTACTGATTTCTCTTCGTCCACTGTTTGAATTAAATCTTCATTTGGGGTTTTTTGTATTTGGTTATTGTTGGATTTTTGTTGTGCGTTTTGAACTTAGCAACTTCATCCGGGCTAATTTTTGTTTTAAAGCCAAGGCGATTTCGCTCGCTTCACTGAGCTTTTGTCTATTGTACCATGCTTACAAACTTATGATGAGTTTTTATTTATACGTAACGGGAAAGTTCTCCTTTGTCGGGTTTTAAATACAAATGGTTTTCTTTTAGTTTAAAATCATCAGGGTATATTTTTTCAGGGGTTCTTTCTAAACTTTGGTTAATGAACTGACTTTACTTTCTGTTATTCACGCCTTTGCTCCCTTCGGCTATTTTCATCCCCAATGAGTTTTCCGAGCGATGCTGATTTAAAGGAGTCATTTCTTTCCCTGTTGTCTGGGATCACTAATACAATAATCTACATCTTCAATGCCCGCCATGTTTTTAAATAATTTAATTTTTATTTTTGTTTTATAAAAAATGGCACAAGTAATGGCTCGATTCTTGACCCGAATAGAAGCCTGAAAAACCCCGTGGCGTGAAGGGGAAAAAAACGGAATATTACGTTCCAAATAATCCATCTACTATTGATGCGGATCAAATTCTTACTGTTAAATTTCCAACCTAGGACGAATGATTTGATTTGGCCAGGGTCTGCACGGCTTACTTTCAAAATAGAACTCGCTTTTAACACCCGACCAACCAGAACAGTTGTCCAAAATTTGGGATGGGCAATCGTTAAAAAAATTTCTATAAAACTTGAGGGGAAAGAAGTATTTTCTTTACACAATGCAGACATTTTTTAACCTATTCTGATCTATGGCTAACCGCGAATGAAAGGGAAGATCTTGCGTTTCAAGGAATCGGCAATGAAGAAGCACTAAAACTTAGAATAGGCGCCGAACTCGCCTCAGGTCTAAAGGCGCAAAAAGGCTTTAGCTGTAAGTTATCGTTTGGAAATCGCTTTTCCATACCCCTTTGATTTTTAGTTGTTTAAAAGCGCAGCCCCATACCCTTTAAGGGGGATTAAAAGACAATTGTCATACGAACTAACTTTTAATGACTACAAACGTGTTACAGATCAACAACACCGAAGCAAGTACAGCATTTCTGACATCTCGTTAGAGTTTGATGTTGTTGCAACTCTAATTTAGCAAGGCTGAATTTGGGGGAACAATATGAGTCACAATTATTAATATATTTCAAAACGTGCGTCATCATTCAACATATCCTAAAAACAGGGGAAAACGCTTTTATGAAATTTTTAAACTTAGTGTCACAGCAAAATCGCTTAAAGGTATTTTATTTCTGTGTGAAGATGAAGAACCATTTGCAAGAGCAAGTGAAAAGTTTTTTAATCCAAAAATACGAAAGTGCAATGTACAATTGATGGTAGTCCTAACCAAATCTATGCTAGCGGGCTTAGACCTTATCATCATTTTGACGAAATAAGAAAATTGTTGGGGGTGGGAGGGGGTAGAAGTCCAACACAGACCTTGCGTTTTAAAGATCTACACCTTCACAGTGTAGGCTTGATGATTATTTAACATCAAAATACGGTTTATGGATTGACCTAAGGTCAACAGAGGATAATCAGTTGCATGGAAGTGGAAACTTTTAAAGACGTTAAAAATTCAAATTGAGAAAGAAAAAAAAAGCCGATAAACCACTAATTTTACATTTGTTTTTTTTATTATAAAAACAGGGTGAATATTGCAAAGAACAGATTAGACCAAATAAATACTAAATTATTTTTTCATTTTTAAAAAAGCATGCCTCTCCCGTATTATCCAAAAGTCCAAAAGAAGAGATAGTAGACGACTCTGCTGCTATGGAAGGCAACCTGCTGCTGAAGTAAAAACCTTCAGATTAACCAACATTACGCAAATGCAGCAAGTACTAGAGCAAGACCTTTCAAAATACAGCAAAGCCAAACGAAGGTATTCTGCTGTCTTTAATGCTGTTACCTATGTTAATACTGGAGCATCGACTATAAGCCCGCATCAGCAGGAACGAGTGTTGGTCTCTTAGCAACGGGCATAGGCACACCCGCAGCTTTACCTCTAGGCGGTTTGTCTTTAGCTCTCGGCCTGTGCTCATTAGCTGTAGGTGCTGCTAGCAAAAAAAATAAAAACTAAACTCCAAAAGCACACAGCCATGGTTCAACTAATAACAGCTAAACTTAGTTCCTTTAATCTGATTATAAATAAAGCACTAGCTGACTCAAACATCACGGATGAAGAATTAGTCGTTTACAGGCCGATTTTAATTACTACAAAAGACAAAAGTTTGATCTTCAAAGAAAGGCGAGGACAAGTTTTTCTCAACAGCTAGACACCGAACAGATAAAAAAGGAATGCTTAAAAAAAGTAAACGAAACATTAAACTCTGCTCTAAACAGCTCACATTAACAACGCCAAAGGGTGTTTATACTTTAGTTTATGAGTCTAAACACAAAAAGACCATCGATATTGATTAATTATTTTTTTGATTTAAATAAATATTTTGAGTTAGAAAAGAAACTCAGCATGGATAAGATATATGAAGGTCCAGACGAATTGTTTGAAGCAATGCAGGAAGATTTATCAAGAGCACTGAATGATATTGATTTAGAAGTCATTAATCCAGCAAGCGTACGGCAAGTGTTGCTCATGCTATTTCTCAAGTTCCAAGTAAACTAACAATAGACCCTCCAGTTAAAGTAATGTTAGCTGTTTTTAATCGACATATAACAATAAATGAAGAAAACCTAGAAGTCTGGGTCTCGACTAAACAGCAGACTATTCTTTCCTCTAATGACTTAACACCCGGTTGGGCAGACGAACTGCTTACACAGTTTGATGTGGCCGCCGAAGAAGCCAAAATGAGAGGCTCTGGTTGGTCAGAGGGCGAAGTCTTAGAGATCAGATTAAAACAGTCTAAGTATGCGCCGATTGTAGGCAGGTCTTACATTCCACTACGCTCGAGAGTTGGTTTCAAAAAAAGCAGTTTAAAACATAAAAAATATACAGACGACAACAAATGTTACCATGTGGTAGTGTTTCACGCAAGGCAGCCAATAACGGTCCGCAAAAACGCAGAGAGAGTTGTCTAACTATTGGTAATACATTTCGATCTTAAACTTTAGATGGAATAGCCTTTCCTGATAGCGGGATTCCATTGATCAGTTTGAAGAACAAAACAAACCAATAACTGTTAATGTCTACAAGGGATGAAGAAACAAATCTAACAGCCCATCAGAGTGTCCAAGAAAAGCAGCCCAACAATTGTCGAACCAGACAAAAATCATTTGAAACTTTACTGCTGATGTTTTCACCAACCGCTACCGCAATTAACACAACAGTGATACTACAATGAGTAGAATATTGGCGCCTACTACAAAAAAATGGCAACAGACTTCTGTAGAAAATGTTTAACAAGAATTCCCTCTGTTAAAGCGGGCGAGAGAAACATAAGAACCATTGTATCGGCCCATTTGAACTGTAATACAGAAGTAATGAACGTAACGCCCCCAGAAGGTTAGTAAAGTTTATTTTTAAGAACTGGAAACGATGCAAAATTCTCCATACGTTGTTTAACGCAGACTTTCGAATCACTCATAGTTCCTTATGAAGGGCCAGCGCCACAAAAACTTCGAAAAACAGTCTTAATGAGTCAGAACATCCGATTTGTTCATTTTGCCTTCATTATTAGTTAGGTCGGATGGCCACATTCAACGCCAGAATTAATACAGAGGGGTCCGTAATGCTGCAGAATACTTCTCTTAAAACGCATGCAGCAAGTGCGTAATGGATTGTTCTAATAATCTGAATTTATTTCTGAAAAACATAATGTCGCCTAAAGATCAACAAACAGTATGACTCAGCACTCACATTTGGATTTGGTGGTTTAAGGCCTCTCATAAGACGACAGAAAGAGACCATGACCACATTAGTGGAAGTTCAAGATGAGCAGCACATAGTAAATTCAATCCTTTTCAATTAAAGTTAGAACCAAAGACATGGAAGCTGCCTGTATTCTTTCATAACTTATGCGGGGCATGACTCCCACCTTAGACACAGAAATGCCGTGGGCGATGCCTTTAGGGTGTCTTGCATGCACAGTCATCAGAACAGATACATGTGTTTCACTTTAAATACCATGTACTTTTTATGACTCTATTCAACACCTATGGGATCCATTCGAGTCGCTGGCTAGTCCTTAAATCCTGCCCAATAACGGAAGAATATTATTGACCCAACTCTCTTAGAAAGGGCGTTTACCCTTAAGAGTACATGAACGTTGGTAAAGGTTTGACGAAGATACACTTCCTCCTAAGGGGGCGCGTTCTTTTCTAGACCAGAGGAAAGGCCATCAGTGATTCCTGAATTACCACATGCTCAAAAAAGCGTGGCAGAAGTTTATAGTGTAAAACGATGGAGAACTATCATGAATCATACTTGATGGCAGATTTATGTTTGATGGCGGACACGGTCCTTTGAAAATTATAGAAAGACCTGCCTGAAACAGAATAGCTTGGGATCCTGCGCAATAAACATTTCTGCGCCCGGGAGGAGCTGGAACCTTTCTTTAAAGTTTACAGGAATACAGATTGATTTATTGTCTACCTACAATGATTCAGAGTGATTGAAAACGTATTGCGTGGAGAATTAGTTGCGTCGCATCATTACTGTCAAGCAAACAACAAATACTTGGAACGATTAATGATCCAAGTACAAAGTCTAACAAATCTTATGTATTTTAGATGCAAACATCTATCTGTAATGGATGGGCAATGGCGCCAATCCGCTTCCATTACGCAACTTTACAATGTACACAGAAACAATCCGACAAAATATTCAAAAGGCATTAAAGAGTGGTTGAACAGTATTTGACGCCGTAATCAACAGCATGAATACATTCTAGAAAGTTGACTTAGAATATCTCAGGAACTCCATGAACGCTACATATTGACTACCTTAGCAACAGCAGCAAGTTCTAAAGATGGCAAAAACAGAGCTGCCTAAACTTGTGCCTAATCATACGGGGCAAAAAAATTAGGTCTGTCATTACAGGCTTACTGCAATTTTATTTAAGACACCGTTTTGAATGTTTGACAGCTGTTCACGTAAATTGCTTTTTTGATCGAGAACATTTCATGAAACCATACATCAGAAGAACACTGATCTTTGAACTAAATCCACATATGCTTCAGAAATAGACTTTTATTCAGTTGATGAACAACAGTTGATTGTTTGGACAAGACGATGAGAATCCGCACAGACGTAAAGATGATAGTATTGTCACCAAGAGAACGAAGCCATTACGCTGACTTCAAAACCTTCTTAATCAGGACATAGAAGATTTCATGATCCACTTTTTGGCATTACTGATGAAAAAAAAGAAAGGTCAAATTGGACAAACCTGTTTTTTTATTGGGTATACCCGTTTTAAGAATTATCAAAGCTTTGCTGTTAGAAGTTTCTTTTCTGACAACTTTTAAACCCTCGTATCTGAGTCCAGAGTACTTTACACACAGATACAGACAGTTTTGTATAGATATCCTTACTGAAAGGAACATCCTATAAAGACATGGAAATAGAAAGGTATCTAAAGGCATGCAGATGGTACGTAACACATCCGATTACCCAAAGAATCCGCCTATACATACAATTACAATAAGTAAGGGTTCGGAATGATGAAGGATGAATTATCTGGAAAGGTTGATCAAAGGAGTATGTGTGTTTAAGGTCGAAAATGAACAGTATGTCGAGCCAGGACAAAACTAATCAAAAAAGCAAAGGGAATATCTCGCAGTTTGTGCAGTCCAAAACATATCGCATGACAACATAAAGAAGCATTGTTTGGCAATAAGACTTTTCCTCATGACAACGTAAAACAACGATCTAATCTACATGAGATCTACACACTGTTGTAACAAAGAAGTCATTAGATAGAACAAACACAAAACGGTGTTTGTTTAATCCAGAGTTTTCATATGCATATGGACATTATGGCTGCACCGCATAAACAGAGGGGGTTTATATATTTCAATCATCTTTAAACGCACAAGACTCATATAGCATCATCCCATTCATCTAAATCTTTTCCATGTTTGCTTGATGTGCTTCTGAATTTTTTTCTATTATATCAAGATATCCTTTTTCCCAATTTGGGATTTTGGGGATTTTTATGTGAACTATATGGGTATATCATGGATTGATTAATCTTCGTAAAATTTCCCCAAATAGCAGAATTTTTTTTTTCAAATGATTCCTGCATCAAATCTGCGGTTCTTTTCTTTATCATACTTTACGTTCTGCGCTTCCTTCTGAGCTTCCATTTTAGACTTAAATATATTATATGTAAATTTAAAATTAATTAACGGACCTGTGTCTGGGGGGATTATTTGCCAGTCTTCCTTTTACAAAAGATCTTTTGAGGGCCGGTTGTATTTTTGTCGTGTCAAGTTTCACGTAAATAATACACGGGCGGATTCATTTTTTACAATTCTTTTTATTTCATATGGATCAACACTCCAAACTGGATCTTTTGCCCTGATGCGAGTGTCCCCTTCTGGCTTCTTCCCCCGGAAATAAGGTACCATACTTTCAAACCAACCGGCAATATTTTGCTGGAAGAAGACTCTCCTTCAGCAACATTATATGTTTTTTCTTTTGATTGCATGTACTGGTTTTTTAAAGTAAAAGTAAAAGCCCTTTAAATTCTTCATTATTCATTTGCGGCGCAACTGTGGGCATCCTTCTAACCCATTCTGTGTTGCGAGAATTTTGTCAATAAGCACTCTGGTGTATACTGTAAGGAGCAAAAAGTCTTTCGCCAACTGTTTGTTACAAGTTTTCGACTAAAGCCTGTGATCTGTGAACTCCTGGGATGCCTCTTTTAAAAATGGTAAACTCTATTTTTTTAACAATAAAGATTCCACTTGGCCATTAAATTCTTTTCCATCATCGACTTGATTCATGCGAGGGGAATAAGTTTAAAGACGCTCGCTTGGGTAATATTAGATTGTAGAGCGACAGCAACAAGCAGAAGCACATCTTTTGTGTTTTTAATGGTTCCGATCTTTGGTATCTTGAAGCTATTCAATGACTGTGAGTTGCTACTTAAATCCGTTTTCTTCCGACTAATCGTATCAGAGGGTAAATATAGAAGGTCCATTTGATGGTGTCGTTTGGAGTTGTATTGACAAAGTGTGGTCTCTGTATTCGTCTAGGCAGGTAAAATAAATCGTGCCAAGCGATCGCTTGTTTTAGATAACCATTCGTTTTTGCTGTTTGTTCACGTGACCCCTCGCTGCTTCGCTTAGCTTTTTGATTTGATTGCCGTATTCCCTTCCCAATATCCTTGTGAATAATAGATTTTTGTTCATTTTTTTTATTCAGCTATATTATGCGCAACAAATTACACACAGTCATACCAACGACATAAACGCGATTTCATTGCGTCTTTTGTTTTTCCTGATGGTTGATAACAGGTGCTGAATTTTGGTGGGTGGTCAATGTCTGATGGTTTGCCCATTACTAGATAATATTCTTTTAATTGTCATGAATCAACATCTTTTAAATGTGTAAGCTTCCATGTCCTGGTTTTCAGTGTGTTATTAATAAAATCTACACTGCGCAAATTCTATGCTTTTTCATAGTGGATCTTGTGCAGCAGCTAGTTGCTGGCACAGCTTTGTTATGTCTTTTTCTCTCGTTCGTCATCCGTAGTTTACTAAACGTGTAATTCCTCCGCTAAAAGCAAGCGCATTCACCACAGGCGCCCACCTATCATCATTACGAGTAATCCATTTTTTATAAATGTATTTTTTTAACATATTTATAATCTCTGAATTATTCCATGCTTAACTATAAAAATCTTTCGCCGTCAAATGAAGCTGTAATAATAGCGATTAGCTTTGCTGAATCCTCAAAGTCTAGTTTGCCAAGATCTGCCGGTTTATTTTTAAACGAGGCTTTTTACCAAGCATTGAGTACCGACGACTTAGGCCTTCCAAAAACGGCAGAATGGTATACAATGTTGGAGGACAGTATTTTTCGTGACTCATTTTAAAAAATAAAATAATTATAATTAATAAAATCATGAACAGCGATGATCTGCAAGAGCTACAGAGCGCGGGCCTACACAGTCTTGGCACTTGACAAATGAAGAAGTTGAATATCAAGCTATTATGCCCAAAAAGGAAAGTTTGTATTCTTTTGCAGCATGTGGGAAAACCAAACATTCCTCGGACTGAATTCAGCATTGAAACAGAAATCAACCATGTCGCCGCAGAGACATTATAAAGTAATCGAAACATGTATGAAGCGCAGCGGGGTCTAGAATGGTAAAAAGTGTAGGACAAACGGTTCTTATTTGTTACACTACACAAGTCCAGTAGATTTGCTCCCATTTGATTCTGAACAAGAGCTTACTGAAATGATTATACCGCAGGAACAGTTATAAACAAATCAATAGTCACTAAGCTGTGATTTATATTACAGATTTGGAACAATTGTTATCGCCACAAATCATGGGATTAATAACTTTTAATCCATATAGAATTTATTTCCATTCAATATAGGAACGGTCGGAAAATCAGCAGAATCAGGAAAGAATGAATCAGAAACACAGAATCAAGTCGAGAAAGTGACCATAAATCATCCTGGCGTGTTGCAAGCAGGGAAAAGAGTAGCAGAGTTAAACATACACAAAAAATTACAGTTACAATCAACAACAAATATAACTCAACAAGAAAACATACACCGCTAACGCCAACAGTTGATATTCAAAGCCAGCCCGAACCATAGGGCAAGTTAATTCGGACTACGGAGAAGCAACAAGTTTGGCCTTCTGGAATATTGACTATAAAACAGTTGTCATTTTTGCGCCATTGTTGCTGCGCTGGGTCAGTTATTACGGTTATAAAATATATAAACAATGGCGAACAAAAACTAAAAGAAGTTAAAACACCCTGAACCATTAAATACAGAAGACAACCTCACGCCAGCCCGCCAATAACAAAACGAATCATTATTGATCCATTTAAACTTCAATTATATTTCGAACTCTTAAATTTTTTTGAGAAAACAATGGCGGGTTATTAATTGTTTAAAATGATGGAGTCAATAAATATAAGACAAGGAGTCTAATAAAAGACATTTCCCATAGACCAGAATTGTAATCAATGCGCTGCTTTAGGATGTAAGAACTTCATAAAAAATCTAATGCCAAACCGATCTCACACTAAGGGCGTTAAGCAAACATCCTCACACGAGGTGACGGCGTTTTTTTGAGGCGTTGTTTACTATATTAGAATTTACTATTTAAGAAAAAACATAGATTGTATTGGTTTTTTAATACTTATCCGATAACTTTAATAAGACCTTGATAAAAACTTGATTAAGAACTTTAATAAGAACATTGGGGAACCTTAATTAAGAACATCATCTTAACGAACTTAATTAAAGAACTTTCATAACCTTGATTAAAAAAAAACATAAACTAAGAACTAAAGTGGACTTAAGGCGACTTAATCAAGAACTTAATAAGAACTTAATTAAAGAACACTCCCTCAAGAGCAAGCTTAAAAAATTCTCACTTCCTATTTCTAAGACTAATTCAAGAAAAGTGCAGAAAAAAAACACTTAAACTTTGGGTCCACTTGTAGTGCGTCTGTTGGAAAAAACATGCAGAGCTGATTGTAGATTATTGATATACTTTTAACAGCTGTTGTTATGTGCTGTCCAGTTTGTTGAAGGTCGTTATGGGTATACGGTTTGAAAACTTAAAGCCACATTCCATAATTTTAATACCCCCAAGACGCGCTAATATTCCACAGTTCCCACGTAAACAAAGTGTTGAAATCAGTTGGTTCAAGACACATTCAAAAGTTTCAACATCCACATTCCAGTAACAAACATAATCACTAAGTAAGCGGATTATTTTTGATTATAATTATCTTTCCCAGAATATTTACTATGATTTTTTGATTGTTCGCAAAGATCCTTTGTATAATCATTGAAAACCGGAATGTCGACATCCATTAATCCTGTCTTTGATTACATGGTTTTCAATTTCATTCAACATTCATTTCTCTTTTCATATTCTCAAGATTGTATTGAAGGCCGTGGCGATTTTTTGCTTCGGAAAGAAATGAAAAATGCTGTGGTTTTTTGGGCAGATTCTTTTTGTGCAAGGCTTCATATCCAGCAGCACTTTGTTCTCCTTGGCGATTGAAAGCGTTTTCTACTTCTTTCCAGTATGTTAAATGTTCTGAGTGAAATTTAATATGTTCTTCAATAGATTTACAATTTCAGGATCTTTTCTAAACAGTTCTTCTTCAAGAGATTCTCATCATCATCAATATGTATTTTCTTTTGATAGCTGCAATAAGCTTCGTCTACATCATCACACTTAGCCATAGATCACAACAAACATTCAGCTCAGGCGTACTCAATAAGACTGTCACAAGCTGTGAAAACACGGCTGGTTTATGCGGCTCGCGCGGCGGGCGGCTGGCACGCGGGGCCACATGATTGCAGGTTGTACTCGTTACTACGCATGCCCAGTGACTTAGAGGAGAATAAGGTCGGGTTAACCGGGCCAGGTGAGCGCCACCAACCCCCGCCTTATGGTGGTTACAGTTAGTTAATTACAGGTATCGCATGAGCCGCCAGGACCGCTGTGAAATGTACTGCCTGCCACAACCCCAAAGCCCTCTAATTAGGGTTGTGTTCGCTCTGTTCTTAATCTCTGTCATTGGTTTGTGCTTTTTTTGTTTTTGACAAGCATGGAGAATGAAAAACTCCTATTACCACCTCCCAACTTGTCTGTGTGTGTGTGTGTGTGTGTGTGTGTGTGTGTGTGTTGTGTGTGTGTGTGTGGTGTGTGTGTGTGTGTGTGTGAGTGTGTGTGCGTGCTTGCGTGCGTGCGTGCATGCGTGCGTGCGTGTGTGTGCGTGCGTGTGTGTGTGTGTGTGTGTGTGTGTGTGTGTGTGTGTGTGTGTGTGTGTGTGTGTGTGTGTGTGTATGTGTGTGTGATTGCGTGATCGTGTTGTGGTGTGTGCGCGCGCATACGCACGTATTTTGTAAAACGCAGAACACGTATGTCTATGGCTCCGAGACTGGTCTCTCCTCCGTGGCTAAATGGAAATATCATTTAAACCCACGAGCAATCCTTCGCCACACGTTGCTCTGAGGACAACTTGACCTTAACGGGCTTTGGCTGAATAGAACGTCTCTCTCTGCTGACAACCCCACGCTGTGTAGTAAGTAATCGATAGCCTAGTGCACCAGCACCACCATTTGTATATAGGCGCGTTCAGCCACGGCTGCTTTTCCCTACGTTACTCTATGGGGGGTGTTCACCACGGGTGCTTTCCCCTACGTTACTCTCTGAAAAGTTTAGTAAATTAGTATTAAAAACGGATAACCCTACACAGTATGTCCCGTTTGTAGATAATCGTTATTTTTTGGTTATTGAAAGAGAATGTGTGATGGATTATTCATTGTTAAAGCCTTACTTGTCAGAGAACAGAGAAATGTGTGTTCTTGGAGTCGCCCGTCGAAACTGGTTGAGACCGGGGAGCCAGAACACACATTTCTCTGTTCTCTCATCTCTTGCTTTCTGTCACTTGCGGTCTTTCTTTTAAAGAAAAATGTAAAAAGGGATGGTTATTTTTTACTCTCTAGTGTGTTCAGTTTAGGTGCTTTGTGTGTGTATCACTGGTTGTTTTTTTTTTTTTCTTTTTTTTTTTTTTTTTAAAATATATTTTTTAATACTTTTCCAAAACAAAGACAATAAACAAGACGCATGTACAGGAAAACAAAAACATAGTTTCAGAAACAATTACATGTAGTGATTAGACACTTAGTAGGTGATGGACAGATGAGGGCACATCTCTATTATGAAACAGGTAATAATAGAAACTATTACCAAATGGCATAACATAACATTTTTTTTAATACGTGAGCCTATGGATGGACAATTTCACTTTGCAATGGAGAGATTATCCCACCACACCATCCGCCCTGGCAACATGATGTCTACACACATAAGGCTTAAATTACATAAATAAAGGCATATATTTTTTTCCATGTTAGCTCGAATTCATGGGTTTTCCCTACAGTTGCTGATAAATATTTTTCTGTTCTTACCCTTATATTTAAACTATTGATGAAACTAGGCGTTGTAGGGTTCAAATTGTGTAGCTTGCTTTTATAGATGAAAAATTTGGCAAATAGTAGTATGAAATCTAAAGGCTTGTCTGTTATTACATTTTCTGCACAACCAAACAAAATTAGTTGTTCGTTTAATATTAGTCTTAGAGAATGGGGACATTTATTCCATAAAACAGATTCGAAGTCATGCCAGAAATTTTGAATTACAATGCAATTCCAAAACAAGTGCTGAATTGTCTGCGTTTCTGAGTTACAGAAATTACATTGTGGGGAGTCTGTGAGTTTACACATGTGAAGAAACTTTTGTGTGGGGAGAATACGGTGTACAAGTCTGAACTGGAACCATCTCAGTTGAGTATCTGTAGTAATTTTAAGAGGTTTTAAAAAGATCTCTTTCCACTTGAGTCCAGTATACAGACGTTCCCACTTAATCACTGCTGCTGGTGTAATTTTAGAACCAAGTAGGATCGATTTAACTACTTTGTTATCTTTCTGGATCAAGGTCCATACTTTATTTTCCTCATCAATAACATGTGCCACGTCTTCTCTGTAATTGAGAATTTCTTGATATTTTCTAATAGCTCTGATGATTCCCTCATATGCTAAAAAATTAGTGTTTGTAACATTTGAGTATTTTACCTTAAAATCATTAAAGGACAGAAAATTTCCATTTGCATCCATTACATGGTTAATTTTTGTTACGCCTGCTTCTATCCATTCTTTCATGTAGATCACCTTATTGTCCCTTATTATGTTTACATTGTAATGAATACATTCCGACAGAAATTCTTTTATATTTAAAGGTTTACACTTTGAGCAGAACTTTTTATAGTGTCTAACAACATCAAGCCAGAATGGATTATCGAGTCGTTGGAGTACCACGTTAGAGTACTCACCTCCGAGCGTTTTCATTTGTTTCATGGCTGGATACAAGGTATATATGAAACTACTAAATTCTGATTCTGGAATATTTAACCGTCTTAACCAGCTAATCTTCAGTGTCTCAAGTAGTATAAATATGTTACTCATTTTCAATCCTCCATTTTCATATTCTTGATAAATTACTGATTTCTTTATCTTATTGTGTTTCCCATTCCATAAGAACTGGAACATTTCAGTTTCTATTTCTTTCAGAAATTGGCTTGGGGGATCCGGAAGATTAAGAAACAGATAGGTAAACTGAGAAAGAATGAACATTTTTAATATTGCGATTTTTCCAAAAGGAGTCAGATTTCTTCTTTTCCATTGTTTTAAGATTTTCTGCACGGCTGAAAGCTTCTGACTGTAATTTAAATCAACAATTTGGTCTGTATTAGTAGAAAATTTTATGCCAAGAACCTTAAAGATACCAGGATTCCATTGGAAGTTCCTGTCCCTAAAGTATCGAATTTGACTATTTTTTCTACTTCCAATCCACACTAGTTGGGTTTTTTCACTATTCATTTTCAAGCCTGACATCTGTGCATATTCATCAAGGATATCCACAGTTGCCTTCAGAGACTGCTCAGAACCATCAAGTAGCAGAGAAGTATCGTCTGCAAACTGTGACAGGAGAAATTCTGTGTTTTTTATGCTAATGCCTTTAACATCTTTACTTTTTCGAATCATCAGTGATAAAATCTCTGCGCATATTAAATATAAGTAGGGAGAAAGGGGGTCCCCCTGTCTACATCCTCTTTCAAGTTTAAAACGGGCAGAATACTGACCATTTACCAGAACGCACGATGTGGTATTCATATACAATGTTCGAAACCACTGAACAATACTAGCTCCAAAATTAAAGAAATTAAAACATTTTTCAATAAAGACCCAAGAGACACTGTCAAATGCTTTCTCAAAATCAATCAGCATTAAGAGACCAGGAATGCGTGATTTTTCAGTGTAGAGCATAATATCGTATAGCAATCTTATATTTTCTCCAATGTAACGACCTTTGATAAAGCCCTTCTGACAGACATTTATAATGCTTGGCAAGACTGTTTGTAATCTTGCAGATATGCAAGCGGAAGCTATTTTATAGGAGACATTTAGCAGGGATATTGGGCGCCAATTTTTATAAATTGTTTGGGTTTTTCCTCTTTGGGTAAACACACAATAATTCCTTGTTTTTGTGAGACTGAAAGTTGCCCACAGTCGTAGCCTGAATTAACCGATCTGACAAGGAAGTGACCAATGTCTACAAAAAAGAACTTAAAGAATTCAACAGTGAATCCGTCTGACCCAGGACTTTTGTCATTTTGCATTTTTTTTCAGTGCTTTTGCAGCCTCACTGTATGTGAGGGGTCCTTTAATGCTCTCTCTCGCGTCACAAGTTATTGCTGGGGCATCTGGCAAAAGGTGGTTAAGGTTAATATCATTAACCTCTCTGCAACTGTACAAATTGTGGTAAAAGGTCTGTACCTCTGACAAGATTGTATCTTGGTCTGATATTATTTCACCATTGCCTTTGTCGAGGTAACTCATCGATTACTACGCATGCCCAGTGACTTAGAGGAGAATAAGGTCGGGTTAACCTGGCCAGGTGAGCGCCACCAACCCCCGCCTTATGGTGGTTACAGTTAGTTAATTACAGGTATCGCATGAGCCGCCAGGACCGCTGTGCATGGTACTGCCTGCCACAACCCCCAAGCCCTCTAATTAGGGTTGTGTTCGCTCTGTTCTTAATCTCTGTCATTGGTTTGTGCTTTTTTTGTTTTTGACAAGCATGGAGAATGAAAAACTCCTATTACCACCTCCCAACTTGTCTGTGTGTGTGTGTGTGTGTGTGTGTGTGTGTGTGTGTGTGTGTGTGTGTGTGTGTGTGTGTGTGTGTGTGTGAGTGTGTGTGCGTGCTTGCGTGCGTGCGTGCATGCGTGCGCGCGTGTGTGTGCGTGTGTGTGTGTGTGTGTGTGTGTGTGTGTGTGTGTGTGTGTGTGTGTGTGTGTGTGTGTGTGTGTGTGTATGTGTGTGTGATTGCGTGATCGTGTGTGTGTGTGTGCGCGCGCATACGCACGTATTTTGTAAAACGCAGAACACGTATGTCTATGGCTCCGAGACTGGTCTCTCCTCCGTGTCTAAATGGAAATATCATTTAAACCCACGAGCAATCCTTCGCCACACGTTGCTCTGAGGACAACTTGACCTTAACGGGCTTTGGCTGAATAGAACGTCTCTCTCTGCTGACAACCCCACGCTGTGTAGTAAGTAATCGGATAGCCTAGTGCACCAGCACTACCATTTGTATATAGGGCGCGTTCAGCCACGGCTGCTTTTCCCCTACGTTACTCTATGGGGCGTGTTCAGCCACGGCTGCTTTCCCCTACGTTACTCTCTGAAAAGTTTAGTAAATTAGTATTAAAAACGGATAACCCTACACAGTATGTCTGTTTGTAGATAATCGTTATTTTTTGGTTATTGAAAGAGAATGTGTGATGGATTATTCATTGTTAAAGCCTTACTTGTCAGAGAACAGAGAATGTGTGTTCTGGAGTCGCCCGGTCGAAACTGGTTGAGACCGGGGGAGCCAGAACACACATTTCTCTGTTCTCTCATCTCTTGCTTTCTGTCACTTGCGGTCTTTCTTTTAAAGAAAAATGTAAAAAGGGATGGTTATTTTTTACTCTCTAGTGTGTTCAGTTTAGGTGCTTTGTGTGTGTATCACTGGTTGTTTTGATGTGTACTCACGAAGTGTGTGGAATACAGTCGCTTGTTACTGCTGATTTTAGTGCTATGTGTTCAGCCTGACCCGTTTACACTCTCGTGCGTGTATGTGTGCGTGTGCGTGCCTGCGTGCGTGCGTGCGTGCGTGCGTACGTGTGTGTGTGTGTGTGTGTGTGTGTGTGTGTGTGTGTGTGTGTGTGTGTGTGTGTGTGTGTGTGTGTGTGTGTGTGTGTGTGTTGGTGTGCGTGCGTGCGTGCGTGCGTGCGTGCGTGCGTGCGTGCGTGCGTGCGTGCGTGGCGCGCGCGCGCGCGCGCGCGCGCGTGCGTGCGTGCGTGTGTGTGTGTGTGTGAATTCAGGTTGTACACAGAAATTCACACAAAAATGTGCATCAAAAGTAAACACTACACATAACATCGTCGCACACTGTACAAAAATACATAAATAGAAACACGTTTCGGAGAGAGAGAGAGAGAGAGAGAGAGAGAGAGAGAAGAGAGAGAGAGAAAGATGTTTGACTGGACTACTGGTGTCAAAATATACCCCAATGGCAATGATAACTTGAAACCTCCATCGGTTCACTGCTGAAAGATAATTCTTAACATGAGAAAATATCTAGGGCGAATGATAAAGTTTATGATGATTAAGATCAGTTTTCCTTTCATCAAGAAATTTTAATAATCCATTTTGAAGGAAAGTTTCCAACTAGAACGGTATAATCTGCCTTCTGTATTCCTTTTCAGTACACCATTCTGCTGGACAGTCCTCGAAGTATTCCTCGATGCAGAAAAAGGCAGTTAGCTAGACTCTCTTTCATAACGTACACTGTCTGAATGAGCTATTCTTTCCCTTTAATTAATGTGTGCGTTCAGAATTTTGTTGTACTGTCTTGCATTATCCAAAAGAAAAAAGAAAACCATTACCTGAACATTATATGCAAATGAAAGCTGTTTTCGGTGACGTCAGGGAGAAAATTGACTGTCATCTGGCCCTCTTCAGTGAAGACACCCTTGACGCATATCTTGGAATCCTCCACAGGCCAGGGCAGACTCTGTATGAAGTACTGACTCCCGCCTGGATGGAACTCGTACTGCACACACGTTCCGCTGAAAGGCGTCCATGTGGAGGTGACCTGTATCACAGGACAGCAGCAGAGAGGATTGAAAACTACATACAGCAAATCACCACAAGGCTTTCTCTCACTAGAATCTGGTGCCTTGTCGAGGCCACTCAGCTGAAGCACGTTAGCTCCCTTACAGCCACGCTTCTCTGTCTGTCTGTCTGTCTGTCTGTCTGTCTGTCTGTCTTCTCTCTCTCTCTCTCTCTCTCTCTCTCTCTCTCTCTCTCTCTCCTCTCTTTCTCTCTCTCTCTCTCTCTCTCTCTCTCTCCTCTCTCTCTCTCTCTCTCTCTCTCTCTCTCTCTCTCTCTCTCTCTCTCAAATGTCTTCATTGCCTTGTCGGATATGTTGCTTATTGTCCTTCAGAATATTGATGGTAATTGTTGTTAATGAATTCACTGTTTTCATTACATTGTATATTTCTGATTTCTACGTATGCGTTGCTTCGCGTTTCTCTTTTCTTTCATTTCTGTGATTGATATCTATGCTTTTGTGTGAGGGCAGGATGAAAAATAGCTGTAAAGCTTAATCTTTAACCCTCAATAAAGATAATTTTGACTTGACTTGGCTTTTAGTTACACGGACTTAAAACTTGTTTCACTTGTCCATGGGGTGGGGAGGGGGAGGGTAAGACCAGTTCTTGGGATCATGTCACAAGTGCTGTGGTTGTGGCGATGCCAGGTTTTGCGTCACGTGAGCAAAAAGATGCGGATCGGACCATTTTTCGCAACAAATTAAAATTTTCTATAAGGGTCGCATGCTCTCCCCCTCCCCCCCCCCCCCCCCCCCACCCCCCCCCCCCAACCGCCCCCCCCCCCCCCTCACACACACACCAGGGAGAAGTGTGCACACAGAAAAAGATCACAACCAAGACATAAAACAATTGAAATCCAATGCAGCTTTCCTTTATCTCAAGACTTCCCACTGGCTCATTTAGGTGTGCCTCTTATCTTCCTGAAAACCAACACTGCTTCTCTTTATCCCAAAACGCACCTTCCTGACCCTCTCCCAAGAATAACCTCGCAGGTTCTAAGCAAATGTTTTCAGCACAAATCGTAACAGCCGAGGACAGGAGAGTGATGAGAGTTAAGAAAAAGAAGAGAGATGAGATAGACAGGGAAATGAATGGGAAGGGATCGAGGATAGGAAAGCATGCGCAGCCTGTGAGGGGAAAGGATGATAAGGCAAACACACTCACACCCCCAAACACCTTTCATGCTTGACGCCTTCGCACTGTCTAAATATCAGAAGAGATATCCATAGTGGAGCAAGGCCTGAAAATCCAAGGATAGTTTTTGAGTAACGAACTTGTTGTGAGATCACTCGCGGACAGGACTCTACGATTCAGGGAATGAAGTCAACTCAGCATCTTCCCTGCTTTCTTGTCACAGACCCATCCCCCTTTCGCCACGGGCACATGACCTAAAACGTCAGATCTGGCAATCTGCATTGATGGTAACCACAGGATCATCAGCAGGACTGCCATGCCTGTTTGCGTATGAAGCTTCGTTGCGGACATAGAGCTCAGCAAAGTCAGGGTTTACAGATAACATTCAAGATTCCAAGATGACAACCAAAGTATGACATGATTCGACTACATCCAATGGTACCTTAGATCATCCAGATTATTTTTAACACTGTAACGTTTACACTGTACTAGATCGTTAAGCTTCAAAAGAATGACGCTTGAAAAATACAATGAATCTGTCTAGAATACAATAGGTCTGAAACACTGTACGCCCAGTTATGGTAGGTTTCCTGATAAGAAGTCCAGCTGAAACCATTGATTGGTATGACAGATTGATTGATGATTGATATTACACATCTGGAATCAAAATGGTACGACAGATTTGATTTGTGATTGATATTTGTCACGGTCGCTAAGCCGGAGGGCCCTACCACCCCCTACCCACACCTATTACACACTAGAGCAGACAACACAGCACACTAACACAATTTTACAATCACGCGCCCCCTCTTTATTTCACACACCCAAACATCCCATGGGCGCCACCACTCACTCCATCAAAGCCACAACCGGTATCCCACTTCTTCACTGCCCCCACCCTACCCATACTACGACCCTGAGAACCCTAACCTAATACTAAAACACCAGTTGCGGTAATCACTGCGACCTAGGGACGCAGAGATAGCCCGCAAAACTGGTGGCTAACTAATATGGACAAGAATAAACCCAAGGACTCTAAACTTAAACTGCTACCACCCACACCTCTCCCCAGGACCCACCCTTCTCTTTTACCCGGGACCATTATCGCACTGGTCGCTGCGTCCCTAAGGGGCAACGACAAGTACCCTACACTGTGCGGCCACTACGTCCCCAAAAGGGGGCAGTAGCTAACACCCCTATCCTACTACCTAACGCTACAACCCCCTTCACAGCACCCATGGACAACCTATGCCGGCCCGGAAAGCTCTAGTCCTTGGCACTGTCGGGGACCCTCACAGACTGCCCTCCTCCACGGATGACTCCCGCTCCTCAGCGCTGTCCGTGGACCCTCGCAGGCTGACTCCTCCACGGAATGACTCCGCCCTCAGCGCTGTCCGGACTCACGCAGACTGACACCCCGAAGACTCTAACCCCCCCGGCCCCGACCGTGACTCCTCACGGTCCGACTCCTCCCCTGCGCTGGGCACGACACCTGGCGCACCCCACACAACCAGACGCCCTCTCGACGATCCGGGGCTCGAAGGACAACCTCCTCCTCTGAAGGCCCCCCCGGGAAACACTGAGGGTGGGTCTGGTGCAGCGCCCTCTCACAGGACGCCGAAACAGGGTAGAGCAAACAGTGGCTGGAGAACTCCGGGAAGAACCCCCGGCAGCAGGGGAAAGAGCTGCACCACAGACGGCAGCCGGCCCTTCCCCGGTAAAGCAACAGGCAACGGAACTGCCGCCACCCTGCCGGCACGCGGCAGCAACTGCGGTGGTCTGGCCCCCACCCTCAGGACGGAAAACAGGATACCTGCTGACAACACTGTAGGACACCACTGTAATGTTTGCACTACCAGAGTCATCAAGGCCCTAAGCTACCGGGTAAAAACTTTTACTCCCCCATCTCCCTTGCCTACCTCCCACTCGGAATGAGAGTGACCACTTGAATTTCGAATACACCCCCCCCAACCCATTATTTCGCTTTGGGGTTATCAAATCCATTTCCTGCCAACCCTTACAATAGCAGTAAAACAATATTCTCCCTGAGCCCCATCCACGCTATTACACATAAAATTTAAAGGGCTCACCCCTCTGAAATTATGACACATAAATTCTCGGAGAAAAAAACAATCAAAGCAATCCAACACGGACTTCCATGGGTCCCCTTAGGAAATACTAAAATAAACTGGGAAATGGGCAATCCCCACAAGGAAATTTTCCACACAGAATCAGAGTAATACACTTCTTTCAAAAACAAACAAACAAAAAAAAACAAAAAAAAATTAACTCTTAGCGGTTCACAGTTCTAGCAAATTTCATACAAAAGAATCGGCTCGCCGCCACAATCCTCACAATTCTCATCCCTCTTTGCACTGTCAATTATAATCATAATCAAAACATGATTTGTTCATCAAAATTTCCATCCAGCCCCCACTCTCATGCATCTATTGTCAGACAATCCAGGGGTAATCCTTGTTATGCCAACACAACCATACTTCATACAATATTACATGCGGCACATCCTCCGTTTTTATCCAAATCAACTGCTGAACTACCCCCCTTTAAAAATTTTAAACCTCACCCTTCTTTTCCGACTACAAAAAATTCAAAATGGGACTGTCTCCCTGCAACCTAAGATATCTTTCTACAACCCTATTCCAAAACACATACATCCCTGCATGGTGTTCGACTGTCCATAAAAACAAAACCAAAACCACTTCTAACCATATGAACTCGCGGGTCCTGTACCAAACGCGTACTCACAGATACAGTCTGCACGCGCACGACAACCCGCGTCGGAAACCATGACTCGAAACGAAAGTGAAAAGACACCAATAGAATTGAATAGTCACGACCGTACTCCAGTAAAACCATTCGACTACCAATTAGCCTTGGCCCCACTGCACAGTTAACCAATTCCAATGCTGTGCGGGTCAACTCCGAAATCGTTACCAATTTCAATGAACTACTACTTTTCACCAACTGAAATTGAGCACAATCCCTTAAACGATTCACGCAGACACATCTGAAACCTGACCATACATGATCCTAAAACAAAATGCAACCTCGTTTTACTTCCTTACTGACCCCCCTGAAATTAACATAAACTAATCACAACCAATACTACATAAACCGTCCATCAACGGTATTATATCTAACCCACACTGCCTAGCCAAACTGCCCACATGACAATCGAACTCAGGAACCACTATGTACACAACTTACAGAATATACAAAAAAAAAGGTAACAACACAAACCGGCTGACAAGAATTTTCAATCACAGAACCAAGACAAACATCATACCAGACAACCAGTAAAACGCAACAAACATAATACAACTAAACACAGCATGAGACACTACAGTACAACCGCCATAATAAAACAACATGACGATGACACCACCATGAACCTAACAATCACCAACCTGGACAGACAGACGTTCAACCACACCAGTTTCTGCAACTGGCTGAAGTGGCTGCCAACAGAGACGACACAGAACCCGGCACAATACAAGAAAACGACAAACCACAACACCACGAACATAACGGATCACCAACCTGGACAACATACGATCAACCAAAACCAGTTCTACAACTGGCTAACAAGTGGCTGCCAACGAAGATGACACAGAACCCTGCACAGGCCAAGGGCACACCAGACCCGACGGGGACCTGGCATTTAACTATGACTCGAAGTCACATCAGCTCGACTAACGGCGCTGCCGCCGCAACTACAAGGCGCGTCCACTCCGACGAACACCAGGGACCGAAGTGAAGCTACCCCAACGCATTCCGACCTGGTCGGAACCAACCCGAACTCTACTCACAACACAAAACAGCGTTTGTCAGAGCAGCGTACCCTCCGCAGAGCTGACATGCCGGCCCCAACGACAGTTGTTGCTCGTGTAACAGCACGACAATTTACCCCCAAACAACTCACAGACCTGACAACACAACAACAGCCGAAAATCCTGCCCCGCCTTCGATAGTGTAAACCCAAGTAACAAAAGGGTAACAATCGGGAATAAAACCCAAACCCCCCTCCCCCTTCCATCCCTTCAACAAGTCAAGATTGGAACCAAGAAATTGTGTATTTTAAATTTCCCCAGCACCCTACCTAGCCTAAACCTTTCCACCTTAACCAAAACCCCAATCTACCACGCACACTCGCACACACCATATACACATATGCACACGCGCCACACGCTCTCTTTTTTCTGAACTACCATTACCCCCAAACACATGAAGGGCTGATTTAGTCCCCCCGATCGGTGACACACCCCCCTGCCTAAGTTTTAACTACAGGTTAAAACCAACAAAACTTCTCACTCGATCGGCGTTTACTCACACCTACCTATAACAATCCACCCCCACACCACTCACTCTGCCCTGCTGTTACTTTTGATGCCCCCATCATTCCAACAGAAATCACTTTTAAATAAAATCATTAACTGCAGAATCATTATTAAAAACCCTGTCCAATTCTGCCTTCCACGACCTTAAGCAGGCACTTACAGCAGCCTTTACATTACGGTATATATATAGACTTCATAACGAGGGTGCTCTGACCATGCACGACCGCTATGAAAACACTGCTACAAAAACCACACCCCCAGCAACACTTTGCAACGCCCATTCTCTTCCAATGACAATAACATGCATATCTTCGACAATGTCAACTTCTCATGACATAGGTAAATAGAACATCCCGGTTCTCTCTCTCCTCTCTCTCCCCTCTCTCTCTCTCTCTACGGCAAGCGACTTAAAAGTCTGCCGCCACATTGTCCTTCCAGACACTGCCTGCACCGTAAACGGGAAAGGGCTGCAGCCGCATGCCCACCTTGGACCCCTCCCACTACACACCAGACCCCACAGCAACCTTCCTGGTTTCGTCCTCAAATGAACATGTCGCTTGAAACCTGCAACCTGCTGTGCCAAGTTCTTCTTTGTCAACTCACACACTCAGCTCCCTTTGTTCAAGTTGACGACGTATTCTGCCGCGTACGGACTCTTGCCTTTCTGGTTGCAACCAGAGATCCCTCAGCATCTGCATGAGCCTGCGCATCAGTGGCTTCCTTACAAGGGAAACTCTTGAGACTCTTTCCTTATCCACAGTACGCTGACACTGTACGCATGACTGGCAGTACCGACGAATGTCAGCAGCATGCCTGGCCAAAAAAAATGGCGACCAACTCGATCCTTGGTTCGGGTGGTACCTAATGTCCAGACATGGGCACGTCGTGGGCCTAGCTTCATCCCGTGGCCCGTAGTTCAGCTGGGACGCAGATTTGACTCGCTACGTCCTTGGGCCCCTCAAACCGCCTGACCATAAAACCAGATTTCCGAGCGTACTCGACTCGTCCAAACTTGGTATGGAAGTGCGTCCCTGCTTCACAACGCACTTTCCGAGCCTTCCTAAAGGGTTTCATCCTGGTCCTGCATCTGAATTAACTGCTGGGTAGAGGTGTTGAGAACGCACTTCCTCGACGGGCATGGTACTGGGTTCTTGCTGCTCCCTGGCTCTCTCCGCGCGTGTCGCACTGCCCCTACCAACGCCGGGTCTGCGTATACAGGCACACGTGTCCAACCGGAATCTCCTACTTTCTTTGCGAAGTTTCCGATCAGACTTCCTGCACAGGATTCATGACCAAGACCTCCAATTTCCCTTCGATGAATGGCGACTTCAACTCTATTACCGCCACAGGCAACACAGACCACACCTGGACTCAGCCAACACTACTGGAACCGTCTCTCCTGTGTACGCGTCTGCTGGCACCAACCACTTGGCCACTACGGTGTATCCGGCACCAGTGTCTCGTAATCCATTGGCCGAGTTCCGTTAACTCTACAACGCACGCAGGCTCGTACTGCTGCTCAGCGCATGGTCGACACAACGAAGGGACCACTCGAGCTTGGGCTGGTCACAAAAATAACACTCCAACAGAATGGGGCTCGGGGCATTTCCTAGCGATGTGGCCGGGCTTCTTGCAGTTAAAACAAACTATGGTCGATCTGGGCCCCCTTCTGATCTCCTGTTCGGTTGCTGTAGTGCACCATCACTTTGTTGGGACCTCTCTTGCAGACTGGCCTCTCTGTCGTTTTCATGCCCATTAACCCAGGTTGGGCTGGTTAACCGTTCGGTCTTGCTTCGCCTTCCTCCCCAATCCCTTTTTGGGCCCCTGCTAAAACAGTAGCTTCTGTTGCCATTTGTTCAGCAGTTTTCGGGCTTTTCCTTCCGGACCTCGATCGTGAACTCTGGGGACAGCACTGGTAAAACTGTTTTGGAAAAGCAATCCTTTAAAATCCTCTGCCCACTCTCGTCCTTGCCCCTCCGCACACCAGAGGAAAACCACCGCTTCATCCTTCCCAGCACTTGGGCGAAAGTCTCAGCAGCGTCCTTCTTGATGCTTTTAAACTTTTCCCGGTAGGCCTCAGCATCTAGCCTAAAGTGGCTGAACAGGGCGCTCTTTTTCTGATCATAGTCGCTTAACTCGTCCACACTCAAAAGCATTCCCGCTTCTCTAGCCTTTCCTCTCAGCAGAGACAATCAAACGTGTCGGCCATGAGGTCTCGCTCCACTTGCACATCTGGGCCACACGCTCAAATTGGCGATGAAAGCATCCACGTCGTCGTTCTCTCCTAACGGCTCAAGGTGGACACGCTTCGTTTCCTTCACCTCAATCAAGCGTTTCCTATGCGCTCTTCATCTGAGGCCTGTCTTTCTTGTATGTTTAAGGGTCTCGCTCTCTTTCCTCTAACTCAGCTTGCCGTGTTTGAACTTCTATTTCTCTTATCGCCCTTTTCCCTTTTCCTCCATCTTCTTTCCTCTGCATTCCAGTTCCCCTCATCCTTCCGCTGTAACCTTTCCCCTCCTCTTCGATCTTCCTCTGCTTCATCTCTAGCTCCGCCTGCTTTAAAACCCCCTCTCTCTACCTAGCAGCTTTCTCTTCTTCATCCTTCACTTCTGCCTCTCTAACTCCCTCTGCCTAGCAGCTTTCTCTTCTTCACCTTCATCCTCTGCCTCACTTTCTCCTCCATCCGACTCCAACTCTGCTTCTCCTTTCCCAAACTTCTCATCCTCATCCCTCTTGCTTTAACCTTTGCTTCTCGTCTTCATTACGCACCGAGTCCGTGACGAACTTGGCGAGATCTCCCCCACTAAACCCCTCGCCGTTCCCAACTTGACAAACTTTGCATAATCCCCGTCCCCGGTTCATGATCCACCCCCGCATCCTGGGGCACTAACCTTAGGTTTGGTATCCCCCGTAGGACCTGTGGATCCATGACACTATCAGGTCCCTACTGCGGGTGGGCTCGGGTTTTGTTTTTTGACATAGGTTACCCCTACCACACAGAGCTAGCAACAAACAGTATGCGATCTGAGCGCAACTGGAGGTTCCCGACTACGCACTACCCCTGAAGCAACTCCGCACAAGTACACACTATTCTCAATGAGTCCACGCGACCACATAACTCCACCCACACTTGTATATCTCATACATATACCGACATGGGGTCTAACCCACACAACATTACCAAATGCGCTGTCTGGCACAAACCCAATCACGTGACACCGTATTCCCACCGTCCACTGTGGGATGCGCACCAGTTCACATGGACTACAAGTCACGGGCCTCACTGTCTCTGGTAGCCACACCCACACGATCACAGTGCACTTGCACCCCAAAAAGTTCATAATGCACTCCCAGCAAAACCTTAGTGCACAACACTACGCACCCTCGAGCTTTCCACGCACAGTCACCTGGCTTACAAAATGCCCTTAACCCCCACAAAGGGAAATCCGAGCACACAGCGTGCACATCCCCGGGCTGGTACCACTCTACTCACTGGGTAAACCACATATAAGGGACACAACAGACGCCTGGGACCCTTCCGGACCCCCCCCTACACTGCACGCGTAGTCACTCACACTTCCAACACCCACTCAATATTTATTGATCACTCATACCTCACTCAAATCGGTTTCGCCAACCCATTCACACCAACACCAGTGCCCGCCCAATGCCAAGAAAGCTGCCTGAAGTGAACAGGGACACTACTACCACCCCCAGGGTACCGGTACGCTCCCACCAACCACCCACTCACTCGACGTACACACCCGACACAACACCCCCCTACCTCCCTTCTAGCTACCTATCACCTACCCAAACCACCTAAGTATGTACCCCGCATCTCCACCAAATGTCACGGTCGCTAAGCCGGACGACCCTACCCACCCCTACCCACACCAAAACACACTGAGCAGACAACACAGCACACTAACACAACTTTACAATCACGCGCACCTCTTTATTTCACACACCCCAAACATACCATGGGGCCACCACTCACGTCCATCTACAGCCACACACCGGTATCCCACTTCTTCACTGACCCACCCTACCCTACAACACCCTGAGAACCCTAACCTATACTAAAACACCCCGTTGCGGTATAACACTGCACACTAGGGGCCAGAGATAGCCCGCACACGTGGTGGCTAACTAATGGGACAAGAATAAACCCAAGGGACTCTAAACCCTTTAAACTGCTACCACCCACACCTCTCCCCAGGACCCACCCATCCTTTTGACCCGGGACCACTATCGCACTGGGGCGCTGCGTCCCTAAGGAGGCAACGACAAGTACCCTACACTGTGCTGGCCACTACTTTCCCCAAAAAGGGGGCAGTAGCTAACACCCCTATCCTACTACCTAACGCTACAAAACCCCCTTCTAAAAGCACCCAAGGGACAACCTATGCCGGCCCGGAAAGCTCTAGTTTCCTTGGCACTGTCCGGGGACCCTCACGACTGTCTCCTCCACGGATGACCCCCGCTCCTCAGCGCTGTCCGTGGACCCTCGCAGGCTGACTCCTCCACGGATGACTCCGCCCTCACGCTGTCCGTGGACTCATGCAGACTGCACCCCGAAGACTCTACAACCCCGCCCCCGACCGTGACTCCTCACGGTCTGACTCCTCCCCTGCGCTGGGCACGACACCTGGCGCACCCACACACCAGACGCCCTCTCGACGAGTCCGGGGCTCGAAGGCACCTCCTCCTCGAAGCCCCGCCGGACAACTGAGGGTGAGGGAAGGTCTGGTGCAGCGCCCTCTCACAGGACGCCGAACAGGGTAGAGCAACAGTTTGGGTGGAGAACTCCAGGGAAAAACCCCGCAGCAGGAAGGGGAGCTGCACCACAGACGGCAAACCGGCCCTTCCCGAAGGGAACAGGCAACGGAAACTGCCGCTCACCTGCCGGGACGCGGCGCAGACTGCGGTGGTCTGGCCCCACCCTCAGGACGGAAAACAGGATACCTGCTGACAACACGTAGGACACCACTGTAATGTTGCTACTACCGAGGGCATCAAGGCCCATAAGCTACCTGGTAAAACTTTTACTCTCCATCTCCCTTGCCTACCCCCCACTCGGGAATGAGAGTGACCACTTGAATTTCGAATACACCCCCCCCAACCATTAAATCGCTTTGGGTTATCAAATCCATTTCCTGCCAACCCTTACAATAGCAGTAAAACAATATTCTCCCTGAGCCCCATCCACGCAAAAACACATGAAATTATGGCTCACACCTCTGAAATTATGACACATAATTCTCGGAGAAAAAAAACCAATCAAAGCAATCCAACCACGGGCTCCATGGGGCCCCTTAGGAAATACTAAATAAACTAGAAATGGGGAATCTCACAAGGAAATGTTTCCACACAGTAATCATAGTAATACACATCTTTCAAAAACAAAAAAAACAAAAAAAACAAAAAAAAATAACTCTTTGCGGTTCACAGTTCTAGCATATTCATACAAAAGAATCGGCTCGCCGCCACAATCCTTCACATTTCATCCCTCTTTGCACTGTCAATTATAATCATAAATCAAAACATGAATTTTTTCTCAAAAATTTTCCCTCCAGCCCCCCACTCTCATGTCATCTATTGTCGACAATCCAGTGGTTAATCCTTGTTATGCCAACACAACCATACTTCATACAATATTACATGCGGCACATCCTCCGTTTTTTTTCCTATCAACAGCTGAACTACCCACCTTAAACTTTACCTCACCCTTCTTCCGACTACTAAAATTCATAAGGACTGTCCTCCCTGCAACCAAAGATATCTTTCTTTCAACCCATTATGTCACAAACACATACATCCCTGCATGTGTGTCGACTGTCTAAAAAAACAAAACCAAAACCACTTCTAAACCCAAAGAACTCGCTGTCCTGTACCAAACGCGTACGTCACAATACAGTCTGCACGCGCACGACACCCGCGTCGAGAACCATGACTCGTAACGAAAGTGAAAAGACACCAATATGAATTGAATAGTCACGACCGTACCCAGTATAAACCATTCGACAACCAATTAGCCTTGGCCCCACTGCACATTAACCAATTCCAAGCTGTGGGAGGTCAACTCCGAAATCGTTACTCAATTTTAATGAACTACTACTATTCACAACTGAAATTGAGCACAATCCCTTTAAAGATTTACGCAGACACATCTGCACCTGACTCATACTATATCCTCAACAAAATGCAACCTCGTATTACTTTCCCTTTCCCGACCCCCCTGAAATTAACATAAACTAATCACAACCAATATCTACAACACCGTCCATCAACGGTTATTAATCTAACCCACACTGTCTAGCCAAACGTCACATGACAATCGAACTCAGGGAAACCCCTATGTCACTACTTACAAAATACAAAAAAAAGGTAACAACAAAAAACCGGCTGACAAGAAGTTTCAATCACAGAACCAAACGAAAATCATACCAGACAACCATATACGCAACAAACATAATACAACTAAACACAGCATGAGACACTACAGTACAACTCGCCATAATACAAAACAACATGACGAATGAAAACCACCAAGAACCAAACAATCACCAACCTGGACAGACAGACTTTAACCACACCATTCTGCAACTGGGTGGGAAATGGCGCCAAAAGAGACGACACAGAAACCCGGCACAATACAAGACACGACGAACCACAACACCACGAACATAACGGATCACCAACCTGGACAACAACGATCAACCACACCAGTTCTACCCAAATGCTAACAAGTGGGTGCCAACGAAGACGACACAGAACCCTGCACAGCCAAGGGCACACCAGACCCGACGAGGACCTGGCACTAAACTATGACTCGAAGTCACTCAGCTCGACTAACGGCGCTGCCGCCGCAACTACAAGGCGCGTCCACTCCGACGAACACCAGGACCGAAGTGAAGCTACCCCAACGCATTCCGACCTGGTCGAACCAAGCGAACTCTACTCACAACACAAAACAGCGATTGGTCAGACAGCGTACCCTCCCAGAGCTGACATGCCGGACCAACCCGGGCTAATTGTTCTCGACAACTTACCACAACAACTCACAGACCTGACAACACAACAACAGCCGATAAACCTGCCCCGCCTTTGATAGGTAGAACCCAAGTAACAAAAGGTAACAATCGGGAATGAAACCAACCTCCCGCTTCCATCCCTTCAACAATCAAGATTGGAACTCAAAAATATTGGTAACTTTTTTCCCCACACCCTACCTAGCCTAACCTTCCACCTTAACCAAAACCCCAATCTTACACACGCACACTCGCACACACACATATAACACATATGCAAAACGCGCACCACGCTCTCTATTTCTGAACTACCATTACTCCAAACACATGAACGGCTGATTAGTCCCGCCGATCGTGACAAAAATTATACACTGGAATCAAAATGAATACTTTATTTGGACACCTTGCAATTGTAAATTTAAAAGTGCCGATAGAAAATGGAATCGTCGTTAAGCTTGGGGAAAAAACTGATTGTTTACTTGTACTACTGAAAAAAACACAGAACCACCTACTGATCAATATAAAAGCTAGCAAGAGGGAACTGTGTCCCCACAGAGACCGTTTGTCGTTTAACAAGGATGAAAAAGGTGCCAAATTCCTAATTATGGACGTAAACAACATTTTGTGAAAGTTTTAAAATATTGAGATAAAAAAACCTTCCCTTAATGACATGATCCTGGGTTGCAGGTTTGAATTTCGGTACAGAGGGGTTTTCCCCTCGGAGTTAACATTGGCTCTGACTCAAATTCCCCATACAGTTTCCCTTTGAAGAGACTATAAACCGAGGTTCCGTGTGTGAACGCACGCACAACATTTTTGCACACACGTAAAAATCCCATCATCAACTTTCAGAAGAGAAATCCAGTTTGGCCGTTGGTAAAGGATGACACATTACACATAGCATGCACCTTCCCCAAGATGGAGTATGGCTGCCTTTAAAGGCGGGGTAAAAACGGGCATACACGCAAAATTCCACTGCATGTCTATACAGGCAGTGTCCGCAGGAGTATCAGCCTGCGTAGGCAGAAAGAAAGAAAGAAAAAGAAAAGAATATTTATTTGGACGACCTTGCTATTGTAGTAATAGTGCCCGATACAAATGGAAGACACAATAGTGCCTGATACAAAGAACATCGATCAGACTGCAAACCCGATGCCACTCGGTGGCTAGATCAAACGCCCGGGAAGGGAGGTCAGATAGGTCAGACGAGCTAGTGAGGTGACCTCAAGGGTTCAAGGGGAAACACAGTGAGAAAGACAGACAGACAGTAAGCCACAAAACAATGTTTTCGATATCAAGGTCTGGTCGCACTCCAGTACATTGTTCTAACTGTGAGATGTCCTGAAGCCCAAACCAGTGATGTCTGGACGAGGGAAAACTCCGTATACAGGTCAACCCGTGTCATGCTCCCAGCTAACTGTAAAACTCCCCACTGTGTCGCAACAATCAACAGAACTCCAGCTGATGCTATACACCACACCGGATCTGTATACAACATAGTATCTGTGCGGCCAGTTCATGCTAGTGTTTATACAGGTGTAACGATCCGGTTTAACTCCCCTCCACTTCTTAACTTTCCGGGAGTTAGAATTAGCACGTGCCAATTTCAACTCCCCGGGAGTTAAAACAAACCACGCCAGAATGACCCTCCACCCCCCCCCCCCCCCCCCGTTTTAGATAACCCTCCCCCCCCCCCCCCGCCCCCGCCACCACCACCACCACCACAAAACATTCAGTTTTATGTGTTAGTCACGATGTGAGAAATAAACATTTAATATACACCCCCTCCCTCCCTCCCCCTCTCTCTGTCTGTCTGCCTGTCTGTCTGTCTGTCTGTCTCCCTCTCCCCCCCACAACTTTCTTTCAGTCTCTCGCTCACTCTCTCACACTCTCCTTGCTTCTCTCTCTCTCTCTCTCTCTCTCTCTCTCTCTCTCTCTCTCTCTCTCTCTCTCTCTCTCTCTCTCTCTCTCTCTCTCACTCTCACTCTCCTTGCTTGTCTATCTGTTTGTCTCTCTTAATCTCTCTCCCTCTTTCTTTGCTTTCCTCTCTGTCTGCCTGTCTATTTGATTATCTACCTCAGTGTCTGTGTCTCTAGTGTCTCCCCCCACTCCCCCTCTGTCTGTCTGTCTGGTTTTCTTTCTTTCTTTTACTCTCTCTCTCTCTCTCTCTCTCTCCTCTCTCTCTCTCTCTCTCTCTCTCTCTCTCTCTCTCCTTCTCTCTCTCTCTCTCTCTTTCTCTCTCCACACCGGGTTAAGTGCCTGATAAACAAGCATGTTTTCCTGCCTTGGTTGTTTGCATCCCGTTCTGGCATTGAGGTCTCCACATATCATGAGGCAAACATCGTCATCGCGTATTACCTCTGACAGAGCTTCTTCAAGAACGACAACTCCGTCTTTTACCTGCATTTGGTTATATGCTGGACCTCCTTCTGGCACCACATAGCAACCCACATAAATAACATCTTTTCCAATGTTGAACAATCTACTATCCATCTTTAGTACAATGACATTACTGCAGTCGACCTTAATTTGTTTTACAAATGGTTCCAAATGTTTCTTAACCATCACTAACACTCCTCCAGAGTTTCTCCCATGCATTGTAAATTTTTTAGCTGGAGCAACAAATTTTGTAAACTCTGGAAAAACGGTTTTAAAATCAAAACTTGCACCGACAAAGGTTTCTGTCAAACAGACAACATCAAAGGTATTAATATAATTCATAAAGGAACATTCATGCAATTTATTTAATAAATTTTCAACATTGTAATTCAAAAAGTTCAATTCCATAGCTTGATGGTTCGCCTCATGCTATTTAATAGTTGAACGTAAGGTTCTAGCGCTGGCACTGGAGCTGGCACTGGCGCTGGCACTGGGGCTGCCTCTATGGCTACCGCCGCTGTGAGGGGGAGACCTGACACGAGACGCTGAGCCCCTCAGGTACCCGTGCATTCCCCTCTGTTGTGTTGTCACCCGCCGCGCGGTGCCACTGGTGCCGCTGTGCGAGGAGTTATTTTTAGCAGCAGGTGAAGAGGCTGCGCCGCTGGTTGGCTGCCGTTCCTGCGCTCGGTCACCCCGCTGACTGACGTCATTAACGTCAGACACGGGATCTCGTCTGTCATTGGCTGATGGTCTGCCGCCTGTGTTTACATTCTGCATGTGCGAATTGTTGACTTCAGGCACTGCAGATCCGGCTGTCACCTCAGCATAACTACGAGGATCGGGTCGTTTAGCACCAATAACAAATTTCCCTCGCACAAAATATGCTGACTTTCCCTCGTTTTTCGCTCTGGCCACAGTCTCCGTCTGTCTCCTCGTCAGATCGTTCGCTGCTCTGACACCAATCTTCTCCAGCTCAGAACGAAGCTGACGATCTCTGATGATTAACATTTTGTCCCTCCAGTGTGTGAATTTCACGATCATTGTTTGTGTCTGTCCTTCACGTGGCTGTCCTACTCTGTGTGCTCTGGCAATGTGTTCCTGTGGAAACATGCTTGTTTATCAGGCACTTAACCCGGTGTGGAGCGATGAAAATGATGATGAGGATGATAACGATGATGATGATGATGATGATGATTTGGAATTTCATAAAAGTCGTTGTTCAAAAGACCAATCGATTAACAGTTTTGGGAGATCATTGTTAGATTTGTGTTATTTGTTTGAACTGTTTATATTGAATGGTTGTTGTGTTGATGACAAACAAGGGGAATTCACTTTTATTTCCCCAAATGGGTGTAGTGTAATTGATTATTTTTTGGTCTCTTCTGAGCTGAAGGAATCCTGCAATATGAAAGTTGGGGACAGACTGTTTTCTTGGCACTTGCCTGTAGAAATGAAATGGAAGAATGGTTTTAACGAAACCAAAAAAGACAAGTCAGTACCGCAGAGTAATGAAGAAAAGATTGTATGGATTGATGAAAATGAACACTTTTTTTAAAAATGAATTAGAATCAATGATTTTAAGAACATTATGGAAAGAATTACTCAAAACTGTCATAACATTGATTTATGTATTGAACTTTTTGTGAATGCTTTGTGTGGTGCCGCAGCGTGCATGATGAGAAAGGTTTATAACGTAAGGAAAAAGTGTGATGACTGGTTTGACATGGAATGTCGACAAAAACAACGTCTGGTCAAAAATCTGCTTCAGAGATACAGGAGAGCTAAAACCGAGCCATATAAGATAGAGCGTAAAGGTGAGTACGTGAAAGAAAGAATGCAATACAGTGAATTGAGGAAAAACAAAAAGAAAGAATTTGATGAGATTAGATTACAGAGATTAAAAGAGTCAGCCAATGACCCAAAGCGTTTCTGGTCAGCAGTAAGACAAGTGAACAGAAAGACAACGATAAACAATTATATTACATCTCAGCAATGGTATGATCATTTCTTTAATGTCTTTAACCATTCTGGCAACACAGTGGAAGGCAATGGAGTAGAAACACAAGAAGTGGAAACAGATATGACGGAAACAGATGAACCTTTATTCAACGAACCGATTACTAGACAAGAAGTGATCGACGGCATAAAACACTTGAAGGGTGGGAAGAGTGCAGGGCCAGATAAGATTGTAGGGGAAATGCTGAAAAGTTCTAATTATTTAGTAATTGATGTTCTGGTACTGATATTTAATAACTTGTTTCGGAGCGGGTCATTTCCGATTGAATGGGCTAAATCAATCATCGTTCCTATCCACAAAAAGGGAGATGTAAACACTCCTGATAACTACCGAGGTGTAGCGCTGACAAGTGTTGTCAGCAAAGTTTACACACACATTTTGAATGTGAGATTAAAACGTTGGGCAGACTGGGAAGAGAAAATCGTGGAGGAGCAGGCAGGATTTAGATCTGGGTACAGTACAACTGATCATATATTTACGTTGTTCGCTATTGTACAAAAATGCATGCTTAAGAATACAAAATTGTATGTCGCTTTTGTTGATTTCAGAAAAGCTTTTGACTCTGTAAACAGAAATATTTTATGGAATGTTCTCAGAAAGAACGGAGTCAATGGAAAGTTATATATGGCATTACGTGGAATGTACGACTCTGTATTGGCATGTGTGCGTGACAAATGTGTTTATTCTGATTTTTTCAATTGTCCACGTGGAGTCAAGCAAGGCTGCCTTTTAAGCCCACAGTTGTTTTCTTTTTTTATCAATGAGCTTGCTTTAGAACTCTCAAGAAATGGTAAACATGGAATTCAGATTATTCCAGGTGCTGTGGAGATTTTTATGATGATTTTGCTGATGATGTAGTTCTGTTGTCTAGTACAGCAATAGGATTGCAAAACCAGTTGAATGTTTTGAAACGGGAAGCTGATAAACTACAGTTGACAGTAAACCTTGACAAAACCAACATTATTGTGTTCCGTAAAGGTGGATATTTAGCTAAGAATGAAGTTTGGTGGTATGGTAATTCTGAGGTTAAAGTAACCAATTCGTACAAATACTTAGGTATGTTTTTTACGACAAAATTAAGTTGGAATTTAGGTTGGTGTGAAACAAGTAGAAAAGGCAAAAAAGGGGTGATAGAAATTTTGAGAACATTAAAGAAATTAAATACTACTGATCCACACATATTTTGGAAGCTATTTGATACCCAGATTGAACCGATTCTTACATATGGTGCTGAAATATGGGGACTTGAAAATAATTTAAACGTAGAAAGAGTGCACACTTATGCGATCAAACGGTTTCTGAATATTCCGATTCATTCGTCCAATAAAATAGCTTACGGAGAAACAGGAAGGTACCCTTTGTACATCAGATGTATGGTAAAGTGTGTCAGATACTGGTGTAAAGTAATACGATTACCAGTAGCTAGACTGAGCAGGCAAGCATACGACATGATGCTACAACAGTGTGAGTTAGGAAATGTTAACTGGGCCTCTAAGATTAAGAAAGTGCTAACAGAGAATGGGTTTGGAATAGTGTGGTTGAGCCAGGGAGTTGGAAACGAAACCGTTTTTATGTCTGAATTCAAAGATAGATTAATTTCTTCATATAAACAAAACTGGCACAGCCAAC
>CM031603.1:48979082-49039082 GCA_018398815.1 Conus ventricosus | reverse complement strand
TTTGAAATCCGACCCTTTAATGCAGAGGGGTGTTTAGCTGTCAATCGATTTAGTTTTCTATTTAAAGCGCCACTTACCCGTCAGATAGATTCGTATATACACGCTCGTATATACACACGTAAGCACATACACAGGCACGCAGGAATGCTCTCACACACACACACACACACACACACGCGCGCGCGCGCGCGCTTCGCGCGAGCACTCGAATCTTATATAAAAACAATATAAGTATATGCACTTGTGTCCCTGCGGATGTGCATGAAGAATGGTATAATTATATGAGTACCGAGCCAGGAGGCGAATGCTATGTGTGTGGTGTGCCGTCTACTTATGTGAAGAGAGAGAGAGAGAGAGAGAGAGAGAGGAGAGAGCAATTTATTAGTGGGGGGAAACACGTGTAGGTTAACAATCCTTCCGTCATTGCTTTAATGACTTGGCAAAGATTCAAATCATAAAAAGGAGAGGTGGGGGGGGGGTAGAGAGAGAAAGTAAATGAGAACATAAAATCAGGGAAATATATTATAATTGTTAAACCTTCAACTAGCAGCATAGGGGAACCATCATAATCCTTCCACAAAACAGATCTATTCATATTGCCTGCTCCTAGGCCTTTCGTCCGCTGGATCGGACTCATCGGGGAAACATGTATGGTAGTGTTTGCGCTCCCTTGGCATCAAATGGGGATACACGACAGTTTAGAATTCTGTGGTCTTCTCACCACTATGGGTTGAAGAAAAAGAATCTAACAGCACCCCAAAGCAGCCTCCGAAGGGTAGAAAAGTAAAACGAAAAGAAAGTGTGGCAAGGAAATGAGTTTCTAAAAAAAAAAACAACTAGCATCATTATATAAACATTATAAAATATAAGGGGGGGGGGGGGGGGGGGGGGGGGGGGTTGAGCCTCTGTTTCAGTATCCACATAAGGATGCAAGGGAGGTGAAAAGATGTGAAACAGTCCGAGTGGTCAGCTCTGCTGTTTATTAACCCAAACGTTGTCAGCAGCTTAGAAATGTGCAGAACTGCCTCTACTTGGATCTCCTAAGAGAAGCCATCTCCCAATGAGTGACCAAACAGTATCATGCTGAACAACTCAGTAGTGGGGGAAAACAAGAGTAGGCTAACAATTCTTCTGTAATTACATTAATGACTTGGCAAAGATTTAAATGAAAGGAAAAAAGGGGGGTAGGGAGTGGGGGTGGGAGGAGAATGGGAGGGGAAAAGACGAAATTGAGAGCTAATAAGCAATATATATATATATATATATATATATATATATATATATATATATATATATTATATATATATATATATATTTTATATATGTAGAGAGAGAGAGAGAGAGAGACAGAGACAGAGAGATTGTAAATGTATAAATCATATCTTATTAACTTTCTCTAACAGCAACTAGATCTACTTTCTCTTTGATTATAAAGGTAGCTCAGCATATGATTTGGCCTTCAACAAGTTATTGCGTCATAGTTAAACTTTATATGACGAATTCACTCCAGCCACGTCTTCAAGTTCATTCCTTGCCGTCAGTACCATTCCTTTCACTTTTAGGGTTTACAAAGAATACGTCAATTAAACTCTTATGTGTCATTTTCTTTTCTTACTAACTTGTTCGATGCTATTTCAATTTATAAGATGAACTATTTATTATAATCATAGTAATATTGCTACGCCGTAACTCCGTTACGAGGACCGAGAGTTCACGTGACCCTAGAAACAGTTTAACCAAGAGAATAGCAATCGACCATCAGATCTGGAAGGCGATTTTCTTCAAAGCTTGGAACATCATTTGGAATTTATTCGAAATCTTCACCTGTTAAATTGTTCCTTTATAGTTCTACGACATCATCGAGAAGTGTGAGCCTTTTATTTCATCGGATTCTGCGTATTTTTGATACAAGTTATTTTGCTAGTCGAGATCCCCTGGCCATCTTCACCAGAAGGAATCTATATCTATTGTGGTTTTGTCCTTATATTTTTACAACGCTTAAATTCGTCGAGGATCATCGAGCCTGTTCAAGAATCTGCAAGGTTGTATTGGACTTTTCACATTTCTGAAAATAACTTCGTTCATCAACAGCATCAAAATTCAAATTCAAGAATCCGCATCATCCTTCATCAGCATCCCTTCCTGCCGTTAGCGTTGACCTGGCGATTTCTTCACCAGCTACAGCCAGTAGGAGACAACCGCGGGCGGCCGGACCAGGACAGGGTTTGGACCTATCCTGGTCCTGCTGTGCGAGGCCTCGTCGGAACCGCCTTGGTCCGAGGTCAGGTCCTCATTCATGTAATCCGGAACCAGGCTGCTTCCAATTCAGTAGTGGGGCGACCATCCCAACCCGGCGGGTCCCCGGGTGGTGGATAGGGGAACGACCCTCAGATATGGGGTTTAGCTGTGATATAAGTCAGGCTTGCCCGGCCGAATAAGCAGTCCTGGACCAACTGGCGATGTTCCTACCAGGACGGGGTTGGTCAACAGGTGGCACTGTTGTCCTCACTGAAATACCCCATGTGTTCTATGACGGGCTCATTATGCGATCAAGAAGTGCAGTATAACCTCTAGGCCCAGGGTGGGATCCTCGGAAAAAACAATCCCCCCTGTGCTCACAGGGCAGGACGTACGGGCCATGAGCTAAGGGTGAGACACCCCAAAAGGCACTTCAGCTGAAGACGGAGGTATCGGGCCACTGGCGCAACTTAAACCACGATACCACGCATCCACGCTTCCATGATGATGCCGTCCACAGAATTTCGATGTGGCGCTCGGCCTTCGGAGACCCGCCGGGGAGGTCGGGAGCCGGGCCCTATGCCTCAAAGGGGCCCACCCCAAGCGGTCGGTGGTCAGACAAAGAAATTCTGGATGCCAATGCGACGAAGAAGGAGGCCTCATCCTCCAGCTGATGCCAAGCAAACAGTACAACCCAGAAAGCTCAACATTCTCCAGTGGAATGCAGAAGGGGTGCATTAGAAGAAACTTGGCTTGGCAGAAAGGATGCATCAAGAAAATATTGACATCGCATGTGTCCAAGAGACACATTTGACCGCAAACCACCGCTTTCAAGTGAGGGGTTACGAGACCATCAGGTTGGACCGTGAGGAAAGAAACAAAGGAGGGGTGCTTGTCTTGGTGCGGAATTCCATCGCCACACAAGAACTCAAGATCAACATCAATCAACAGGCAGAGGTCCAAGGGGTTGATATAGTCCTTAAGGAACACAACATCAGGATCTACAATGTCTATTGTCCTCAAGATCGTGATCTTTCCCTCACATACATGAACATCCCAGACAACAACTGCGTGGTGGTGGGCGATTTTAACAGTCACTCAGAGAGATGGGACTATGAGGAGACGGACCAGAGAGGCAAAGATGTTGAGGATTGGGAGATTGACCAACATCTTTATCTCATCAACCAAGAAGATGATGAACCCACCTTCTGCTTTAGACGCTGGATGACCACATCAACACCAGATCTAGCGTTCGCCACCAATGACCTGTTCGTCAGGACCACAAGAACAGTCCTCAACCAGCTTGGAGGAAGTGACCACTAGCCCATCAAACTCTCTATCAACCTCAACTTACAGGCTCCACAAGCAAAGTGTTTTCTCCGCTGGAATTACAGAAAGGCGGACTGGACTCTTTTCGAGACCCTCACAGATACATATACAAAGCCAATCAACATCAGGCAGAAGGACTCAAACAACATTGTTCAAGACTTCACAAAGGCCGTCGTGAAGGCTGCTACAGAATCCATCCCAAGAGGAGCACGTAAAGACTACAAGCCCTACTGGACGGAGGAACTCCAGAATCTGGAAGATGCCGTTACAGAAGCCAGGAACCGAGCAGAAAAGCAGCCATCACTGGAGAACAGCATAGCGCTGAAGGAAGTAACTGCCAGATACAAGCTGTCCTGCGCACAAGCTGCAAGGAAAAGATGGCAAGAGAAAACTGAAAGCCTGAATCTCGACAGGGATGGCAGCAAGCTGTGGAAACTGGCTAGAAGCCTTTGTAATGAAACAACAGGTCACACCACTATAACAATACAAGAGAATGGAAATAACCTCTCTGGAAAGAAAGCAGCAGGCCACTTCATAGACATATATGAAAACATCAGCAATCTGGAAGTCCCTCCTGAACATAGAGCTGCAGTGCACAGGGTCCAAGGTGAACTTCATGAGGAAGAGCCCCAAGAGGAAGTCATGACCACAGTTTTCACAGAGAAGGAGCTGGAGGAAGCGTTGCAGAGCCTCAATCTGAAGAAGTCACCTGGACCAGACGGAATCACAAATGAAATGATTCTACATCTTGGGATGAAGAGCAAGGCAGTGCTTCTAAAAATCTTTAACTCCAGCTGGAAGACAGGATCAGTACCACAGTGTTGGAGGGAAGCAGACATGATCCCCATTCACAAAAAGGGAAAGGACAAGTCGAAGGCTGACGGCTACAGACCCATCAACCTTACAAGCTGCTTAGAAAAGCTGATGGAGAGACTTGTCAACGCAAGGCTTGTCTGGCACTTTGAGGAGCATCAGCTGCTGAGCCCTGTACAAGCAGGCTTCCGCCAACACAGATCAACAGAAGACCAGATCACATTCATCACGCAAAGCATTGATGACGCTTTCCAAGAAAAGAAGAACACGCTTGCTGTCTGGATTTACATGGAGAAGGCGTTCGACAAAGTCTGGAAGGACGGACTTAGGCTCAAACTACAGCGATGTGATGTGTCTGGGAGGATGTACACCTGGATCAGCCAGTACCTTCACAACCGTCAAGCCCGAGTAAAGATTCAGGGCCAGAAAAGCAAGAAGAAGGTGCTCAGACAGGGAGTACCACAAGGAGGAGTCCTTTCGCCGACGCTGTTTCTCATCTTCATAGATGACATCGCCAAAGACGGAGATGAAGAAATTGCAATTCCACCAGGAAAATACTCCACCAACTTCCGAGCTGAGCGAGAAGCCCTCTGTGAGGCAACCACAACAGTCTCGCAGAACTCCACAAGAAAAACAGGGCAGGTGGTGGTGTTCTCTGATGCTCTCTCTGTGCTCCAAGCCCTCAAGAACTCCTGCTGCAAAGAAAAGCACCATCTCACTTCATCCCTTGTTGCCCTGAGTGCCAGAGTGGAGAAAGTGGTGATACAATGGGTACCAGCACACTGTGGCATCAGAGGCAACGAAAAAAGCGGACATTCTGGCAAAAGACGGTGCACAGAAGGAGCAGGCCAACAATCTGGTGTCATACGATGAAATTAGGACAATCATCAAGGCACAGCGAGGAATAAAATGGCGCCTCCTGCATCCCAAATACAACCCAGAAGACATACCTTTTGCTGGGACGACGGGAACAGGTCAAGATCTTCCGCCTGAGGACTGGACACAATCGCCTGCTCCATCACATGCACACGAAATTTGGAATTGGACAGAGTGGAGAGTGCCCTTGTGGTGAGGGACCAATGACAACCGACCACATCCTTCAAGTCTGTACGACGTATGCAGCATCCAGAAGGAAGTACTGGCCAACACCGACAGCAGTGGAAGCCAAGTTGTACGGCACCCTGGAGGAGCTGCGACGGACGGCAGCCTTCATCGAGGACACCAGGCTGCTCATCTAACGGGATGGCGAACGAGGAAGAAGAAGAAGAATTCATGTAATTTCTCTGTTTAATAATAAAGTTTTTAATTATTAGTTTCATAATTGTATGAGTCAGTTTTTCATCTTGGTGTGAATCAGTATGTTGGTGAGTACGTTGTGTGGGACCATCGTCGCGTTGTATCTATTATCATTGCATGCGATCATCGTCGCATCACATATAAAATTGTTATGAACAGATGTTAAGTATTTATTTTGGAAAACGGGTGAAGAGTTGCCCGAACCATCTTCACTTTCCGTTGCATCTCATATGCCATCTATGTCTTCATCGTCCCCACTTCCGACACATGCAAAACAGTTGCGCCACACTAGACTTGTACTTATCCGTGTTGATTTGTCTGTTTTGCATGTACACTACACACGAACACCTAGCTGTCCTTGGGCATTACTAAAAGATATTGAGACAGTGTGTAAAGTTAGGCACCTCTTTGTAGGTGGTTCCTGTTTCCTGGGTTCCGGTTTCTGTTTCCTGGATTCTGTTCCTGTTTTGGACTCTTGTGTACGGGTTCGACAAGATTCAAGCGACGTATTCAAGATCGAAACTCTACGAGAAGGCTACAAGGACGTTAAATAAAAATAAGTTAATGCCTGCCTCATTAGCCCAAAGAATCAATCATCCACAGTAACATAATACACTTCCATTACTTGTTTGTTAAAGACGTCTGTGGTCTGCTACGTGAGCTGTGACCGGGTGTTGGCTTTCGATCTCTACCTCTAGTTCTGATGAGCGGTGCACCTTCCCCTACGTCACAACCCAGTGTTGTGACATAGATATAGATATGTACATATTATATATATATTATATATATATATATATTTTATATATATATATATATATATATATATATATATAATGCTGAACAATTAAGTAGTGGGGGAAAACAAGTGCAGATTAACAATTCTGCCATCATTATACTAATGAGTTGGCAAAGATTTCAAATTTAGAGGGGAAAAATTGAGTATTAAGAAACTTGGAGAATATATTTATTATGAATATGAAAACCCTTCACTAGCTGCATGAGTGAACCATTGCAATCCCTCTCGAAGGCAGATCTATATGTATTGCCTGCTCCTAGGCCTTTTGTCTGCTGGATTGGACTCATCAGGGAGACACGGCTAATTGTGTCTGTGCTCTTGGTGTCAAACAAAGACACACCACAGTCCGCACTTCTGTGGTGTTCTCACCACCAAGGGTTCAAAAAAGAATCCAACAGCACCCCCAAAGCAGCCAGTGAAAGGTAGTAAAATAAAAGAAAACGAAAGTGTGGAGAGGAAAAAAGTTGCTGAAAAACTAAAAACATTATGCAAACAGTATAAAATGTAGGGGACAATCTTTGAGCCTACGCTTGAGGATCCACTTAAGTATGCAAGGAAGATCAACAGATATGGAACAGCCTGAGTGGTCAGCTCTGCTGTTCAATAACCCAAGCATTGTCAGCGGCTAAGAATTGTACAGAGCAACCTTTACTTGGATCTCCTAAGAGATGCAATCACCCACTGATTGACCAAACAATATAATGCTGAACAATTAAGTAGTGGGGGAAAAAGTGCACGTTAACAATTCGTCCATCATTATAATAATGACTTGGCAAAGATTTCAAATTTGGAGGGGAAAATGTTTTTTGATATATATAAATGAAAAATATAAAAACCAAACAGAACTAAGTAAATATATTTGGAAGCTTAAAGATAAGAAAATAGGTTACAACATATCATGGAAAATTATAAAAAGAGCAGCACCATACAACAACATTTCTAAAAATTGCAAATTATGTACAACAGAAAAATGGCTGATATTATGTAAACCCCATCTAGCATCCCTGAACTCTAAAGTAGAAATGATTAATAATTGCAGGCACAAATGGAAATCTTTGTCAATGCACCATTCCCTGGCACGTCCCCCCTGAACGCGCCCCAAAAAAGAAAAAAATCTACAGGCCACGTGCCACACGCGCAGAGCTCACACGCCCACACACTAATCTATATAACACTGGTGGCGTGCCCAGATTATACATACCCTGAGGAGAGCACTTGCTCGAAACAAGTTTGTAGGGTAGTTTTTATTCCATTTTACATCCTATTTTAAACTGTTTATATATATATATATATATATATTATATATATATATATATATATAATATATATATATATATTGTTAAAAAGTAAGGTTTAAAACTATCTACAGCGCTGTTTCATGCAATGCAATCATCCTGATGATTGCATTGCATGAAACAGCGCTGTAGATAGTTTTAAACCTTACTTTTTAACAAATGTTGCTCCCAGTTCGGTTGAGCATTTTTTTAAAATCTCTGCTGGTATTCACTACCATTGTTGATATATATATATATATATATATTATATATATATATATATATATATATATATATATATATATATATATAAACAGATGTTGCTCCCCAAGGGGTTGAGCACCTTCAGATTTTTAAAGAACACTTTTATATTGTTCATAATATATATATATATATATATATATATTATGAATATATATATATATATACACTGAGCCACAAAAGAAACGCAAATGGAGGGGTAGGTAGGGATGAATATAATTAATGGCACTGTAGGTGCGCTGTGACCATATATTCCGTGCGGTCATGAGTCAGCATTAGGCCTAGTGTGCAGCACGTGCAAATCAGGCCAGTGTCACTAGAAATGAGCTCACACCGGCGCCATGAACGTGGAAGCGCGTTTTTGCGTGTGCAAGGCGAATGCAAACAGTCATGTCAATCTTTTTTCGCTGAACAGTATTCACACATTGTCACGACCTGTCTGACACACAGACAGGCGTGAAGGCCTCGACCTGAAACTTTTTTCCACTGTCAGGTAGTTTTTTTTTGTTTTTTTTCTTGCGCTCGAAGACCTCTCTGTTCATCCCAGAAACCAGTGTCATGTTCAGGTTGATTTTTAAGAAACCCTCTGCTTTACGCGCATCACTCAATTCACGTTTCTGTCGCCCGTCTCGAGGGCAAATGGGAGGGGAACTAACTCCAGTAGGTCTGCCGGAATTCTCCTCCCCTGTTAGTATTTAGGAGTTCTATTTACGTGTGTGAGAATAGGGGACTCAGCTAGGCGAAGCAGGTTACATCAGGCTCTCGTTGGTCGTCCCTCCGAGAGGGGTCTCATATACTACTTGGTTCTCGGCGAACAGTGGTAACACCTTTCGTTAGGTCTTGAGGCCAACACCGCGAAGCTGTCTCATTCCTACTTCCCCCACGAGCCGAATGGGGTAAGCATTAAATTATTATTTTTCTTGGTTTATTCATCCTTCACCACATCTTTGTATTAGATGCTTACGGCTTTTGAGGGTATCAGGGTTGGATCCTTGGCCTTAGGTAACGTTAGCAAGTAGTACCGTTTCTTCCCCCCCCCCTCTCTTTCTCTCTCACTCTCTCTCTCTCTCTCTCTCTCTCTCTCTCTCTCTTCTCTCTCTCCCCCTTTCTCTCTCTCCCTCCTTTTCCTCTTTCTTTCCTTTTGAGGGTTGTCTTGTTCGTTCATTTAAAAATGTGTATAAAATTTTCTTTTTTTTTTGTTGCCTCTCCATTGGTTCCAATGCCTTGATGTTCTGAATTGTTAACGGTTATAGCATAAAGAGGGAAACTTACTGTGGGATATCTAACCCGAAGATTCCCTGGGTCACGGGGAAATCATTCCACGTTTTCAGTCCGAGTAGTGAAGTTAGTTTGTTTTGTGTTTTTTTCGATGGCATCAGCCGACATTATTGGATATGATGCTGGCTGGCGCAGTCAACCCGTACATGGCTCGGATTCCCTTCCTTGGAATCTGGATTTGGGGTTTTTTATTTGCGTGACGACGGCTTTGCGGTGAACCGGAGAAATAGTCGATATTTTTGTTGTGGTTGTTTTTGCGTAGATGTGTATTGGAGGATGTGTGTACATGGACATTTCTACACACCTAGTATGCATCGGTGTGGGTTGGACATATCGTAGCCCGGGTTATAGCTCTCTGTTCCAGGGCTTTGGAGCAAGTGGCCCGCAGCCTTAGTCTGGGCCTGGGAGGGACGAGCTGCCGCAGGTCGTGGGGTCCTCGCTACAGGTGGGCAGCGTCATCAGGGGACCGCCGAGGAGAAGCCTGCACGGCCCGGACTCAGACGGTTCTACCACCCAGTCCTGGAACAGCCCATCCGGCACTCTCCGTCCCCGTTGTTCCTCACTTTCTCCCCCCCCCCCCCCCCCCACCCAGTCCCGCGCAGCACCGCTTCAAGAGTCCTCGGCTGCAGCGGCGCGGACTGGGGTGTGGGAGTCGACGGGAGGAGGGCCAACCATCTCCAGCGCCATCTACACCACCATAGTTTTGTGTCACCTCCAAACTGTCTCATCGTTCGTCGTTCCGTCACGTACGTGCATGTGATCGTCTAGTGAATCTGTGTCATTTAAAAACCAGCGTGCCCAGTCATGGACGTCGCCTAAGTCCAAGCGCCAAGACAGCTTAAGAGACTAAACAGAGACCAGTTGCCCCATTCTGTGTCAAGCTGCGACTTTTGGTGTTCGTCTGCTAAGGACAGCGACGCCTACTGGGATTGAACTCGCACCAACACACACGATTCGTATAGTCACCTATTTATGTGCATTTGGAGAGGAGTCATTGTTTTTCGTTGTTATTGATATGCTATGATGTTTGCGTTTGAGTTTATTATATATATTCATATGGGTAATGTTGATGAGGAGACCCCCATGGTTTCCCTTGCCTGTCGTTTTCTCTCACTCGTTGCTACAGGTCCCTGGCCGCGGCCGACTGAGGTCCCCAAAGGTTTTTTTTTTATTATTGTGTTATACCCTAGACTTCCCACCCCAGAGAACCTGTATTTAAATATTCTGGCGTGTCGGTGGGTCCCTTGGTACCGCTTGGAAGTAATAGGGTCAATTGGCATTAAAAAGGTTCCCCTTTTGAATTGGGCTCCTGGAGAGGCAGATGCTGTTACGTCGTTTTTGCTGGAGGGGTGAAAGGTGTGAGTCAGTGTGGAGTCTGCTGCTGGTGATCGGGAGGGGGAGTTGCTGTCTTCCTGGTGACCCCTAGGGGTCGCTGGTGGGGCACGTGACACACATCACTAGGAATAAAAACCCAAGCTGTTACGCCCTGGCAAAGCAATCACTTCCACATGACCAGAATGCCCAGACTGAGCGCCGTCGACAGAGAAAGAGCCATAATGCGACTCCAAGCCGGAAACCGTGCTGCATAAGTCGCAGCTGCGTTTGGCGTGGCTGTTTCTACAATTTGTCGTTTGTGGGCCAAGTTCCAGGCAAATGGCAACGCTCGGGACAACCCACGAAGCAGCAGACCCCGTGTAACGACTGCGCGACAAGATCGGGCGATTCACCGCCGTCACCTGCGTGAGCCATTCACTTATGCAATGGAAACGGCCAGAAACACCATTGGCAGGCATGGTGCACATATTTCTGGTGAAACTGTGCGGCGTCGATTAACAGAACATCACCTGCACTGCCGCCGTCCCGTAAGGCGACCTGTTCTTACTCGAGACATAGACAACAACGACTGCAATGGGCCCAGCAGCACCGGAACTGGAACTGGTGGCAATGGAGGGGCATCCTCTTCACGAATGAGAGCCGATACTGTGTTCATCATGCTGATGGCCGAATCCGGGTGTGGAGGAGGCGCAACCAGAGGTATGCCAACAACACGAGATCAATGCTTGGGGAGGTGCGAGCATCATGGTATGAGGAGGAATCGGCCTCAACCAGCTTGTTGGGCCTATTGTTTTCCTAGACATTGGCCCTGGTCGCGGAAATGGCGTTACTGCGCAGCGATACATTGACCAGGTGTTGAGGCCCGTTGTTGTGCCCCACTTCCAGCAGCACGGCCACCTCACTCCAGCAGGACAATGCTCGTCCACACACTGCCAGTCACCACAGACGTCCTGCAGCAACAGGGCATCAGAGCTCTGCAGTGGCCCTCACTGAGCCCTGTTTTGAACCCTATCAAACACTTCTGGGACCATCTCAAACGGGAGCTGAATGCTGTTCAGCCGAGGCCAACCACAGCCCGTCAGCTAGAGCAGGCACTGAGGCAGATCTGGAAAAACGTCAACATGGCCACCGCCAACCGTCTGATCCACTCCATGCCGCCAGATGTCAGGCTGTTATCAACGCTCGTGGGGGACACACTCGTTACTGACCCTCTCCGTGACACTCATGACACGTGATCACTTTTTGCTTCAGCCAACAATAGGAACACTAAAGCCAGAAACTCAATGGTTGCATTCAATTCATTTCAATGGTTGCAATTAAATGTCAACAACATGAGTACATTCATTTGCGTTTCTTTTGTGCCTCATATATATATATATATATATATATATATATATATTATATGTATATGTATATATATATATATGTATATATATATGTATATACATATATATATTTGTTAATGATATTAAAAAGGAATGTTAAAACTCTACAAATTTGTTTCGAGCGTGTTGCGCTGTCATCAGGATGGTTTTTGGTTTGCCCACCGCCGATGTTATATAGCGTGTGGGCTCCCGTTTGCGGTTGTTTGCACGTGCGGGTTGGCTGCACGTGTTTTTTGGGGGGCTTTCAGGTTTTTGTTTTGGGTGTGTTCACTAACAACGATTTCCATTTATGCCTGCAGTTGTTTACTATTTCTGTTTTGGTGTTTAAAGTTGCTAAGTGTGGTTTGCATAGTATTAACCATTTTTCAGTTAAACATAGGTTGCACCTTTTATGTCTAGACATAACACTGGATCTCAACAATCATATATATAAGCCATACAAGAAACCCAACGATACACCTCTTTATGTACACACCAAAAGTAACCATCCACCATCTGTATTAAAGACCATACCCCATGGCATAAACAAGAGACTATCAAACTTGTCATGCAGTGAGAGAGTGTTCAACAATGCAGCAGTAGAATACCAGGAGGCACTACAAACAAGTGGATACAATTACAAATTACAATAAAATCCAGACAACAACACAAATAAAAGCAAGAAAAATAGGAAAAGAAAAATCATATGGTATAACCCAGGTCCGCTCTATGTGTCACAGGGCCTTTGTGTCATAGGGCCGTTGTGTCACAGGGCCGTTGTGTCATAGGGCCGTTGTGTCACAGGGCCGTTGTGTCATAGGGCCGTTGTGTCACAGGGCCGGGTTTTAAGTATTAACCAGTTTTGTAACTAAAGTGGTTAGGGTTAGGGTTAGGGTTACGGTTAGGGTTAGGGATAGGGTTAGGGTTAGGGATAGGGTTAGGGATAGGGTTAGGGTTAGGGTTAGGGTTAGGGATAGGGTTAGGTTAGGGATAGGGTTAGGGTTAGGGTACCCCTTTGAGCGCTGTGACAGAACGGCCCTGTGACACAACGACCCTATGGCACAACGGCCCTGTGACACAACGGCCCTATGACACAAAGGCCCTGTGACACAACGGCCCTATGACACAACGGCCCTGTGACACAGCGACCATACAGTGTGCCGGTGACACAACGGCCCTATGACACAACGGCCCTGTGACACATAGAACCGGACCCGGTATAACCCCCCATACGATGGGAAACTCAAAACAAACATAGGGAAAGAATTCTTCAAAATCCTAACAACTTCATTTCCAAAAGAACACAAACTGTCCAAAATATTTAACAAAAACACTGTCAAACTATCGTACTCATGTATGCCCAACCTCAAAAACCTGATTGACGCATCCAACAAAATGAAAGTCAACACAGCAAAGAAGGGTGAAGAAAGGAAATCTTGCAATCGCACCAGAAAGGAGCAGTGCCCACTAAACAACAAATGCCTTCACAGCAACATTGTATACCAGGCTACTGTGACATCAGAAAATGAAAAAGAAACATACATAGGGATCACTGAAAACCACTTCAAAACCAGATATGCAAACCACAAACAGTCATTTAATAAAGAAAAATATAAAAACCAAACAGAACTGAGCAAATATATTTGGAAACTTAAAGACGCAAAAACAAGCTACAATATATCCTGGAAAATCATAAAAAGAGCATCACCATACAGCAATGTTTTAAAAAGGTGCAACCTATGTTTAACTGAAAATGGTTAATACTATGCAAACCACACTTAGCAACTTTAAACACCAAAACAGAAATAGTAAACAACTGCAGGCATAAATGGAAATCGTTGTTAGTGAACACACCCAAAACAAAAACCTGAAAGCCCCCCAAAAAACACGTGCAGCCAACCCGCACGTGCAAACAACCGCAAACGGGAGCCCACACGCTATATAACATCGGCGGTGGGCAAACCAAAAACCATCCTGATGACAGCGCAACACGCTCGAAACAAATTTGTAGAGTTTTAACATCCCTTTTTAATATCATTAACAAATGTTGCTCCCCAAGGGGTCGAGCACTTTTAAAGTCATTTTAGGCTTTTTAATTATATTCATATATATATATATATATATATATATATATATATATATATATATATATATATATATATTATATATATACAAGAAACTAATAAATTCCAAGGATAAGTACCGAGCACCGTTCCAGCAACTTACAGAGCAGCTTGGTGTTGCAATGACTGCAAGAAATATTGAATTATAAACAAAGCTTGCTCTTATGTCTTAGATTGAAGAAATAGGGGGAGATAAGCATTCATATCTGCAGTGGTAGATGATTCTGCATACTCTAATACATATATATATATATATATATATATATATATTATATATATATATGTATATATATGTATATATATATATATATATATATATATGTATATATATATATATATGTATGTATGTATGTATTAGAGTATGCAGTATACGTGTATTTATGTGCTCATATCCGAGCATGAGCGCGCGCGTGTGTGTGTGTGTGTGTGTGCGCGTGCGCGTGCACGCGCGCGCGTGTGTGTGTGTGTGTGTGTGTGTTTGTGTGTGTGTGTGTGTGTGTGTGTGCGTGCTTGCGCGCGCTTGCGCGCGCGCGAAGTGTGTGTAGATTTTTTTTTCCTAATTATTTGCTGTGTTCAAGTACCATGAACGGAAAGCAATACAATCTGAATTAACATAGTCTAGGCAACAGTTTTCTTTGGAGCTTCACATTATATGAATTTATTGATGTCAGATGCTAAATATTGGAACTGATGTTTTGCTGTGGGTGACTTTAACCATTGTGACTTGAAAAAAATTCTTCCTTCTTTTAAGCAGTATGTAACCTGTCCCACGCGGATTGATAACACAATTGACTTGTGCTATGGAAACATCCCTGGTGCATTTAAATCTTTTTGTCTGCCGCCTGTTGGTTTGACTGACCATATTACTGTGCAACGGATCCCTGCATACAAACCTAAGATACCAACTGAGCCTGTTGTGAAGAAGAGCGTGAAAGTATAGACGGCTGAGAGCGTAGATGAGCTGAGAGAATATTTTGAGTGTACTGATTGGAGTGTGCTGACTGACTCATGTCAAAATGTTCATGAAGCGGGAGATGTGGCATGATTATATCCTTTTTGTGAACACATGATTATCCCAAGAAAAACAATTAAACTGTTTCCAAACAACAAACCATGGATCACATGGTCAATTAAGACACTTCTTAATGAGAAAAAGATATCATTTCGGGCTGGTGACAAACAAGAAAGGAAACGAGTACAAACAAAGCTTAGGTGCGGAATATGGAGGGCCCAAAAGGAATTCAAAGCTGAAGTAGAAGAGCGGTGTCAGTTAGGAAGAATGAAGGATGCATGGCATGGGTTAAAGATTCCAATGGGTGAAGCCAAAAAGAAAGCAAGATCTTGCCAGATGAATATTAATGACCAAACTGATTTTTCGAACAACCTCAATGATTTCTATTGTCGTTTTGAAAGAAATGATCTGGGTGGGATGGTAGGCAATGTGGGTAAAGAGCTAAACAAAGGGATCAAAGACAAGGGAGACGAACAAGACTTAGAGATCCATGGGGATGTTGTGAAGTCACTGTTTTGGAAACTGAATATCGGGAAATCAGTGGGTCCAGATAATATCAGTGGAAGATTGCTGAAATTGTGTGCTTCTGAACTTTGTAATGTTTTCTGTAAAATTTTCAATTGGACTCTTAAGGCATGCTCTGTACCCAATATCTGGAAAAACTCCACTGTCTGCCCTGTCCCGAAGAAAAGAAACCCTATAACATTAAATGACTATCGCCCTGTAGCTCTGACCTCCATAGTTATGAAGTGCTTTGAAAAACTTGTTTTCCGTCACTTGTTAACTTTTGTTGGTCAGTACCTTGACCCCTTTCAGTTTGCTTATAAACCCCATAGAGGTACAGATGATGCTATTCTAACTCTCCTTCACAATGCTCTCTTCCACTTAAACAAACCAGGTTCTTTTGTGCGTATTCTTTTTATTGATTTTTCCTCTGCTTTTAATACTATACAGCCACATCTCTTGGCTATGAAACTGGTATCGTGTCGTGTATTTAACAGGTAACTACCATTGTTAGCATATTTAAGAGAGACGGGGAAGGGGGAGGGGGGGGAGCGAGAGTATGTGTGCGGGTGTATGTGTAAAACAAAATGAAAAACTAAAAACAATTAAGTCCTTTGTTTCATCTATGTTGGTTCCGTTTCCGTATAATGCAACACATTGTCAGAGTGAGTGTGCCAGTACACCACACATTAGTACATTACCAAACCCAGACACTTTGTATCAATTGCCAAAACACTAAAATCAGCAAAAATATGTCCATTTGTAAGAGAACACACAGACTATGCATGGTGTATAAGAGATTGGCTGGGAAAGGAAAGAAGAAAAAATAAAGAGATAGAAAAACCTAGTAGTTGAAATTATTTTTGTTTTTTCCCGCTTTTTGTTTTTTGTTTTTGGCAGATGAAGAGGACAGTGTGAAGCACCAAAAAATGAAGAGGTGGATTTTGGCGTTAGGAAAGAGAGAGAGAGAGAAAGAGAGAGAGAGAGAGAGAGAGAGAGATCACCAGATTAGGTGCTCAATTGATCCGAGAACTGATGCCACAAAAAAGAAAAAAAACAAAAAAAAAACTATGAAACTGCTTGACTTAGGTGTTGACCAAAAGCTTACTTTATGGATTGTCAATTTTCTGCGCAATAGAACTCAGTCTGTTCGTTTTCAGTCTGCACTATCCTCTGAACGCTCGACTTCTACTGGTGCACCCCAAGGCACAGTTCTGTCTCCCGTTTTTGTTTACTTTACATACCAATGACTAGAGGCACAGAGAAAACTCCAATCATTAAATATTCTGATGATTCTGCTATTCTAGATATGTCAAACTCTGATTCAGTTTACTTTGACGAAATCAAAAAGTTCTGAAGCTGGTGTAAAGACAACTTTCTTGACCTTAATGTGCAAAAAACAAAAGAAATCTTAATCGATTTTCAAAACAACCCGGAACCTGTGTCAGACCTTATAATTAATGGTGAAGCTGTTGAACGAGTGAATGAGTATAAACATCTGGGAATGATTGTCGATGATAAATTAGTTTTTGATAGCAACGTTACATAAATCCATACGAACTGCCAGTCAAGAATATTCTGCTGAACAATTACGTAGTGGGGGAAAACAAGTGTAGGTTAACAATTTTTCCATCATTATAGTAATGACTTGGCAAACATTTGTAACTTTGGGGGGGGGAAAATGGGAAAATGTATATTATAAAAATGAAAACCCTTCACTAGCTGCATGAGGGAACCATAGCTATCCCTCTCGAAGGCAGATCTATATGTATCTCCTGCTCCTAGGCCTTTCGTCCGCTGAATCGGAACTCATCAGGGCGACACGGCTGATTGCGTCTGTGCTCTTGGCGTCAAATAGAGACACACCACAGTCCGTAATTCTGTGGTGTTCTCACCACCAAGGGTTCAAAAAAGAATCCAACAGCACCCCCAAAGCAGCCAGCGAAAGGTAGTAGAATAAAAGAAAACGAAAGTGTGGAGAGGTACAAAGTTGCTGAAAAACTAAAAACATTATGCAAACAGTATAAAATGTAGGGGACAATCTTTGAGCCTATGCTTGAGGATCTGCTGTTCAATAACCCAAACATTGTTAGCGGCTTAGAATTGTGTAGAACAACCTTTACTTGGATCTCCTAAGAGATGCAATCGCCCACTGATTGACCAAACAATATAATGCTGAACACTTAAGTAGTGGGGGAAAACAAGTGTAGGTTAAAATTCTTCCATCATTATAGTAATGACCTGGCAAAGATTTGAAACTTTGGGGGGGAAAAGAGAAGAAAATGGGAAAATGTATATTATAAAAATGAAAAACCTTCACTAGCTGCATGAGGGAACCATAGCTATCCCTCTCGAAGGCAGATCTATATGTATCGCCTGCTCCTAGGCCTTTCGTCCGCTGGATCGGAACTCATCAGGGAGACAGGGCTGATTGCGTCTGTGCTCTTGGCGTCAAATAGAGACACACCACAGTCCGTGATTCTGTCGTGTTCTCACCACCAAGAGTTCAGAAAAGAATCCAACAGCGCCCCCAAAGCAGCCAGCGAAAGGTAGTAGAATAAAAGAAAACGAAAGTGTGGAGAGGAAAAAAATGCTGAAAAACTAAAAACATTATGCAAACAATATAAAATGTAGGGGTCGATCTTTGAGCCTATGCTTGAGGATCCATTTAAGGATGCAAGTCAAGAATATTCTGTTTGCAAAAGCTAAGAAATCTTGGTGTTAACCCTGCAGTCTTACAAACGTATTACAGATGTTGTGTTGAGTCATTGCTCACTGCTTCTTTTATGTGCTGGTATGGCAGTGTGGGTGTGAAGAGCAAGCGAGTATTGAATGATGTGGTGAATGTGTGTAGCAAAGTGATTGGAAGGAAGCAAGTTGGAATGCAAGAATTGTATGACAGACGAGTGGAGATGAAAGCAAGAAAGATTGCCAGTGATGATAGCCATGTTTTAGCAAAATATTACGAAATTTTACCATCTGGACGCCGTTTTAGGACCCAGAGTCAAATCTAGGGCACAAAAAACTTTTATACCCAGGTCGATCCATCTGTTAAATTCACGATTTCTTTTGTACCACTTTTCATGCTTAGTGATGTGAAGGAGTGAGATAGAGAGAGGGAGGAGGGGGTGAGGGGGATAGAGAAGGTGTGGGGTGGTTGAGGGGGGGGAGAGAAGGGGGGTCCAGCCGCCTAAAGCATCCGACCCAAGTCTGACCCAAGGGTAGGTTGCCCTACCCAAGCACCAAGGGGTGAGAGGGAAAACGGGAGAACCCCGAGAAAAACCCACTAGCCAGACGCAGCTAAGAGCTGCAAGGCTCACCCCACACACACACGAAAAAAACCAAAAAACAAAAAAACACCCAAAAAAACCCCACTTGCCCGCGGGCAAAACCACACACACACACACACACACACACACACACGAACAACCACGCACGCACACATACACACGCCAATAAGCGCACACACTGGGGGGGGGGGGGTTACAATGGGGAATAAATGGGTAAATGTACAAACAAGGCATACATTAAGACATCTGGGTGTAGCATAGGGAAGTAGGTGGTGCTATGTGGCGCACCAGAAAAAAAGGGGCAAAAATAAGAGCATTAACGCAAAAGATAAAATGCGGTCATGATGAGAGGCGCTAACAACACTCCCAATGACAAACAAAAAAAAATTATCTATACATATATATACACACACATATATATATATATATATATATATTATATATATATATATATACATGTACAATTCTTACATATATATATTATATATATGTACAATTCTTAGCCACTCACAATGCTTGGGTTATTGAACAGCAGAGCTGACCACTCAGACTGTTCCATATCTTTTGATCTCCCTTGCATCCTTGAATGGATCCCCAAGCATAGGCTCAAAGATTGTTCCCTATATTTTTATACTGTTTGCATAATGCTTTTAGTTTTTTTGCAACTTTTTTCCTCTCCACACTTTCCTTTTGTTCCATTTTACTACCCTTCGCTGGCTGCTTTGGGGGTGCTGTTGGATTCTTTTTTGAATCCTTGGTGATGAGAACACCACAGAATTATCGACTTTGGTGTGTCTCTATTTGACACCAAGGGCACAGACACAAACAGCCGTGTCTCCCTGATGAGTCCGATCCAGCGGACGAAAGGCCTAGGAGCAAGGCAATACAAATAGATCTGTCTTCGAAGGGGAGTACGATGGTTCCCTCAGGCAGCTAGTGAAGGGTTTGTCATGTTTATAATATATTCCCCCATTTTCTTCATCTTTAATTTTTTTTTTTTTTTTTTTAAATTAAAATCTTTGCCAAGTCGTTACTATAATGACTGAAGAATTGTTAACCCGCACTTGTTTTCTCCCACTATTAAATTGTTCAGCAGTATATATATATATATATATATATATACAGATAGATTAAAAAGGGGGAAGAAAAAGGGAGGGGAAAGGGGAGGGCCGAGGGGAAAGAAGGAGAGACATAAAGAGAGGACAAAAAGAAGGGCCTAAAGGACGGGTGGAAGTATGAGGGAGGGGGGGGGGGGGGGGGGTAAAGAGAGGAGAAAAGTAGAGGTCTAAAGTAGAGAGAAAGGAAGTAAGAGGGAAAGTAAAGAGAAGGAACGAAAGGGGGAAGGAGCCCTTCAGAGGACGATAGAAAAGGAACAAGGACGGAGGAGGTGAGGGAGAAGAAGGGAGAGGGGGTAGAAAAAGGGGGGGGGGGTGAAAGGGGGAAAAAAAAGAGGAGGGGGGGGGAGAGGAGGGGGCAAAGGAGGGTAGGAAGAAGAGGGATAGATACAAAAGTAAGTGAGAAGAAAAATAAATGAATAAATAAAAGAAAAGAAAATAGAAAGAAAAAAAAAGACAGGAGACTGGGGAGCTAACCCTACTCAGAAACTCCTGGCAAAAGATATAGGCTCTCAAACGATCATTCCAGTAGGCGCTAGGCTCTACGGTCACGAAGAGGCCACTGATGCAGACCAACCATGCACAGGTAAGTACTAAAGGGGAAAGGGAATGATAAGTCATTGTCCACCTGAATTGTCTCGGGGGAAAAAAAAAAAGAAGTACACAGAATTGCTAAGCTTTTTTGTTGATACCAGCTGGATTTCTGGTGCCCAGTTTTTGAATCAGGTGAGACTCCATATCCTTCCTGTCTCTAGAGTCACTAGTTTTCATGAGCCACAAGCCCTTCACTCTTGCATTGTGCGCGGAATGGCTGGGGAGGTTGAAGTGCTTGGCTACTGGTTTGTCCCTGTTGTATTTAATGTCAGCGAGGTGTTCCTTGAATCTGACAGTCAAAGTGCGTCCGGTCTCGCCGATGTAAAGTTTAGAACAAACGGTGCAGTGGATGATGAGGAATGTAGACCAAGTTAGTGGTTTGGCAGTTGAAGAATTTGGAGACAGTCATGCGTGAACTGGGTCCTTTCACTTCAATGGCAGTGCAGATGAAGGGGCAGGTCTTGCAGTTGGGCAGATTGCATGGGCTTGTGTCTACAGAAGATTGACGTCTGTGAGGCTGGAGACTGGAACGCACAAGCAAGTCACGGATATATATATATATATATATATATATATATAATATATATATATATACACACACACACACACACACACACACACACACGTATATATATATATATATATATATATATATATATCTATATACATATATATATATGTATATAGATATATATATAGATATATATATATATATATATATATATATATATATATATATATATATATATATATTCACCCACTCAAGCACATACTGTTAGTTAGGCAGAATCATCTACCACTGCAGATATGTATGCGTATCTCCCCCTATTTCTTCAATCTAAGACATAAGAGCAAGCTTTGTTTATAATTCAATATTTCTTGCAGTCATTGCAACACCAAGCTCCTCTGTAAGTTGCTAAAACGGTGCTCGGTACTTATCCTTGGAATTTATTAGTTTGTTGTATTTTAGTCCCTTGCGGATTCATTCCAAGAACTGGCCCTCAGCAGTTGTGTCTTAAGAGGATATCTTTTTACATTTTCTACTTTTCACAAGAAAATGTAGCTTGTTTTGCTCTTTCATGATTTTCTTTTGCTTCTTAGATGGCACCTTTGGTTGGTTTTTTGAAAACTCAACAAACATACTACGGTATTGCACACCAGCCTTTTCTGGGATTGCATTCTTCTTAAAACTGAAAAGGCAGAGGAGTCATATTACCACTGTCCGAGGTCACTGAGGAGAAACAACCAAGTTTCAAAATATCGGTATATGAGCAGGAGTTATATGTTAGTGAGTTTCCCTCCCTATTGGAGGATGTCTCTCCCCCTTGGAAAATATAAGTTTGCTGAAGGCTCATTTTGATAAGCATTTATTTTATTTTTCCCCATTCACAGGCAGAATCATCTACCACTGCAGATATGTATGCGTATCTCCCCCTATTTCTTCAATCTAAGACATAAGAGCAAGCTTTGTTTATAATTCAATATATATATATATATATATCTGCTTGTGAGTGTAAGTCTAAAAGTGTGCTTGTGTATGAGGTTTTTCAAATGATTATGGGTGTGTGTGAGTGAGTGTGTGTGTGTTGGAGGGTGGGGGTGTTGGACTGTACATGTAATTTCTATAAGTGGCCACTTGATTGTGATGATTCTTGTATTATGCATGTTGTCTTGTGATACTGTGTATTATGCACCTATCTTAATTTCTCATCTTTTGAGATAATAAAGTATTCATATCATATTATATATCATATCATGTCAGATGCTAAATATTGGAGCTTCACATGATATGAATTTACTGATGTCAGATGCTAAATCTTGGAGCTTCACATGATATGAATTTACTGATGTCAGATGCTAAATATTTGAAAACGTACATTCTGACTGCCACTGCAGTTGCCGTTTAATGTCCATCCAGGTTTTGGGGTGACAGTGGTGTAGCTTTGTGGAAGAATTTGTGTGTGTGTGTGTGTGTGTGTGTGTGTGTGTGTGATTACGCGTTACTAGACTTGATCACGGTGAATGTTTCTTTAAGCCTTTCGATCAATAAGCAAGGGTGTTTTAAAACAGAGACAGAGAGAGAGAGAGAGAGAGAGACAGAGACAGACAGAGACAGACAGGCAGACGGGCAGAGAGACATAGAGAGACAGAGACACTGACACTGACACAAGTTTATTGAATAGGCCATCGCCCCTTTCAATGGGGGGAGATACCATGGACTACTGGGTTCATTGCACACGCGCACGCACACACACACACTCACACACATACATGTAAGCGCGCGTGCGCTCGCCCGCAACGACATTTACACGCACGCACGCACGCACGCACGCACGCACGCACGCACGCACGCACGCACACACACACACACACACACACACACCACAGGCGTTCACATGCGATTAATGTACACAACTTAAGAAATCATCGCGATTCATCATCGTTTGAACATCCTACATCGCCGTCACAATAGCGATCTGTTTTCATTGGTGTTAACAGTTTGAAGTCGAAGCTTTAATGAGAAGAGTAGAAACTTAGAAATATCAAAAATGTTTTTCTCTGATACTTTTAAACATGCTAAACTGTTACTCCTAGCACAATCGCTATAGACAATATTTTGCATATACTTTTGTCTATAACCTTTGTATAACGGGCATTCAAAAACAAAGTGAATTTCTGTTTCAAGTTTGTTACTACAAAAGGTACAGTTTCAGTTCTCCGTATTTTTAAATAACGGTATTTGTGAACATTAATCTGTGATACTCCCAGCCTAAACTGGGCAAGTACATTGCGATATGTGTTCATCCACAAGACATCCACATACTTCTCTCTTCCAAAATATGTTTTATATTGTTTATATACAGAGAATCTACCACTATTTTCCAAGTGGTCATACCATCGGAAACAAAAGGGACTATACAACCTTTCCTTAAACTCTTTAAAGAACAGTTTCTCTTGTCCACAACCAAACAACCACACTTGCTCAAACCCATTCTCACACAACACAGTTTAAATATTTGTGACCCAAGTGTTACTTCCACGCTCATGCATTTTAAAAAAGCATATCATAAGATTTCTTAGAGAAAAGATGGTTTGGTTGTTTCAATGAACGGAACCAGTATTCAAGACTTTTTTGAAACATAATTAACCCATAAAGGATACCTACCTAACTCACCATAGTGCGTATCATTTGGGGTTTTATCAGTAACATGTAGAAAACGTTTACACGCATAAGATGAACACGCTCTATCTGTTCAAACCTTTTAAAGCCCCATACCTCTGCTCCATATAACAAAACTGGAATAACCTGAGATTCAAAATGTTTTTAAAAAAATATCAACTGAGTTACAATCTATTCAGAGAGAGAGAGAAAAGAGAAGAGAGAGAGAGAGAGAGAGAGAGATGAGAGAGAGAGAGAGCGAACAACAGAGAGAATATAAACGAGAGAGTTAGATAGATGAATGGAGGGATAGATACTTCCGTACAGTTTCCCATTGGATGACAAAAAAGGACGGGGCTGGCGTTGGGGGTTAAATTATGCAAACATGCCTGTTGTCTCCTGAACCTCTTTTAGCCACGGAAAACATACTTTTTTTTTTTTTTTTGATGTCATAACCTCTGCGCTACTTCAGAGGCAGTGCACCCACGCCGTCATTCCGACACCCCGTCCACAGCCACAGCCGGTCGGCCCCGCCGCAGCCCCGGCGCCGGCAATCCACAGGGAGCAGTCAATGTCAAGTCGTCAGAGGCAACAAACGCGAGGAGACACTGTACTGCTGCCAAGTCACTTCGGTGGTGTTCAGTGGCGCTGTTCTGATCTAACATACGCAGGACACCACCTACTAAGCCCCTATGACGACAATATTTGCTTAGTCGCGGGCCGGCGTGAGTGAGCTCTCCCTCCGGAGGGCGCCACCACGTCCGTCCAACGACAGCCCCCATGGACTCGCCGATGCCGGTGACCCCGACGGAATCAAACCAAGTCCACAAGACTGGAGAGGACATCAAAATTGAGGTCACATGAGAGCAGGGAATGAGGGCCACAGAATTTGAGACTTTTTTTTTAATGCTGATCGATGAGAATGAGGATGATTAAGATGATGCTACGGATTTCCATTTCGGTCTGAGACTACATGACAGGGCTGTACTCTACGCTTCCTTTCATAATATATCCCGGCGTCAACCAGGCCCGAGAGATACAGGCACCTGTAGTGTTGGTCAGGAAATTTGAGCAACACTCTCAGAAACGCATTCATTAAGTGGATGAAACTCGACTGTGTGGTCCAGTCTTCCCAATTGAGTCCGCAGCAAACTCAACTCTGGGTAGGAGCCGGTCGGGGCAGAAAAACCGACATGACTTCTGATGGGATTCGATCCCACGACCTCCCAGCCGGGAGTCCGCGACGCTAACCACTTCGCCACGGCAGCTGGTACGATAAAGATTTTAATTTGCTCCAAAATTTCGCAGAGTCGTTTATGTTGTCATGTATAAAGTCTTTACAACTTTTTTTCGATGAGTTTTTCTTTTTAGTCTGAGAAGTTCTTTATAATCTCTGCTCTTTTGATTATACATAATTCTGATCTCTTCGTCATCGTCCGTCCGTCTGTAGTACTGTCTCAAATTATGGCGGAGCTGCTTTTTTTCTTGGCTGCATTCCTTAGCAAACCATGGGTCTGTTCTTTCTTTGCCAATTGTAATTGTTTTTCTCATACATCTACTAGCATCAGTTAATGACTCATTAAACACAGAAATCGCTTTATTAATATCGGTATCTATTAAGTCAGTTGCCCTTTCCATGTTTTCCTGAAACTCATCACACATCAATTTACCTTTGAATTCATCAATTTTCTCTTGGTCCCATACATTTTTTTTCAAGTTTAAATGTATATTTTGGATTCTGTAGGTTAGCTACATGCACGTTAGTGCTGAATACAGCTTCAACTGGAATGTGTTTTGGTTCTATTCTTGGCCGAACATTCAAAGAGACACAATATTTTAAGAGACATCTAGACACAATTACATAATCAACAATACTACATCCTGTTGGTGACACATAGGTGAAGTGACCGAAATCATATCATCTTTAATGGCACCATTAAGGGTGAACAGATCAAAAGAACTGCAGGCATTCAACAAGCATTTACCAAATCATTCTGTATTTTATCTTTTGAAGTTCGCAGTAAAACGTTGTGATGAGTGTCTTCCTACAAAGGACAAATGACTATGACAACATCATCTGCTTCTTTACTATTTTCACCCCTTGTACGTGCATTGAAGTCACCGAACAACAAAACAGATAAGTTGCCAAGAGATTCCACAACGTCCATAATACTTTGCTCTAAAACAGTAATGCCGTTTGTTTGGTCTGTATCACGATAATATGGAGAAGAGGAAGGCGGTACATATACAACAAGCAAAAGTACTGGTGAGTCTGTCCCAAACAATTTGTTTGACAATTTCAACACAATAATGTTGTCATATTCAACATCGATTTTTTTCAATATATTTGGTCAGCTCTTTTTTCACTAGCAGCGCAAGTCCCCCCGCCAGTCTGGATGTGACACCATCTGACAGTCTAATGCCTGGTATGACAATTGGGGGCAAGGAAATAAAAGTATCTAAATGTGAAGAAGAGAAAGACCTAGGTGTGACTTTTGACAAAAACTTATTATTTGACAATCATATTGTAAATAGTATTAATAAAGCTAACAGAATGATTGGAATAATAAAAAGAACCTTTACATTTATGGAAAAGGACACTTTTTTGCAATTATATAAGACACTAGTTAGACCTGTTCTTGAATATGGCAACACTGTATGGTATCCAATGCTAAAGAGACAATCAGAAGCTTTAGAACAGGTACAAAGAAGAGCAACCAAAATGATTCATAATATAAAAGATTACTCATATCAGGAAAGATTAAAATATCTGCAACTGCCAACACTTAAGGCAAGAAGAATAAGAGGTGACTTGATTCAGGCATACAAGATATTTAATGAAATTGATGATGTTGATAAAGCACGCTTTTTTTGTACTCCGCAGAAGAAAGTTACAAGGAACAGTGAAGATAAGATATTTAAACAATATTCTAGAACGAATTTAAGAAAATTTACTTTTACTAATAGAGTAACCAACTTTTGGAATAAACTAACACTTAACATCAAACGTGCACCTAGTATAATGTGTTCAAGAACCTCATAGATAAACATGAATTATTAACAAAAATTAGATATGAATTTGATGGATAATAAGTCTGAGCTAGCCTATGACTGGACCAACGGTTATGAAACAAAAAAAACGGATATATACATACCGAAGGGGCGTAAAAAGCCTAAATAGGCTAAGTTGTATTGATACAACGCCCCTGATCCTGATCCTGATCCTGATGACAAACGTCTGGTGGCTGGGGGGAAAAAAAATTAATGGTCAGGGAATCTAGTAGCAAACGTTTCAACTAGGAGACAGAAATCAAACTCAGCAATGTAAGATCGGAGCTCAGGATCATAAACCCGAGAAAGACATTCGATATTATACGTCATAAATCGAATGTCTGGCATGACATGAGCCTGGCCGAATCCCTATAATTCATTTCGTTTTCCCCTTTGAGCTGTGACCTCTCGAAGTGTTGTCTGGCGTTTTAAAGCAGCATTTGTGCATGAAGCACTCCTAAGCTGGGTTGTTCTGTCTTTTGTATTATTTTATTTCGAGGTCCGCGTCAATCGCCCCGTTTGGGCTGTTGTAGAATAGCCTTTGTCATTTCGTTCACTGTCTGTCGTTTTTTGTAGCGTCTCTATCACATCATCGCTCACAACATGTATGTTTGTGTCAACTAACTTTGTCGAACTCGTTGGCCGTTCTAGGTCAGTGTTCATTCTGTCCACTGTCTCGCCATGACTGTCTGGAGGTGTGTTTTTTTTAGGATTTGTTTTCAGGACTGCAACTGTTTTTCATGCTCAGTGGTCTCAGTGTTGATCTGTGTGTCATCGTCACTCTGGCGTCGTCAGCCACTGTGATCATGGTTGTGGACCTTTGTTCAAAATGTCATTTCTGGCAGGATTTCCATCTACTCCCCTATCCCCATCAAACACAGAGTCTGCCACACTGTCCAACTGACTCAAGTGATCATATTTCAAAGTGTTAGGATCAGAATTTCCATCCGTTCCCCGTTCACTGTCAGAAACCCAATCTGACGCACAGTATGGCTGTGACAATTTGTTTTCCATAGTATCAACTGAACCATGATTCCCCCCCGTCTCCCTTGGATTGTCTGACACCAAGTCAACAGCTTTGCATGACTTTGTGTCTCGCTGACTTGTTGTCTTACCTGTACTGTCCATCTGGGGGGCATGAATACTGGAAAGTTGAACACTGACCAAATTGCGAGTGTCCGGTGCTGGTGGCAGGGATGGAAAGTGATACATGGACCGGTAGCTTAGATGGTTGGCCATAGTTCCAGTCCCGTGCCCCGCTCCCGTTATTGTCCTCACCCCCACCTCCACACTCCCCATAATAGACCCTCGGATCACAGTCACTGTTGGTAGGCCTATACCACGACCCACGGTATGGTTTCAGCCTTTCACTACCATACCTCTGACTGTCGTAGTAATGTTTGCTACGGGTGATGTGGTCGCCTTCGTCGAACCCTGTGTTGATGCAGGAGTCGTATCGCTGAGCGCTGCCGGCGTGGTGTTCCGGTGCCCTCTGCCAGCGGTGACCGGGACGTCGCCTCTGTTCCTCCACCACCAGTCTGTTGCCCTTGTAGTAGGCGTGCATACGTTGTTGTCGGTATTTTTGAAGCGTTTCTCTCTGTCTGTCTGTCAGATACGCCGCAACCGTCACATTTTTCTTCCGCAGTGCTTCTTTGCCTCGGGTAAGCACCGCCATCTTATCAGCCCATCGCGCAAACTTCACGATCATCGGCGGGGGTCGGTTGTTGTCGTTGCTACGTCCAAGACGGTGTGCTCTGATGGTGTCATCCCGCCACCACACTTTGTCGGACAGTCCCTTGTAGCACCTGGACAATCAAAGTCACACACTCATCATATGACTCACTGCTGGACTTAGGCTGAACATTGAAAAACTTCAAATTGTCCCGTCTAGAGTACATTTCAAGCTTTTCAATTTTGTCAGACAACGCACCTGTTGTTCGTACCATTTTGTTCTCAAGTTGTGACACAATTTGCTTTGTCCGGTGTGTTTCCTGTGTGGCACTTGTCACAGTTGCTTCTAAGCTCGAAGTTTTAGCACGCAGCTCATGCAGTTCAATTTTTAACTCACGCACGGCTCTGTCCAAGCCGACTGAAATCTGCTGAGTCATTGTTTCAAATCGGAAATCCAAAGCTTTTTCAAATTGTTCTTTTTGATTTTGCAGTAATTTTTGCACATTAATGTCGACAGAATCTGCACACAATTCGGCGTTCATCTTGTATCACTGCAGAGTTCGTTAAACCTGATTAATTAACAAAAATGTACCAAACTTTTAGAGAACACCAAATTCGCGTCCTGCCCGCTGCTTGCACAGAGAGAGAGAGAGAGAGAGAGTGAGTTTACATCAAGCAGTGTAGAAAGTAAAGGGAAACAACTGCCTACACCGTGTTAACATTCTCTTGTGATAACAGATATCGATCGGTAGTGTCCCTTTTTCCCCGTGAGAAGACGCGTAGATTGAGTTTACAAAAAATAACCAGACACGCAAACATGTAGAAGAGCACCTGTGAAAAATGCTTTTGAAGTTACAACGTTGGCGCTTGTGCGCACGCGCACACACACACACACACACACACACACACACACACACACACACACACACACGCACGCACACGCACACACACACGCACGCACGCACACACACACACACACACACACACACACGCACGCACGCACGCACACACACACGTATGCAAAGACATACGTTTTCAACGGTTGAAAATGGGGCGTCATGCGAAAAGGTCATTGCAGAGCCTAGAATTTCTCTGGTCCTTAAGATAAGCGTACTGCTGGCAGAATTCTCATGTTTGTTTTGTTCTTTTTTTTTAAGGTGTAGTCCTTCAAAGGTCCAAAAGAGAAATCTCTTTCTGGGCAGGGAAGATATCAGCACTATACCGACGGAAACCTGCATGGAAGGCCAACAGCATCTCTACGGTTTCTGCTTGAACTGGAATAGTCTACTTCCTTATTGCCTCCCTTCCGATATCTCCGGCAGCATCGCGGATGAACCCTGCCGCTCACTCTTGACAGATACCCTAGAATGTCGATAAGCTTGATGTCCAGCGCCACTGATGTTGGCCAGATCCTGGTCCACTCGGCATCATACCTTGAACAGTTCTGGAAGATGTGATCTGCTGTCACATTCCCTCTCCACGGGATACTTGCTTGTCTAGTCGATGCCAAGCTTTGTGGCCACGTGGTGGCGCAGGTAATTGTGGCCACCCCCTCACGTAGATCTTCATCTGCTTCCATCGTGGCATGATATCGAAGTTGTCGTTTGGGCTGTGGTGTGGTTGCTGAAACTGCCATTTATTCCCTTGGTGCGTCTTCGTGCGTCCATCACCATACGAGACCAGGTCGTCGCTTTGCTCTTTATACATACCCTCCCTTGGCCGGAAGGTCTGTTTTCTCGTCAAATCTGTGACCAAAATATACTAGTACCCCTAGTAGAAGCACTCCTTTGCACTTAGTGCAACCAGCTGCTGCACACAGAGGATTCAGCTCATTGTTGTGGGAATTCCCAGGTGCTTGGAGCACAGAGAAAGCGTACATGTACTCCATAGTCTGGACCTTGCGCAGTATGTCTGACGGTACTCCTGTTCTCTCCACTACGGGCATGCTAATGACATTGGGTAGGAATATGTAACTTCTCCAGGTTAGGTGGGTCAGATTGATTAGAACAGACCTTTTTTCGTGTTCCAGCATGACGGCACATTGTTCTTTGAAAGGGTCTGGACTAGCTGATAAAGCAGCTTATTTTCTGTCTACTCTTAATAGTGCTATCAGTTTAGCCATTCACTGGATGGCTTCGATTGCTTTTACATTTTGCTAGCTGGATAAGAACGTTCATTTGTTGGTCCTCCACTAGCTATAGTCTCATGAATCGCACCGTCTTCAGGATTAGGGTAGATCACTTGGTAATGGCAATGAGTAGCAAAGATTAGGGGGTCTACAGAAGTGAGGTAAAGGTACATAAACTGGGTGCACCCCGATAGATCCCCGCACCGATAGATCCCTAACCCGAACCCTAACCCTATCCCTTTGCGGGGATCTACCGATGCGGGGATCTATCGGTGCGGGGATCTATCGGTTCGGTGCAGGGATCTATCGGTGCGGGGATCTATCGGGATGACCCCCATAAACTTAACGCTTGCACAGACGAATAGGAAACTGGCTGGCATAGGTACTAGCTGCCATAATTTGCAATTCAATTTTCATTGTTGATTGACAGAGAAGCTTAAAGAATATCCTATCCAAATTGCGGTTAGAGTGTGTGTGCGTGGACAGGGTTTTTTTGTGGAGTTTGAATAAACATCAGCAATAACGTGTGTGTGTGTGTGTGTGTGTGTGTGTGTGTGTGTGTGTGTGTGTGTGTGTGTGATGGCTATCCTAATAGTAATGCGATGGAAGATATTGCAAATACGAGCTTAAACACACACACACACACACACACACACACACCACACACACACACACACACACACACGCACGCACGCACGCACGCACGCACACACACACACACACACACACACACCGAAGGAGGTAGTGGGGGGTCTGGTGGTGGGATGTGAAAGAAAGGTGTTAGGACATACATACCCTCTGACAGAGAGAGGAGAGAGAGAGAGAGAGAGAGGCGAGTACGTGTGTGTATGTGTGTGTGAGTGCGCCAGCACGCGTGCATGTGTGTGTGTGTGTGTGTGTAGAGTTTTCATATTTATAATATATTTTCTAAATTTTATGTTCCCATTTTCTTCATCTTCAACCTCCCCCCCCCCCCCCCTCCACTACCCTGCCTTAAGTTCAAATCTTTACCAAGTCATTACTGTGATGACAGAGGGGTTTTTGCCTTGCGCTTGATTTTCCCCCTCTGTTAGATTGTTTGTCTTTGTATTCGTCTGACTTTATTCAAGTTAAAAGGCTGTGCCAGTCTTGAATAAACGTTACTCTGTGTTAGGTTTTCTTATGGGGGCAAGAGTTACCCTACTTGTTTACTGTTCCGTGCGTCACTTTATTTTCAAACTCATTTCAATTAAATCGAGATTATTCGTATTTGTTTCTGTCCGTCTTTGTGTATATCTTTTGATCTCCCTTGCATTCTTGGGTGGGTCCTCAGGCGTAGGCTCAAAGATTGTCCCCTACATTTTATACTGTTTGCATAATGCCTTTAGTTTTCAGCAACTATTTTCCTCCCCACACTTTTGTTTTGGTTTCGTTTACTACCCTTCCCCGGCTGCTTTGGGGGTGCTGTTGGATTCTTTTTTTAACCCTTGCTGGTGAGAACACCACAGTATTATGGACAGTGGTGTGTCTCTATTTGACGCCAAGAGTACAAACACAGTCAGCCGTGTCTCTCTGATGAGTCTAATCTATCGGACGAAAGACCTTGGAGCTAGCACTACAAACTAGATCTGCTTTCAAGAAGGAATACGATGGTTTTCTCATGCAACTAGTAAAAAGTTTTTGTATTTGTAATATTTTTTTTAATTTTACGTCTTCATTATCAACTCCTCTCTCCTATGCCTTGAATTCAAATCTAATCATTACTGCGATGACAGAGGGAGTGTTGGCCTGTGCTTGTTTTTCCCACTATAAGATTGTTCGTCTTTGCTTTTCTGTCTTCATTCAAATTTTAAAGGTTGTGCCAGTCTTGAAGAAAAATTACTCTACGTTAGGTTTTCTTATGGGAACAATAGCTACCCTTATTGTTTATTTTGAAGTTTTTAAAAGTTAGTAAAGTTGTATAACGTTATAGTCAGTTTGTTAAATACAGGGAAAAGTTTTGGACGTTTTATTTATATTTGTTTGAGTTGTTTCAGGTCCTCCACGCCCCAAAAGGGATCACAGGATTAAAAAAGTCTTTGTGAGAGAGAGATTCTGACTTTGTTCACGGCGTGTGTGGCGTTTTCCTAGTTGTATATAGGATTACCGTCTTTTCCTTTGAGAAATACAGTAAGTGGCGTCATTTTCCTCCACAACAAAAAAAACCTCAAGTAGAATTACACATCAAGACACTTTATTGAAATTCGAAAAACAAAATGAACACTGCACAAAAGTCATGGCAGATTTCGCAACACAAATAGAAACTGAAACGGGTAGATATCATCCGGCATCTAGCACTGTCATGACCACTGATCTCTGTACTAGAGAGGAAGAAAGCCATGGTCTGCTCCACTTATGAAATCGAGTTAATAGGACGACTAATGTACATGTAAAAAAAACCCACAAAAAAAACAAGAAAGATTATGGTAAACCCGGCTGAACAAATGTATACCGTTAACCCATGGCTCAATGACAAACTAATCAATCAAGCTTTCATGGCGATTTCTGAACAAGCATCATGCCGGTCTTCCCTAAAAGACCCAGGCATTCAGTGCTTTGAGCTTTTACCATCGTTCAACGCTGTACAAAACCACTGCAACACTAAGGGCTAGGAATAACGAAGATTTCTGAGAAAGAGGTGTTACACGCTAGACAAACTGACTTCCTCAGCACAAGGTAAGTACAGTAGCTTGTAAAAGTTCGTTGTAGATCCTCTGGTAGGCGTTCAGCTTGCTTGCAGACGACAAAATACACCAGGCGATATTGGAACGAAGAGGATCCTTTTATTTACAAACGTTGAAGAATATAGGAACAACAACAACAACAACAAAATCAACTGACCTTCAGGTTCAATAAGTCCTACAGAAAGTCAATCGTACATGCAGAAGCCAATATTCTGCTAATGGCAGCTTTTCATCGACTAGACTCAAACTCAGTGAAGACTCGAATTCTTCTGTACTCGACAATGCTCTTCAACAAATCTCATTTCTTCATCTCTCCCAGTGGCACAGTTCTCATCCTTTCATATGTTATCTAAAGAATATTCTCTAACATACTCGATCATTCTTTTCTAGAATATTATGCATATCGGTAAGCTCAACCAATCAAAACGCGACAAGTTTATACGAATGCAATTTGATCAGCTTCTACAACATTCTCGAACCTTCGGTAATGCACTAGCAACTTACGGAGACCTGGTGAACATGCTAACATAATGTCAAATATTCCAATCGCATTTTCAATCGATCCGAAAACAAAACTGAACAATTAGGCATACGTTTGTTTTCCAAATGTTTTCAACAACTCAACAATCGCACTACATTGACCGAAAATACAAAGATCGAAAAGTGATAAGTAAAAGGAGGCTTGCAACTCGTCAACAGTGCTGTGGCCTCTTTCGCGAAAGTTCCTTCTCTCTTGTCTCCCGTTTAAATTGTAACAGAAGAGAAGAAAAGGTACCAGGTGAATTCTTCCTCGTTTGTTTATCAGTCGGCTAACAGCCATACAGCAGATTGACATAGTTGACCTTTACTTTCACATCAACCAGAAAGACCTTGGACTGGCTAAGGTCCACGCCAACCCCACCCTGGCTGCTGAGCGGAACCTGGAACACGTCCGAGGTGTTGACGGACATGTGCGAGGTGTTGACGATCACGTTCAGGTGGTCCGACATCTGTTGCAGGGAGATGATGAAGTCGCCGCCGGAGGTCAATGGCATCGCTCCTAAAGATTTTTCGGACTGCCAGTTGTTGTTGACCTTGGTTGTCCACCACACCCCTGTCATATTCTGTGTATTCTCGCGATACTTGTACCTGGTATCATAGAAACCAGCACAATGGTAATGTGACTGTTGGGTAACTCTCTATCTCCCTCTCTCTCTTTCTCTCTCTCTCTCTTCTCTCTCTCTCTCTCTCTCTCTCTCTCTCTCTCTCTCTCTCACGCGCGCGCGCGCACTCACCTCCCCCCCCCACCACGTCTCTCTCTGTGTGAGGATGTGTATGTCCTCACACCCTTCTTTCAAAACCCACCATCAGCCCCTCCAATCCTTCTTCCGATGCGAGTGTGTACGTACGTGCGTGCGTGTGTGTGCGCGCGAGGCCGCGTGTGTGTCTGTGTTTATGTGTGTGTATGTATGTGTGTGTTAAGGTGTGCGTGTGCGTGCATACACGCGCGCGCGCGTGTGTGTGTGTGTGTGTGTGTGTGTGTGTGTGTGTGTGTGTGTGTGTGTGTGTGTGTGTGTGTGTGCACGCGCGCGCGTGCGTGTGTGTGAATTCAGGTTGTACACAGAAATTTAAAGAAAAATATCCATTAGAATGAAACATTACACATAGCATCCTCTCACACTGTACAAAAATACATAAAAATAGAAACACACTTTGGAGAGAGAGAGAGAGAGAGAGAGAGAGAGAGAGAGAGAGAGAGACAGACAGACAGACAGACAGACAGACAGACAGAGAGGGGGGGAGGGAGGGAGGGAGGGAGAGAGAGAGACAGAGAGAAAGAGAGAGATTAACTGGACTACTGGTGTCAAAATACATCAAAATGGCAATAACAACTTGAAACCTCCATCTGTTCACTGCTTAAAGATAATGCTTCTTATCAATAAAAAAAAAATCTAGGGCGATTGATAAAGTTTATAATGATTCAAACAAATTTTTCTTTTATCAAGAAATCTTAAGAATCCATTTTGAAAGTAAATATCTAGAGTTTCCAACCAGAACGGTGTAATCTGCCTTCTGTATTCCTTTTCAGTACACCTTTCTGGTGGACAGCCCTCGAAACACTCCTCGATCAAAAGAAAAGGAAATTAGCTAGACTCTCTTTCATAACGTGCGATGTCTGAATGAGCTATTTGTTTTCCCTCTAGTGTGTGTGTCAGATTTTGCTGTGCTGGCTTTCATTATCCAAAGAAAACACATCGTTACCTGAACGCTATATGCAAATCAAAGTTGTCTTGGGGGTAGTCAGGAGAGAAAATTGACTGTCATCTGGCCGTCTTCAGTGAAGACACCCTTGACGCATATCTTGCAATCCTCCACAGGCCAGGGCAGACTCTGGTTGAAGTACTGACTCCCGCCTGGATGGAACTCGTACTGCACACACGTTCCGTTGAAAGGCGTCCATGTGGAGGTGACCTGTATCACAGGACAGCAGCAGAGAGGATTGAAAACTACATACAGCAAATCACCACAAGGCTTTCTCTCACTAGAATCTGGTGCCTTGTCAGAAACCACTGAGCTGAGGCACGTTAGCTTCATTACACCCACACTTCTCTGTCTGTCCGTCCGTCCGTCCGTCTGTCGTCTGTCTGTCGTCTGTCTGTTGTCTGTCTGTCTGTCTGTCTGTCTGTCTGTCTCTCTGTCTCTGTCTCTGTCTCTCTCTCTCTCTCTCTCTCTCTCTCTCTCTCTCTCTATGTCTGTTGGTTTCTCGGTCAATTCCATCTGTCTCTCTGCCTATCTGTCTGCCTCTCTCTCCGTCTCTGTCTCTGTCTCTGCATCTCTCTCACTCTCTCTCTCTCTCTTACTCTCTCTCTCTCTCTCTCTCTCTCTCTCTCTCAAATGTCTTCATTGCCTTGTGTGATATGTTGTTTATTGTCCTTTAAAATATTGATTGTAAAGGTTGTTAATTGAGTCATTGTTTTCATTACATTGTATATTTCTGATGTCTACGTATGCATTGCTTCGCGTTGCTCTTTTTGTTCATTATTCTAATTGATATTTATGCTTTTTTGTGAGTGCAGGATGAAAAATAGCTGTAAAGCGTATTCTGTAACCTCTCAATAAAGATAGGTTGACTTGGCTTGACTTGACGTTTAGTTACACGGACTTAAAAACTTGTTCCGCTAGTCCATGGGGGAGGTGGGGGTGTAGACCAGTTTCTGGGATCATGTCACAAGTGCTGTGGTTGTGGCGATGCCAGGTTTTGCGTCACGTGAGCAAACAAGATGCGGATCGGACCATTTCCGTAACAAATTCAAATTTTCTATAGGGGTCACACACATGCTCCCCCCCCCTCCCCCCCCACACACACACCAGGGAGAAGTGTACACACAGAAAAAGATCACAACCAAGACATTAAACAATTGAAATCCAATGCAGCTTTCCTTTATCTCAAGACTTCCCGCTGACTCATTCAGGTGTGCCTCTTATCTTTCTGAAAACCAACACCGCTTCCCATTATCCCCAAACCCACCTTCCTGACCCTGTCCGAAGAATAACCTGGCAGGTTCTAATGCTACGTTTACACGGACGTGCAACTAGCCGTGCAACCCCCTTTGCGTTCGCACGGCAACTAATACCTAAACATGAATAATAGCAGACCAACAGTTGCAGCAAGTCCTCAAAATAGCTCAAAATAATCGGCAATTCCCGATTAGGACTTGCATGAGTAGTCGCAAAATATCGGTCCAGAGCGATATTTTTTCGGCAGTTGCAGCAGTTGCAGTAGTTGCAGTGAATTGCATCAGTGTTTACACAGTTGCACCGCCGTACAACCGGATGTTACTTTCGCGCCAAGCCGAAAAAGTCCGTGCAGTTCGTGGAAAATCGCGGAAAGTTCCTGGAAAAAAAGCAGCGTGGGCGGGGCTTAATTCTGTCGGTGGCTCTCACTTGCAGCACAGTACTTGCACCGTTCGCGTTTACACGGGGGCTCTTTCGTGCAATTAAGTAGTTGCACGTAGTTGCACAGAGGGGACTTGCACGAGCAGTTGCACGTCCGTGTAAACGTAGCATAAGCAAATGTTTTCAGCACAAATCGTAACAGCCGAGGACAGGAGAGTGATGAGAGTTGAGAAAAAGAAGAGAGATGAGATAGGACAGGGAAATGACAGGGAACGGATCGAGGATAGGAAAGCATGCGCAGCCTGTGGAGGGGAAAGGATGATAAGGCAAACACACTCACACCCCCAAACACCTTTCATGCTTGACGCCTTCGCACTGTCTCATATCAGAGGAGATATCCAGTAGTGGAGCAAGACCTGAGAAATGCTAAAGGAACTTTTTTCAACAGCGAACTGGTGGTGACGATCACTCGCTGGACAGGACTCTACGATTCAGGGAATGAAATCAATTCAGCATCTTCCCTGCTTCTTGTCACAGACCCATCCACCTGCGCCACTGGCACATGACCTAGGAAGTCAGATCTGGCATTCTGGACTGATGGTACCCACAGGATCATCAGCAGGACTGCCAAGCCTGTTTGCGTATGAAGCTTCGTTGCGGACATAGAGATCTGTGTTTTCTAAGCCCATACTTACAAAATCTGACATCGTAACAATGGAAAACAAGATGCAAAGCATGTAAGCGTACTCCCCCTTTTTTTCTTGAATACGCGTGAGATGTTCCATAAAGATGAAAAACCGTTCTGGGCCGCCATAGCCATTAGTAACGACTATTCTGGTACAACATGAGCCATCATCTGTGACCCATAATGAACATCCCTTCAAATTTTCAGAAAGATCGGCCAAGAACTTTCTCAGTTATTCCATAAAAATGAAAAACCGTTATTGGCCGTTATAGCCGTTAATAACGCTATAACAGTTAAAATAAAACGTCGGGCATGATCCGTGACCCATAATGAGCATACCTACAAATTTTCAGAAAGATCGTTCAAGAACTTTCTGAGATATTCCATAAAAAGGAAAAAACCGTTATTGGCCGTTATAGCCGTTAGCAAAGGCTATAACGGTAAATAAAACATCGGGCATGATCCGTGACGCATAATGAACATACCTACAAATTTTTAGAAAGATCAGCCAAGTACTGTCTGAGATATTACATAAAGAAGGAAAACCGTTATGGGCAGTTACGGCCGTTAATAACGGTTATAACGGTAATGAAAACACTGGGCACGACCCGTTACCCATAATAAACATGCCTACAAATTTTCAGAAAAATCGTACAAGTACTTTCTAAGATATTCCATAAAGAAGAAAAACAGTTATGGGCCCTTATAGCAGTTAGTACGGCTATAACGGTAAAATAAAACATCGGGCATGATCCGTAATGACCCATAATGAACATACCTTCAAATTTTCAGAAAGATCGTACAAGTACTTTGTAAGATATTCCATAAAGAAGAAAAACCGTTATGGGCTGTTATAGCCGTTAATAACGCTATAACAGTTAAAATAATACGTCGGGCATTATCCGTGGCCCATAATGAACATACCTACAAATTTTCAGAAAGATTGGCCAAGTACTTTCTGAGATATATACATAAAGAAGAAAAACCGTTATGGGCTGTTATAGCCGTTAATAACGCTATAACAGTTAAAATAACACGTCGGGCATAATCCCTGACCCGTATGGAGCATACTTACAAATTTTCAGAAAGATCGGCTAAGTAGTTTCTGAGATATTCCATAAAAAAAAGAAAAACCATTATGTGCCGTTATAACCGTTAGTAATGGCTTAATGAACATACCTACACATTTTCAGAAAGACCGGCCCAGTAGTTTTGTGTGGAGCGAGTGTAACACATTTTGACCACGGACGGACGGACGGACGGACACACACACCACACACACACACACACACACACACACACACACACACACACACACACACACACACACAGCATTTCTTCGTTCCCATTGTAAAGGACTCCCTGTTCTATAAGAACTGGGAGTACAAAAAGCCAAGTCTTTGCACAGCAAAGTCCTGGTTAACGGACAACATTTAAGATTCCGAGATGTACACGCAAAAGTATGACATGATTCGACGACATACAATGGTACGTAGATCATCCAGATTACTTTTACACCATACGTTTACACTGTACTAGATCGTTAAGCTTCAAAAGAATGATACAGCTTGAAAAATACAACAATGAATCTGTCTACAATACAATAGGTCTGAAACACCTTACGCCAGTTATGGTAGGATTCCTGTGTTTTAAAAAAAAAAAAAAAAGCTGAAACCATTGATTGGTATGACAGATTTGATTTGATGATTGATATTACAAATCTGGAATCAAAATGAATTATTCATTTGGACGACCTTGCTATTGTATTGATAGTGCCTGATACAAAATGGAATCGCAGTTATGCTTGGAACAAACTGGTTGTTCTACTTGTCAGAACAACCTACTGATCAATATAAAAGCTACCAAGGGGGAAATGTGTTCTACAGAGACCGTTTGTCCGTTTAACATGGATGGAAAAGGTGCCAAGTTTTCCTAATTATGGACGTAAAGAACAATTTGTGAATGCTTTAAATATTGTCATAAAATGCCTTCCTTAATAACATTCTTCGCTTTGATGAATTTTAGATTACAGCGTGGGAATCCTAATGATGCCATTAACTTTTGGATAGATGCATTCAATACAGTTTATGATAGGCATACTCCATTCTAAGAGACAAATATCATTACCATACCCCTCCCCTTTTGACTGACATCGGCAACAGACAATAAGGGACATAACAGACAACATTTACACGGATTAAATGGCAAAACACTGTTCCGTGAACAAAAAAAGCCACACAAAAAAAGCAAAACAAAGCAAAGTCGATGAAAAAGGCAAAGAAAAAAATAACACCAGAGTTTAGTATCTCCGTCTCAGAAGTCAAACTTACCTCAGAAAGCTATGAACCTGCTGACTAATAATAAATTAAGAGTTAAATATTCAATAAAAGAAATATCATCAGAAGAGTTCATTGCTTCATTTTACAAAAATTACCATGGAACCAATTGAAAAATATAAAACCAATGAAAATGATTTACGGGTAAAAAAACAAAACAAAAAAAACCACAAAAAAACCATGCTACTTAACATTTTTTTTTCCTCATTTTTCGACCTACCACCAGTGCCGCTAGGGGAAGTGTTTATTGATACAATATTGAAAAACAAAATGCAGGAACCAGAGTTTTAGATGGAATCGACGGTGAGATACTAAAAATAGCTTCAGCTGCTTTTACACATCCGTGAATTGTTTGTCTTCCCCGTACACATCTCTGATCTGGTATGTATGATTGTGTGCGCTAGTTGTCAGTGTCAACATAGTTGTTTGTGGGAGGAAACGACCTCCAACGTGTCCTCCTTTCTGTCGCTACTGCTGTCAGCACCTCTTCACAGTTCGAAGGATGTACTTATGAGAGCACGCACTGGGATCTTTCTGCACCAACGAGTTGACGAGACACTTCAACAAACAGATGCATCGCCCTCGTGGTCAAATACTGCGACACAGGCTAAAGTTGCTTTTCTTAATGTTTATTGCGTTTTGTGGTTTGACTGGTACGTTTTGTTGTTGTTGTTGTTGTTTTTAGGATTAAATGATGGTTGGGAAGTAAGTTCGGTTTAGTGTACGTGGTAATTTGGTGGAGATGCGGGGGTGTCCGTTGGAAATCGTTGTCGGGTAAATGTTCTGGCCAAATAAGTTCGATTCTTGCGTTCTTCGTGCTTAGTATGTTAAAATCTTGTAGGAGGTTGGATGGCCTGGATGGCGCTTGTAGTGTCCCTCTCTTAGCAGTATATTCTCCTTACGCAGATTAGGGCATATTTAGTGTTGGTGTCTGGTGTTGACTCTAAGTGTTGTAGGACGTGTGAGATTTGTCTTCAAGACTTTGGTTCAAGAGCTCAAAATGTGTGGCTGAATCCTGAATGGTCTGGTTTTGCCTCTTGGGTTTAAATGTCAGGTATCTTTGTGATATGTGTTATTTGTCGGCTATTTAAACTGAACTGGCCAGTCTGTATTTGGGCAGCTGGGACTGACAGACCATTCTGGGTCCTCAAAGGGTTCTTTGAAAATTGATTAGTATCTGGTGACCATGACGATGAACGATTGAATGTGTAAAGACGGGGTGGGGGTGGGGGTGGGGGGACGTATGTTATGTGTCTGAATTTTATTACTGTGACTTTGTTACTACTGTGGCATGAATACTGTCTGTCTGGTGTGTTAATGTACTTGGGGTATGTGACAAGGTTGTTGTGAACAAGCAACAGGGATTGTTCGCACTGCCGATGCTTGGACATACACGCGCCAACTTTTGTGCCACCCTGACAAAATCATGGAGTCAACTACAGCTGAAGAGGAGACAAACGTATTTGAGTCGGTTCGGAAGGAAGAGGTGAAAATTAGGCTCAATCAAAAGGAGGAAAGACAAGAAGCCCGGCTCGCACGGAAAGATGAGGAAATAAGTCAAGCTGCAGCAGAAAGATGAAAAGGAAAGTATTAGGCTCCAAGGGGAAAAATGAAGAAGAAACACACATAAGTGAGGCCTAGGTGCAGCTGAAGCTCGTAGACAGTAGCATGGTCCAACAGAGAGGTGAAATAGAGTTTACTTGGAGCGTCAAGGAGAGCAAAATGCTCAATATCGTGAGCAGAGGTAGAGTACACTAAGCATGTCAAAATGGATCTTCTTGGAGGCAACGACAATGTAGACGTGTTCGTCGCGCACTTTGAGAGGATGGCGGGGTCATTTAAACGGAATAAGGCTTCCTTGTCGACTCGGCTAGTTCGACCTTGCGACGAGGTTAGAGAAGTTGTGCTTCGTTTTATTCCCGGAAAAAAATTGGGCCCCTTGTAAACTTTAGACAGATTCGTTCTGCCGTCTGCGCCTAAACTGAGGTGCACAAGAAAAAATTTCCCGAGGACGATTGCGAAGGTTTTTACCAGGTGCCGCAGAATAGACTTCGGTCACGTGGGGGTAAGGTTGTAGGTAAGAATAAGAAAAACCTGGGGGAGTAAGGGCTTTTTGCTCCCGAACAGTGCTGCCAACCCCTACGCCCAGACTTCTAGGGGGAGGGAGAGGGACCCCCCCCCAAAAAACATCGCGACTGAAAACGTCCACTCTGGTGGTAGATCAAACCCCCGGGGAAGGGAGGCAGTAAGTAACGAGCTGTGAGTGACCTCAAGGTTTTCTAAGGGGGAAAACAATGAGAAAGATAGGCAGACAGTAAACCAAAAAACCATGTTTCGATATAAAAGGTCGGGTCGCACTCCAGTCTTGTTCAATGTGAGATGTCCTGAACCCAGCCCAGAAATGTCTCGATGGGGAAAAGCTCCATATACGTATTGACTGTGTCATGCTCCACCCAAAGTTACACCCCCCTTTTGTGCTGCGACGATCAAAGAACCCCAGTGTGCTATACACCACCCCGGGATCTGTAACATCTGTGTCGGAGCGGCCATTTCCCTGATGTTTATACCGGAAAAAAAAGGTTCCTCATGAGAGCTTTGTCGAGGTGCCAGAATACCTTTGGCGAGGGCAGATGGACCCCTCATTTGTTGGGGTTGCGTGCGAGGGCCCAGCCCTGTCGGCATAAGTATATATTATGTGAAAAACGACCTTATGCGGAGCGGAGGGAAAATGTCGGAATGTATGACGTCCCGGAAGTGACATCATCCGGAAGGGGAAAGTGAATCACCCCGGAAGTGAATCATCCCGGAAGTGACATCGGCGGAGTGACATCACCCCGGAAGTGCATTCGGGAAAATCCCCTCGGGTGTCTGACCTGTGGACTAGGGGGGGGAAAAGGGGGTCCCCCCGATTAGTCGAAAAAAGGGGGTTTGAAAGCAAGCGGAGCGTGTGGGGGAAAGGGGGCCCCCCAGCGTCCCCAAAAAATTGTCGAGGGGGAAGGGCGGGTGCCCAAAGGGAAACAAAGGGGGTTTTGAAGAACCGGAGCGTGAAGGGGACGTCCCCCCCCTGGACGGGTCAATGGGTGCTGAGGTCTCATTTTGGCGGTTTTTTTTCCAAGAGGGATTTTCGCTGGACACATCCTTTTATTTGCGTCATAGCGGGTCCTACTGGTCGGGAAAAACCCCATTTGTTAAACTTTGTTTTTAAAAATGTATCAGAATGAGGGTCCCGATACCCGAAGAAAAAATATGGTGTTTTGGAGAATGGCAAACGTCGTATAACGATTGAGAGGGGTACCTTTACAAAGGGTTAGAGCGGGAAGGGAGACCTAACGTTTGGTGATCATGCGATTTAATGAGCGAAACGGACGTCGCGTGACAAAGTTGTTTACCAAAGGTAGTCATCATCGTAACGCGACAATGTACTTTATTCAAAAGTATTTTCAAAACAAAAGGAACAAAAAACATCTTTGAACCCCCACTACATGGTCGTATTTAAAAACCCTAAGAAAACAATGTTTTGTTTTTATAGTTTGTTTGTTGTTTGTTTTAACTATTCTTTTTTTTTGTCTTCCTCATGCTTATTTTTCTTGTATACTTTGGGCCCTTTGTTTTGTTGAACTCGAGAAAATCCTTTGTTGAATGAGATGCCGTTTCCTCTGTGAGAGAGATGGTGAGATTTTGTTGTCATTAAAGGGTTGACTTTTTGCTGTTTTTATCTGCCTGTTTTTTCGGGTAATATTGTGTCCATTGCAAGTTATGGGCGTTTTCCCTATATGTGTGTGTTTCCCCTCCACTTATAAAGAATAACATGAGAAATATGAAAGGGTTTTGTTACTGGGGCCTGCGGATAAAAAAAAAGAAAAAAAAAAGAAAGAGGGGGGATGTGTTGATTTTTGAGAAAAGCTTTTTTGATGATCTTTTACAGGGTACCCATTTTGACCCCAAGCTTGAAATGTGTTTAGAAAAATGGGGTTATATAACAATTTGTACATATATTCAAATTAAAGAGGTTTTCCCCTTTCCCTTTTTAACAGGGTTTTTTGAGTTTTGTGTCAAAAGTTTACAAAATTAGGTGAAAACTACATTTTTGCTTTTGTATCCATTTTGGAAAGTGATTTGATCTTTAAACCCTGATAGCCCAAAAATTATGATAATTTTGTTTTTTTTTCTTTTTTTATTTTTTTTTTTTGTTGATTTAGAAGAAATTTTAGGATGTGGGTTAAAAATTTAAATGGAGTGGCTGGAAACCTCGCACAAGATTTTCAATGGTTATTTTAATCAAAGCAGAAAGCAATTTAAAGCAAACGCAAGTTGAGACTGATGCTTAATTTGACCCTACAGATATATGGAGAATGTTGGGAAACCCCTGAATTGAAAAAGATCGGGAAAAGATCCCCCCCTCTGCGCAAAGTAGTTTTTGATTTTTTTTCCTAGTTTCAGATTATGTGCCCACTTTGCCACGGTGCAGATATAAGGCGGTCAGGACAGCCCATTAAATGTTACCCCGAATTTAACCGGGCTAAAAAACTAAACTTCCCCCTTTCGGGAAAAATTTAAGGTTTTTTGTTGAGGTTTAAACAGACATTGAAAAATTAACGGGGAAATTAAAGTTTTTTTTAGAAGACATGCTGTATGCCCAGTTAAAGGGACAAGTATCTTTTATTGGTTTAAAAAAATTGGGTTTTATACTACAGATCATTTTTTTTAGATTTTTTTTTAAAAAAAAATAAGAAGACAACTTGCTTTTGAAACTGAAAAAAAAACCCCCCGAAGTAATGAAAAGCAGAATTTTTTTTTTAGAGGAATTTGAAAAGGTTTGCGAAAAAGGAACAGTTGACTGGATAGAAAGACAGATTTAGAGCAGACAAAGAGGAAAAACAAACAAACTAAAAATGCAGGGGGGGGGGGGGGGTTGTTTCGATCGCGGCACGTTTGGATGCGAAGGGGAAAAAGGTCAATCATATTTTGTTCGTTTAAAAACAAAAAACTTCTTAAAACAAAAATATGACAAGTTAAGTTTAGATTGATGTTTTAGTCGCTTGAAAAAAAAATTTTTAAAACAAAAATATAACAAAGTTAACTCAGATGAGGGCTTAGAAATATTTCAATGATGAAAGGACCCAAAGAGACGTGAAAAAAGTTTAGAAAAAAATCGTCCCGGGATAAGGAAGTTGAGGATTACAAATATCCAAAGGTTTAAATTTACCTCAGTCTTAAAAAATTTAAAAGGAGAAATTTTATAGATGAAGCTGGTATGATTTTAAACAGATGAAAAAAAAAAGCCTGGTCGACGGATTTACTGTCGAGTTCTTTAAATTGTTTCAACCATCACTTGGTATCGTCGTTCGACTTTAAATAAAGGTTTTAAACTGTGCGATTTTCCGCCATACAGAAGGAAGGAATCATTTTTTGTTTTCCCAAGGTGATAAATCTTGAGACGCCTTAAAAAAAAAGGGCCAGTTACTTTTTAAAAGTTGTTTATAAGATAGGGTACGTAGTTTGTAACAACTAAAATATGGTTTTTCCAGGTTTGATCAACGAAGACCAAAAAGGATTTTGGCCAACAGATATATTGGAGATAATTTAGATTGTTTCTATGATAAATTAAATTTTCACAACACACCAACTGCCTGACTTGTTTTTTGGGGTTAGATTGGAAAAACCCTTCGATCCACCTGAATGGGATTCATGAATAAGTACTTTAGCTTTCTTTTTGGGACCAGGTATACATAAATGGATAACTCCTTTCTAGAATAATATTAAGTCAGCGTACTTGTGAAGGGACGAATTTGGTTTGGGTTTTTTCTGTAGGTCGGGGGTGCAGTCGGGTGCCCCAGTTTCACCCACATTTTCTTTTGTGTAAAAAGTCTTGCCATTATTTTTGGAAGAAAAAGATTATAGAAGGAACCCCAACTAAAAATGCGAAGAAATTGCAAATACGGGGCGATGTAGAAATTATTTTTGAAATGCAAAGTTTCTTTGGGGTTTTTCTGTAACAGTTGATGGTTTGGGAAAAAACAAGTTTGATTTAAACACAGAAAAAAAAAATGTCTATGTGGGCTGGGAAAAATTTGACGTTTTGCTACATGCAACATTTACGTATTAGGGGAACCCCCACAATTCAAATTATGTGTTTTTTTTTACAAGTGATTTTGTGACTGTTCAGAAATAAACATACAGGCTAGATTTCTCGAAATGAATGATAAAAGGTATGGTTAAGATACATTTTACTCCTAGGCAGGGTGGTTGTTTTAAAAGGCTTTAATCTTGCCAAACGAATTCATCACTGATTTTATTTCCCAAACCCTTTCCCAATTGAGAAATTTAAATGCGATTAAAAAACCAGTTTCGTTTTTTGGAGGAAGAAAATGAGACTGTAAAAACATCAAACTGAAGTGAAAAATTTTGATGGAGGATTGGTGTACCAAGAATAAGGAAATTATAGTTGCCTTAGAACTTGCGTGGAGTAAAAATAAAAATATGTCTCAAAGGGGAAAAAGTATTATTTTGGCAAGTGTCCAAGAAGAATCATCGGGAAAAAAAAAAAGGCTGTAGTCTTCTTCTGGGGCCAATTATCAAAAAAAAAAAAAATTGGGTGACGTTTTGGGGGATATAAAAATTTGGGCCCAAGGGTTTCGCCTTGCTTTCCCCGAAGAAATGGTTCTAAAAATGTTTTTATTATGAAAAATTAAGATAAAAAAAAAAAACAAAAAAAAAAACTTTTTTCCTAATCAACGTCTGTTCATCAAACGATATACACAATGGACACATTATGAAAGAAGATAGCACGTTTTTGATACAGAGGATTTCCCAAAAACAAGTAGGATTTTGCATTGCTTTATTTCGTTACTGGATTGTTAAGGGAGTAAACGAATATTGGGGAAAAACGCGGTAAAAATGCAAAAAAAACAAGAATAAAAACAAGATCTTAAATGGGGAAAACTTGTGTGTTCAGTCAACAGAGGGCACGTGTTTATTATGATGCCTTTCTGTGTGAAAACAAAAAACCTGCTTTTTGCAGGGGATAAAAAACTTGAAGAGAAATTGCAATGAAATCATCATCAAAAAGGTACAAAAAAATAAACAAAATTTAAAATTTTTAAATTGTTTCAAGAAAAGGTTCTACACTATATTGAACTGAAAGCATTGTACTTTTGTAATACGAGAAAGGGAAAACATTGAGCTCATTTTGGTTATGTGAACACGCGGTTTTTTTTCAAAACAATTTTAAAGCAACAATAAAGGAAATTCAGCATGGGTTCTTTTAAATTTGTCTGTTAAATTTAAAGTATTTTTTGGGGCATTAAAACCAATTTCGGGGGTGATGAAGCCTTTGATTTCTATTACTTCTAAAAAAATATTTTAACTTAATGAACGCGAGAAAAATTTTAATTGTAATAAAAATTCTACATTTTTTAAAAGACAAGATGTAATTTTCCCCATTGCAAAAAGCGAAAAAAATATAAAAAACCGATGTAAAAGGGTGTTTACCAATCTTTGATAGACGTGTTATTTTTGGGATTGAGTACATTTTGAGGGATAGTCTGTTCTGTGTCACTTGATATATTTGGGCCCCTGGTGGCTTTGTCTGTGCCTATCCCCTTTTTAAGGACTGTCAGTTGGTGGCCACTTTTTGACTTTGATGTTAAAAATTTTTCTTCAATGTGAACAACCAACCAAACAAGTTAGTAGTATTATGGTATCCCGACTACCCAAGGCATTACAAAATTGGCTGGCTTGTTTTTTGTCCAGAAAAAATGTTTCCATTTGTCTTGAAGTTGTATCTGTTTAAACAAAAATGAAGTCTGCAAACTTTCACAGTGTTGAAAAGGAAAAAAATTAAAATCCTAAGAGGTAAGTGAACTAGAAAAATATTTAATCTTGGTTGTTAAAACTCACAAAAAAATTTTCTATTTTGCCATTGAATTTTGATAAAACAATAGAAAAACGCGTTTTTCCTTGGGTTGGGGATAAAAAAAAAGCTACTGAAAGCACACTTTGAAAAAAAAAAAAGGAATAAATCACGCAGGAAAAAAAATAGGACCAGTGTTTAAGCCTAAAAAGTGTGCTATGTAAAGTCCTTGAGTTTTTGTAAGGGATGCGACCCGCTTCTTGCATGATCGGGTTTTAGAGGGGACGAAGAACTTGCAAAAATGTTGAATGACAGAGAATTCTTTTTCGGCTCCATGGATTTAAAAGGCTTTTGTTTCTGTCCCTCGTATGATCCTCCACAGCTTCGACAGAGGGTATTGCGTACTTTGATATGGGTTTATTTTTTCCTTCAAAAAGAACACATGTGTTAAGGTTGGGAACTTTTTTCCCCTTGGAAATCTGTATTTTTTAAGGGTTCCCTTTTGGAAATCTTTTTTTGGATTCTGTTTAGGTTTTTGTAATGAGTTTCAGATGTGGGGGTAGTCATTGTAAACCCCGTTTTGTTTAAAAGTGGGTTTTAGTTTGCATACATGGTAGAAAAACAAAAACAAAAAAAAAAATCATTTCATTGTTAGAAACTTTGGGTGTGCATGAAGCGAACTTACGATAAAGATATAACTCACGTGCTACAAGTGAATTTTCATAAGTGAAAACTTGTGCATGTTTTTAAAAAAAACAGAGCAAAGTACATGTCACACGCAGGAAGATGGTTAATTAAAATTGCACATACGATTTGTTTCAAACTTACAAAAGTCAAAATAAACCTTGTGACATAGAAAAGTTTGATTGTTATCTAGCAGACTTTTTGTTTTTTTCCCCAGGTCTGTTCTTTTTCTTTTCAAAACCTGGTTTTTCAATCTGGCAGAAATCCAACCCTCGCATGTTTTACGGGGGTTTATCAGTTTTGCGGGATGTCACATGTGCAAAAAAAAGAACTACGGCTTTTTTTTGAAACTGAATTTTGCTCGTCGGGCCCCCCTTCGTGCCCTTATCTGTGGTTTTTTTTAAAAAATCATCAGTGTACCCATGTTTGACCCATGCGTGTATTTTGCTATTTTTCATTACTTCGATATCCCAAAAAAAAAAAATCACCTTCTAACCAAAATCCCCATTCAGATTTGATCCGACATTGTTCAAAGTTGGATTGGTTGGTGTAAACGCTTAAAAGTACTGAAAGAAATCAAGTATGTCTTTTAATTTTTCGTTTTCCTTTAAAAACTTGTTTTTCCTTTGGTTGGATGCTTGTGCTTGAAAATTAAGAGTTTGCTTCAGGGCATCTGGGTTGGTGTTGGGGATTCGGGCTGGAGCTGAAAGGGTTGGTGGCTATTTAAAAACGATGCTTTGGTTTTTAGAAAAAGGATTGCCTTAAAAATGGTCTTTGTAAATGTTTGTTAAAAAATGATGCTTGATCAAAAACAAAAAAGAAAAAATTTCGTAAGCATGTTTGAAGGGATAAATATTGTTTTTCAAATAGTAGATCACTAAAATTTTTGTGGCCGGTAAAATGTAGATTGTAGTTTGGGAGAGAGAGAGACGAGAGACGAGAGATACAAATGTAAAGTGAAGGTGTGGCCCGAAAAAGGGAAAAACTACACTTTTTCATAAAACTACAACTCGAAAGTCATTTTTTTTCATGAAAAGCATTTTTAAAAACAAACAAAAAAACTGAAATTTGTAAAGTAATTTTTTTCAAGTAAAGCATTATTTGAAAACAAATATTATAAACCAAATTCACAAAGTATTCCTTTTAATGATCAAGATCATTTGAAAAAAAACATTCGTCAAATAAAGATCTAAGGGGGGAAAACGAAAGGTTAATAGACACTACTTAATTTCTTTCATACTTTTAAGCGTTTACCACCCCCAAAACCGAACTTTTAAAGTCTGTGTTTTCAAAATCTGAATGGGGATTTTTGGTTATGAAAAGTGATTTTTTTTTTTTGGGGTATGCGAAGAATGAAAGGAAAACAAAATACAGCGCATGGTCAGATCATGGCACACTGGATTTTATAGAAACCAAGATAAGGGACAGAAGTGGGAAAAAGACGACGCAAAATTTAGTTTCAAATGAAAGCCGATTCTTTTTTTTTTCCTGTGTACATCCTGCAAACTGATAAAACCCCGTAAAAAATGCGGGTTGGAATTTTTGCACAGATTAAAAAAAAACCCGGTTATGAAAAGAAAAAAAACAGACCTGGAGAAAAATCAATGTTGCTAGATGCAACAATCAAACTTTTCTATGTCACAATGGTCTTTTTGTTTGTAAGTTTGAAAAAAACCGTATGTGCAATTTTAATTAACACATTTTTCGTGTGTGACATGTACTTTTCTCTGTTTCTTTTAAATACACCAAGTTTTCACTTATGATAAATTCATTGTTGCACGTGAGTTTTTTTCTTATCGTAAGCGCTTGCATGCACACCAATGTTTCTAAAAATGAAATGATTTTTTTTTTTGTTTTGTTTTTCTTAACCCCTGTTTTACAAACTAAACCCACGTTAAACAAAAAGGCTTTTTCAAGGGTACCAACTCATTGAAAATCATTGCAAAAATCCTAAAAGAATCCAAAGCAAGTTTCCTAAAGGATACCCGTTAAAAAATACAATTCCAAGGAGAAAGGTTCCCCAAATCTTAACACTGTGTTCTGTTTTGAAGGAAAAACCTTAAAAACCCTATCAAATTTCTGACAAACTCCCTTTATCGAAACTTGTGAGGAGTCATTCACGAGGGGCAGAATCAAAAGCCTTTTTTTTAAATCCTGGGGACAACGAAAAGGATTTTCTGTCATTCAAAATTTGTGCACAGTTCTTCGTCACCCCTAATACCGAGCATGCAGAACGTCTGGGTCTGCATCCCCTTCAAATACTCAAGGACTTTAATAGCACACTTTTTAGGTTAAACACTGGTCCCATTTTTTCCTTGGTGATTTATTCCTTTTTTTTTTTTCAAAATGATGCTTACAGTAGCTTTTTTTTTATCCCCCTCCTAAGGAATCACGCGTTTCTCTATTGTTTTTTTCAGAAATGTCAATGGGAAATAGAAAATATATTTTTTTTGAGTTTTAACAAACCAAAATTAAATATTATTATTCACTTGACCCCTTGGATTTTAATTTCTTCCTTTTTTAACAGCTGTGAAAATTATGCGACTTCCTTATGTTCAAACGAGATATCAATTCAAGCAGAAGGGAAAAATTTTCTGGGCAATAAAAACCAAGCACCAACTTTTATGCCTTGGGATAGTCGGTAACCCTAAAACTACACACCCGTTTTTTGGGGGTTCTACATTTAAAAAATTTTTCAACATCAAAGTCAAAGAGCTGTGCCCCAACGCAGTCCGAAAGGGGGAGAGGATAGGGGAAAAAGACAAACCCCCAGGGGGCCCAAAAATTTTTTAATGACCCCCGAGACGATAGTCCCCCAAAGGGACATCAAATCCAAAAGTACACGTCTATCAAAGATTGTATAAATACCCTTTTACATGCGGTTTTTTACTAGTTTTTGCGCTTTTCGCAACTTGTGTTTAAAATTACATTTGTCTTTAAAAATGTAGAAATTTTTATTACAATTAAAGTTTTTTTCGCGTTTTCATTTAAGTTAAATATTTTTCTAGAAGAAAAATGAAGTCAAAAGGTTATCACCCCCGAAATTGTTTGAATGCCCAAAAAATCTAATTCAAAAGAAAATTTAAAAGAAGCCAATGCGACATTTTTCTTTATTTTTGTTAAAATTTGTGAAAAAATGCGGTGTTCACAAACCAAAAAGATGCTCAATGTTTTCCCCTTTTTCGTATTACAAAAGTACAATGACTTCGTTCATAATATGTTGAAATTTATCTTTAAGCATTTTTTTTTATTTTGTTATTTTTTTTTACCTTTTTGATGATGATATTCATTGCAATTTCTCTTTTGTTTTTTATTCCACTGCAAAAAAAGGGGTTTTTTGTTTTCCACAGAAAAGGGACATAAAAAACAGGTCCCCTTTTTTGATGAACACACAAGTTTCCACATTTAAGATCTTGTTTATTCTTGTTTTTGTCATTGTTTTCCGCAGTTTTTCCCAAAATGGTTTACTCCCCCCAACAAACCAGTATACGAAAAAAAAGTCAATGCAAAAATCCTACTTTATTTTAAACCCCTCGTTGCAAAAGCGTGTATCTTCTTTCAAATGTGTCCAAATTTTGGGATATCGTTTGATGAACAACGTTGATTAGGAAAACAAGTTTTCTTTTTTGTTTTTTTTTTTTCTTAAAAATTTTCATATTAAAAAACATTTCGAAGCCATTTTTGGGAAAGCAAGGCAGAATCCTTGGCCAAATTTTTTTATGCTCAAATCGTCAGCCCAAAATTTTTTTTTGTTTTGAAAAAGGCCAAAGAAGACTACAGCCTTTTTTTTTTCCAGAGTGTCTTTTTGGACAACTTGCCAAAGTAATACTTTTCCCCTTGTGAGACGATATTTTATTTTTCTACTCCACGCAAGTTCTAAAAGGCAACTATATTTTTTATTTTGAACACCAAGTCCTCCATTTAATGTTTTCACTTCAGTTTTGATGTTTATCAGTCTCTTTTCTATCCTCCAAAAATCGAAAAAAGAGTTTTTAAACGCATTAATTACTCATTGGAGGATTTGGAAAAAAAATCCCGTGATGAATTTGTTTGACAAGATTTTAAACCCTTTAAAAAAACCACCCTGCTAGTGGGGTAAAACTTATCTTTAACCTACCTTGATAACATTTTATTTCGAGAAAATTTGCCGTTGTTTATTTTGAACATCAGCAAGATCATTGTAAATAAAATACAATAATTTTGAATTGTGGGGGTTCCACTGAATACGAAATGTTGCATGTAGCAAAAACGTCAGAATTTTCCCCATGCCGAGCCATAGAGCACTTGTTTTTTTTTTTGTGTTTTAAAATCAACTTTTTTTTCTCCCAAACCCATCAACTGTTTTCAGAAATCCCCCCAAAAGACACTTTGTCTTCAAAAAATTTTTCATCGTCCCGCGTATTTTCAATTTTTTCTGATTGTTAGTTTGGATTCCTTCTTAATTCTATTATCTCTCAACAAAGGCAAGACTTTCAACACAAAATGAATATGTAGGTGAAACTGGGGTTCCCCCCCTGCAACCCCCGACCTACAGAAAACCAACCCGATGTTGTCCGTTCACAAGACAGCGGATTAATATTATTTAGAAAGGAGTTACCCTTTTTTGTTTAACCTGGTCCAAAACCGAAAGTACAAGTACTTTTTTCATGAAACCCTGTCAGGTGGGTCGAAAGGTTTTCCTAATCTAACCATAAAAAAAAAGTCAGGCAGTTTGGGGTGTTTGTGAAAAATTAATTCAGTCATGATCAATTTTAAAATTATCTCCCTTATATTGTTGGCCAAAAATCCTGTTTGGGCTTGTGATCAAAAGGAAGAAAAATTTTTAGTTGCACAAACCACGTACCCCATCTTTTAAACAACATTTTAAAAAAAGGGAAGGCCTTTGTTTTTAATGGCGCTCCCAAATTTTTCACCTTTTGGAATACAAAAATATGATTCCCTTTCCCTTTTGTTGGCGGAAACTCGCACTTTTAAAACCTCATTTAAAGATGACGAGAATATTTCCCGTGATGGTTAAAAAATTTAAAGAACTCGACAGTAAATCCCTCTGATCCATGGCTTTTATTTTTTTTCATCTGTTTTTGTGCATGCCGCTTTATTATAGAAATTTCTCCTTTTTAATTTTTTTAAGACAGAGGTAAATTAACCATTTTAGATATTTTGTAATCCTCAACTTCCCTTTCCGGTACGATTTTTTTCATAAACTTTTTTCACGTTCCCTTGGGTCCTTTTTCATTTAAATATTTTTTTTAAACCATCATCTGATGTTAACTTGTTATATTTTTGTTTTTTAAAAAATTTCTTTTTTTTAAGCGACTAAAACATCATCTAAACTTTAAATTTGTCATATTTTTGTTTAAGAAATTTCTGTTTCAAAACGAACAAAAATCTGATTGACCTTTTCCCTTCTGATCCAACGTGCCGCGATCGAATCCCCCCCCCCCCCCCCCCCCCCCCCCCCCCCCCCCCCCCCTGCATTTTTTCTTCCCTAAGTCTAACTAGTTCCTCTTTTTCCGCCTTTAAAACATGTCTTTTTCATCATCAACTGTTCCTTTTTCGCTAAAATTTTTAATATTCGCTTCTAAACAACGCTTTTCATTTACTTCGGGGGGTTTTTTTTTTTCCCGTTGCAAATGTAAGTTGACTTCTTATTTTTTATTTAAAAAACATTAAAAAAATGACTGTAGTAGTAAACTCAATTTTTGAAGCTCAATAAATGATACTTGTTCCCCTTTAACTGGGCAGTCAGATGTCTTTATTAAACTTTTAAAATTTCCCCGTTAATTTCATCAAGTACTGTTTATCCTTTAACAAAAAAAACCTTAAAATTTTCCAAAAGGGGGTTTAGTTTAGTTTTTTTTAGCAAAAAGGTTTTAAAATTTGGAGTAGATTGAATGGCTGTCCTGTACCCCCCCTTAAATCGATCTGTGGCAATGTGGACAAATAATCTGAAATAGGGAAAAAAAATCAAAACCTACTTTCTGCAGAGGGGGGGTCTGTTCATTGATCTTTTTTAATTCAGGGGTTTTAAAATTCCCAATATTTAGGGGCTATAAAGCTCATGTCTTCAACTTGCTGTTTGCTTTAAATGCTATTTGCTTATGATAAAAAAATCCATTGAAAACTCTTGTGCGGGTTCCAGTCCCCCAATAATTTTTAACACCCAATCCCTTTAAAATTTTTTCTAACCAAAAAAAACAAAAAAAAAAAACAGAAAAAAAAATCAAGATTATCATAATTTGGTCTAACAGGTTTAAAGATCATTCATCTTTGCCAAAATGGATACAACACAAAAATGAGTTTTCACCCAATCTTTGTAAACTTTTGTACACAAAACTCAAAATCATTTTTTAAAAAGAAAGGTAACACCTCTTAATTTGACATATATGATACAAAATATTTTATACCCCATTCTGCCTGATAACATTTCACTTGGGGGCAAAAGGGGGACCCTGTAAAAGTCATCAAAAACGCTTTTCTCAAATAGTCAAACACATCCCCCCTCTTTTTCTTTTTTTTTCTCTTTTTTTTATCCCCTAGGCTCATGAACAAAACCTTACATATTTAATCTTTTATTCTTTATAAGTGGAGGCAGAAACCACCCCATATGGGAGAAAAACCCCATAAATTTTCAATGGGCAAATATTCCCCAAATCGGGAGTAAATACAGACAAAATCGTCAATCCTTTTAAAGACAACAAAATCTACCATCTCTCTCCAGAGGGGAAAAAAGGCACTCATTCAACAAAAAATTTTTTCCCAGTTCAAAATAACAAAGACCAAATGTATACAAGGGAAAAAAAAAAGCATGAGGTAAAACAAAACAAAGAATAGTTAAAAAAACAAAAAAAAAGCATAATAAAAAAAACATTGTTTAATCTTAGGGTTTTTTTAAATACGACCATGTGTGGGGTTCAAACTATCGTTCTTGGGTTTCCCTTTTGTTTGAAAATACATTTTGAATAATGTACATTCGCTCGCGTTACGATGATGACTACCTTTTTTAAACAATTCGTCACGCGATCGTCCGTTTCGTCATTAAATCGTCAAGATCACCAAAGTCTATGGGCTCCCCTTCCCCCGGTTATATCCTTCTAAAGGTCACCCCTTCAACTCGTTATCGACGTTTGCCATTTCCAAAACACCATATTATTTCTTCGGGTATCGGTACCCTCATTTTGATACATTTTTTAAAAAACAACGTTTTTAAAAAATGGGTTTTCCCCGAGCCAGTGGGCCCGCTAGCGCAAGTAAAAGGATGTGTCCCGGAACATCCTCTTGAGAAAACAACCCCGCAAACTGAGACCCCAGCACCCATTGATGTCCACGGGGGGTGAGTCCCCTTCCGCTCCGGTTGCTTTTAAAAACCCCCTTTTGTTTTTTTTTGGTCACCCCCCTCTCGCTCGGGAAATTTTTTGGTGGGCCTGGCTGCCCCTTTCCCCCACACGCTCCGCTTGCTTTTAAACCCTCTTTTTTGACTAAACGGGGGGGGACGCCCCTTTCCCCCCCACGTGTCCCCGAGGTCCGACACCCCTTTGGGTCATTTTTCCCTTTAAGTCACTTCCGGGGTGATGTCACTTCCCCCGATGTCACTTTCCCGGGTGATGTTTCCGGTGATGTCCTTCCGCTTCCGGGATGATGTCACTTCCCGGGGCGTCATACATTCCAGACATTCCATCGCATCCCATAAAGGGGCGTTTTGCACATAATATACACTGGTTTCCCTGTCAGAAATTGCGCCGTACATTTTGGGGGTCAGAATGGTTGGGGTCCCCCTGTACACTGTTGGCCTTGCTGGTGCGTGCAGGGACCTGCCAGAAGGTGGGAAAAACAGCACCCGTTTTCGCCCGTTAGTACTGCACTTCGGGCTTGCCCCAATGGCACAAAACCCCCAAACGATGCATGCTTATTCTTTACGCTAATTTCTGTCTAAAAGCACTCCTGGTTGTCCTGTACGCATTTCTTGCCTTTTTGTTTCATTTTGTAACCCCTGTGTGTACACTCTGTCTGTCAGTTGTCTGTCTGTCTGTTTGTCTGTCTGTCACACACAACCACCACACACACAACAACCCCCCACACACAACACCACACACACCAAAAATTGGTTTTAATTTTGTTTCATTTCTCAAAGGGGGTGGGCCCCTGCGTGCGGACTAACCCTATACCAACAGCACATCCCCTAAGCTTCGAGATACATGCGCATGATTTAAAGCTGATAGATAAATGAATTTGACAAAAAAGAGGGACTTTAGAAGGGCTCCGTGGCTGACTTTGCCAATATCACACCACACACCCACAAACACACCACACACAACACCCAACATAAACCGACACACGACACACCAACACAACACCCACAACACACACACACACACACACACACACACCACCCCCGCACGCGCTACGCATTATCATTTTCCAAAACTCAATTGACCCCTTCTTTTTTCCAGGGCCCATGAGTTTTGACAGCGAAACAGAAAACAAAGAACTGCAAACTTGGTGAAAAAAACTTTTCTGAGAATCGGGCTTTGTCTAAGAAAAAGCGACAAGTTCAGTTACGTTTATTTTCCCAAATTCGGTTAAAAGAGTGGGTTTAGACGAAAAATGGTTTTTTGTGAGAAAGAGCGAGGGCACGAAAAAGCAAGATAATTTTGGGCGAACGGCCCCCTTTTTATTTGTACGGGAAGGGTAAAAAATGAAAAATTAATGGGCCAAAAAAGCCCCGAAAAGCTATCTGACTTTTAGTTTTTTTCGATCTCTCTCTTTTCTCTCTCTCTCTCTCTCTCTCTCCCCTCTCTTTCTCTCTCTCTTCTCTTTCCCCTCTCTCCCCTCCTCTTTCCTTTTTTCTCTTTTCTCGAGTTGGGCCCTGTTTCCCCCTGTTTTTTATTTCAGTGACAGTGTTATTCATTTCGAAAAAATTTTTTCGCCCGAATACCCCACTTTTCCATTATGACCCGTCAAGGTACTATTTCCTGTTACTGTGTCCACAGACATATAAAAAAATTTATGACGAATTCAGATTTTGGTGCTCAGATATAGAAATGCATCGTCAACGGTAAATTTTTGTTTCTGACTCGTCTGACAGCCCCCTATGCGGAAAAAAATGTAAGAAGTAACCCTTTTGTTGTCTCTTGCTTTCGTGACCCACGGGGAGGAAAATTATTCCATGTAAATATTATCAAATCCTGTCGTTCTGTGTCTCTGTTAAAGAGAATGAAAAAAAAAATTTTGGAGGAATGTAGCATGTATTTATATAAAAACCCTTTAAAAGGCGAGTGTTTTGGTTACAACAAAAGTATTGAACTAAAATTAATGGATATGGAAATCCTAGTATGGATTAATTACGGGTCGGTAGTTAGACTTCTGCATGTGTTGAATGTAATTCCCCATTTGAGTATCTTTTTTTGTGTTTTTTTTCCCCTACATTCTAGTAAATTTGTGTTGAGGTTTTGTCAATTTCCATTTTAGTTTTTTGTAATCCCCCTTCGAAAGGGGCGTGGCCTATCTGAAAAAATTCATTTTTTCATTTCACTATGTCTACATTGCAGCTCGTCATGCTTTCTGATACTGTCAGATCTGTCAGCACACACCTTTAGTGTGCAAAACCTTCCAATCACAATGATCAACGCATGTCGCTTTACGTCTCTCTAATGCATGGAGAGATTCCCAGCGAGTGCAGTTTTGTCGTTCAGACTATCTGTCTCCTCGGAGGGTATCTGGACAAGATTGAAGAACTATTTCTACAGGGCTTGACCAGTAGTGTCAGGGCATTGTAGGAGCTGCCCCAAGAAAGATTGATCCTGAAGAGAGGTTCCCCTACCGTTTGAATACACTATGGGTTTGAAGTCAGTTCTCTTTCTCCAAAATGGGCGAACGACCAGAGCTGACGAGTCTTATCTGCCCAAGACTCCTTGGCAGCGTGAACGTCTAGTTCCCAAACGGTCCAGAAGAGGTACCACTGCAGCTCACACACATACCCGCCAGTATGCACGCACGCGCGCGCGTGTACACACACACTCACACACACACACACACACACACACACACACACACACACACACACACACACACTCACTCACCCCCCTCCCCGCTACACACACACACACACACACACACACACACACACACACACACACACACACACGCGCGCGCGCGCGCGCGCGCTCTCTCTCTCTCTCTCTCTCTCACTCTCTTACACACACACACACACACACACACACACACACACACACACACACACCGTTTGGTCTAATATCACTTATGGTGAAAAGACGTACAAACAAAGAACGAACGAACGAACACACCGTGTATGTTCACAATCATCCTTTCTCTAGCAAATAGAAGACACAGTAGCCATGAGAATAACTGTAAATCATATGCCTTATTTCATGAGCATGCCAGCATTTGTGTGCTAGTGAGGCGTCTTTCCTTGCTTTGTTGTAGGCAATTGAACAGGAAATATATTGGCGTCAATGCATGCTGAGTGTGTGTGTGTGTGTGTGTGTGTGTGTGTGTGTGTGTGTGTGTGTGTGTGTGTGTGTGTGTGTGTGTGTGAGTGTAACAATTACCCAGTCATCATTCCAAACATTTTTGTCTCACCTGGCATACGATGTCCGATGACACCCCCTTGGGTGAGACGGCAAAAGAAGGGTCACAGGTGACGTGGGCAGTGTCTCCCTGCTGTGTGCCCGACACGCTGACTGCGCCGTTGGGCACGGCAGGAGGAGAGCCACAGTGGGCGGGCAGGGGTAAGCAGTAGAAAGAGGAGGGGGAGGAGTTGGAAGTGAGAGGAGGCCGGGGCACACACACAGACAGGTGATCACAGGGCCGGGGCCGACAGGCGTTGTGGATGGTGGAGTCAGAGGCAGGGGTCTCTGTCCAGTTTGCCTCAGGGGATGGCGATGGTCCGCAGATGATACCATCCGGCACTGAGTTCACACAGTCAGATACATTTACCAACTTAGCAAGAAACAGGATTACACACACACACACACACACACACACACACACACACACACACACACATATATATATATATATATATATATATATATATATATATATATATATATATATATATATATATATTATATATATGTCCCGCACGCCATAAAAGACCGTTGGCGTGCCACAAAAAAAGTTATCCTGAGGAGAGAGACATATCTTGAAACAAGCTTGTAGATGAATTTTAGCACTTCATTTTATTAATATTTTTAACAAATGTTGCTCCCCA
>CM031603.1:48964082-48971582 GCA_018398815.1 Conus ventricosus | reverse complement strand
ACGCCTTCAAGCATCGCCTCAGCCAATTTGGGCACAGCGAGGAGACTAATCCTAATCCTCTACGGAGACGGTACGGTCCAGCCAGACGGACTAAGTAGCTTGACCGACGCCTCGATGTCTGCCAGACGGATCTCAACGCCTGGGCCAGACTGATCTAGCCAATTTGTAGGACCAGTGTCCACAATTAAGTCGACGTCGCCGGAAAGGGAGAGGGGGAAGGTATTGTGTAGTGGGGGTGAGATCTAGCTAATTAATTAAATGACCCAATGACCACTACAGAGAGTAAGGCGTGTAGGCGTGACTGTCATGATTTGAATATCCAATGGAATTAGAGGGAGGTAACTTCGGGTACGAGGCGGTTAAAAATACTGACCAATGGTACTCGCCCTTTGACAGATGGGTTTTAGGATAAGATAGGAATGCGTGAGTGAAAGAGGAAGAACGAACAGACAGACAGAGAGAGGAAGAGGTTCTGGGTGTAAGCTCTGCAGGAGAGAAGAGCAGAGAGATGAGGGGAGGAGAGAAGAGAACCAAGTGGAGGCATTAGCACCAGATAAAGTCTGCAGAGGGAGGACTAAGAAGAGATGTTGAGTGAGAGAGATAGTTGCTAACTGATGAAGAGAAAAAGAAAGAAAAGGAAAAGAAAGAAAAGAAAAGCAACCATGTCCATTTGATAGAGCAGACTAGAAGAGAGAGAGAGAGAGAGTGCAATGCGTTAATGCAGGAAGAAAGAAAGGAGAACAGATCGATGTCTAATAGTCACTGTTCCACCTGAACCGGAGTTCGACCTCATACCTGGCAGCGCCACTTTCAGCAGCAGTCCAACCTGACCAACGCCAGCGGTCTAACCTGACCAGTGCCAGCAGTCCAACCTGACCAGTGCCAGCAGTCTAACCTGACCAGTGCCAGCAGTTGTGTTGTGCTTGTGAAAGTGACAGTGAAAAGAAACAAAGAAAAAAAAAAGAAAAGACAGTGATTCGTGAATAGTATAAGATCACCTGGCCAGGTAAAGTAGAAATCTATTTATACCCGGGTTAGTTAATGATGATTTAGATAAATGGTTTTGTGAAGTTCAAGGAAAGAGAGAATGTTTTATTTTGTTTGACTCTATATGCATTGATGTTTGGTTCTATGATCATGTGTAGTAAAGTTATAAACTTTACTAGTGGTTTGATGTGACGAATGCATGATATATGAATGAGATTGTAAGCAAGCTGTGAGTGTGTTTGGGCTGTGCGCTAGTCCTTCCTCCACTGACATACCCCGAGGTTGACAATTTATTGGCGAGCCTGCCAGGATATTCTGGCCCATTTATTATAATTGTTCAACTTCTCAGAGAGGAAGCTGGGTGGGATTCAAGTGTTGTAATCCTAAGACAAGGTGTTGTCTTACTGTATGTTCCCAAGATAGTTAAATACTAGGCTTGGCATTGCTTCCAAGATAGTTAATACTAGGCTTGGCATTTCAGCCCCAGAGTTTAAATTTATTTGCAGTTCCAAATTGTTATATGGGGTCGGCCCCTGCCAAAAAAAAAATTGGGTTTTCCCAACAAATTTTTTCTTCATGGGTTGGTTTAGCCTGGTCTAAACCATTGGTGTCGTATATTAATCTTTTCAAAAAAAAAAAGGAATTTATCGGCGGAACCCCCCTTTGCCTTGTGATTCGAAAAAGGGTAGGGGAAAATTTTGCGAATTCAAAAAAAAAGTGGGGGGAGCAGGGAAAGATCCGGTTCGTGAAAACAAAAAGCGGGAAAGGTTTTTAAGCAGGGGAAACCCCGGAAAAGAAAGATTAAGACGGAATAGCTACAAAAAACGCAAGGAAACAAAAAAGAAACGGGAAAGAAAGAAAGGACAAAAGAAAAAAGGGAGAAAAAAAGGAACCAGATTTTAAAGTAAATTTAGGCCCTGTGGTTAGCCCCCACCAAAGTTCCAAAATTTTGAAGAACCTTTGTGCAAATCTCGGAAATTTTGTCATCAGGGTGGTTCAAAAGTGGGCACCATTTTTTCCCTTTGAAGGGGAGGGTCGTTTTCACGCTTTCCCGGGAGCCAAAACGATTTTTGCGTAAGAATCATTGTTTTGGGGTTTTAACAGAAAGGTTCAGAAAAAAATTTCGAAGAAATTTTCCAGTAAATACAAGGGTAAAACGTAATCATTTTTTGAAATTTTAGATTTGAGGGGTTTAAAAGAAGAATTCGCTAGTTAAAAGGGTTTAAAAAAAATTTTTGGTTCGGCCTGAGTTAACCATCTTTTTGAAAGGAGACACCCAGAGACAGAGGAGGTTGTGAAGTTAGCAGAGGTGTTAGAGGGGCACGTTGGCCTAAGGTGCAGGAGAAACAGGTCCCGGCACAGGTAGAAAAGTGAAAGAAATAGGGAGTTTTCTGCAAAGTTGCAAACCCTGGTGGGGAAAAAGGGGACAAAGGGACAATGGTGTTTCATTTGTCACAAGAGGACATTGGCGAGGGATTGCGCTGAGGTTCAGAAGGCAGCAGCCTTGCAAGAGGTGGATAAGGGGCGCAGGGGAAAACGACCTCAGTGAACCAAAAAGGGATCCGTCTGAAGAGGGGGGAGTGCGGCTATGGCTAGCACGGACGCGTCGTGTCAGGAAGGAGGGCACTAGGTGATGGTTTGTTACCGTGGGAAAAGGGTGGTTGGCCAGCAAGGGGGAAATGTTTCGAGACCTGGTTGTTAAAAGTGTGTGTAGTACGAACAACGCTGGTCGAGAAAGGGGTTTGACAGGGGAAATTTCCCGACCTGTACCTTTTAAACGATGGCCGTGGGGATTTCCCGTTGAAGATGAAATACTTACCCCTTACTTCTCAGGGGAGTGTCTGCGCTGGTGAGGAGAGACCCCTTTTGTTTGTCTCGGAATATTCCGGTGCAAGGGATCCAGGGGGGTCCCGAGTTGTTGACTGCTACAGGGGGGGCGTTCAAAAAGGACAAGAAGGAGGGAAAAAGGGGATAACCGTTGTGTTCCCGCAAGGGAAATCAGGCTAGATGTGTGCCTGTGAGTTTTTGGGGCGGCGGGAAAAGACCCCCCCTTGTGAAGTCTTGGGGGTTGGCAAGAGGTGGAAAAAACATGGTGGGAGGTGAACAGAATTTCTGGTGAAAGGGGGTTGTTGTACCGAGTGTTCACCAAGGGGGAAAACAGGTAAGGGGACAAACTCAGTTAGAGGTACCAGCATGCTATCTGCACGTCTGTAGTGGGTCACGAGTCGCTCATGGGGGTCATCTCGGCACCCAAAAAAGACCCAATCTTTGATGTTTTCATTTGGGCCCGGGGGAATGGCGAATAAAGCGTTTCGCAGTCATGTTGGGGTGTCAAAGGTCAGCCCCCAAGAGGGGGGAAAGGAAAAAGGGGCCCCCTTAAAAAATCCCCCTTTAATTGACCACCCTTTTTAGGAGAGTGGGGTTGATTATTGGGGCCCAAACTACCCCGTTAAAGGTGGGCAGGGGATGGGGCATGTAAAGGGTTGAAAGGGAAAATTTTCGGAGGGTAGGGGGCGTTCAGAAAAGCAATATGCGGAAGGTGAGGAAAAAAATTTTCCCCAAGGGGGGATCAAATTCCTGGTAAGTTCCCAGGGTCACAACAAAGGGTGATCATTGGGAAAAGGTATTCACCCTCACTGAAAGGTCGGGCGGGTTTTCCGAATTGAGTGAATGGGAAACCAAAAACTTTTCCCTGCAATTTTCTCGCCCAAAAAAATTTAGCTGAGACTCGCACATAGGGGGAGCAGCTTTATTGTGAGGTGAAGGAGACCCCGCAGAGAAGGGAGATTTTTTTGCCTGAGTTTCCAGGGGAAGAGTCATACGGGATGGTTTATGTATGAAAGGGCTAGAAATAGGGGGATGAGGAAGTTATTGGGGTTTGGAGGCGTAGTGAATTTAGGTTTCATTTGATAGCATCTGAGACATGGGAGGGGCATTTTAGCAGGGGAGGAGCGTTTTAGGAGGTTGGATGGCCATCTCCAGCCCGACCACAAAGGCCAGATTGGGTTTTCCAAACTGGAGTTCCAGGTTTTGTTTGGGGGGCGACACAAAGCACCGAAAGGGAAAGGGGGGAGAAAATAGAAATTTAGGAGACCCAAAGACCAAAAAGAAGTCAGGAGTCTGCTAGGTTTTTTTGGTTTTACGGGAGTTTTTCCAAATTTGCGCAATCACGATCCCTCAGTGATTTGGTCAAGGCAGGGGAAACCGGCAGTGGGCGAATGGTCGACCTGCGGCAAGCATGCAGACGGCTGGGAAAAACTAGGTTCCCGTCCCATCTTGAAGCTACCGATATGCCAAACCATTTTGTTGCGGACGATGCATCAGGGGGGTGGTAGGTTCAGTATTTTGAGGGGCAGAAGGGGGGAGTTTCCCGTGAGGTTGCTACAGGAATTGACAAAGTGGGAGAAGGGTACGCAACTGTGGGGAAGGAGTGTTTGCCCTGTGTGGGCCCTGCAGAAATTCCACAAAAACTGTATGGGAAGGTTTGTGAAGAGTGATCATCAACCCCTCAAATTCCTGCAGGAGGCCAGCTGAAAAACGCAGAGGGTGCGTTGGGCAATGGGTTGCAGCCCCCCAGGGATCGAGTCCCGACACCCAGGGCAAAGAATGTCGGACGACTATTTAAGCCGTGTAGTCTAGCAAGCTGAACTCAGGGGAAGCAGTCATATCCCGGGGGGTTTTTTATAATATTGTTGATTACAGTTATGTTGAGTGGGTTGGGTTCATTCCCATTTTTTAGGTTATATTTCTTTGGGAATTGTTTATATTTTTTTTTTTGAGACTTGTTTTAGTAAATGTAGTTGTGTTTTTGGGGCAACAGTCGTTGTGTGGGAATGCACTGTTTGCATAAGCGAGGATGAAGATTCCCCAGTGAGGGGTTTATGGATCGTGTCATATTGTATTGGGGCTTTTTCAAAAGTTGTAAGAGAAGAGTGCAAATCCCCAGGGGGGGGATTGCATAGGGGCGCACAGAGGGTTTTTTTAAAAAGAGTTGAAATAACGCAAGGGGAGTCAAAGATAATCATTGGGGGGGGTATTATATGATTTCTTTAATTTCAAAAATTTGTTGTAAATTTTTGCAAAACTTTGCAAGTACAGTGGGGGTCAGAAAAATTTGGTTTTGTCTTTTTTTACCGTTGTTTGAGACAATGCGGAGCATGTTTTTGCAAAGGGGGGAAATTGTCACGGACAAAAAAAAGAAACCGAACTCGTGGTTATCGCCAGCCCTTTTTTTTGGAATAAGCTCCAACTCAAATCCTGGCGCCGGTAGAGGCCCCCCAAAAGTGTCGGGGCCCACCTTCAAACATCGCCTCAGCCAAATTTGGGGGACAGCGAGGGGGACTAATCCAATCCCCTTCGGGGCAGTACGTCCAGCCAATGGACTAAGTTGCTTGACCGACGCCTCGATGTTGCCCCGGGGGTCTAAAGCCTGGGCCAGAGACTAGCCAATTTTTAGGGCCAGTGTCACAATTAAGTCGAGTCGCCGGGGAAAGGGAGGGGGAAGGTATTGTGTAGTGGGGGTGGTCTAGTAATTAATTAAAAGACCCCCTACCATAGGAGTAAGGGTGTAGGCGTGACTGTCATTTTGAATACCAATGGAATTTAAAGGGGGGTAACTTCGGGGACGAGGCGGTAAAAATCTGACCAATGGTACTCGCCCCTTTTACAGAGGGTTTTGGATAAGATAGGGAAAGCGTGAGGAAAGAGGAAGAACAACGACAGACGAGGAGGAAGAGTTCTGGGTGTAAGCTTCAGGAGAGAAGAGGGAGAGAGATGAGGGGAGGAGAGAAGAGAACCCAAATGGGGCATTGCACCAGATAAAATCTGCAGAGGGGGACTTTAAAAAGAGATGTTTAGTGAGAGAAAGTTTTAATTTATGAAGGGAAAAAAAAAAGGGAAAAAAAAAAAAGGAAAAGCAACCATGTCCATTTGATAGAGCAACTAAAGGAGAGGAGAGAGAGTGCAATGCGTTATGCAGGAAAAAAGAAAGGGGAAAAAGATCGAGTTAATTCATGTTCCCCTGAACCCGGGTTCGACCTCATACTGGCAGGCACTTTCAGCAGCCCTCCAACCTGACCAACGCCGGGGCTAACCGACCAGTGCCAGCAGTCCAACCTGACAGTGCCCGCAGTTAACCTGACCCTGCCAGCGTTGTGTTGTTTGTGAAAGGACATGAAAAAAAAAAAGAAAAAAAAAAGAAAAGACAGTGATTCGTGAAAAAGTATAAGTCACCTTTGGGCCCGGTAAAGTGAAATCTATTTTTTTCCCGGGTTAGAATGATATTTGATAAATGGTTTTGTGAAGTTCAAGGGAAAGAAGGAAATTTTTTTTTTGTTTGACTCTTACTTGTGTTTTTGGTTCTTGATCATGTGATAAAGTTATAAAAATTTACTAGTGGTTGATGGGAATGCAGTATTGAAGAGATTGTAGCAAGCTGGGTGTGTTTTGGGGTGTGGCTAGTCCCTTCCCCCACTGAATACCCCCAGGTTGCATTTCCCCCTTAAATGTATTATATTCTTTTTAAGAAAAAAGCGTTTTTTTTCGTGTTTTTTATTTTGAAAGGGGTTCGACAAAGTTAATCGATCGTGTCTATGGCATAAATTGATAAATAGTGGCATTAGTAGCAAAATATTGTAAAAGTTATTCAAAATATGTATTCTCAAGCCAAGTCATGTGTATCTGTCAATGGTGATTATTCTGATTTTTTCTGTTCCAATGTTGGTGTAAGACAAGGAGAAAACTTGTCACCTGTATTGTTTGCCTTGTTTTTAAACGATATGAAAGAATTTATGTCTAGCGACATGGCTGGCCTTGTAACTGTCGCAAACGAAGCAATTGAAATAGGCATAGGCGAATCGGATGTTGACATTTTGTTGAATTTATTTCTCTTATTATATGCAGATGACACTGTGATCTTTTCAGAAACTCCATCTGGACTACAGAAAGGTTAAAAGTCTACTAAAAATATTGTGATAAATGGAAATTGAAACTAAATGCAAACAAATGTAAAGTTGTTATTTTTTCTAAGGTAAGGTTAGACGTTTTCCTGATTTTCTTATAGGTACAGAAAAACTAGAGGTCGTCCATGATTTCTAGTATCTAGGGTTGAGGCTTAACTACAATAACCGAATGAATGTTGCACAACGTGATCTGTTTGACCGAGCCTCTCGAGCAATGCTTGCTTTGATGAGGAATGCTAAACTATTGATGCTTCCTGCAGACCTAGTGATGGATTTATGTAATAAAACTGTATCACCAATTCTTACATATGGATGTGCAATTTGGGGGTTTGACATCAATGATCTTGTCCAAAGATTACAGTTAGCATTTTATAAGCTGGTTCTAAAACTACGACAGTCGACACCTTCTTTCATGGTTTTCGGTGAAACGGGAAAATTCCCCATACCGGTCATTGTTAAATCCAAATTGTTATCATTTTTGTTTAACCTTGTATCTAACCATCATAGTTATAAATTATCATTTCTTGTGTATAAATGTCTTCTCGGAATGTAT
>CM031603.1:48949082-48954082 GCA_018398815.1 Conus ventricosus | reverse complement strand
CAAAAGGAGCACTACCGAATGTTTTTCTTCTCCCCCTCTCCTTCAGGGAAAACACTTTACTAACTCACATTAACAACTTGTAAACAGATTCTACCCCTGTATCTCTCTCCGCACTGAGAGACAAATAAATCTGCACACATGTATCTCTCCTCACACCGAGAGACAAATCAATCTTCACACATGTATCTCTCCTCACACCGAGAGACAAATCAATCTTCACACATGTATCTCTCTTTACACTGAGAGAAAAATTGTCTTCACACATGTATCTCTCTTTACACTGAGAGATAAAATAATCTAGTTCCGCTTCTATAAAGCCATGGCCTTCACATTCCGTTATCCCAAAATTCCGGACCAGGAGAATACATAACTCCCGTGATCACTGAGGACCTGCCTGCCTCAAGTAAAAGCTTCCCTGCTTTCTCAATTCCCTGTCTCTCTGAGACAATACATTGCCCCCTCGAATTCTCCTGACCTGGAGATACGAGTCTCGACTTCTCTTCCGCGACTTCTTCTGTCTCTTGAGAAGTGACGAGCTTCAACTCCTCTCCCTGGAGTTGGTACTGGCTGGGGCTGAACTACCGGTGTGTTCCCCACACCATGGCCATCTTCAACCACCTCACGGGGTGAAAGATGAAGGGTGAAGGGCGAAGGGTAAAGGGTGAAGGGCTGAAACACGAATAAGGTTCGTGTAAGTAACCTGCTTCTCAATTCAACATATGAATTCTTCTCTCTTCTTTAAGTTTTCCCCCTGTAGCTTTCCCCAACTATCTATCGCTCACCTGGTAATGACTGGTCAGCAAAGAGGACCACCGTCCTGACAGGTTCGAGTCTCTAGGCCATCTGCTGGGGTTAAAACTGACTCTTTCCCCCCTTCTCCTAGTGAGTGCATACTCAGTGTTCAAAACACATGACCAGCACCTTACCATACCAGCCCTTGTTAAACTATCACTCAGTGGTCACTTTCACCCAATGACCACATTTGTTCCTGAATGAGTCATACTCACAATTATTTTGGGGACGCCCGCTACACTAGTCAAGCCACATGAATATTCTTCCTTTAGTTGTGGCATGGGAAATGATTCATATCACTAACTACATGTGATGGAGCGTCACATGCCTTGATGTGAGGCTACGTCACATGACAAGGGGGGAAAAAAACTTCCGATATAACGATAAAGGGCTTTCGGCTCTGTCTGTTTGCACAGATACAAATGTTCATCTATAATTTAATGGTTATACACACCTCTTCAGACCTTATGGCTGACAAATTCAGAAAGACCTGGGGAAGAAAAGACACGTTTAGTGTTTGTTCAAATGAACGAGGTGGGCCTGTCGTCCCTCCAAGGGTCACATTCGCAAACAGTTTCGCCGATAAAGGAAATGCTGCTTTAACCCTCAAACGACCAAGCTATTTTACCCACGAAACGACCAAGTGGGGTCCGTTTGGACCCCAGTAGATTTTCTACTGAAATGCTAGCTTTACTGAGTTATATTTCTTCTTTCAACTTTGACAAATATTATCTAATATTCATATGCAATTATGGTTTACAAAAAAAAAAAAAAAAATGTGGACCAAAAAAGTGAGTGATTTCTCTCCCTTTGAGTCTTTCTTAATACAGAACATTGTATTTTCTTTCTTTCATAAAAAAGAAATAATAGATAAAGAACCTAAAACTAGTTCTGTTGTCCATGGTTTACTGTAACACAATACGAAACATTCAGTAGATGTGAAAGGTTTGATAAAATTGAAGACGGTAACACCATATGACACAGTATTATTTCTTGCTGGGGTCCATTTGGACCCCAAAGAAATTTTCACTACAGTTGTCATACCCTCATGCATATATTTTTAAAAATAAATATGCGTGTGAGGTTCAAAGAGACATAGATTGACAAATTCAGGGCAGGATTTTTTTTTCTTACAACAATCTCAAAAAAACGGCACACAAAAATATGCTGCTGGGGTCCACACGGACCCCACTTGGTCGTTTGAGGGTTAAACAGGCCTGCGGATTCTATAATCCACAGTACCCTGAGGCCATGCAAACGGGTCAACGAGGACGAAGGAGAGACTATAACAACTAATGAGGGAACAAAAGAAGGCTTGAAGGAGCTCTGCTTTCAAAGGTGCCAGAGAAGCCACCAGGCAGAAATCGGCACATACAGTGAATGATGAAAAGGATGGCAGAATCCGGGGGTGGGGGGGAGGGGGGGGGGGGGGCTCTAGGGTTCAGACAGTTGGGGATGTTGAATCAATGATCTGGGGTTTGTCAGTTTAACAAACCGTGACTGTCTCGCTTGGTTTTTCAACATCAAGTTGTCATCTCATGCTTTCTGGTCTGATTTAAGATTTTACAGAATAAAGACTTTAAACGAAATTTCCGGTTTGTTTTTAGAAGGTGTACTTTAAAGGGTTGTGTGGACTATTTTTTAAAAATAATTTGTGAGTTGACTTGTGACAAAGTGACAGCCCTGATAGGACCCTTTGCGGTCGGCTGGGCTACAAGCAACACTCTCTCTCTCTCTCTCTCTCTCTCTCCTCTCTCTCTCTCTCTTGTTAAATGTGAAAGTCTAATAGTCTCCGTCAGTTACATGTAAGCTTACATCTACTCCAAAAATAATGTGAATTCTAACGTTGGAACTATGTACCATTTTTTTTAGAGTGTACTGGAAGTTCTAGCATTCTTCAGAAATATAGGAAAATGATGATGCGACTTTCTAGTTATCGTTACACGACTAAAAGATTGGGTATCTATCAACCTGTACAACTGACTCCGTGTGTGTGTGTGTGTGTGTGTGTGTGTGTGTGTGTGTCCCACGTTGGAATCTATGAACGTAGATAGGTGGATCGAATTGCAAACCGTGGCACAAAATTGTTAATAAAGATGGACTGAGCAATTCTTTATTATGATTATAACATCACAAATAGAGACAAGTCTTTATGCCGAAGACAACAAGATGTGTGTTCATCGTGATCATAAGAGGGTATATTCCATACAGTTTTTAATGTCTAAGCTGAACACAGCCATATTCTATATTTTTTTAATCCGCGATAGCTGCTTCTTACCTTTTTTCATTTCCTTTTTTTGTAAACAGTTTAAACAACCACTTGGATACTTAGATAAGAAAAACAATGCAATACGGTTTATTCATTTATGTATCTGTGTTGTATCCTTTTTTTTTTCTGTCCCAACCTCTACGCCACCTCAGAGGCAGTGCACCCACGCCGCTCATTCCGACACCTCGTCCACAGCCACAGCCCGGTCGGCCCCGCTGCAACCCCGGCACCGGCAATCCACAGGGAGCAGTCAATGTCAAGTCGTCAAGAGGCAACCCACCGGAGAAGACACTGCAGTGCTGCCGAGTCACTTCGGTGGTGTTCAGTGGCGCCTGTTCTGATCTAACATACGCAGGACACCACCTACTAAGCCCCCTACTGACGACAATAATTGCTTAGTCGCGGAGCCGGCGTGAGCAAGCTCTCCCTCCGGAGGGCGCCACCACGTCCGTCCAACGACAGCCCCCATGAACTCGCCGATACGGGTGACCCCGACGGAACCAAACCAAAGCCACAGACGTGGAGAGGACATCGAAACTGAGGTCACCATGAGAGCAGGGCATGAAGGGCCACAGAATTTGAGACTTTTTTTTTAATGCTGATCGATGAGAATGAGGATGATTAAGATGATACTACGGATTTCCATTTCGGTCTGAGACTACATGACAGGGCTGTACTCTACGTTTCCTTTCATAATACATCCCGGCATCAACCAGGCCCGAGAGATACAGGCACCTGTAGTGTTGGTCAGGAAATTTGAGCAACACTCTCAGAAACGCATCCATTCAGTGGATGAAACTCGACTGTGTGGTCCCAGTCTTCCCAACTGAGTCCGCAGCAACTCAACTCTGGGTAGGAGCCGGTCGGTGCAGAAAAAAACCCACATGACTTCTGATGGGATTCGAACCCACGACCTCCCAGCCGGGAGTCCGCGACGCTAACCCCTTCGCCACGGCTACTGGTGTATGTATCTGTGTTGTATTGGGTTTAAACAATATCCATATTTATTTAATGGTTTGTATGTATTTGTTAATTATATAGTAAACCCAGCTAGTATATAAACTGATGTGCACTCCTGCTGTTTGTCCTCAAGGTTCGCCATGTGAGACCAGGCAGAAGAGAACCACTTCAAGAGCCCATCATCATGAGTATTGAGTTTAGGACATTGTACAAACGAGTCTGCCCACTGTTATACTGCTACCCGTAACTCCTCTCTTTCAGGACTCTCGTCGCTGTGGTAGGTGCATTGCCAGACTCCCCTTATTTTTTCCATATCTTAAAGGTTTATGTCGGAAATATTAACGGAGACAGTTCCATTTTTCCAAGGGTTGTCAATTTTTCTTTTTCCATTCTCCATCCTGCCATTCTCATTGGGTTTTTTTGTGACTCCCATAAGGCCTGTCTTGCCAAGCTTGCGAGGGGGCAAAGCATGCACTGTATTAGCGTCCTCCACTGAACATCTGTTGTGGACGGAAAGCAAAAGGCTGCAGGCACACATACATGCGCGTGCGAGCGCCCGCCCGCGCGCGCACACACACACACACACACACACACACTCTCTCTCTCTCTCTCTCTCTCTCTCTCTCTCTCTCTCTCTCTCTCTCTCTCTCTCTCTCCTCTCTCTCTCTCTCTCTCTCCTTTACGGTGTTCAAGATTTGTGTATGTAAACGAACAAGGGTGGTCTACACCTTGCCAGTCTTGAATGTAAAAGTGTTGACTCCACTGTGTTTACCACGGGCGTCTGAAAGTGCGTTTCCTACACAACAGATTGATCTCCCCAGATGTTACCAGGCTGTCTGAGGGTCAGCATCATACCAGGGGTTTATTTGTCAAGGTTTGAAATAGATGAAAAGGCCCAAGTAAAAAAAAAAAAAAATCCAGATAGGGCAATCCTGACTACAAATCCGAGCGATACATATTGAAGTGTGCAGAGGTAGAC
>CM031603.1:48941582-48944082 GCA_018398815.1 Conus ventricosus | reverse complement strand
AATGTTTTATAAGCTTTGGCTGGCAGTCTGTGTTGCCCCATACGTAACAGTTTAAGCCAGTATCTTACACATTTTATATATGAATTCAAATAAATAGGGAATCTACCAAGTTCTCCATAAGTCAAGTCATTTGGGGTACGCCTATCGACATTCAAAAACCGTTTCATAGCAAATAAGTGCAATTTCTCTACGTCATGTCCTTTCTCCAATCCCCAAATCTCAGCGCCATATTGGACTATAGGCTGGACCTGGGTATCAAACATTCTGAAAAATAGTTTTACTGACTCGTTTTCAAACTTATACAAGACACTTAAAATGGCCATAACAGCACGCTTCCCTTTACCCACAAGATTTTGGCAGGCAAACGAAAAACTTAATTTTGTAGAAAAATATAAACCCAGATATATGTAGGCGTTTACAATCACAAGTTTAGAATTTCCATAAAACCATTTTTCACGCGACGACAAATATCCACCCTTTCGAAAAACAATAATGTTTGTTTTGTCCATGTTTACTTTGAGATGTAATCTCTGCGCCGCTGAGCACAAATTGTTCAACTGGTTTTGAAGTCCTATAACAGTTTCAGACAGTAAAACAATATCATCTGCAAAAAGTAGAATGACTATTTCAATCAAATCAAATGAAACACCATGTTTTCCCTTCTCGATAATTTCCAAAGCTAATTCGTTAATAAACAAAGAGAATAAAACAGGACTACAAACATCACCCTGCTTAACACCCTGTGTACATCTAATGTACTCACTAAATTTTGCACCACACCTTATATTAGCTTTAACATCATCATACATACATTTAACACATTTAAATAGTTTACCTCTTCCACAATGTTTTGCCAGTATTGGCCACAGAAGCTTTCTAGAAATAGAATCAAAGGCCTTTTCGAAGTCTATAATGCAACATATAACTTACGATTATTTGAAAACTGCTTCTGAACAGCAGCCAGTAGAGTGAACAAATGATCGATTGTACTATAACCCTTCTTAAAACCTGCTTGGTATTCACCAGTTATGTTTTTTAATTCGATCCATTCAGATAATCTCTTGTTTATTATAGATCCATAAAGTTTACTAGCAATATCACACAAGGAGATTCCTCTATAATTATTAGGATTATTTGCGTCACCCTTTTTGAACAGAGGTAAGATGATCGATCTGGTCCAATTTTCGGGATAAATTCCTTTTTCAAAAGAACATTAAACAATTTTACAAGAAAATCGATTGCAAAGTCCCCTAAGTTTTTAAAAAATTCACCAACAAGTCCATCGGGCCCTGCTGCTTTACCATTTTTCAGTTTCCTTATTACAAATTGTACTTCATGCTTTGTAATTGGTCCATCGAAAAATTCAGAATATTCATCATCTAATAATGTTTCATTTTCACCAGTGTCTGTATCAACGCTGATATCCTTTTCCAACACGTTTTTTAAAATGGTAATACCATTGCTCCATTGTGATTCTATTCTGCTTCTGTGTTCGTGTTTTAAACGCTTGTTTGACACTTTTCCAAAAATCCTCTTGGTTGTCCATATTAGTGACAATTTCTTTAAACATTTTATCATTGTGTGACTTTTGCTTCCTAAATAATAAATTTTTATACTCTGATCGTGATACACAGTATAAGTGTCGGTTATTTTTATCTAAGGTTCTCTTCCATACCCTAAGTAACCTCCTGACATCTCTTTTAGCTCGTAAACACTCTAGATCAAACCAGTCCTGTCTTTTGGTCCTGTTCACACATACTCGTTTTTCCATACATTTACCAGCTTCTTTAACAGTATTGATAAACAAATCAAGAGCATCATTTACATTAATATCTATCAAATTAACAGCATGCAAAACCTTTAATTTCATTTCATCCGAGTGCATAATATTAACGAAGTCCGTGGCGCTATTATTATTCCAAACAAATTTATTTTATATACTCTTTCGTTTCTTGCTTTATATTTTCACAATCATTAGAACCAGATGCACCCACATGAAATTCAAGAGGCATGTGGTCTGATTCCATCCGTTCTTTTACATGAAGGCTACAAGAAGATTGTATGAAATCAAAAAGGTCAGAAGAAGCAACAAAATAATCATTCACACTGCTACCAGATTCACTGATATAAGTGAAACAGAAATTGTCATCACCAGGACATACACCGTTTAAAATATATAAATCTAGCGCGTTACACATGTTTAGTAAACTTTTGCCATAAGCATTTAACACTGTATCTTCAGAGTGACGTCTCATTTCAACAATACCAGACTTATCAAACCATGAAAATGCTTTTGTTTGTTCACCAAGTTGCGGTGAAACATCGGCCGTACGGCCGTTAAAATCACCACACATCAATATTGACATTTTGTCCTTGTAATACAAATTATCTATTATACAATCCTCCAGTTGATTGATACCATTATCAACATCAGAGAGAAGAGAGAGAGAGAGAGAGAGAGAGAGAGAGAGAGAGAGAGAGAGAGAGAGAGAGAGAGAGA
>CM031603.1:48934082-48936582 GCA_018398815.1 Conus ventricosus | reverse complement strand
CTGGAGTGGAAAGGGAGGATGGAGGGAGGGGGGGGGGGTGTTTGGCAGGGTGGGCGGTGGACTGGGAGAGTGGGGGAAAGGGAGGAAGGGTGAGAAGGGTCCGTGTTTCTTAGCTGCTGTCCATGATACCCAATTAAACCCAAATTGAGTATTCTTTTTCAGAAAAGAAAATTATCATCGGGCAACAACTGAAAAGGAATAAAGATCAAAGAGGTACCCATGTGATTTTCAGTCTTTTGGAAAGCCAAGAAAACCGTTCAAATGAAAATTACAAACCAGCAATGAGAAGGAACAAAAAGGAGAATAAATTGAGAGAGGGAGCTGCGCTGAGAGCAGCAAGCTGTTAGCGACCAACCTCAGTAATAACGAAAGAAGATGAAGTTGATCTGTTCAAATTCAAGCACAAATCTGAAAGTGTTTTAAAATCAAAGACATTCAGTGACATGCAAGGGTCTGGGACATTCAAACAAGCTCAAGATAGAGGAAATCAGCACAGCAATAGGATGTTTGAACCCGCCAGTGGCCATTCTCGTTCACGAACTGAAATGTGTTCATATGTTGTTGTTGTTTTTTTGGCCGAGTAGTGTTCATTGATGAGTAAATTTCTTTTTTTTTCTACTCCAAAACATGACGGGGTAGTTAAAAAAAAAACGACTATTCTAATAATCTAATCTTAATTGCAGTAGGTCTTTACCCTCGCATAATACATAATCGTTCTCACCTGGCACATGCTGTCCATTGACGCCTCCTTGGGTGAGATAACAAAGGCAGGGTCACAGGTGACGTGGGCCGTGTCTCCCTGCTGTGTGCCCGACACGTTGATTGTGCTGTTGGGCACGGCAGGAGGAGAGCCACACTGGGCGGGCATGGGCACGCAGTGGAAAGAGGAGGAGGAGGAGTGGGAGGTGAGTGTAGGGTGGGGCACACACACAGACAGATCATCACAGGGCCGGTGGTGACAGGCGTTGTGGATGGTGGAGTCAGAGGCAGGGGTCTCTGTCCACTGCTCTTCTGAAGATGGTGAGGGTCCGATGATTGTACCTCCTGGCACTGTGATCACACATAAGAGAGAGGGAGAGAGAGAGAGAGAGAGAGAGAGAGAGAGAGAGAGAGAGAGAGTCAGAGAGAGACAGAGACAGATAGACAGACAGACAGAGACCAGAAAGACATCCGCATCTAAATTGCCTTCAGTTCCCTCCCCGTCCCTGGGATGTTCCCCCTCTAAATCAAATCTCAGTAGATTGCGCTTCGCAAAATATCATATATTGTACATCACATTATACCATCTCAGCCTGTTTCTCTCCCAGTCATACCAAACTACGCATAGAACATACAAAACCATGCCGGACAGCCAAAATCACATCGAAGGGTACCATTCTGCCCTACCGCACCACTCCAGACTTCATCAACATACAAAGCACCACACCACACTACACCCGCCACACCATACCACGCCACAACAAGCCACATCACACAACACCACACCATATCACACTGCACCAAACTACACCACTCCACATTGCACCAAACTGCATCAAAATGCAAAGCGCATCACACCCACAACACTATACCACATCATACCATACCAAGCCACATTACACCACACGATACCAAACTGCACCATGCCACACAACACCACACCACACCACACAACACCACACCACACCACACCGAACCACATCACACCACACCGCACCACATCACACCTCACGACACCACATCACATCGCACCACACCACACCGCACCACACCGCACCACACCACACCAAACCACACTACACCATACCACACCACACACACACACACTACACCACACCATTCCACATCACACTACTACATCATCATTCCCACTCACCAGAATCAGTGTGAAGAACGCAGTTGGGGTCTTGAAACTGACTGTTCCAACTGGAACTGGAACACAGCCGACGATACCAACACATCCTCTGACACTGCTTCTGATTAACGAATAAATATCGACCCATCACGTCACTCCTGATAAGTGGGTGAACAGCCACTGACCCCCCAAAACAACAAATAAACAGAACTATCAGAGACACGGATAAACTTTTGAGAGGGGTTGCGTTTGAGTCCGTCATGATTCTTACAATTATCTATTCTCGCCTTTTCTTTTCTGGAATGTCTTTCTCTCTCTTTTTCTTTGTTCAGTTGTCTATGGGTTTTTTGTTTTGTTTTTTTGCTTTTTTTCATCGATGATTAAAAATTTTGTTTCTGAGTTCGATCTGTCTAAAATCCTGTACGCAGTGAATCAGGTAAACCGGGTGAGAAGTGGAGCTCCCCTGCGTGCAATGGGTCGAGGCGGCTCTAAATACCCAGCGCTCGTGGAAAGAGGGATTTAGGGCTGTGCATTGATTATTAAATAACCTATTGTTCATGTGATGGAACCTGCCGCTCTCTAAGTAAAGCCGCACACTATTCTATCGATCTGAATGTTGACAACATAATTGTGTGACTATGCTCGCTGCGCGCAATCAGGTTTCTC
>CM031603.1:48914082-48931582 GCA_018398815.1 Conus ventricosus | reverse complement strand
GTGGATTCAAACAAAGTCTGGAATTCCAATTCCAATATCATTCACTTCAACGATGCGTCACTGAAAGTGCTGCTTGTTACGTTTCCCGACCACCCCACATGTGTCTGTATTTCTCGGTCCTGGGTGCCGTATTATGAGTGAAACATAAAAGGCAGTCCTGCCATGTGGACTAAGAGCAAAGCGAAACTTTACAGCACTGTCATTGTCCTCTTCCTTAATCGCCGTCAAGAAGCCAACTTGTGTTGACCTCCATACCCTCTTGTCATTGCGAACTGTTTACACTTCCTCTCGGACAGTTCAACGTCCATCTTGCGCCGAATTTGACAAGATAAGTGATTGCTCGTTCTTCACTGTCATTGTCCTGAGTGCTGTGTATTTCGCCTGAAAAAGACCTAAGAGGGCGAAACGCATCTTGTTTTGTCTTGTGATTCTTTGTTTGGTGGAGTTATTTCAAACACTTATTTTAAGATTCCTATCGAAGTTTATGCCCTCGGTAAGACCGCATAGACTTCGTTGACACCGACCTGTACATGGGAACTGTCATTCTGTGGATCTTGTGGATCCTCTGGAAACGGAATCTGACCTAACTTTAGCACCGTGACAATCCAAGTATTGTCGTCAGTCGAGGGCTCCCTACTGATGTTAGAATCAGCCACACCGAACACAGCAGCACCGAACACAGCCCAACTCTACTACAATGTGGAGTCTCCTCTGGTGTGGTGCTTATTAAGTGTAGATTAGCTTACGTATTAATTGAAGAATAAGTTAAAGTCCCATAGCCTAATGACCGGAGAAGCAGTGACATTTGAGAGGCTCACCTGTCTCTCTCTCTCTCTCCCTGTTTGATATAAAAAAAAAGCTTCCATTTCGCTCACTTACCAATTCCATAAATGATCAAACGATTCTTGACTGATGTGTTGATTGACTTCTCTCTCTCTCTCTCTCTCTCTCTCTTCTCTCTCTCTCTCTCTCTCTCTCTCTCTTTCTCTCTCTCTGTGTCTCTCTGTCTCTCTCTCTCTCTCTCTCTCTCTCTCTCTCTCTCTCTCTCTCTCTCTCTCTCTCTCTCTCTCTCTCTCTCTCTCTCCTCTGCCTGACGCCAGTTCTGTTCTGTAAGGAATACAGCTCTCTGTCACACAGCATCTGTTTTGGATAGAGCTCCATAGAACCACCTCCACCATCCTCATAGATCGGCATTTCAGTTTCTGTGACCTTTCATGTCCCTCTGTCATGCAGCCTCAGTTTCCAGTTCCTGTCTATGTCATGCCCTTCGTGAATTCGTGCTAGAGTTACCAGTGGTGGCAGGTTCTTAGGGACTGTACGTAGTTGGATGGACGTGGTGGCGCACTCCAGACTTACTCTGGCTTCGGGACAGAGCAATTACCGTCGTCAGTAGGATGCACAGTAGGTGGTATCCTGCGTATGTTGGACCAGAAAAAGCATCACTGAACACCACCGACATCCCTCAGCTGCAGTGCAGTGTCTCCTCTGGTGGGTTGCTTAAGGACGAATTGATATCGACTTCCCCCTATGGACTGCCAGTACAGCGGCTGCGAGGGGATCTACCGGGTGTGGTTATGGAGAAGGAGCCGTAATGAGCAGCTGAAGAGTTACGCCATTAATTAACTTGGAAGAAAATGCGACAAAGAAAAACAAACACTATTTACTAATACTTCATCTTACTCTTGTTGTCTTTTGCTCTCAATTTGCTATTGTATTTGAATAGCTATTATGCTCGGTATCATCCTTTCTGCGAAGTTTCACATGACGAACATTTAACTTTACCATCAGTTTTGCACCAGTATAGTTTCAGCTGCAATACTTCCAACAAAGATCTGCAGTAAAAAAAATGATTTCAACACGAATGGCCACAGTTCAAGCTTAAACAAGACTCAAATGGAAATTATTGAAAAAAAAATAAAAGGGAGAGAGAGAGAGAGAGAGAGAGAGAGAGAGAGAGAGAGAGAGAGAGAGAGAGAGAGAGAGACAGACAGACAGACAGACAGAGAGAATACACACACCAAATGTGTTGCGTAAACACATGATGCGAAAATGTATACAATGGATTCTTATGCATTATTAAACTTAATATCTCGTTCCATAACTTCTCAAAAAATGAACTTTCTCTCACCCGTTCATTAGACATGAGTCTTTAAGTCATTATGATGACACACATCCGTAAATATACGAACTCCAGCATTTTGCAGACTTTTGGAATTAAAGAAATTTGTGATGACCACACTGATGATAATGATGATAATAATAATGACGATGACGATGAAGACAGGGGTGATAAACGATGAAGATTATGATGGCGGACACCATCGTCATCACCGCTTTTATCGTCATGACGGTAATATAAAGTGTAATTCTATCAAAATTTATGGTAGTAGTAGTAGTAGTAGTAGTAGTAGTATAGTGGTGGTGGTGGTGGTTTTCTCGTCGTCGGTCCATTTGTTGCGATAGTGGTATATGTTGTCACCATAATGCTAGCAGTGTAATAAATATCACCATTGTGTAAATGATAGCAATCAATACATCAATTAAACCAAATGAAACAGAGATACGACGCGTTAATTCAGAGAAACAGGATATGGACAGGAGGAGAAATTGGGAAGGAATGGGGGTGAGGGAGAGGGACACTGGACCAAAAGGGTGAGGGATAGAGACGGGAGGAGGAGGGAGGGGTCTGTGTTATCACTCTACACTGTTCTGAGACATAGCTTTCTTCGTCAATTCGTTCATTTCTTCCTCTCTCCTTTCTTTCATTTTCTTCGTTTCTCCCTTTTCGCTACCGGCATTCCTTCCTTTGATCTTCCATTCATTTCTTTCGTCCTTCCCGTTTTGAATATTTTCTTCATTTCTCTTCGGAAATTCCTTATCCAGTTTCTTCCTTTGTTCTCTCCTTCCTCATTTCATTTCTTTGTCTTTCCCGTCGCTCAATTTGTTTCCTTCCTCCTTTTTTCTCTTCACCGTTCTTCTTCCGACATCTCGTAATCTCGTTTGCACCGCAGTTCGTTTCACCAATCCCTTCATTCATGTATCCCCTCCCCCCCTTCCCTCGTGTTCATCCTTCGTTCTCTCCTCCCGTCCTCCCATCACCAGGAAAGGTTCGAGTGTTAGCACAGACATGAGGCAAGAGACAAGTATTCTACATTCTAAGGAGTTCATTGCAAAGAATTCTCGGTGGTTTCAACATCGCCTCACTCATGAGAACTGAAAATGAAGAGACACTTGTAGTGCTCACATATTGGGCCACCATTGGAAGCCTCTATGTGCCCAGACCTCCTAGACAAGACTAAGTCAACAGATGGAGATTTGACCTCGTCATTCTGGACCTGAGTTAAGAACACCCCATACGGTTTCACATCTCCCTGTGATGAACGATGCCGCGTTCAGCCGATGAAGTTCTTGAGAAGATTGTGTCCTACCGAGTCGCGCCCGTCGTCAGTAAACTCATCCTTGTAGCGCACGGGATGAGGTTCTTGATGGGATGAGCACTTTCGGCTCATGAGATCTCCACGGACTGCGACTGTCCAGGAATTTTGCAGTCAATGATGTCCTTTAGAGAGTCATGTCCAACTGCCCATTGCATCCAGCGATCAAGAGAGGCAAAGTGCCGACTCGACTCATGTGCAACGTGTGTTGTGGTCGAGAAGCGCAGCCAAGCACTGCGTTTTTCACTGGTTCAGTGAGAACACTCATTTTGTGTCAGTCAAATCACGGATTTACCAGTTATGAAGTAGGTGCAAAAAGGACACGTCACACGTGCAGTGTAAGGGTGGCAGTGGGGAAGGATATGGTGGTCAGGAAGATTGGTGGCAGGAGGTGGAAAATGGAGGAAAAACATGTCTATTGAAAGTATTGCTTAAAACATTCATTGCAAATGAAAAAGACAGTCACATCTTCACAACAAGAGATGCAATGTTCATATCAATATTTACGATTCAGTCACGTTTCGTTCTGCTGGTGATTGTGATTGCTGGAAAAAGCCAATGTTCACACACACACACACACACACACACACACACACACACACACACACACACACACACACACACACACGCACGCACGCACGTATCACACCACACACACACCACACACACACACACACACACACCACACACACACACTTTCTCTCTCCCTCTCTCTCTCTCCTCTCTCCTCCCCCCCCCCCCCCCCCCTCTCTCTCTCTCTCTCTCTCTCTCACACACTCTCTCTCAGCAAAACTCAGATGATTACATAGGCTCATTTCGTTACCCATAAAATGTGTCCAAGCGACTGGTGAGTGAAGCGTGGAACGGGATTTTCTCCGGATTTCCTAGGTCAACGTATGAGAGGACCTCACCATGGAGGAACTTCCTGTGTGTATACCCTCATCCAAAAGCAGATATACCCGTCAACGACCCATAACTCATGTCAATGCCCGGTGGAATAGGGTAAAATGAAATCAACGCCTAGCGTTCTCCAGGGTACTTAGTGAGAAGATTAGCGCTGCGTCACCCAGAAATGCCGTACTGAACACGCACACACACACACATATAACAGCAACATCATGTCGGTAGCGGCACCTTATGACCTTTCATCATAGCATGATAGCACAATGATAATAATAATAACAACAACAATAATAATACTAATAACAATGATAAGAACAACAATAATAATGCTAATAATAATAATAATCAATAATAATGCTAAATAACAATAATAATAATAATAATAATAATAACGATAATAATATTGACAATAATAATAATGATAATAATTCGAAATGACGTCAAGCAGAGATGACGTCCCACAAGATAAGCGTCCTTAGAATGCTTTTGAGAAGCAGAGTTCCATGGTTCGTCACGGAGTCCCACATCCTTCTGAATGTGACCTCGATGTTATGTTCAAGCCGACTTCCCGACAACACGAAGCGGCTGCGGTGGTCTTATGAGGGTAACCTATTCTAAACGAGTACGTTTAGAAACACAGGTCAGGAGGCTTCAGCTGTATGAACTTACATGACGCTTTCTTTCTGTTTCAGACTGTTAAAAGAGTTCTTTACGTTGAGCCCAGGACAGATTTTGCCGTACCAAAATCTGTTGTTGATTTTTTTTTCAAAGCGTGTTATACATTCAGGAGTTAGCGCCTCCGACTTGGGCAAGGCGAGCAGTCTAAGACTGTTTTCAGGAGTCGGCTTCATTTATAGACACTAGCCTTTATTTCGGAGATAATCTCTCGCAAATACCAGTCATTCTGAAGCTGTAGTAAATCGTAACAGGATGTCTACCTTCGCATGATTATGATCGAGATTAAATAACGTTAGCCAAAAAATGGTAGCGGCACGAGTCGTATAGAACGTGTCACACAACTGCAGATGTATCTTAACCTCGAGCAATACTCGACACTCAACGTTGATCCTACTGGCTTTATCGTCCCCGCAGGTTTCAGGTCCATTACGGACGTCAACATTACCTAAAGTCAAGCAGGGAATTGACTCCTTAGTAAGGATGAACACAGACATACTCCTACAGAAGCAAAATCTGGGTGTGAAGGAAGTCTCTTGTGGAGCTCTACAGGGAATTGTTTATGTAACCAGCAACGTTCTGCAGTGACGACACAGCTGTCTTGTACGTCAAATTGCAACAGCTGCTGAATTTCAAATCAAACATTCCAGTGGAAGGGGGAAGATTTTCGCTGGCGGAAATCCACCACAGAATGACTGACGTCATCCCCCAAAGTTGAGCCGCGTGATCATGGCGCGGAAGGATCTCACCCTCTCTATCCTAGCCCCTCTTGACCCGGCTGACCTCTGACCCGCGGCCCACGCCTGGGGCCAGGGTTGACAGAGACAGTGTGGCGGTGGTGGTGGAGGGGGTGAAGCTGGCGTCACTTGAGGGAGGACATCTCCAGGGTGTCGGTGGTGGTGAGGAGGTGGGGGGAGCGGCTGTAGTTGGCTGAGTAGTCGGACCTGGTGCTGGCGGTGCTGGACATGAGGTGACGACGCCCTGTCTCGGCCTGCGCTGGACACAGCTTCAGGCCCCGCAGACACTGCACAGCGTGAAACACAAACTATCAGTCAGTCAGTCAGAAGATGTCGTCCTGTCTTACCTGCGATGGACACAGCTGCAGACGTTCAAATACTGCCCGGCACAAAGCACTAATCATCAGTAAAACCGTACATGTCTTGAGGCCAAGTTTGTGTCATTAAAGGATTCAGCCTCAGGCCCGTCGAACTCTGCACAGTGTAAAACACTGATTATCATTCAGTCAGTCATGTTCTGTGTCCATGTTTGTGCTAGAACTGATCTCAGCTTCAGGCCACTCAGACACTCTGTGTGTGTGTGTGTGTGTGTAATCAAATAAAAAATGTTCTTCCTCACAAACTACGTAGAGATTACCTGTATCTGTTTCTGTTCTTCTGCTTGACAATGTTCTGAATCAAACGGCTAAGCCAGTCGACAATGCGTGTCAATTTGAGTACGTAGATTTCTTCTACTGTCGTATCTACACGTTCACCTATGTGCCCCTAAATTAGTGTCCCCTTTAACGCCCCATACAATCACCTCACTACATCTATATCACTGTCCGGGCCTACGCGCTACACTTTTTTTCTCAGTACTCCTGAGCTATTGTCTGTTTTAAAGCGATATAGTATCATCTCCATGTTTCTGAAATAGCGTCCGTTTTAATGCTTAAGGTGCTATACTATCTCTTTTTTTTTTTAGGTCTGATATAGTGTCTACTTCAACACCCAGTACAAGTACCTCCGGTCCAGCTCCACTGTACCACAATCCGGACTGTTATTCCCCACTCCTGAATTGATGACCTCTTTCATGTTCTATACCATCATCTTCATAATCCTGTATCAGTGTCTGCTTTAACGGCCCGTACTACTATTTCTGGCTGAATAAGTGTCCGCTTTAACATTCCGCCTATCATTTCCTACTCCTAAAATATTGTCCTCTTTGCCGTCTCTCCTTACTGCTGAATTTGTGTTCTTTTTTACGCTCTGTACAATCGTCCCCTACTCTTGAATCGGTGTCGTATTTAACCACTTCTTCTCTCATTCCCTGCTCCTTAACTGATGTTGTCGTTACTGCCTTCTACTTATACCCTCACAAACAAACAAAAAAAATCGTTAGGGCCTTTGCTTGCAAAGCTGACGGTCGTGAATCCAAACCGCTCATGGGTTTTCGTCTTTTTTTTTCTTTTTTTTTCTTAAAATACTTTTTCATCAGCCAGAAGTAAATGGAATCCTGATCAGGCCAGGGAAGATATCAGCCAGAAGTAAATGGAATCCTGATCAGGCCAGGGAAGATATCAGCCAGAAGTAAATGGAATCCTGATCAGGCCAGGGAAGATATCAGCCAGAAGTAAATGGAATCCTGATCAGGCCAGGGAAGATATCAGCCAGAAGTAAATGGAATCCTGATCAGGCCAGGAAGATATCAGCCAGAAGTAAATGGAATCCTGATCAGGCCAGGGAAGATATCAGCCAGAAGTAAATGGAATCCTGATCAGGCCAGGGAAGACATCAGCCAGAAGTAAATGGAATCCTGATCAGGCCAGGGAAGATATCAGCCAGAAGTAAATGGAATCCTGATCAGGCCAGGGAAGATATCAGCCAGAAGTAAATGGAATCCTGATCAGGCCAGGGAAGACATCAGCCAGAAGTAAATGGAATCCTGATCAGGCCAGGGAAGACATCAGCCAGAAGTAAATGGAATCTTGATCAGGCCAATGGAATCCTGATCAGGCCAGGAAGATATCAGCCAGAAGTAAATGGAATCCTGATCAGGCCAGGGAAGACATCAGCCAGAAGTAAATGGAATCCTGATCAGGCCAGGGAAGACATCAGCCAGAAGTAAATGGAATCCTGATCAGGCCAGGGAAGATATCAGCCAGAAGTAAATGGAATCCTGATCAGGCCAGGGAAGATTAAAAGCGGCGGAAGAAGAAGGATGGGGTCCACCTTCTGTCGTGCCGCCTGCCAGACACGGTGACCCTTGAACAGGTCACCATCGCTACTGCCGTTAGACTATGGGACTTGAACCTCTTCCTGTCATGTCCCTACTCTTGGTTATGTGTACTGCTAAAGACTACCACCGTGTCTTCCCCTACTACTAAAACAGCGTCCTCTTTCACATTTATACTATGTTTTCTGCACTCTTATTAGGTGTGCTCTTTACTTAATTCCCTGTTTAGTCATCTGCATGCTCCTGAACTGAGATGATCTCTTTAATTAATTCTCTGTTGAATCATCTGCATGCTCCTGAACTCACGTCCACTTTACGTCCCGTATTATCTCTTCCCTCGATTCGAACAAGTCTCCTCTTGTACGCTGTGTGTCATTAAAGACAAGTGAATTGGTTTCCTTTTTTATGCTCCGTATTACTACCTCCACACTGGTGAAGAACTGTCCTCTTCAACACACTGTACTATCATCTTCCTACTCCTGCATGAATATCCCCTGTCGTTCCATGGACTGGCACTTCCCATTTCCTGACTACTTTCATCTGTCACGCCATGGACTATATCTGGCCTTCCTAAGAGAGTGTGCTCATAACGCCACCACTGTCATTTCAGCAATCCTTTGATATCAGTTCCATTTTCAAGTATAAGTGTACCTCTAGCAGCTTACATTCTGGTTTCTCTGTATCTTCATTACTATCATTTTCACGCCATGTTCTGCCGTTTCTGCCCTTTTATACTCATACACTTTCGTCCCTTTACGCTACATTTCATGTCCTTTAAATGCCCTCTACTTTCCTTCTTTCGGGATATTTTTCTGACGGGGGATGGGGAGGGTAGCGGGCAGGGGCGGGGGCTCAACGGCTGTACCTGCATGTTAGCGGAGAAGAGGAGAAAGATGTAGGGGTTGATGGCCGAGTTGGCAGGGGCCACTCCTCCCAGTAGAGCGTAGACAGCGGCGTTGAGCTGCTTGAAGTCGCCGTAGGAGAGGATCATCTCCGCCACAAAGTAGGGCAAGCCGAAGAATATGAAGGCGGCCACGATCACCAAGGTCATCTTCAAGGTCTTGATCTTCGCCTTGGGCAGCGAGGATGATCCTGTGCTGGTGAGGTGGACCTGAATGCCGTCAGCAAGATGGACCAGAAGTCAGGTATAGCATACAATTAGTTTTAAACTGAATGCATGAGAGACAGTCACTGGCATCAGTTTAAAAAGCTGTTGAAAACGTAAAGGTCCCAAAAATGTATGGCGGGAATCCTTATCTTAAGAAAACCGTGTAAATGAATGGTTTCAGAACAAAGATATAGGCGATGGTCTGCTTCCAAAACTTAGAAATGGAAGATTTCTTCTTTCAAAAGCAGATGCATGTAAAATAAGTAATCGGGAGCAGGTCTATACAATATGACTACTTTCAAAAGAACACGTATGGAATGTGACTACTTTCAAAGACATATGTATGTAAGATAAATTTCAGAAGCAAAGTTACGGAGGATGATTCTTTCAAAACCAAAGGTATGGGGAAAAGTAATGTTAAAAGCAGGTATACGGGAGATGGATAGTCTTCAAATCAGCTGTGTGTGAGAATTCATTTCAAAAGCAGAAGTGTTGAAGGTGGATAGTTTCAAAGGTAGGTGTATATGATATAACTAGTTTCAAAAGCAAATGTATGAGAGATGACCAGCGTCCAAAGCAGATGTAAGGAATCTACCTAGTTTCAAGACCAGATATACTGGATGACTACTGTCTGAAACAAATGTACTGGAGGTGACTGGTTTCAAAAGCACAGAGATAGATTCGAAACTTCGTGTAACGGATATAACCATTCTCAAAGCATACATATGGGAGTTAACTAGTTCCAAAGGCAAATGTATGGGAGAGCACATTTTTCAGTATCATGTAGAAGGGATATAATCGATAGATGTGTGTGAACTAGTTTCAAACGCAGATATATGGGATCTGACTGGTATTAATCGGATATTTCTGAGTGATGACTAGTTTCAAAAGCAGATGCGTGTGAAATACGTGTTTCAAAGCACATGTAGAAAAATAAAACCCTATTCTTGTTTTTGTTCTTTCCAGTCTTCACAATGCCCTAATTTCTGACTTGGATGTTAACATTCAGGTTACAAATAGTGAGCCGAAGACAGGGCAAAAACAAAAAAGATGATGTATATGTATGTTGTATGAAAATACGGACCAAAATATTTTTCATGTCTGCGTAAGAACTAGCAGAATTACACCCACACCCATTATAGAAGCATTCTTGAAGGACCTGAGACTAACATACATTGCAGAGAAATATTTACACAGCCAGCACATGCATTGCTATGCTTTTGTTTAAAAAAGGTGCATCATTAGGGTTTGAGTGATTTGGTTTGAAGAGAAGTATCTGCCGATTTTTTATGTCGATCATTCTAAACTATCATAAAGAGGTTTGAAATGAAATAGTTACTATCGATACTTGTAAAGACACAACATTCTACGTCTTGTTCGTTCTTTTTTATACCCTATGCGCATAATAATGTATGTGTCAAAAAGGTAAATGAAAGTAATAGCGAACCGCCAAGAAAACGTAGACAAACGAATCACAAGATAAAACACGACGCGTTTCGACCTCTTCGGTCTTCTTCAGGCAAGATACAAAGCACTCAGGACAACGAAAATGAACGTGTAAAAGTTAAATGGCAATTGATACTGAGAACGCACTTCCTCCTTCTACCCCACATTTCCCACCCCATTTGCCTAATTTGTCCCCAAACAAATCGTCCAGCGCACCTTCCCCGGTTTGAAGTTCTGGCGCTTGTTGAGCTGGTTGTTTTGATTCTCCGACGCCTTCTGGGAGATCTTAAGGAAGATGCGAGTGTAGCAGATGATGAGCACACACAGGGGAACTAGGAAGTTCACAAACGACCTGAAATGAGAAGCAATCAAGATGGAAACAAAAAAGGCAATCGTGGTTTATGACTTACACGTGTGGATAAATACGACATAAAATTGGAGCACAAAGATTGGGTGGGGCAGATGTTGAAGAATAGAGTCATGTCAATCTTGTTTGTGTGATATGGCCTTATCATCTCCGTGCTGGACGAATTAAACTGTTTTCTCATATCAGAATGCTACCTTCAGTGCAGCACTTTGAGCGGTGTAACGCCAAAGTATCGTAAACAACATGTCACAAGGTGATGTTTATTTACACTGGAGCAGTAAAAACCTGATGGCGCCCACATCCTATCCCAGTTTCTCCCCCTACCTCCAATATTCCACTCTGTCAAGTATGGCGGCCAACTTCAATTTGCTGAAGAAACATCTTTTTATTTTTTTTTAATTTTTTTTTAACTGTATATGTACACAAAGCGATTTTAGAACAGCCCATTGCTATGTTCACATCTCTGGCTAGATTTTTCTGGCACTCGAGCGTTATACATTTGACCGACAAAGATCACCTAAACTGCAAATATCGTGTAATTATCAACAAAATATTAAAGTAGCAGACTCGCTTATTCTAATGATGAATTTCTTCTGCTCACTGTTCTACTAGATCACTCAGCTCCTTAATCATCGGCGCATTCCTCTAAACTTACCGACCTCTTGTCCAATCCATTTCCTCCTCCAGTCTCCTCATTTCTGCCGTCCCCTCTGTCCTTTTTCCTCCTACCACGGGTAAAGACCGATTCCATATCGGTCTAGGCAAATGTTCATTTCTCCTTCACTTTCCTCTTCAAACCGTCTAAGAACCTACGCCCTACTTATCACCATCCCCCTGACTACACACACACACACACACACACACACACACACACACACACACATACACGCGCGCGCGCGCGCGTGCAGGCACGCACGCACACACGGTGCCCATCTGCACTCATTTTGGCAGCTCTAACAGTAATATCCTTGTCTCAAACTTCAGGCTTTAATGTCCTCTCATTCTTCACGACTTGAATCTAATTTACCTTGCACGCAAAAAAAGCTTAATGTTGTTTCAACGGGGCTTACCTTCAGGAAGGGTATTTATTCTAATTATGCACCGACATTACGTCATCCCCGTACACCATAAATAATAACGGTCTCCGACTGCTTGATGAAGTGGTTGGGATTCTCATACTCTACAAACTGTACATTTCCAGAGGTGAGGTCTTTATATCATAACGGTGTGTCCTAATTTCACGATTTTATCAAGCTAGCCACCATTTGGTTGATGTTCTATATAGCTTTATAGCCTCCGCGCTGCCCTGCGAGGGCGCCAACAAACTTTAGCTTACGACAAGTTACTCATCCAGCTCATGTGTACAGCAACCTCTGACAGATAAAAAGACTGCAAATATGGAGTGTCTTTTTTCTGTTCAAGCGCAGGCCCTGTGAACAAAGAACTCAAGACCTTGCCAGAACGCTGAGCTAATGCGAAGATTATTCATCGGTTAAGACATGCCCCCTCTTTCCAACTATTCTTGTACAAACTTCGTAGACTCTGTACTTTGTGGCCTCTTGGTGTAGCGGGGTCTGCTTTGACTACTGGGACCCCTTCTTGGTGAAATAAGCTAAAGGTGTGCCTCATAGTGTGCGTCACATTGCTCAATGCAGCAGTCACAAGAGAAATGTCAATGATCATCATGCAGCAAATATTCCCTTCCTCGAACATGTCTGGTCGCTGGAAAGCATACAGAAGAAGAAGGAGGAGGAGGAGGACGAAGAGGAGGAGGAGGAAGAGGAGGAGGAGGAGGAAAAAGAGGAGCAGGAAATTTGTATTAAAGGTAAGAATATTTGCTGCTGATGGTAATGATGTGAAAAACATAACGGCATAGCGTCATCATCATCATCATCATCAACAACAACAACAATAATCATCATCATGATTATCATCATCCTCGTCATCATCATCATCATCATCATCATCAGTACAGCAGCAGCAGCATAACGAAAAAGACATCCACCAAAGAAACCGAAAAACAGAGTGAAACCAGAGCAATAAGAGAAAGGAACCACAACCTGACGAAGGCATAAAACCGCGGAATGAAGAATGAGCAAAAATAGGCGGAACAAAGCCACAACAACAACGTAATGCCAAACAAACCCAAACAAGGAAAACAATTACGCATTTTACTAAGTAGATCAAGCCGTTTGCTGTGTCGTGCATTCGGCATCCCACTGTAAACTTTTTTTTAGACTCTATCCGTCGTTCTCTCCCTCTCTGCCACCTTGTCAGCTCCCTCAATCTTCTTTTCAGAGTTTTCTTGCTCCTCCTCATTTTGCACACACACACACTTCCTCCCAATCCCATGCTCGTTCCCACTGTACAATCGCATTCAAGTCCTTATCCTAAAAGTTTTAGCTGCTTTTTTATTGTCTGTGTGTCTGTCTGTCTGTCTTGTTTCTCTGTCTCTGTCTGTTTGTCCTTGTCTGTCTGTCTGCTGCTGTCCTCTCTCACACACACACGCACACGCACGCACGCATACACGCACGCACACACCATAAACACACACACACACACACACACCACACACACACACCACACACACACACACACACTCACACACAAAATCGGAAGTAGACAGATATAGACAAATAAACGGATAGATTAGAGAGAGAGAGAGAGAGAGAGAGAAAAAAGGGGAGAGAGAGAGAGAGACACAGAAAAGACAGAGACAGAGACAGAGACACAGAGAGAGCCCAGACAGACAGACAGAGGAGAGTTAGGTAGGTAGTTCAACAGATAGACACACAGACAGACAGACAGACAGACAGACAGACAGACAGACAGACAGACAGAGAGAGAGAGACAGACAGACAGACAACAGACAGACAAAATAGAGAAAAGAGGAGAGTTAGGTAGGTAATAAAACAGACAGACAAGACAGACAGACAGACAGACAGACAACGAGTGCAACAACAAACACAGACAGAGAGGGTGACGTACCCATAGGTAATGAAAGCCTGCCTGTGAGCCAGGGGCTTTTTGCGGAAGATGTTCTCACACATCGTCACCTTTTTCACGGGGTCGTAGGGGGTCTGGAACACAACAGCATGGGGGTGGAGCACAGTGCTGCCGCCAGCCACCCGGTACCCGCCCAATCATCCACACCTGGATGGACAGACCGTAACGCAATGCCCCGAATTACGAATCTTATCATCGTCATCATCAGTTCACCCTTTAAGGTTGCGGGAGTGTTAATAAGGGTGTGAGGAGGGGTACGTTAGGCGGTTTATAGGTTGTGCACTTAGTGGTCTTGAGGTGAAGCGTAAGCAAGCGTTGACTACAGGGACCCCTTTTTGATGAAATTAAAATAAAACTGTGCCTCTTAGTGTGGCGCCACATTTCTCTATGCAAAGTCACGGAGAAATAGCAATGACATCAGTGTAGCAAATATTCTCTTCTTTGAACAAAGTCTGGTCGTTGGAAAACCTGAAGAAGAAGAAGAAGAAGAAAAGAAGAAGAAGAAGAAGAAGAAAAGATAAAAGAGAAAAAAGAAGAAGAAAGAAGAAGAAGAAGAAGAAGAAGAAGAAGAAGAAGACGAAGAAGAAAAGACGAAGACGAAGACGAAGAAGAAGAAGAAGAAGAAGAGAAGAAGAAGAAGAAGAAGAAAGGGGGAGGAGGAGGAGAGGAGGGAGGAGGAAGAGGAGGAGGAGGAGGAGGAGACTGTGTACTATGCATCATCTGCAGACGAGTTACGTCAATATAAGGCCTCAGTTCTTCACTAGACATTAAGGATGTAATGGAGTAAAACGCAAGGGGGTTGTCTGGTGGTTCTAAAAAGCCATTGTGAAGCATGCTGCTGAAGCCAAGTAATGTCTAAGCTTGTCTTAAAGTATGTTATGAATGTAAAATATTTTTTTCCAAATTGGCCCAATTCTGGAAGACTCTTTTATAACTCAGCCACATTTTCGCTAATTTCGGGCACACCTTTATTACAGCCAGCCTGATTCTCTTTTAGCTGGGACATATAATTAAAAAAAAAGTGACAACGAACATGTATATGAATATATGCACGCACAACCAAACTGTAAAAAAACATTATTTTCAGATATATCACTGTAATTTACACAGATCAAGAAATTACCTCAATTATCTGGAATTGCAAAGAAAGCCCGTAGCAGTTGCCTCTTTTTGATGGGCTCTGAAAATTAACGTGAAAGTACAGGTAAAAGTAAGCGGCATATTCTGGTGGAGGGAAAATAGTTTGAAGTTATTTGACTGGAAAAGTAAGAACAAAAATCCTCAGTTTTTCGACAGATGGACGGACGAACTCGATCTCAATATACCCAGCTCCATTTATAGTGGTGAGGATAAAAGTGAGGAGTGTCTAAACCTTTGGCGGCCTTTTCCTGATTCGATCAGTGATCTGGCCAAAACTATGCCAATATTAGTCCATTTTCAATTCAATGACGAGCCAGTCATGCCCGAGGTAGGGATACTCTGCTGTCCCAATATAGTACGAAATAGGTAACAGTAAGAAAAAAGCGCCATTTGCGAACAACTGCACATTGGTCCATGAAGCTGCCTGCGTTACATAGGGAAATGGTTATATTCTTTGAGCTGAGAAACTCCAGATCAATAATCATGATCTTTTGTTCCTGCACTTCTTTCATCCTCTCCCCCCCCCCCCCCCCTGACCCCTGATGATCGAGATCGTAAGTAAAAAAAAGAGAAAAATTATCAATAAAGTAAATATTTTTAAAACTCCAATTGGCCGCCCTCACAGTCGGCTTCAGTTCGAAGAGTGATCTCCTCTTACGGCGGGGAACAAGCCGGTATATATTCAATGTTTTATTTTGCAAAGAAAATGTTATATGAGTAACGAATGAAATTAGAAAGAAGCCCAAAATTAGCATGTCTTCACTACGTAAGTTGACAGATATTCGCACAATGTTATATTTAGCAACGCAGAAGTTTCTACGGAAAATTAACAAAGTTTTAGTATGGACAAAAACTGTGAATATGCTTGATTGCAATTGTGACACTTCCGGTAGAGACTGCTGCATTGCAACCATTTTCTTGAGGAGACTGCTGCTTTCGCACGTTTTACGTTGCATAAGACCACTAGACAATGCCCGGAACACTCTTACGACACTACTGTTCGGATATTGCGATGAAGTATAGGATGGCTGGCTGTCAGTCAGCCGTTACTGTTAGCATCCACTCGTATGTATACAAACCTCGCACATAGCCAGAGATTATCATCACTATTCTAAGATTCCTGTTATCAAAGCGGTGGAACACATGGGCAAGAGGGTGAAGCAAACACCTGTGCCAGCTGCCAGGTACCCGCTATCACCCATAGGGTGTGAACAGCTCACATTACTATGATCATCATCATAACACTGTTAAGGCCGTAGAAAATGAGCATCACGTTCAGCACAAGATGGAAGAACTGGACGGCTGCCAAGCACATGGTAACCGTCATCACCCATACATGTATGGCTGGACAGGGCATAACTCGAAGAGATCTTGCTACTGCTGCTGTTTTCTGTCTTCATCATCATCTGTCATGGTCATCGTCGTAGGTGTATTGTAATGACGGTTCCGATCACATTGCAACGGCTGACGTAATGCAAATGCCATGCAGCTTTAAACCGATTTATCAACTAGCGCCCACCAACACACTTCATACCTAATGGAAAGAAGGGATGTGTGTGTGTGTGTGTGTGTGTGTGTGTGTGTGTGTGTGTGTGTGTGTGTGTGTGTGTGTGTGTGTGTGTGGTGTGTGTGAATATTTCAGATTTCGGGAGCCTCTGTATCGGACGCCCCAAAACAGTAATGTATGTATAGGTGTGTTTGTTAATGACACTTTTTGTTATAGAAATCTAGCTGACTACCTCTGCAGGTCTGCCAAACGCATTTTGGGAAAATCTCCGATCACGTAAAAGGTCACATTCTGGAGAAGAAAAATACCACGAAAAAACAAAAAAACAAAACAAAAACAAAACATAAAAAAAAGATTTCGCCTTAAAAAAAAAGATCATAACAGCAACATTGGCATGGTAGCAATGTGGACTTCTTTTAAGGAGGTTACGCCAGGCTGGTTTGAGTGAACCAGCCATCCTCCTCAATTCATTACTCAGAATTAAGCATTACACGAGTAAGGAAAGACTTTAAGTACCACGCACGCACGCACGCACCCACACGTACACACACACACACGCACACGCACATGCGCGCATGCGCACTCATGAACAAAAGACACTGCCGAATGAGCTCTGATTTTTACTATGTGGTCACCGGATTAAAAACAAACAAACCAAAAAAAAAAAAAAAAAACCAAATCTGGCTTGTTTTGTTACCAAAAATACGTAAAAATGTTTCCAGAATAAACACAGGTCGACAAAGGCAGAAGAACAGTCGACAGCAGTGGAATCTTCTTCTTCTTTTTTTTTTAAGAAAAAAGGTAGAGTCAAAGACAGTGAGGAGCTGAGGCAGTCACCAGCAAACAGCTTCAGGAATGCAAAGGAGCTATCTGAACTGAAAGAGTCCCCCCCCCCCCCCTCCCCCAGATTCCTATGGGGACAAAGACGCACGACACTACCATCTTTATGGACAATTATCTTT
>CM031603.1:48906582-48911582 GCA_018398815.1 Conus ventricosus | reverse complement strand
GAATCCAGATTCCCCTGAGTTGTTGTATAGACTGGCATATTGTGTGTTTCCTCAACAATCTATTCACACAGTTGTTATGAGTGTGAGATGAGAATTATATTCGGTCATATGTAACTGTTGGTGATGATTTTTTTCTCATTTGTGGACGATCCATTCCATCCACAAGTCGTGCTTTTCTATCCTGGATGTCACCGTTATTCCAGACCTTGATGTGTTGCCTCCTGTCCTGTCCAATGTAGCTACTGGCGCTTGTGGACACGTGATTGTTTTCGTCTCATGGTATTAATCGTATGTGCGATCTCTTCAAAGCATGTGGTTATGCATCTATGGGCATCTTCTGTATGGTTGTGCTTGCTTTGCATGAGCTCAGAACATGCCGAACATGTTCCAATGTGTTTGTGCCGCCAGAGTAGACACTGACAATCATCTTATTTCGTCAGGTTTGTGTTCATAGCCAGGAGGTCATAAACAAGTGTTAGAATGAGCCTGATCGTAAGCAAGGGCCACAGTCCGTACCAGCTGCAATTTATCGGAGTGCGTTTTTTTACTTTGTGTAATGCCCATAATCGCCTTGCTGGACTGGCTTTTGGATTCTATCGATACCATCTGATTAATTCCCGCTGTTATCACATTTATCTTCGCTTCTCTTTTGTCTTTGTACCCCATTTTAATTTCTGTTGATCCCAGTCCCTGATCATCGGTTTGTATGTGTCCTGTTATTTCCCTGAATCTTTTCAGCTTTTTTTAGCCGCGTCCACAGCCTCCAAAACTTTTCATTTCTAAAGTCTTCAGCTCGAGCTGAATTGACTTCACAGTATTGTTTTCCAAATCCCAAAGCATGCCACTAGACATTTCTGAACGATGGCTTTCAGGGGTAGCTTAAGCATTACTAAGCGATGGCAGAGCCAGAGGTCAGTACGACCCGGTCGGACACCAAACTGTTTCCTTGTACATTAGTGGATTTGGCCCCAATAGATTTAACTGGTGCTGATGTCGTATCTCAGTGGTGTTCTGAAATTCTAATCGCCTGAATTGTTAGTCGCCAGGAATTCTATAGTCCCTAGGGAAAGGTCCGGTTATATTTTACTCGGGGTAACGTCTTATTTGAGACATACACACCTTCTCGCCTCACCCCTCCCCTCTCCTACCATCACCACACGTCACCACTTCATTTCAGAATTCGAAAATTTCCAATTTCACTTCGTGAATTTCTCTCTAGAACAAATATATTCTCTCTCTCTCTCTCTCTCTCTCTCTCTCTCTCTCTCTCTCTCTCTCTCTCTCTCTCTCTCTCTCTCTCTCTCTCTCTCTCTCTCTCTCTCTCTCTCTCGCTGCTTACAAAACAATGGACTATAACAGAAATTTGAATCAAATTAAAATGAAATTGATGCTAGTATCGTTGTAACAGGCCTGTGAAAGTATTTGACATACTTTTGCCATGTAGAAATAACCCATTATAGCAGGACAAACGTAGAAGAACAAAGAGCTCAGCGTAGGACGATAATTAGAAAGAGACAAGAAATCACGAAGACAAAAATAACTACTGTAACGTCAAAGTGTTGATAGGCTACTGGCTATATGTCTGCGCTTGCTGAAATGCAACCAAATGTTAAGTACTCATTAACTCAGTGTATGGTATTCATCTGTCCCATGCCTGATCATACCAAGCTTAAATTGCTGAGCTGTTAACACGGGCACATATTGGGAAATAAAATTTGTCACCAAACAGTGTCGATTTACATGATATGTCCAGCTCTTTTGGTAAAGAGGACGGGGGGGGGGGGGGGGGGGGGGGGGGGGGGGGGTTCTTGTTACCATCCCGACATACACATACCCTATCCCTGTGTTGTTAATTCTAATTCACGTCTTTAACTTTTTACCTGGCGAGATTTTGCTCTCGATAACACTAGCACAAAGACAGCACTCTGTGCTTAATTTTCATGCATTGGCAGGGATATTACAAATATGACACCAAACGTCGGCACAGCTGGTAGAATATGCTGCAAAATACCGGGTCTGTTAAAAGACAACGTAATCTATATACTTTAGTTCAATACTGCGTCATCCTCCTCACGTGCATGCTGGGCGCCACTGAACACCACCGTAATGACTCGGCAGCAGTGCAGTGTGTCCTCTGGTGGGTTGCCTCATGACAAAATTGACACTGACTGGTCCCTGTGGATTGCCGGTGTCAGGGTTGTGGTGGGACTGGACAGGCTGTGGCTGGCTGTTGATCGGGAACCAGAATGCGCGGCATGGGTGCAGTGCTACCGAAGTGGCACAGAAGACGAGACAGTGGAAACAAGAACAGGTCGTCATAGGGTGGCCCACCAGAGGAGACACAGAATTGCTGATAAATCATTTCGGTAGCGGTCAGAAGCACCTGTTCCAACAGGCAATGCGCACGAGACGACATGCTAATCCCCCCACCCACCATTCCCTCCCATCCCACTCCTTAACGACAATAGCAGAAGATGCATGAGTGAATTTCTCCCTCCGGGTATCTAGTGACTATGACCATGGTGATCTTGACGAAATTCGACACGACCTCGCCACGGGCAGCGACTTGGAACGGATATGAAAGCTAATGTCACCATGAGAGCATGGAAAGAAGGAAGTCATAATTTGAGACCCGCTTTGTTATGATCAGTGAGGATGAAGAGGATACCCATAGTCCTATGCAGCATCATTCTTGTCTCAGAGTACATGACGGATTATGTGCTCTATACTTTCCTTTATATCCCAGTGTCGGTGAGACCCAAGGGAGAACACGGTTATCATAAATATGAAATTGGCATGCACGAAGAGTAAGGTTGCGGGTTTGGTTTTGGAAGGGGGCGAGGCAGGAATGATGTTTGGAGAGAAGGTTCATAGGGTGAGGGCAGGCCTTCTTTCTTTTCACTTTTAATTAATATCTATGCAAGAATCAGCTGCTTACTAGCAATTTTGAGATAAATCTATAAATTGAGCTCAATGCGCGTTTTTGTTTCTTCTCGTTCTGTGGCCTTGACTGGTGTGATTGACCAAGAGGCTGTGCATGCTCTGATCATGTCGAATCGTACGTCTGTCGTAGTCGACACAGGTCATTACTTTGAAGATGATTGGGAGCAGCGTGCCCAATTGCTGGTGATCAGTTCGATGCGGGAATTGAAGATTTTCCGGTATGTTTGGTACAAGTAGTCTGTTGGCACTAAAGGAGAAAGAAGTGATAGCCTTTGACTTCCGAAGCCCACGCTTCGTCTCGGCTTTTGCTATCCTGCAGTGGTCATCAGAGGCAGCACTTCTCTCAATGCAACTTCACCAGATGAGGGGATCTAGCGCCACAGTTTCCCATGTGTATAGGCCAATGTCAAATCGCTTCAGTGAGGATTTGAGTGTGTCCTTTAAGCTTTTTTTTTCTGACCGCCCTGTGAAAGCTTACCTTCTGCCGGCTCACTGTAGAGTAGCCTCAAAGAAAGACGCATATCACCTCTCAGTATGTGCTCTTTTTCTGCAGAGTATAGATGCATTGCAGATAAGCTAAAGAAAGAACCTCTGTGTCTGGAACTAAGTCTTTCCAAGTGATCTTCAGTAGCTTTGTCAGGCAGTTCAAATGGAAACGAGTAAGCTTTAGGAGTGGCGCTTGTAAACGGTCCATGTCTCACAGGCGTGCAGTGGCGTTGTCAGTGGTCATCACACAACTATCTTGTACACCTTCAGCTTTAGGGCCAGTTTGATACCTCTCATCTCATAAAACACTTTCCTGTGACTGCCCAAAAGCTGCATTTGGCTTTGCAATGCCTTTACGTATGTCTTGCATCAATGTTCACAGATCTGGGAAGTATAGTATGGAAGTTTGTGAAGCTGTACACATCCTTTAGGGTTTCCTCATTGTCAGAAATGTCTGGTTCCACATACTGTATCTGTACAAAGTCTATTGGTTGCAGAGCTTGCTATTAGTCCTGAATCTGATCTTGATGCAACTTTCATTTCCGCAGAAGCCGTCGGACAGCATGAGTGAAAATCTTATGCTGAGTGGCATGCATACAAGGACAAAATACCTTGTCACCTGAGAGAAGCTTGATTATTGCGTTAATATTCGTACTCATACTCCGTTGACAGCTCTGCAGGTGAAGTGTTGACTCCGCCTTGGGACACGCGTGCAGTGGCTTAAGCATCAATGTAGAGGGACCTGTTTAAAATGTTGTTGAAGTGTTCTGTGCACCTGTGCAGAATTGCTTTATTACCAGCAATGAAACAGTTTCATCCATACTGAGTGGTAATGGAGTTTGAGAAGGACGGAAGGTCAGAGATGGTCTTGAGGGCATCGTGGAAGCGATTAGTGTTGTTGCTATCTGCTATTGCTGTATCCCGTCTTCCTTTCCGTTGTTCCAGTAGTCCTGCACCTCTCTGAGCTTTGCCCGCACCCTGCTTTCAGTGGATTTGTAGTCTGCCCTCTCGGAAGCAGAGGCGCTGTCTTCCCGACAGGCACCATGAATTATATACCTAACGAAAAGTAGTTTGAGGATTTTCTCATAATTGTATCAAGCTGTCAAGCCGGTTGCGGTGTTTGTGCATATTCTGGCTCAGATGAGTGAATTTGGTACTGTTCAACACGTCCCGGATCTCCACCTATTCCTCTTGTAGTGACTCAACGTCTTGTCAAAGCCCTTACAGAGTTTCTATTCAGCAGAATGCCTTTCCAGTTTTCTTACGTGCAGTCGCATGTTTGCTTCTTTTTCCTGTAGGGCACCGCCTAAGCTAAAAGCTCATGTCAAATTTGGTGAGAATGAGTCTGTAGTTCGTCCAGTTGTCTGCACTGCATTATTATGGCCTTTGTCACTCTGACATCCTGCCTATCACTTCTCCTGATAATGACGGTAATCATTGAGGTGGCAATACTTGCTGCAATGATGCAAGCATGACGTCTTGTTACGTCTGAGTAGGTGTAAGGTCATGTGTGTGACCTTTGCTGTTGCTCGTACCGATTCCATTTCTTTCAGTATATATCTTCTACATCT
>CM031603.1:48889082-48896582 GCA_018398815.1 Conus ventricosus | reverse complement strand
ACAACAAACACGACAGTAACAACAACAGTAACAACGGTAAGAACAACGAGAACAAATTGCAAGACCAGCAACAACAAGAAATGAAAAACAGCCAAAATATCATCAGCCAAACAGGCGGTAGAGAAAAGTTAGTTGACTACACTGAGGTTGAAATGGCGTGCAGTTTGGGAACCTGCATTACACTACACTGGCGCCACTAGAATAACACGCTCAGATGGGCTGTAAGAATGGTCAGTACTGCAATGCAGAAAATCACTCCAAAATGGGATAATGATCATTATCATTAAGTCCAAATCACAGGACGACCACTCGTTAATGAATAATGTATTCGTTCTTGAAAGCCACCACTTCGAGGACACATCAACAGGGGTGGGCGGGTCCGCCTGGAAATCACGTCCACCTCTGTCCTGTTCAGTGTGAAAGCCATGGCAGTCTTCAGTTTCCCGTGAGACCAGCTGCGTGGAATGGAAGAGCGGAAATTAGCCTTGTTTAGCTGGCCTTGCCCTGTGTCGCTGGACGAATCGGTCCGTACGTCACGTCATGTGAACGTTTATTAGTGCCATAGTCCGGTGACTTGCACTGTAAGGCTTATCCCAATTTGGTTTTTTCCCTCAGCGTTAATGTGGAGTCCGTGATCAAGACCAAGTGCACAGAAGCGCGTGCGCGCGCGCGCGCACACACACACACACACACACACACACACACACACACACACACACACACACACACACACACACACACACATATATATATATATATGTAACTACATGTCTTCACCATCACGTTGTTGTGGAACCCGGATACTTCTGTAGCAACATGTTTTTGCCATCACTTGCTGTGGATTCTGAACTCTCCTCCTGTAGCAACATGTTTTCACCATCGTTTGTTGTGGAGCCTGGATACTTCTCATGTAAAGACACACTTTCGCTGTCATTTGTTGTGGATTCGGAATATTTTTCCTGTAACAACATGTTTTCGCCATCATTTGCTGTGGATCGTGGATACTTCTCCTGTAACAACATGTTTTCTCCGTCATTTTGCAGCAGAGCCTGAATACTTATCTGAAACAAAATATTTTCATCGTCATTATGTTGTGGAGGCCGAATACTTCTGTAACATGATTTGGCCATCATTTTGTCACGAAGCCTGATTACTTCTCCAGTAACAACATGCTTCACAATCATTTTGTGGCGGAGTCTGATTGCTTCTCCGTCCTGGATGACCTGAACGACGTGTTTATAACCCCCCCTCCCCACCCTCTTTTCTTTTATTATTATTTTTTTCCTTGGGTGTAGGGAGTGGGGTTAGGGTGCGGGGTGGGGAGGCTATCCTGAAAACAGACACATATTATAAAGTTATGAGGATGATTTAACAAAACAATATCACTGTCTCTCTGTCTCTGTCTCTCTCTCCCTCTCTTTCCCAAACACACACACACACACACACACACACACACACACACACACACACACCCGCGCGCGCGCACGAACGCACGCACGCACGCACGCACGCACGCACGCACGCACAAACACACACACACACACACACACACACACACACACACACACACACACACACACACACACACACACACACACACACACACTTCATGTAAGGTCAATGACCTCCTTGATCTACTTAATGGTTTTAAAACAAAATTTACAAATGACATAAAATATAGCTGTGGCGAAAAAGATACCAAATATGCAGAAACTACTAAGATGTGAACCGTTTCTTTTAAAAAAAGACTTTTCTTGCTTTAGCAACACACCCCCACCCCCACCCCGCATCTCGGAAAACATTATTTAAAGTGAAAAAAAAATCGAATCACATAATATGCAAAACTATATGGAGAGCGTCCAATGGACCACTTTGTCAGTTCTTGAGCACTGTCAATCATATTTGGATAGGTAGTACGATGCAGGTCAATTAATTCGTAGAGGGACAAAATGTTAAACAAATTTAAAGATAAATACCAACTGAACTATGTGACAAACTTTTGCAAATTGTGTAAAGATAAAACCAGTCATTTAATACTCTAGATAGAGACAGGGAACCGGATCCATCAGATGAAGTATCGTCACCAGTTTTGCTAATAACCTCCTTTGCTCTTGGACAGTAAATTAATAGATGTTCAACTCCAACTCTTTCTCCACACATACATGTAACATTTTTGCTGAATTTTGTTCGAAGTGAATTCAAACGCATTTTGTGCATTAAGCTTTGTATTTCTCTAGGTATGGAGGCAAGGTCGGGTCTTGATGAGGCCAACAGATTTTTTCCAGAATAGGGTTTAATACAGTTGTGGTAATAGTTAATTTCTGAGTTCTCTAATACATTTCTAAAAAATTTTACTGGACGCTTCATTTATTAAAGAATAGCATTCACTTAAATCTAAGCGTATGTCAAGTGGTATTGATCCTTCGACATTGTATGTGTGTATGTGTGTGTGTGTGTGTGTGTGTGTGTGTGTGTGTGTGTGTGTGTGTGTGTGTGTGTGTGTGTGTGTGTGTGTGTGCGTGCGTGCGTGCGTGCGTGCGTGCGTGCGTGTGTGTGTGTGTGTGTGTGTGTGTGTGTGTGTGTGTGTGTGTGTGTGTGTGTGTGTGTGTGTGTGCCCCGTCTCTCCCTCCCTCCCTCTCTCTCTCTCTCTCTCTCTCCCTCTCTCTCTCTCTCTCCCCCTCTCTTTCTCTCTCTCTCTGTGAGTGTGGGTGGTGTAAAGAGATGTAGAATTATCTTTATTCTGCTGGCCTAAAGGACCAGATGGTAAATAAACATAAAACTGAACTACAAGAAATGCAAACGAATGTAATACGAGTCGTTTAAGGAAATAATATGCCGACAAGATCTATTATACCTTCAAAATTTAAGTCAGAAAAAAATAAACAAGCAAGGTACAACAAACCTCACTGACATACGAAGGAACAAATAAGAGAGAAGTCAGGAGATTCACAAGCATTCCTGTCATGATTTCTTTCATAAAGAGTGTCCAGTTGCACCATTTTCTTATCATGTTCAAAACGAAGGTACACCGCCCGCGCATAGATACGCACATGGACAGACGGACAGGCAGCCAGACGGACATGCCTCTCTCCGTCTGTCTGTCTGTCTCTCCCCTCTCTCTCTCTCTCCCTCTCTCTTTCTGTCTCTGTGAGTGAGTGTGTGTGTGTGTGTGTGTGTATGTGTGCATGTGTGTGTGTGTGTGTGTGTGTGTGTGTGTGTGTGTGTGTGTGTGTGTGTGTGTGTGTGTGTGTGTGTGTGTGTGTGTGTGTGTGTGTGTGTGTGTGCAACGTATGTTAAAACATAGGTTCTATCTACGTATCGAACAACTTCCAGAACAGAGGAGGATCAATTGTGTTAAATTTGCTCATACATCTTAAAAATTTAATACCTATTCCACCTTTCTTCTCTTTTCTACATGTTTCAAACTGTCCAGCATTCAAACTTAGCAGTGTCGTAAATACCATTCTCAAATGTGCACTGGTTACCTTCACTTCGGTGTTATTGACACCCATATTTCTCGGTGGGTTAAATAACCATTCATATGAAAAACTAAAATATTTGTTTTGTCTAAATTAACAGTTAACTGCAGGTTTATCTGCTTCACCTTTCAATACATCCAGCTGGTGCTGTTAGTCAATAGCAGTACTCGAAAGCAAAATCACATCATCGGCAAAGTGAAAGGAATCTTGAGATGGAGAAAATGCACCCTTTAGCTATTACATGATTCATGAATATATCGCTGCATTCACAATGGCATAATTATGGTGATTCTGAAAGATATCCTCTTTATATTCAAGCTTTCAGAAAATGTAGTGAATTCTGCTTAAAACTTACACAGTTACCAGTAAGCAGGTTATGTAAGCAATATGCTTCGTGAACAGAACGAATTAGGAAAAATGATAACTGAGTTAGAAACGTAAAGCGATTTCTAACTACAAACGGTTTTGGCATTGAATGGCCCAGTCAAGGGGTTGGAGACGAAAGGATATTTATGTCAGAATTTAAAGACCGTCTAATATCATTTTGTTACCAACAAAACTGGCATTCCAAAATGGAAGAGGATGTGAGGTACTCTTGGTTCGATTCCTTTAAAAGTAGTTCAGAGCCAGAAACATTCTTAGATACAGTTACCCACAAATGGGATAGAGACTCGCTGGCTAGATTTAGGCTAATTACACATTTCACAGCAGACCACTACTATTAGGGACAAAATACATATACAAGGGTACACCTTCTGTTTTGCTGCATATTTAAACTGATACGCCTGTTCCTTTCTGCTGATTTTTAACCAGAAAATGATAAATGAGAGATATGTTTACCCTTGGCTTTATCAATGATTGTAATTCTATCATGATGAATGAATGTTGTGGTCACTGATTTTATCGGTGCATTGTCACTAATTGATTGATGCCCTAATAATTTTGATTTCTTGAAACACTATACCTACACGGTGATAAATGTGTGTCCTGATTACTTTTGATTATGTTCATGTATTGTCGCTCTTTATACAAATCTACATAGTAAGGATTAGCACAGACTTTTTTGGATTTAAGAAAAATAAAAATACTCGCTCTCTCTCTCTCTCTCTCTCTCTCTCTCTCTCTCTCTCTCTCTCTCTCTCTCTCTCTCTCTCTCTCTGTGTGTGTGTGTATTTATGGCTGCTTATTGATGTAACATCACTTGGTTAATAATTCTAGTCTTGTGTGGTGTATGTTTAGTTAAAGAAAGTGGGGGGAGGGGGAGGAGGATTATGATGGCATCTCTCTCTCTCTCTCTCTCTCTCTCTCTCTCTCTCTCTCTCTCTCTCTCTTTCACACACATACACACACAACACACACACACACACACACACACACACACACACACACACACGCACACACACACACACACACACACACACACACATACACACACACACACACACACACACACACACACACACACACACACACACACACACACACACACACACACACACGCACATGCACACGCACACATACACACATCATGATAAATACGTGTTATGATTATTGACGCTAGGAATTCATGTCGCTAAGTGACAACTGATAATAATTCTGTTCGTCCTCGTCCTGCTTTGTAACCACATCATGAAAATGTAAAAAAAAAAAAAAAATGTTGATATTGTTGATGCATTGTAGTTGTCTAATTATCATCCTTCGCAGCTTGCTGTATGTTAATATTTCACAAAAGGTCTCTCTCTCTCTCTCTCTCACTCTCTCTCTCTCTCTCTCTCTCTCTCTCTCTCTCTCTCTCTCTCTCTCTCTCTCTCTCTCTCTCTCTAACAGAAGGATCGCTTATTCTGTCTGTGTGTTATGAGTTTCTTTTTTTTTCCTTTGTAATCGATTTCTATATTCTTGTTTGTTGTTTGAATTATTTTGTTATTCTTTTTTTTAACTTTAAATTCATCTACGCCTCAGTGTTAATGGAAGAACAGCTCATCAACTTTTTAAAGCATTTGCGAAGTTATGTGTGTTTGTTTAAAGTTTTGTAAATTTTAGTTGCTAGTCATGCTTAGTTAGTCCCTTAACGGGGCAAGGGCCGGATGAAAAAATACATGTGTTTGCTTATCTGATACCATCATCATCATCATCATCATCAAAGATTATCATCTCTCTCTCTCTCTCTCTCTCTCTCTCTCTCTCTCTCTCTCTCTCTCTCTCTCTCTCTCTCTCTCTCTCTGCCATCGGCAGATATAATTGCTTGAGAACCTGCGCTCTGGAGCATTGTGCAGTTGTATAATAAATGTGGGATTTTTGTGCCCTTGCATGTAATAATATTAACAGCTCAGTTAGGAAGGAGTGATCGGAAATATTTATAATCTGATTATATCTTATCTTTTCGTCCATGGTAAAAAGATGTGATGATTCCGAAAGTTTCAGAGATTTCAAAGGGTGACACCCCCCCCCCCCCCCCGCCCCCTTCCCTCTCCCTCCCTTTCTTTCTTTTGTTTTCTCTTGAAATGATCTTGAACAATATCGTATAGACCAATGTAGGTCTTTGAGCATTGATTCGAAACTCCATGATTCACATTTATTACATAACGTAAGTTTATTTTGATTTCTGTAGACTGTTGGCACAGTTTCCCTTGGGGCAGACACATAAGATGCTTAAAATGATTCATATTACACTGTATGTGTAATGTAATTTTCTTAAATTTCTTAAAATATAGGGTACGAAAAATGGGCGTTAGTTGTGTTTGATCGTTGTAAAAATCCCAAGCGGGAGTATGAAATGTTAGAGAATGTAAATATATTGAAATACTTGAGAATTAATATCAGCAGATCTGGCAAAATTAAAAAACAAACAAACAAACAAACAAAAAACACACGAAAGAATGATAAAGCAAAAGTGGCTTTGCTTCAGCTGGTGTACTTAGGTCACAATCAAAAACTAGGGCGACCTGCCGATGTTGTGTCTAATTTCTTCCGGTCAATGAATTTAACGTTTTTTGGGTTTGTTTTGTATGGGTATAAAATATGCGTCACAGAATGCACACAAAAAAAAAAGAGAGAGAAAAAAAGACCATTGCAGTTTGAAGATCTCAAGCATTGGCTTTATGTGAACCGATGTGTAGTAAGAGAACTGATCTGTTCAGAGTTGGTTATGTAGCCAGTTTCCGTGCAACTCAATAAATCATCGAACGATTAGATTTTAGGCATTGACAGCATCATCTCCAACTGGCGGCTTCATCTTCGACTATGACTCTTTTGTTGTTTTGTTGTTGTTGTTGTTGTTGTTTAGATCAACATACAACACAAAAAGTATTGACAAATTCACGTGTTTTAAGTCTGTATAATAAGCATGCCCAATATAATAGGAACACGCTGCCTCAACTTTGTAATGGGGTTCTTATACTGAGTCTCTCATGGAATCATTTTTTTAGCAAATGCGAGCAATTTCACTTGTGTTTCCAATAAAGTTTTGACTATTCGTTGTGATATTGCATTTGTGTCGGAGGTTAAACAGTTTTTGATGGCTGATAAAACAAGAAATATGAACATGAAAGGCGGAAAGAAACAAAAAACAAACAAACATGCTCCATGTACGACTACTCTTATCAAATTCGACATAAATGTATGGCACATTATCAATCTTTTACATTCTATTTTGTGTGGTTCTGAATACCGTTTTACAGTCAAAAGAAAGAATTTCATAATCTAAGATACCCCATGATTTGATAAAATCTAAAACATGTTGGCCTGTGACTGCAGACTTCTGCTGAATTGCATCAGATAATTTTAAGGTAAAATACAATTGGAAGTTATGTCTCGAAACAGACCATGTTGCAACCAAATAAAATAAAACTGGAAGTTGTGTCTTGAAACAGACCATGTTGCAACCAAATAAAATAAAATTGGAAATTACGTCTTGAAACAGACCATGTTGCAACCAAATAAAATAAAATTTGAAGTTACGTCTTGAAACAGACCATGCTGCAACAAAACAACATAGAATTTGAAGTTACGTCTTGAAACAGGC
>CM031603.1:48879082-48881582 GCA_018398815.1 Conus ventricosus | reverse complement strand
GCAAACGGGCAGTAGCCTGTCAGATGTAATGTATGTAAAGTGGGGGGGGGGGGGGGGCGCAGAAAACATAAGCAAATACACACCCCACACACACACACACACCACACACACACACACAGAGAGTGAGGGGAGAGGGGAGAGAAAGGGAGAGAAGAGAAAAGAGAGGGGAGAGAGAGGGGAGAGAGAGAGAAATTGTTGCTGTATGGAACAAAAGAAGGGGAATTATGTTATTGTTAGAAGGACAGTGTTCATAAAGGTTCGCATCAAGATATAAGTTTAAAAAAATATGTTTTTATTGTATGACACTGAACGAAGACGAAAAGTTATTCCACCAACTATACCGTCAAAGTAAATGAGGCAGCTTTTTAAACGAATCATTTATAGGCATTCCTTGATCCTTGTTCGTTTGTATTGCGGATCAAATTCGTTTTGAATGTTCAGAGCGGGTGGGACACAATGACACATTATCTTAAACATAAAAAAAATGCTTTGTCATGAATGAGTCTCCAGTTCAGAGGCAATATATCAAACGTTTTTAAAAACTAGAATGAGTTAGGGATGAAGATTTCAAGAACATGAATGTTACAACCCCGTTTATGAAGATTTAACAGCGCTTTTAATGCGTGATCATTGGCCAAATCCTTGAAATGAAGCATAATTGAGCTTCAATGGGGGAAATGCACAAAGCCGCTTATGATAACGCTGGTCTGAAGAAATTGTTTTAGCGCTGAAAGCTGATTATTCTTATGCGCGAGGGAATCGTGTCATTGGATGACCACAAGAAATCATTGTTTACAATAACTTAGAGAAAATTGTGATGAGTAACTTCCTCGACCACCACATCGTTAAGAAACAGAGCCAGATTACATGGGAGACCTTGACGTTTTGTTTCATAGTTATTCTTGAGTATTTTGTTTTCTAAGGATAGAAACACCGCTCATTACTTAACTTGTTTACACTTTCTGTTCAAGCAGCAAACACGTTACCTTTTATGATGAGTATTATAGTGATGTCATCACACACACACACACACACACACACACACACACAGAGAGAGAGAGAGAGAGAGAGGAGAGAGAGATGAGGGGAGAGAGAAGAGAGAGAGAGAGGAGAGAGAGAGAGAGAGAGATGAATTCTCACACATGCACACACACACACACACACATACGTGAGGGCCTGCACACACACACCACCACACACACACACACACACACACACACACACACACACCACACACACACACTTGCACCATAGCCTTCGCTCGCACGAGCGTACAATAAATTTTGCTCTACAAAATATAAGTCGCCTGAATTTGCCGACTCGAATATCAAGAAGACGGAAAAAAGTAGGTTAGTGGGAATCTTGAAACATATGACCAGACAGCGCTCGAGTGATATGACGTGTGGGCCAATCCACGTTCAGAGCAATGCAGCAGTGCAGACCAAACGAGGCTAATTTCCGCTCTTCTGATTCATTAGGTTGATGAGGATAGGAAGACCGTCATGGCCGTCTCGCTCAGTAGGGACACACAGGCAGATGTGATTTCAATGTGTTATCTGAATTCTATCCTTGTGTTCGTGGAACGGGCGGAAGAAAGGAAACTAAGACGTCATCACACAGAGAACGGGTCTCACGTTCTCAGGAAGCCTTATATGTAGAATTGAGTCCTCCTTGGTGTAACATCGAACTTTGGTTTGAATTTTAATCAGGGCGTTTATTATCTTCTTGTTCCTTTGATTTCTTTCTTCTTTTTTGTTTGTTGTTGTTGTATTTTTCCCTTCTTTTATCTTTTTACACTTTTGCTCTTATGTTCTTTTGTTCAACTCTTAATCTCTCTCCTGAATATGTGTGTGTGTGTGTGTGTGTGTGTGTGTGTGTGTGTGTGTGTGTGTGTGTGTGTGTGTGTGTGTGTGTGTGTGTGTGAGTCAAAACATTTTCTTAACAAATCTACATAAGTCTCTGCATGTCTCTCTGTCCATCTGTCTGTCTGCCTGTCTGTCTGTCTCTCTCTGCTCTACTTTCTCTTTTCTTTTGTCACCCTGTATCTCTTTGTCCATACCTTCTCTCTCTCTCTCTCTCTCTCTCTCTCTCTCTCTCTCTCTCTCTCTCTCTCTCTCTCTCTCTCTGTCATTACCCCTCTCTCTCTTGTTCTCTCTCTTGTCCTCTGTCATAGTGACAGTTACCCCTGGATCAATGTCCTGATGTCTGAGTTCAGGCTAAAGTGTCTTATCATTAGGACAGACAAACGGATAGTAGCCTGTCAAATGTGACGCCTATACACGGGAGGGGTTAGCTTCTGATAACGTAAAGCAGAACAAGAGAGAAAGAAGAGAGAGAGAGAGAGAGAGAGAGAGAGAGAGAGAGAGAGAGAGAGAGAGAAGAGAGAGAGAGAGAGGGGGGGGGGATCTCTCTCTCTCTCTCTCTCTCTCTCTCTCTCTCTCTCTCTGGTTTACACAACGAAGGACACCCCGATTTACATAAACGGACATCGACAAGTTCA
>CM031603.1:48871582-48874082 GCA_018398815.1 Conus ventricosus | reverse complement strand
CTGTTGGTGACTGAGCAGCTGCACTGGGTAGCTTCTTCTTCATCATCTGTCTGTTGGTGACTGAGCAGCTGCACTGGGTAGCTTCTTCTTCATCATCTGTCTGTTGGTGACTGAGCAGCTGCACTGGGTAGCTTACGGAAAGGCTCATAGACATCATGCTGACATTGTACTTGGGATTTGAAAAAAAATCATCTCTGGTAGCCAGGCTTGATTCATTCAACACAGTTCCACTAAAAGACCAGATTGAATTAGATACTCTATGAATAGAAAATTGACCCCAAGACAAGAAGCACACCAATGCAGTTTGGAAAACCGTAGGAAGCTTTTGATGAGGTGTGCAATTATTATCACATGTAAAAATGACCCACAGCTAGAACATCTGACCAGCCAATCATTTGTCAGCGGAAAGTCACGACTGCGAAACATAATTATTATTTTGGAGTAAGAAGAAGACTATGAAGAAATACGTCCCACAAGGTGGTGCACTCTTTTTCTTTTCTTTTTTATCATTTCCAGGAATGACATCGCTTTTTAGATGTGATTCTACTGGAACGGAACAGATCTTTTCAAGATAGTTTGGGGCACGCCCATACACATGCATCCCCACAGAGGAGGCTGTCAGGAACGGAGATGATGGAATTGTTTTCATCACACTGGAAGATGGAACATCGATCCGCCAAGCTATCCTTACTAGAAATTTCTCCATGAACTACAAGGCTGAAGCGGATGCATTGAAAACTGCAACACGAACGCTGTTTGCCACGTGGGAGGTAGTTAACCACTTGACTGTAGTCTTCCTAGATGCGTTCTCTGTATTACACATCATTCAGAACGGCTCAGAACATGGGACTGAATGCCCTTGCCATCGCCTGGGTTACCGTACAGCAGTCAAGCACAGACTCATCCAGTGGTTTCCGTCACGATGGAATATCCAGGTCAGCGGCAAGGCTGGCGTCTTCCATGACCCAGTGACTCAATCAAAACATCATATCTTATGAACGGATAGAGCTATGCTTACGAAATCTTAGGCGTTTGTCAACGATCTTAATAACCGTTGGTCCTAGAAATTTCATGTATGGGCACAATAAATCATCAGCGTAATTAGTCGCGGTTCCCCAGGACCTATACATTTTAATGGGTCAGCCATCAGGTGAGTAATAAACTGCTGAACAGCCCTTTGTCAGGTGTGGGTCTTACAAGACTCGCGCGATCTGAATGGAGTTAAGCACTAGGAAAAGCATCCACAAGATGTGTGGGTCTTGGGCCACCCGCACGATCGGGTCTGTATAGTCAAAAACGACATACGGTAAAGGTTAAGAAGACTAACAAGTCACCTTTGAAGAGGTGAAAACAATAGCGAGGGAAAAGGAGGGAGAAAAATAATGACCTTTCGCTCCACACCTTGGCTACAACTACAAAGATGCATGCTGCCTACGACCCAGAGAAGAAGAACAAGGGGATCATTTGTGAGACTGAGGAGAATGCAGCGCAGACTCAGACAACATGATTATGTTCACAACGTTTTACAGTGTGCATTTGCAGACCACCCCCGTGACAGTTAAACACACGTCCTCCAGGAATATCCTACACATCAGACCCTCAGCGCAGAAACCTGGCCCGCTGACGTGCCGATAGAGGAAATTGTATGACTCCCAAAAGATTTTCCCCCTATACTGCAGCTTTTGTCAGGGCCTCCGGAGTTGCTATCGGAAAGTATGACGAAGAAGAAGTGTCTCCTCTAAATATCTCTCCGATTTTTCTGTCTCTGTTCCTCTCACTTCCCTTTAATGCATGTAACTGCGCATTGCGCGCGCGCGTGCGCGTGTGTATGTGTGTGTGCGTGCGTGCGTGCGTGCGTGCGTACATGCAAGCGTGCGTGCGTGCGTACGTGTGTGTGTGTGTGTGTGTGTGTGTGTGTGTGTGTGTGTGTGTGTGTGTGTGTGTGTGTGTGTGTGTGTGTGTTTGCGCGCGCGTGTGCGTGTGTGTACAACTACATATTTTGTACATATGCCACTGCATTCCTCTGTATGTGTGGTTGATTCTCTGTGTCTGTCCACCCTTTTCTTTCTCTGACACCCCCCCCCCCACCCCCGCCACTCTCTATCCCTCTCTCTCTCTCTCTCACACATTGCCAAAATGCCGCTATGCCCAAGATCAGAGTCCTGTCTGGGCTTAGGGTAATGAGTCTTGTCATTAGGACAGACAAACGGATAGTGACCTGTCACATGTGATGGATATACAGGGGAAAAAAGCCGCCGATAACATTGAGCATAAACAACGAGAGAGTGAGAGAGACTGAGGAAGAAAAAAGAAAGAAAGAAAGAAAGAAAGAAAGAAGGAAAGAAAGAAAGAAAGAAGGAAAGAAAGAAGGAAGGAAGAAAGAACGAAAGAAAGAGAGAGAAAGAGACAGACAGACAGACAGACAGACAGACAGACAGACAGACAGACAGGCAGGCAGGCAGACAGACACAGACAGACAGAGAAAACCACGGAGTACAAC
>CM031603.1:48826874-48849374 GCA_018398815.1 Conus ventricosus | reverse complement strand
CTGATTTTATGAACATGTGCTTCGTTCACATGAAATCGGCGAGATTTTGTCCCAAATGGATCACCATCCTTCAATTGCTATGGAACAATTCAAATTCAATTGGAAACAATAAGCATGGTAATAAGTGGAACATTAGCTCTCTGGATTTACACAGGGTCAAAGTCTCGATTACTGGGTCTCTGTGTCCTCACTGCCATTGCCAAATGGTTGATGGACGCTTAGAGTGTGTGTTTCCGTGGCTGCGATTAGCCAGTGGTTTATGTCCCTCCATGTCAAGCATTGTTCTCTCTCTTTCTCTTCCTCTCATGCAGAGAGAGAGAGAGAGAGAGAGAGAGAGAGAGAGAGAGAGAGAGAGAGAGAGAGAGAGAGAGAGAGAGAGAGAGGAGAGAGAGAAATCAACATTCAATGTTTGAACGCATTTTATGGCAGTCATATACAGGCGGAAAGGACATCCATTTCCTGAATCACCATCATTCTTCGTACGCCCAAACACCAGAACTGCGCAATATTGACTGGAAACAACAGCCCTGCTAGAAAGGAACTGAGTTCCCTGGATGTCGACACTTACACACTTCTTAAAATCCTGTGGGTTCTCCGGAGAGGGTCTGATTCTTCCCTTTTTCATTTTGCCCTAGCAGGGCGAATTGACGTACTGTAGCAGACAATTACAGCGTGGTATTTCGCCTTGACAATCGATTCAGTTGACACTCTGTATTTCTGTACAATTCGACTTTTTTTTTAAAGGAAAAAAATGGTTTGCAATTATCTTTGATCATTATGTAAGGGAGAAAAATCAATTGTAGGCATGCTTGGTTGTGTGCATGTGTGTGTGCATGTGTGTGTGTGTGTGTGTGTGTGTGTGAGAGAGAGAGAGAGAGAGAGAGAGAGGAGAGAGAGAGAGAGAAGAGAGAGAGAGAGAGAGAGAGAGAGAGAGAGAGAGAGAGAGCATGCGCTGCTCTGCCATGAACGTTTGTGTAATGCACTGTTCATATGTGCTTTTAACCATCGCCGTGTGTCCACCTGGCCACTTTGAGTATGAAATTATTTAATTGGTTGCAGGTCTGGAATGGTTGTTGTGTGAGGGAGTGAAAGGAAATCTTTCTCCAGGCAGATGTAGGTTGACACGTAGTTGTGGAGTGTTTGGGGCGGACAGGTTGTATAGCCATAGCGATTTGTAAAAATCACGTCGTGTGATGTATGCGGAAGTAATATCATATCGGGCCGTATAAGGTAAGGAGGAGTGAGATGACGTAGTAAGTTCAGGAGGTTAGAGGGGGCCAATCAGCGCCGTTGTTTATGGGTAGGTTCCTGTCTGAACATAAATCAAATGGTGAAGTTGTTTGTTGTGGAATTAACTCGTCACTTGTGTTCAGGGCACCTATTGCCTAACTTTGGCTGCCTGAGCAAGTCCCAGCGTTTGGGCTGGTGTGTAGTGTGTAGGCTGATAGTCAGCTACTGATGTGAATGCCCTCATAGGGTCTGGTGCCCATGGTATTCCTGGTGATCAGTGTCTCGGTGCGCTGACTGTGAAGGCAGTTCAGAATTTCGTCTTGTACAGGTCTGGTTGGCCCATCCCTGGGTGCTTCGCTGGAGTCTCCGCCCATCTCTGGGTGCTTCGCTGGAGTCTCCGCCCATCTCTGGGTGCTTCGCTGGAGTCTCCGCCCATCTCTGGGTGCTTCACTGGAGTCTCCGCCCATCTCTGGGTGCTTCGCTGGAGTCTCCCCCATCTCTGTGTTTTGCCAGGGTCTCCGGCCATCTCTGCACTTCGCTGGGATCTCAGCCTATCTCTGCACTTCGCTGGGATCTCCGCCCATCTCTCCACTTCGCTGGGATCTTCGCCCATCTCTCCACTTCGCTGGGATCTTCGCCCATCTCTGCACTTCGCTGGGATCTCCGCCATCTCTGCACTTCGCTGGAGTCTCCCTATCTCTGTGTTTCGCTGGGATCTCCGCCCATCTCTCCACTTCGCTGGGATCTCCGCCCATCTCTGCACTTCGCTGGGATCTCCGCCCATCTCTGCACTTCGCTGGGATCTCCGCCCATCTCTGCACTTCGCTGGAGTCTTCCCCATCTCTGTGTTTCGCCGATGAATGGCTGTGTTGTGTTCTGGAATGTGCATCGATGACGAAAGAATGACGTTTACAGTGTGGGAACAGTTCTGAGTCAGGAGTCTTCGAACTTTACTGCACAACATTTATGTGACGTCGGACATGAGACAATTGCATACTATTGGATGACATTTGAATCGTGTGTGAGGATGAATGAGTGAGAGAGACAATAAGAAAGGAAGGATGTGGTGTTGTGTGTGTAGGTGGTTACAGTCAGGATTATTGAATGTTCGTGCTTCACCGTTGGGTTATGTGTTTGGTGTAGTAGGAAACCAATGTGATGGATCATGCGCCAACTAGAGTAAGGGTGTTAGACTGGAAGGAGTTGTGAGTACCTATGTGTTAAGGTTAGTAAAAGTGAATGTGCAAAGTGTTGTGTGTGTGTGTGGTATTCTTGTGATTGCACTTGTCAGTAGAGTAGGATCCGGTGGGAGGGGATTTATTCGTCCGGTCAGCGACTGTGACATTCTGTTACTTTATAATGATTCTTTTGGCAGCACAGCTTGGAAAGAATCAATGAAATTAGAGAATCATAGATGACGTGGATCGGACTGCCGCGCATGTCCCCCCCCCCCCCCCCCCCCGCGTCCCCCCATCCTCTTCTACCCTTTTCTCTGCGGGGTTCATGGTTGATTATGAAAACGTATTAAAGACATAATTGTACCCCCTCCCCCCCTTTTTTTTTGGTCCTATTATCTTCCCTTCCTCTCCTCTTCCCTTCAACTGCAGTCATACTTTTCTTTTGTGGACACCGTAGAGGTCACTAGTCTTAGTACACACACATGTCCTCACACTACATGTCTACCCTTCCCCCACCCCCACCCCCACCCCCGTCTTCCCTACAACCTCTCGGCCTCTTTCCTCCTCCTCCTCTATCCAGCCATTCCCTTAATTTTGAGAGCATTAACGTTGCTCAATGAAACTTAGGATCCTTAGAAATGGTATTGTCTTCCCTTTTCCTTCAATATATTTTTTTTCACCTCCTTCCACAACAACCCCCTCTTTCCTACTTCCCTGACAAACGTATCGACCTCTGCACCACAGGAGGGGATTTCTGAAATAAATCAAAAGGAAAGGAAAGAGGTCATGTGCAGGGCAATGGGGGGATAGGGTGGTGGTGGAGGGTATGTGATGGGGGGGGGGGGGGGGGAGAACGGGGAATCGTGGGTGAAGGTGAGCAGTTAAAGCAGACAAAGAGAGTCACAGACGCTGTGAGACAATATGGATTTTATTCAATCAAACTTTATCTACAGGAAATCGGTAAGATTTTGTCCCCAGTTCACTGCACCGTCCTCCAATTATCTGAGGAAAAAAATCAACTCAATTGTGAACAATAACCATGGTAATAAGGGAGAAATTGGTTCTCTGGATTTACACGGGGGTCAAAGCTTTGATTAAGTGCTTGATGGACGTTTAGATTGTGTGTTTCCTTGGCTACAATTAGCCAATGGTTTATGTCTCTCCGTGTCAAACATTGCTCTCTCTCTCTCTCTCTCTCTCTCTCTCCTCTCTCTCTCTCTCTGCTGAGAGAAGAGAGAGAGAGAGAGGAGAGAGAGAGAGAGAGTATTAACACCCACTGCTTAAACATATCTTTTAGTCATATACAGTTTTCTTTGGTTAATCACCATCCTTCTTTGAAAGCCTAAACACCAGACTGCACGACATCGACTTGAAGCATCAGCCCTTAAAATGAAATTACCACAAACAAGACTGTGTAAGCAGGCATATAAATGCTATTACAACAACATGAGAATGGGAAGTTTAACTGGGTGTCCAAAGTAAGGAAATTCCTGACAGAAAACGGGTTTGGTGTTGTTTGGGTAAGTCAAGAAGTAGGGAACGATAAGCTGTTTTATTTCCGAATTGAAAGATAGACTGGTGTGTATGTTTCAACAAAATTGGCATTCTGATATGGAAGGAAATGATAAATATGAAATGTTCCTTTCATTTAACAGCAACCTGCAAGCTGAAAAGTACCTATCAGTAGTAACAGGTAATGGCATAGAACTGTACTCGCACGTTTTCGAACCAGAACCTTGGGTCCTACAGGCAAACAAGGTATGGTTCATGCCCGGCACAACAGCAATCAATAACTGTCCAGTATGCAAGTTGAATGACAATGAAGACGAGTGTCACTTTTTATTCCACTGCGAAGCTTACAGACAAATACGCGAAAAATGTTGCTTGTTTCAGTTGCCTGCTGCGAAAAACCACAATCTAGCCCGTGTGCTGACACTGGAAAATGAGATGTTAATCAGATCTCTAGCAAAATACATTGCCGAAGCATGCAGAGTTAGAAAAAACACGCTGATTTGATTTTCTGTTAGGTAAACTTCTTCCTTATTCAGTGCCCGGTGTTTATTGATTATACCATTGGTTATGAGATTATGAATGTAACTAACTTGAATGTACATGTGTGTGTGTGTGTGGTGTGTGTGTGTGTGTGTGTGTGTGTGTGTGTGTGTGTGTGTGTGTATGCATATGAGTATGTCGTAGGCACGTATATGCATGTGTGTAGTATGTAGGATATTGACATGAAGCTGTACCTACATATATAAAATGGTTATAGTTGTTTAAAGTTAGTCGCTATACATGTCTTAGATCCTTTTCATGGTGAATACGCCCCCATGTCATGATGGCTGTACTGCTATTGACATTAAAATATCAATGAATCAATGAATGAATCTCTCTCTCTCTCTCTCTCTCTCTCTCTCTCTCCTCATCTCCTCTCTCTCCTCTCTCTCTCTGCTGAGAGAGAGAGAGAGAGAGAGAGAGAGAGTGAGAGAGAGAGAGAGAGAGAGAGAGAGAGAGAGAGAGAGAGAGAGTATTAACACCCACTGCTTAAACATATCTTTTAGTCATATACAGTTTTCTTTGGTTAATCACCATCCTTCTTTGAAAGCCTAAACACCAGGACTGCACGACATCGACTTGAAGCATCAGCCCTTTCACACACTTTCCTTCAGCAGTGTAATGTAACTATCTGCTCAGTGTGTGTATGGAATGTACAGCCGGAAGCATAACATCGCTGAACACTTGCATATTTATGAATATTGTGACATCTTACATGATACACATCTCAGAAAGAGAAATGAACCACACCCATATTTTTAAAAAGAATGGCACAAATTTATATGATTCATTAGAATTACATATCTGGTACTAAACTTGACGGTCATGTTTGAAAGGATCAAAAACATTCTGTAGATTTCAACAAATTCAAGTGGGATGGTTTCCACGAACACGCTAGAAAAGCGATGTTTTAGAAGAATCATGAATCATTCATAATTTATCAGTTTTTAGTGTCTAAAACTGGTTCGTAGTGTTTTAGAAGCACCATGTAACGTACCTTTTATCAGTTTAATGCATGCGGATCTACATAAGCACGCTTAAAAAAAGAGGTTTCTAAAGTTTGAAATAAATAGTTGAATTTTATTTAGACTGTACAGGACAGTTGCACCCTGGTCATAAAAACAAACACACGAACTGTTAAAACCGATGTAGTTACTTCAGGATTGGAACAGCCAGTCAAGCTGTAGAATCAAAACAAACAAAAATCTACCACACACACACACACACACACACACACACACACACACTCACACACACACACACACACACACACACACACACACACACCATCACAATTCATTATCATCAAACCAAACATTTGAAAACGTAAACATGTTTGTTATGTATTGATCTATTTTCTTTTTGATTTCAGATCTCAATTGGGGCTCGTCATGAGCTGCTCGGAGATGAAGTTAATATGGATTGTTTCGAGAGAGTGAGCCGCGGAGTCATGTTTCCTTCCTTTATCTGTTTGGCTCGTCGCCTGTTTGGCTGTTGTTGTACATGCTTGCCTGTTGTTGTGTTTTGTTTGGATCCTGTGTGTGTTTGGCTGTTGTTGTTGTTGTTGTTGTTGTTGTGCGCGCGCGCGCGCGCGCGCGTGCGTGCGTGCGTGTGTGTGTTGTGTGTGTGTGTGTGTGTGTGTGTGTGTGTGTGTGTGTGTGTGTGTGTAGTGGTGTTGGTTGTGTGCATTTGGTAGTTGTTTGTTAGGTTGGTTAGTGTGTGTGTGTGTGTGTGTGTGTGTGTGTGTGTGTGTGTGTGTGTGTGTGTGTGTGCGCGTGCGTGTGTGTGTGTGTGTGTGTGTGTGTGTGTGTGTGTGTGTGTGTGTGTGTGCGTGTGTGTGTTTTTGTTATGTTTGCTGGTCATTACCAGTGTTTGGTTGTTGTGTTAGCTTGATTCTTATGAGTGTTTTTGTTGTGCTTATTTGACTGCTTATTGACCGTGTTTCCTTAATTTTTGATTCGATGATAATATGTAACTAACTGAAAAAAATGTATGAGAGAGAGAGAGAGAGAGAGAGAGAGAGAGAGAGAGAGAGAGAGAGAGAGAGAGGAGAATTGAAACTCGACGTGTTTGAACAGGACATGTACTTGTTCTGGGACCGTTACGAGAGTCATTGGGTATTGGTCTGTGAACCTTCTACTAATGTTGAAGACTTAGACTCTGTGAGAAGTGTCGACCATTTTCCGAAAGCGGATCGTTTCATTGCTGGTCAGAACCAAACCTCTTGTCAACAACCTTCACTGAGTATCCGGCGCACCGAAGTATCAAAGAACATGAGTTCAGTTCTCTCTTAGTGATGACAAAAAGTTGCAACTGTTCCTTTTTCAATGTTTGACATATTAAGTAGAACTGTGTTGTTTCGTTATAGAATCAAGTACGTGCGTATAGAGAAGGAAATACACATAATATCTTGATCAGTATGTATATTGATTGGTTTGTCTCATTTAGATTGAGTTGCCATTTGAGCTACAAATGGCGGGAAGTTGGGTCCCCTGGCCAGTTTTTGTACCGATTTGATGGAGAGCATGTCATTGGTCCCAAGGTCCATTGGTCTCAAGGTTCGTTGGTCCCAATGGACCTTGGAACCAATGGACCTTGGGGACCAATGGACCTTGAAACCAATGGACCTTGGAACCAATGGACCTTGGAACCAATGGACCTTGGAACCAATGGACTTTGGGACCAACGGACCTTGGAACCAATGAACTTGGGACCAACGGACCTTGGAACCAATGGACCTTGGGACTAATGGACCTTGGGACCAATGGCACGACCCCTTATGATGCAGCTGTGACAGAATATACATCTGATTTTCTCATTGAGCGTTTATAACATAGTACTGAAGAAACAGATTTGTTGGTTACGGGAAAATCGTAAGCCAGTTTTAAATCCCGATGTCTTTGTTATAAAGTAATACCATTTGTATCGTTCTGCTAGTTTTGTCTAGTTGGTTGAAACATGTTCACAGAACTGTGTCATCCATGCCTTGAACAGCATATGCTGGAGAATGAAGCTTAAATGTTGATATTTAATTACAGCAACTCTATGACAAATTGGAAAGGACGCATGTATATGTGTTGGCTAAAACAAGGTCTTCAATGAAACTTGTTAAAAAAATACATTTTGAAAATATTATTGAGATATGATTTGCGATTGTAAGTAATAACCCAATACTTGTGAATCGATTGGAAAAAACACGATTACTTTTAAGATCTTCTCCGAAAATTTGCAGTTTTTTTCTTTAACATGTAAGATCCAATGGGTGACAGGGAATATGAAGGAAAAGAAAAACAAGACATGAACTAAAAAAGAAGGCCACCATTTCAGACGAGCAAATCTCATCACATACACTGATAATCTGGCGTGCATTATGCCCATTAACTGGAGATTAGAGTTGTATGAGTCTCTGAAAGTTGATCACACTTTTTTTCTGTTCTCTCTCTCTCTCTCCCCTCTCTCTCTCTCTCCTCTCTCCTCTCTCTCTCTCTCTCTCTCCCTCCCCCCCCATTTCACTCTTCTTTCTACTTCTCAATCCCCCCCCCTCTCTCTCTCCCCTCTCTCTCCTTCTCTCACCACCTCAATCCCTCGCCTCTTTCTACCGTAACATTTCTTTCTCTCCCTCCTGTCGTCTTTTCCCAAAACACTCACTCCTTTCTCACTCTCTCTCTCTCTCTCTCTTCCCCCCCCCCCCCCCCCAATTTTACTCTTCTTTCTACTTCTCCCTCTCTCTCTCTCTCCTCTCTCTCTCTCTCTCTCTCTCTCCTCTCTCTCTCTCCTCTCTCTCTCTCTCTCCACCACCCCAATCCCTCGCCTCTTTCTACCGTAACATTTCTTTCTCTCCCTCCTGTCGTCTCTCCCAAAACACTCACCCCTCCTCTCTTCTCCCCTCTCTCTCTCTTCTCCTCTCTCTCTCTCTCTCTCTCTCTCTCTCTCTCTCTCTCTCCTCTTCGTCCGTCCATCCCTCCCTGCTCTCTGTCTCTGTCTTTTTCTCTCACTCTCTCTCATTCTCTGTCTCTCTCCCCACAACCTCTCCTCTTTCTCCATAATTAATTTTCTCTCTCTCTCCCGCTCTCTCCATCTCTCTCTCCCTCTCCCTCTCTCATTCTCTCATTCTCTCTCTCTCTCTCTTATTCTCTCTCTCCCTCTCTCTCCATTCTCTCTCTCCTCTCTCTCTCTCTCTCATATTCTCTCCCTCTCTTCCTCCCCACAAACCTCTCTCCTCCCTAATACTCTCTCTCTCTCCTCTCTCTCTCTCTCTCTCTCTCTCTCTCTCTCTCCCCCCCCCCCCCCAATTTCACTCTTCTTTCTACTTCTCTCCCTCCTCTCTCTCTCTCTCTCTCTCTCTCTCTCTCTCTCTCTCTCTCTCTCTCTCTCTCTCTCTCACCACCTCAATCCCTCGCCTCTTTCTACCGTAACATTTCTTTCTCTCCCTCCTGTCGTGTCTCCCAAAACACTCACTCCTCTCTCTCTCTCTCTCTCTCTCTCTCTCTCTCTCTCTCTCTCTCTCTCTCTCTCTCTCTCTCTCTCTCTCCTCTCTCTCTCTCTCCCTCTCCACTCACCACCTCAATCCCTCGACTCTTTCTACCGTAACATTTCTTTCTCTCCCTCCTGTCGTGTCTCCCAAAACACTCACTCCTCTCTCTCCTCTCTCGCTCCCTCTCTCTCTCTTCTCTCTCTCTCTCTCTCTCTCTCTCTCTCTCTCTCTCTCTCTCTCTCTCACTCACCACCTCAATCCCTCGACTCTTTCTACCGTAACATTTCTTTCTTTAAAAAGGTTATTCTACCATTGATCATATGTTTAGTTTACTAGCTGCAGTTCAAAAACAATTTGTAAATAACAAGAAGCTGTATGTGGCTTTTGTAGATTTTGAAAAAGCTTTTGATTCAATTTCACGGAATATAATTGTGGCCTATTTTGTTAAAAAATGGAATTAAAGGTAAGTTGTATCGTTGCGTTAAAAGCATGTATAAAGAGGTAAAAGCAAGAATTAGAGCTGGAGCAAATTATCAGATTTGTTAAGTGTACAAGAGGGGTTAAGCAAGGGGATGTTTTGTAGTCCAGTTTTATTCTCTCTGTTCATAAATGAATTGGCCTTGGAGATTATTCAAAATGGACGACACGGTGTTACTTTTGATCTCTTGGAACTGTTTGTATTACTTTTTGCTGACGACATTATTTACTGTCTACAACTGTTGTTGGTCTGCAAAGGCAACTGAACAGCTTGCATACAGCTGCTACTAATTTAGAATTAAAAGTGAATATGAATAAGACCAATATCATTGTGTTTCGTAAAGGTGGATATTTGGCACGTAATGAAAAATGGACCTACGGGGTGAATTCATTGGTGTAGTCAACGCATACAAATATCTTGGATTTTATTTTACTACCAGATTAAGTTTCACTTTTGGGTGTCAAGATCTAGCAAATAGGGCAAGGAGAGCAGTCACAGTTATTCTTCATATTTTATATAAATTGAATAGTAGCGCATTTTCTGTTTTTTCGAAGCTATTCGATTCCCAGGTGCAGCCAAACTTACAATATGGGCTGAAATTTGGGCTCTCGAGAAAAATGTCGAAATGGAGAATGTTCATTTGTATGCAATGAAAAGATTTTTGAATGTAGACAATCGAACACCAAATGATTTAGTTTATGGTGAGCTCGGAAGGTATCCAATTTATATCAATTCTGTTTTTAAATGTATTAAGTATTGGCTGAAAATAACCAAAATGGAGGAAAGTAAGATACCATTCAAAGCTTATAAGACATTGCGACAGTTGGATGGTAGTGGCAAGAAGACATGGGCTACCAATGTTCGTCAGTGCTTAAATTCTTATGGCTTTGCTTATGTTTGGGACAACCAGGGTGTCGAAAGTATATCGGGATTTTTGAAATGTTTTAAGCAAAGAATGATCGACTGCAGATGGCAAGACTGGCATGACCATATCTATAGCAGTGACAGATTTGCACAATACAGACTCTTTAAAACAGCACATGTGGTTGAACCAACATTGAAATGAATATAAATAGATATGTTAAGAGTGCATTGAGTAAGTTTAGATTTGGTGTCTCTGACATTGCTTGCCATCGGTTTAGATACAGTGTTCTGAAAGATAACGAATTGATGTGTCGCTTGTGTAATCAGGCAAAGGAAGATGAAATACATTTTTTACTTTGCTGTCCTGCACTCAGTGACCTTAGAGTTAAATTTGTTAAGGCTAAGTATTATTGTGACCCCTGTAGTTTTAGAGTCAACTTGTTGTTAGCAACAAGAAATGAAAATGACCTTTTCGATCTTGCTATGTACATATATGAAGCTCAAAAGCGAATACGAACAGTCTTTCATAATAATGTGCGTAGTGCATATACGTGTAACAGCTTTTTCTTTCCATTTTCTTACTGAGAATTGTTCTTGTGTGTTGTATTGCGGTGTCACCCCTTCAGTATGGCTATGGCCTTTATCTGAATAAATCATTCGCATTGCATTCGCATTCTCCCCTCTCTCTCTCTCTCTCTCTCTCTCTCTCCTCTCTCTCTCCTCTCTTCTCTCTCTCTCTCTCTCCCCCCCCATTTCACTCTTCTTTCTACTTCTCAACCCCCCCCTTTCTCTCTCTCTCTCCTCTCTCCCCCTCTCATCTCTCTCTCTCTCTCTCTCACTCTCTCTCTCTCTCTCTCTCTCCTCTCTCCTCTCTCACCACTCAATCCCTCGCCTCTTTCCTACCGTAACATTTCTTCTCTCCCTCCTGTCTCTCTCCCAAAACACTCACTCCTTTCTCACTCTCTCTCTCTTCCCCCCCCCCCCCCCAAATTTTACTCTCTTTCTACTTCTCTCTCACTCTCTCTCTCTCTCTCTCTCTCACTCCTCCTCTCTCCCTCCTCTCTCTCTCCTCTCCTCTCTCTCTCTCACCACCTCAATCCTCGCCTCTTTCTACCGTAACATTTCTTTCCTCCTCCCTCCTGTCGTCTCTCCCAAAACACTCACTCCTCTCTCTCTCTCTCTCTCTCTCCTCTCCATCTCTCTCTCTCTCCTCTCTCTCTCTCTCTCTCTCTCCTCTCCTCTCTCTCTTCGTCTCTCCGTCCATCCCTCCCTGCTCTCTGTCTCTGTCTTTTTCTCTCACTCTCTCTCATTCTCTGTCTCTCCTCCCCACAACCTCTCTCTTTCTCCATAATTAATTTTCTCTCTCTCTCCCGCTCTCTCCATCTCTCTCTCCCTCTCCCTCTCTCATTCTCTCATTCTCTCTCTCTCTCTTCCTCTCTCTCTCTCTTATTCTCTCTCTCCCCCCTCTCTCTCCTTCTTTCTCCTCTCCCCCTTCCTCTCTTATTTTTCTCCCTCTTCCTCCCAAACCCCTCTCCCCCCTAACTCTCTCCCCTCTTCTCTCCTTTTCCTCTCTCTCTCTTTCCCCTCCCTTTTCTCTCTCTTCCCCAAAATTTTATCTTCTTTTTATTCTCCCCTTTCCCCCCTCTCTCTCTCTTTCTCTCTCTCCTTCTCTCTCTCCTTTTCTCTCCCCCCTCAATCCCTGCCTCTTTCTACCGTAACATTTCTTTTCTCCTTGTCGTGTCTCCCCAAAAAACCCCACCCTTTTCCTCTCTCTCTCTCTCTCTCCCCTCTCTTCTCTTTTCTCTCTCTCTTCCCTTTCTCTCTCTCTCTCTTCTCCCCTTACTCACCCCCAATCCCTCGACTCTTTTACCGAACATTTCTTTTTCTCCCTCCCTTCGTGTCTCCCAAACATCACTCCCCTCTCTCTTCTCTCTCTCTTTCTCCCTCTCTCTCTCTTCTCTTCTCTTCTCATCACCACCTCAATCCTCGACTCTTTCTACCGTAACATTTCTTTCTCCCCCTCCTGTCGTGTCTCCCCAAAACACTCACTCCTCTCTCTCTCTCTCTCTCTCTCTCTCTCTCTCTCTCTCTCTCTCTCTCTCTCTCTCTCTCTCTCTCCTTCTCTCCCTCTCTCTCACTCTCTCTCTCTTCGTCCGTCCATCCTCCCTGCTCTCTGTCTCTGTCTCTCTCTCCTCACTCTCTCATTCCTCTCTTTCTCCCCACAACCTCTCTTTTTCTCCATAATTTCTCTCTCTCTCTCCCGCTCTCTCCATCTCTCTCATTCTCTCTCTCTCTCTTATTCTCTCTCTCCCTCTCCCTCTCTCCATTCTCTCTCCATATCTCTCTCATTCTCTCTCCCTCTCCCTCTCTCCCTCCCATATTCTCTCCCTCTCTTCCTCCCCACAACCTCTCTCCTCCCTAATCTCCTCTCTCTCTCTCTCTCTCTCCTCTCTCTCTCTCTCTCTCTCTCTCCTCTCTCTCTCTCTCTCTCTCTCCTCTCCACCACCTCAATCCCTCGCCTCTTTTACCGTAACATTTCTTTCTCTCCCTCCTGTCGTCTCTCCCAAAACACTCATTTCCTTCCTCTCTCTCTCTCTCTCTCTCTCTCTCTCTCTCTCTCTCTCTCTCTCTCTCTCTCTCTCTCTCTCTCTTCCTCTCTTTCTCTCTCTCTCTCTCTCTTCCTCTCTCCCTCTCTCTCTTTCATTCCCTCCCTCTCTTCCTCCCCACAACCCCTCTCCTCCCTAATCTCTCTCTCTCTCTCTCTCTCTCTCTCTCTCTCTTCTCTCTCTCTGTAACATGGTAAGGCTCACGACCTAACACTTTAGATTGTCGTCAAACTTGTTCCAAGGCTCAACATATTTCATCATTAATTCTTTACGTCACGATACGAGGCGCGGGCTGCGACGTCATTTTCTTCGGAAGACGACCTGCTCTCATCGTTTATTTTTTATCTTGTTTTGTGCCAGAAGCAGATTCAATTTGTCACTTACCATTCTTCATTCAAGTTGAGAGTTCCTATTCCGTGAACCAGCATCCTTCGGAAGCTGTCCAATACTTGTTTGTTCGAAGTTGTCAAGGAACTTTATTCTTCATCGCATCTCCAAGACACGACTATTCATGCGCGATGACGTAACTAAAAGTCAGTTACTGAAGCAGAGCGAGTGGAGAAAAGACGCATCGCCAGCAGCAGAGAGCCGTTTGGAAAGTGACATCCATCCTTGCCCATACAGCAAGCCCGGAACCAATAAAAAGTATTCTACGGACTCATGGAGGTCTGACGTGCGATCGCCAACACCAAGTCGTTGAAAGAACCTGCCGACAGTCCAGAATAGGCTTCGTCAGCCGGACTTGCAGGATCTGGCAATCCAGTGCCATCAACGGTCTCCTCCCGCCGACTCGCCTTCACTCTTGATGCAGCCACGGACCATCGCCCAACCTTAGTACGCCCAAGGGAGCTCCGGTCAGCCTGGTCAGGTCCCAGCACGGCACCGTCGCGCGCCAGCCTTTGAAACTACGACCGTGCTGTACTGGACGGGAGGACAGCCGGTGGCATTCGCGTTGGATGAGCCTTGGGTCGCGCTCATCACATCTTCTACTATGTGAGTGAGGGTGGCAACCCACTCCGATAATTTTGTCATGCTATTAGATCAGAAATATGGAAAGATGATTTTAGTTGAATATACTTATCGAATTTTATGTGTAGTTTGATATGCGAAGATTCTCGCAATATTTATCAGGGTCCATGCCGTAATATGTCTAGTAAAACACATTGATTGAGCCTATACTTGTAACAATCATTTCAGTCGTGCGTTGCAAATAATACGTTAATTTAACTTTTCAGATGGATGCTGTGCACCTGAGGTTGGTCTGTGACATCGATCACTTAATATTACATCCCATCTACATCTTTTATTGTATCATTGTGCCCGCGGTTAGACATCGCATACATGACACCACACACTAGATTGTATTCATCAGTGTCGTCATATTTGTCTTAGATCTAATCATACAAATTTACATAATATTATAGATTTGCCGGGCAGCTTACAATATCAGGTGAAGAAATATTCCGATACAAGGATATGTGCAGATCACGCATGGTGGGCCGATTGACCAGAACTTCACTACTCTGCGGAACTTCACGAGGGAGATCTGGACCTGAAGAACTGAAGAGCAAATAACTTCTCAAGACGTGACAAGGACTGTCCAGTGTTCCAGACGTTAACTTCTAAGTGCCCGTGCAAGATAAGAACAAACTTTTATTCAAGTTGATTTTATTCCACACATTATTATTCTTTTTCTACTATCATCCAACACGTCCACACACATACACTTATTCGTTAATAAATGTGAATTGTTCTTATTGCCTCTGTCGTGAAGAGTGGGTGCGATCGATTGGACGTGAAGACGTCGAGCTAATAGGTGAACCGAATAACCGTCACACCATTCGGCGTGACATAAATTGGTGGCAGCGGTGGGATACGTCCGATCCTCGGTTCGCCTTCATATAGCTCCGGCTTTGCGGACAATCATTGTCCCTCCTTCACTTCAGATGCGGGAGGTTGGGTGGAGCCCAGATTCTCCTTAGATGCACACTGGTCCCTCATAGTGTAGCATTAGATAGTCTTACAGCATATGCAAAATCCAAATTAATCTTGTATGTCGTAAATTTCATTAGTCTATTGTGAAGTGCTCCAATATCACTTTGGATATAGTAGTCAGGTAGAATCGGCCCTCTTTGCAGACATATTTTCTTGTATTGTTTATATACAATCGTTTGGAGAAGAAGATTTGGTCGTATGTAATTGGTTTGTCTTATCGGACAGACTAGAGAAGAGAATTGGGATCACTAGTCCTATACCGACTTAGTGATAGATATATTTGCATGTCAAAGTACACTGTCGCAATCGTAGAAAGGATGTTTAATCTGTGAGTCATTATAAGTGATTTTCTTGAGTTTGATAATTTTGATAAATAATTGTATACACGTATAAATTGGGTGATGCCAAAAGGACAGAGGTCTACAACTCCTGTACAGCATCACAAGATCAAGTTGCAATGGACCCTGCATTCGTTATGTACAAAGCACAGGGCGAAGCCCTTGGGTTGAAAGAAGGCGACTTGATTGCCTATATAGAGAGGCAACTTACTGCCGAACGCGAGCGCGAAGAGGCAAAGCTTGCCGCAGAGCGAGAGGAAAAAAGACTTGCTGCCGAACGCGAGCGCGAAGAGGCAAAGCTCGCCGCAGAGCGAGAGGACAAAAGACTTGCTGCGAACGCGAGCGCGAAGAAAAACATATGGAATACGAACTGGAGATAAGACGCATTGAGTCGAACACGCAAATTGCAGCTCGGCAAACCAAACGCCAACCACGCGCAAGCAATCCACAAGGTCAAAATGCCTTTTCTTGAGGATCGCGAGACATCGAGGCGTACCTTGTCCAGTTTGAACGCGTCGCGACGCTAATAAGTGGAGTGAGGATGAATGGGTATTAGACTGGTACCTTTACTGAAGGGTGAGGCCAGAGAATGCCTACATTCAAATACCGGTTGAGGATAGTGCTGACTACAATGTTATTAAAAATGTGCTTACTAAACGTAGTCAACTGAACGCGGTCACCTATCGCAAGAAGTTTCGCAGCGCAAAACCGCGTGATGGCGAAGAAAATAGTGTCTACTGGAACGTCTCGACCATATGTTAAAGTGATGGGTCGAGATGTCAAACAAAAATGACGCAGATTTGAAAGAGATGTTGGTCATGGAAAAGTTCTTGAGACCCTGCCAATGGACAAGGCAAGATTTATCCGAGAGAAAGCTCCAGCAGGCAAGAAGGAAGTGTTGGTTGCAGCAGAACTTTTCGATGAGTCTAGGCTTGCAGAAAGAAGATTTATCAATGGGAAGATGATGAAACGAGATCTCAGCAGCCACAGAACCAGAGTAGGAACCAAACAGACCAGCGTACATCTCACATAGAGATGGCGAAACCCGTGAGAAACCACATTCACTCCAGTGAGAAATCTGAGGGAACATCAAACTACCGAAGCTACAGAGGACCCCCAAGATTCCATCAGGTCATAGAAAGGGATGCTACAAATGCGGAGGACCACATTTCATTAAGGACTGCCCGGGCAATGAACAAGTATCAGTGATCATAGGAGATACTGTTCCTGAAGAAAACACACAAGCAGCAATCCAGGTTCTAGAAAAGGGGAACGGAAACAAATACTATTGCTCTGTAAAGTTGAAGGAACGAAGACTGAAGGTATGAGGGACACCGGCGCCACCCAAACACAAGTAAAGAAAAATTTGGTGCCAGCGAAATGCTACACAGGTCGTAGCAAAGTTTGTTCGTTATGCAAACAACATGACGGCAAACCTCCAACAGCGATCGTGAAACTGGAAACGCCATACTACAGTGGAAGGTAGAAGTATTGGTAGCAGACGACGCACCCGTGCCAGTCTTGATAGGAAACGAAAACAGGACGCGATATGAGAAGCAAGAGAACAAGAATGAGGCAAGCCCATAGTACATGAAATTGGAAAGAAGGAGGTGAACCTGAGACATCACTGTGCTCCAGCGAAGGCAAAGGAAGAGAATGAGACCATGGCAGCTATTGAAGATCCTGGAACATCGCGGGAAGGAACTAAATCGGTGCTTAGAGTCAAGCAATCAGTCTTGGCAACAGTGACGCCTTCACAGCTGAAAGAAGAACAAAGTAAGGATGAATGTCTGTGCAGAGTACGTGAGCGTGCGCTGAAGGGAGATCGAGGTGTCACTAGAAGCAATGGAGCCACGACTTGCTACTACATGAAAAGAGGAGTGCTTTATAGAAAGTACATGCACGGTCAGAGAACATGGAACCAGATCGTGGTGCCAAGCAAGTATAGACATGCCATCATGGAATTAGCACATGACGTTCCCATGTCCGGACATCTTGGAATGAATAAGTCAAAGGACAGGATTACCAGTTCATTTCACTGGCCCGGGATTGATGAGATATTAGGAGATTTTGTATCTCATGCGACACGTGTCAAAGATTTGTGATGCCGTGGAAGACTAGGAAAAGCACCGCTACAGGCAGTGCCAGTGGTAAGTGTGCCGTTCCAACAGGTAGCGATTGATATCGTTGGGCCAGTCAGCCCCACCACCTCTAGGGGCAACAGATACGTGTTGACTATGATAGATTATGCAACTAAATATGCAGAAGCAGCTGCTATTCAAAGGTAGACACTGTAACAGTCGCAGAAGCACTATACGAGATGTGGACTAGACTTGGCATTCCACAGAAAATCATCAGCGACAGAGGACCACAATTCACCTCAGAGTTGATGAAAGAAGTGTATCGTCTATTGAGCATAAAGGAGTCACTACAACACCATACCATGCTCAAGGAAATGGCCTGGTGGAGAAGTTCAACGGGACGATCAAGAAAATGATTCAAAAATTGTGCGTGGATCAGCCTACAGAATGGATAGGTTCATTCCGGCCATGTTATTCGCATATCGGGAGGTGCCACAAGATTCAACGCAGTTCTCGCCCTTTGAACTACTTTATGGAGGACAGTTAAGGGACCCCTAGAGATACTGAAAAGGTTTGGGTGTGGAAGAGGAAGAAAACCTAGAAGGTAGAAGCGCCGCAGAGTATGTAAACAGATCTGCGCAACAAGATGGAAAGAACTTGTCAGATCGCAGCAGAATGCCAGAAGGGAAGCCAAGAAACGGTACATGAAAGCATTCAACAAGAAGGCGCACGAGCGCACGCTCGAAGAGGTGATAGAGTATTAGTGTTATCTACCTGATAAGCACAAGAGACTCCAAGCTCTATGGAAGGGACTTTGTTATCAATCAAGAAAGTCAACAAGGGTTGACTACCAAGTCCAGATTAGAGGAAAAGAAAAGTTATACCATATAAATTGATCAAAAAGTACCATGAAGGGAGGAACCCGAAGCACAAGTCTCAGTGTGTACACGAGGAGGAGTCGGATGACTACTACACAGAGAATGTTCCATTACTACCACTGAAGCAACGGAGATCACACACAAGTCAAATCTAGGTCAAGATCTGAAACCACGTCATAAGAAAACATAGAACAGATGATCATCAAACATAAGAAAGTTTTCTCCGGACGTTGCCCGGTACCACCAAGCTCGAAGAATGTGAGCTAACCTGACCACCCATAAGAGCCCTATCAGGGTTGAATCAATATCCGTGCCACATTCCCAGATGAGACAGTCAGAGAAGAAGTGCCCAGATGGAAAAGATGGGCGTTATAGAAAAATCATCATCGCCATATAACGCACCAAGTCCTGGTGAAAAAGAAAGATGGCTCTGTGCGTTCTGCACCGATATCGTAAGCTAAACCAAAGTAACGCAGTTTGATGCAGAACCGATGCCAGACATCGACGGGATCTTTGCTAAACTAAGCAAAGCAAAATATTTTTCTAACTTGACCTGTGCAAGGGATTTTGGCAAATCCCAATGAAGAAAGAGGATCAATTGAAACTGCATTTAGTACTCCGGAAGGGCATTACAGCTGGAAACGATCATGCCCTTTGGTTGAGAAACGCCAGTGCAATATTTTCTCGTATGATGAGGAAACTTCTAGCACCGCTCAACGTGAAGATAACACAACTTATTGACGATGTTTCATCGCAAGTGACAGTTGGGAACATCACATTTGAGGCCTTAGATCAGATTCCTCGGCAAGCTAGAGGAGGAGGGCTTGACGCTAAGCCCTCAAGTGCTTCTTTGGATTTAAGGAGTTGTCGTTCTTGGGCCATGAACTGGCAAATGGGACGTTGAAACCCGAATCCGACAAAGTAGAGAAGTTGCTCGATGCAGAGAGACCAAAAACAAGAAGCAAGTTAGAGCTTTCTTGGGATTGGCGGGATACTATCGTCGTTCATCCCAAATTTCGCTGAAATAGCCATGCCGCTCACTGATTCACCAAGAAAGGGAACCCCGATAACATAATCTGGAACGAGGAATGTGAGAAAAACATTAAGACCTTGAGCAGAGGCTTGCGGAGAAGCCGGTTGTCATACTGCCAGACTGTGAAAAAGATACGTCCTCAGGACTGATGCACAAAACAAAGGATTGGGGCAGTTTTACTGCAGGTAAAAGGTGATGTCCTAAGGCCCGTCGCATACAGCAGCAAGAAGCTCAATAAGCTGAGCTCAACTACTCGACGATTGAGAAGGAGATGCCTGGGAGTAGTTTGGGCAATGAAAAAATTTGAGCCATATTTGTTTGGAGTTCACTTTGTCCTAGAAACGGATCACGCCCATTGAATACCTAAGGAGATCCAAGAAGACAAGGGAGACTCATGCGCTGGGCACTGCAGCTTCAGCAACATCGTTCTCCCTCCGCGTCATACCAGGAGAAGAGAACATAGGCGCAGATTACATGTCTCGGATCCACTAAGATCAAGAATGTAGAAGCAGCAAAACTCATATATTGTATTAACAAGTCAGGTGTATTATGTGAAGAAGGTTGAATAATGACAGTATGTACTTTGTAATATAGAATGTTGTCTGGAGAAAGGCAGTCCATATAATACTGCACAAGATATAGATTTTTTCTTTTCATAAAGGAGAATGTAAGTTCGGTTAGTTGGAGGGTCGGCTTGTTGTTCGCGTATCAAAGGAATTAGTTTATGACAGATATACTTGAATCGCATCATCTTTGCCGTGAAGGGGAGTGTAGTTAGGTGGTCTGTTACTAAAGATGTATTCAGACGGAATTGGTTCATGTAGGTGACATGAATTGTTTTGTGCCCATCATGCACAGCGGGAGTGTTTAGGAGAACACATCGTGTGGGGTCAGATTAGGCACTCTTCATAGGGGTATGAGGCGGCTTAATTGATGTCGGATGCCATCTTTGCATCCTTTCAGTCTTTGTGTGCTTATCAGAGCACAGTTAGTGTTGGGAGTACACTCATATAGGCATCGTGCTGGTCACTATCGTCATAGAGGTATGAGTTTGGTCTAGTAGATGCCGGGTGCCATCTTTGCGCACCATTTGCAGTGACGTAGGGGTTTACTGTTTTGAGACATATGTCTCGGCTGTCAGATGTACAGTCAATCCTGGAAGCGAGGGGCTTCATTTTGCACCCATCATAGTGGCGCCGTTGCTATGTAACAGAAGACTTAGGCGCGCTTGGTAGATATGTGCTGTTCATTTGTATACCTCTCATAATCAGTAGAGTACCTTCAGGTGCGTGCTCTTTAAGTCATTCCTTTTGATTTCGGTGCAGACTTCTAGCTGGACTAAGGGAGATGATCGTGTTTGGCAAACACGAGTGCAGCCGAAGAGGCTTTTGACGTCCATGGTATCTATCGTATACGTGATGCTATTGTTCTGTGCTTGTAAAACACAATCTGTCATGTTTATCGACAAGGCAGAACTATCAGAGTTGCTATATTATTTGCGGAGTTTGAATTTACGGTGTTATTATTAAAATTGATTGCTTATCGCATTCATTAATCTGATGAAGCTAGTGTTTGGTCTTTGAGCTATTACATTTTTTTTTTTTGATTAAAAGAGGTTTGGAACCAGTTTAATCTTAAGACGGGGGATATTTGTAACATGGTAAGGCTCACGCCTAACACTTTGATTGTCGTCAAACTTGTTCCAGGTCTCAACATATTTCAATCATAATATTTTTACGTCACGATACGAGGCGCGGGCTGCGACGTCATTTTCTTCGGAAGACGACTGCTTCATCGTTTATTTTTTATCTTGTTTTGTGCCAGAAGCAGATTCCAATTTGTCACTTACCATTCTTCATTCAAGTTGAGAGTTCCTATTCGTGAAACCTGCATCCTTCGGAAGCTGTCCAATACTATGTTTGTTCGAAGTTGTCAGGACTTTATTCTCATCGCATCTCCAAGACACGACTATTCATGCGCGATGACGTAACTAAAAGTCGTTACTGAAGCAGATGCGGTGGAGAAAAGACGCATCGCCAGCAGCAGAGAGCCGTTTGGAAAGTGACATCCATCCTTGCCCTACAGCAAGCCCGGAACCATATAAAAAGTATTCTACGGACTTCTGGAGGTCTGACGTGCGATCGCCACACCAAGTCGTTGTGAAAGAACCTGCGACAGTCCAGTAATATGCTTCGTCAGCCGGACTTGCAGGATCTGGCAATCCAGTGCCATCAACGGTCTCCTCCGCCGACTCGCCTTCACTCTTGATGCAGCCAGGACCATCGCCCAACTTAGTACGCCAATGGATGCTCCGGTCAGCCTGGTCAGGCCCAGCACGGCACCGTCGCGCGCCAGCCTTTGAAACTACGACCGTGCTGTACTGACGGGAGGACAGCCGGTGGCATTCGCGTTGGAGAGCCTTGGGTCCGCGCTCATCACATCTTCTACTATGTGAGTGAGGGTGGCAAACCCACTCCGATAATTTTGTCATGCTATTAGATCAAATATGGAAAAGATGATTTAGTTGAAAACTTATCGAATTTTATGTGTAGTTTGATATGCGAAGATTCTCGCAATATTTATCAGGGTCCATGCCCGTAATATGTCTAGTAAACACATTGATTGAGCCTATACTTGTAACAAATCATTCAGTCGTGCGTTGCAAATAATACGTTAATTTACTTTTCAGATGGGATGCGTGCACCTGAGGTTGGTCTGGTGACATCGATCACTTAATATTACATCCCATCTACATCTTTATTGTATCATTGTGCCCGCGGTAGACATCGCATACATGACACCACACACTAGATTGTATTCATCAGTGTCGTCATATTTGTCTTAGATCTAATCATACAAATTTACATAATATTATAGATTTGCGGGCAGCTTACAATATCAGGTGAAGAAATATTCCGATACAAGGATATGTGCGATCACGCATGGTGGCCTATTGACCAGAACTTCACTACTCTGCGGAACTTCACGAGGAGTATTGGACCTGAAGAATGAAGAGCAAATAATTCTCAAGACGTGACAAGGACTTCCAGTGTTCCATGACGTTAACTTCTAAGTGCCGTGCAAGATAAGAACATAATTTTATTAAAGTTGATTTATTCCACACATTATTATTCTTTTTCTCTATCATCAACACGTCCACACACATACACTTATTCGTTAATAAATTGTGAATTGTTCTTATTGCCTCTGTCGTGAAGATGTGGGTGCGACGATTGGACGTGAAGACGTCGAGCTAATAGGTGAACCGAATAACCGTCACACCATTCGTGCGT
>CM031603.1:48816874-48824374 GCA_018398815.1 Conus ventricosus | reverse complement strand
ATGGAACAAGTCAAGCAGCACTTTCAGCAGCAGCAAATGAATTAGATTTTCTTGGTTCATCAATAATAGCTGCTTAGTGGGAAAATCCAAAGTCGGAACATTAAACACAGTAAGCCTACAGATGCAGAGTCAGACTTTTTACGTCAAAGTACTACGTCATGCACGTCACACGTACCTCAGTTTCCTATCGACGCACATCTGGAAAATGTAGACGACCTAACAACCAGGAAAGGGGGTCGATAGCGCCGTGCCTATCTTAACCGGAGATAAGGATTACGGGATGGACTTTTCACCTAAAAGGAGAGCGTGCAGGTGTCATTTTGCACATTACTAGCCAGACAGTGTGGAGCTAATCAATGTCAGGACACTTCAGACTGCTGCTGTTAATGCAACGAAATGATGCAGAAGAAGAGAGAGGAGAGGGGACAGGGGAGAAGACTGACAAATGGGAAAGGAGAGTGACAAGGGAGGGGGAGGGGAGAGGGATGGGGGGAGGGGGGGGGGGATTTGGATGCTTGAAGGTTACTTTGGCAGTAACTGGTCTTTGGCCCATTTTCAGAGTTTTATTTTATTCATCTACCTGTTTATTCATTTATTTATTTTTGTTATTGTTCATTCTTCCAGATGATACTTCTGGTCCGTTGTCTGTTATGGTTTAACTTATTTCCAATCATGAAATGTTGAAATCAGCTGCATAGAAACCCGTGGAATAAAAACTGTAATTTTTAAAACATCTCAGACGTGAGAATTTACAATGCCGACTGCCACTGCTAATGCACATCACGCATACATTGTCTCTTGTGCACCTGTGTGCGAACGTCAAGAAAGTTCCAAGCGATCTGACGTTTATCTCGCAGGCTGAAACGGAATTTTGTCTATTGTTTTGAATACTACATTTTCCGGGTTGTACCAGCTTGCGTGAAGGATCTCAAAGCTCATCTGTGATTTCAAGTTTCAGAGCGTCCCCCCATGGATCATAGTGTTTTTCACATTTAAACATAAAATACATAAGCTACCATTTATATCAATTTTTCAATTGCTTTCAAAACGGCGTCAGCGATTAGGTCTGTAAGTCACGCTTATTTGAAAACATCCGATTTTCACTTCATAAAGGTGCGTATCTTCTTAAAACATTTTCCCGTTAGTATCATGAAAACTGCGCATCTATTTCATGCAACTGTTTGGATTCTTTACGATTTCAATTGAATATTGAGGCATGCTCTTTCTTGGTATGTTCTTCCTTTTGGTACTTTTTGACAGAGGTTATATAAATGTAGAAGGGATGAGCATGAGATGTTTAAATCCATTGATTTTTACATATGTCTGTCTAAAATGCGCCAAAGCTGCCCTTATCAGCCCAAGACATAACAGTTTTGTTGTTGTTGTTGTTGTTGTTGTTGTTGTTGTTGTTGTTTTCATTCACGTTGTATCTCTCGACAAAATCGTTATATTATATTTTTCCTCTCTCGTTGATCAACAAAAAATACTTCTTTCTTTCTAAATCTCTTTAAACGAATTTTCATATACTGTATTGGTGCAGTTTTGTTAAAGACATAGGAACAAAGAGCCATTCACCTCCTAAGTCAGGTTCTAATTAGTGTAAAAAGATTGTACATACACATTTAGTAACTTATACCCAAAACACAAAGTGTTACTGTATGGCAAATATGTTTGATTCGTATACTTGTGTTTGATTCATGATTTTAAAAAAGAAGACTTTGATTCTCTGTAACATCAGAGGGACAGAGATTGTTTGTGAGTTCTTTTCTCTTCTCTCATTCATTTGACCCAACGATTGCAGGAAGGGAAAGCGTCTTTAAAGCCCATTTCTACAAAAGGAAGCCATTCCCATCGGTCACCTCAAAACGACATCAAAGACCACGCGCGTGGAAAAAGATTGCAAAGGCAGGCGCTGAATAAAGGTTGATTTTCCAATGCAGTGTGTGTGTGTGTGTGTGTGTGTGTGTGTGTGTGTGTGTGTGTGTGTGTGTGTGTGTGCTTATGTGCGGGCGCGCGGGCGTTGCGGACGTGCGTGTAAACGTGAGTGCGTCCGTGCGTGCGTGGGCGCGCGCACGTGTGTATGAGTGTGTGTGTTAGAGCGCACACGCAAGTGTGTGTGCGTGTGTGTGTGTGTGTGTGTGTGTATGTGTGTGTGTGTGGTTGTGTGTGTGTGTGTGTGTGTGTGTGTGTGTGTGTGTCTGCGTTTAGAATTTCGTAAATGGTTCCAGTGAACTACAAAAAAATCAGCACACCAATTTACATTTCAAGGCAGAAGAAGCTATAAAAACGCATGATGGGAGAGTCATGATTGTAATTCGACGCATTGTTTCCCTGGGGACATCGCGTTCAGCTTTTCCCATGTCGCCTTTTCCCATTTTGCCCTGATGATGCAGAGGACTTTCATAAAATGCCAAATTGCCCCCCCCCCCACCCCCTCGTCCTCTCTCTCTCTCTCTCTGATAATTGATATTCACCACGTTCACATTTTGTATCTATAGTTGTAAAATAATTCAGTGATTAAAACGATTAACATCATCAAAACCAAAACCAAATCCAAACACTTACACACACACACACACACACACACACACACACACACACACACACACACACACTCACACACACACACCACACACACACACACACACACACACACACACACACACACACACTATTTCTTTTCCAGCGATAATAATGTCAGCAAATTGAACTAATTGAAAACCAAAGCATTATCTAACAGCCGTAAATTTGGGATCTTTTATTCTTCATGATCACGTTCGTTGTCGATAAATCCTATGTTTGCGTTTCCACGGAGTTCGGTGTTTTATAAGAGTAATTCACCTCCATCATTTGGATGCTGCCGAGGTCTGCTTGGCAGAGAGAACCCGTGGAAGCGCAGATCAGCGTCTTTTCAATGTTTATTCATCACTTTGCAAATTTGATGGAAAAGCTATTGGTTGCAATTTAACAAAATTCATGAAGTAATGGAACAGAAGGGATGATAAATTGCTTTGGCAACACCGCATTAAAATCGAATAAGAGAAGGATCTCTAACTTTTGTGTGCCATGACCTAAGCTTCGAAGAAAAGAGCGGAGTCTAGAAAAGGGCAAACTGACACTGCATGAAAGTGAAACGATACAACTGTCAGAAAAAAAGATGGAGGCTTTGAAGAGAGAGAAGAGAGAGAGAGAGAGAGAGAGAGAGAGAGAGAGAGAGAGAGAGACGAGAGAGAGAGAGGAGAGAGAGAGGGGAGAGAGAGAGAGAGAGAGAGAGAGATGGAGAGTCGTTATCTATTATTCTGTTTTACATTCGTGTGAGAACATGTTAAGCAGCTTCCAGCTGACCATGTTCCCTTCGAACCTAAGCATGGGAAATTCAGAATGAGCGGTGTGATGCTGATGCCACTGGAGCAGCACTAAGATGAAACTGCATCGATACACGCATGCACGGTGAGCCCCAAAAGGCCTGTAGTGTCACAGTGTTATCTGTAGTGATTCTGGTTTAATGTCCACATGTGATACGCCGGACGGGGATACATAACCATCCCAGGAGATGAGGGGGAGGGAGGGAATCCATGCAGGACCATGCTGACACGCTTTGGGGGGCAGACCATGCTAGCTATGTATCCAAGGCCTAATCAACGCGTTGAGTTGCTGCTTCATTCCTTCATGTCGTTTGTAATGTGGCCGTTGAGAATAGCTTCCCTTTGAACCCCTTGTCGATGGGTCCCTCCTCCCAGCGTTTTCTTTATTTCTCTTTTTATTGTGATGTAGCTGTAAACCCTTCACGCTATTGTCTGGTGGCATAGCAGATATGCTGTGAGATGTATGGAGTAGTTCCGCACTCGGCGATGCTTCCTCCATGGCACTGGAACTGAAGCCGCAACCACCAGACCAACAATACATTAAGATATACAGCACAAAAGGTGATTTGTATTGTTAGCGCCAGAGAGATTGGAACCCCGAAAGTCCGTGTGTGCACTCGGTGCTCTGGGATTAAGGTCCAAAAGAACACTCAAACCATCCGTCATCGGCAGTGTAGACAGATATCTGTCCTTCAAGCATCCATCTCTAGCCCGTCACATTGCAGATGCACGCCGGAAGTTAGGTAATTTAGCGCCTGAGACCTGAAGGTCACAAAAAGATAGAGAACGGCAGATTGTAAATGTGTTAAGCAAAGCATGGTCCACCTTAATAGTGTTTGATACTCACTCAATGCATGGTACTCACTCAATGCATGGTCCCCCTTAATAGCGTTTGATACGCGCTCAATGCATGGTCCAGCTTAATAGCGTTTGATACGCACTCAATGCATGGTCCAGCTTAACAGCGTTTGATACGCACTCAATGCATGGTCCACCTTAATAGCGTTTGATACGCACTCAATGCATGGTCCCCCTTAATAGCGTTTGATACGCACTCAATGCATGGTCCACCTTAATAGCGTTTGATACGCACTCAATGCATGGTCCAGCTTAATAGTGTTTGATACGCACAATGATCAAATGAAAAGTTGCTCAAGAAGCTCTATCTCACACAGAGTGCACGAAAAGGAAATATTACTCATCTGTTGTAAATGATTCCATTCGCGTTATACTCTCCACAACAAATCTGGGTGACAGATTTAGGTTAAGCATTAGAAGGCTTGTTGAAAATAACAAAAGGTAGTACTCCAGATGACATGAAGAGTCTGTTGCAAATATCTATAGGGCATGTGATATCGTTGCTATAAAGGTTCATAGCGCTATATCTCGGTGAAATTCTTGTAGTGCGGATAAAACAGTCCTTCGAATGAGACTATAAACCGAGGTTCCGTGTGTGAACGCACGCATAACATCTTGCACACACGTAAAATCCCATCACTAATTTTCGGAAGAGAAGGCCAGTTTGGCCGTTGGTATGGATGACATGTTACACATAGCATGCACCTTCCCCGAAGTTGGAGTATGGCTGCCTTAATGGCGGGATAAAAACGGTCATACACACAAAAGTGTCCGAATCTTCAACTCGATGAAGGTGGACACTCAAAGAAAGAAGAGAAAGAAGAAGAAGAAACATGGAGTTTGTTACAAATAAGAAAATGACATGCGATACAGTCACAATACAACCACGTTTCCGTAAAATTAATAAAATTGATAAAATTACAATACAATGTTTTTTTGCAAACAAAGGACACATCAAAGCCGTTCTAAAGTACTATATTTCCTCAAAACTGTTGTCTTATGGACAAAAGGTGGTATCACTTTATCAATAAGTAAAAAATTAAACCTTGCTGAAAATGTCTCACTCTCCGAAAAATGTAAGCAGAGATGTAAACGCTGTATATATTTTTGCCCACACAAGAGAGTTCCTGGTATCCATGCCCTAAAACCTTAGTTCTGTGCATCTTTGACTTTTTCTGTGTTTCTTCATACCCATTTTGTCATTCTGTTTAACGTTTCACGTGCTAAATTGTGAGAGTGGTAAATATGTCAATGATCGACTTTGTGGTAAGCACAATTAATGTCGTTCTCAGGCATAAAAAGTACATTGGGAACTATTCGTTCCATGTGTTTAATCTGTAATGGGCCGGGCTAAACCAAATGAATAATATATCAACGTTCTCTTCATACAAAACGTAGTAACCGACATCGTCTGCGTCCACACTTTTAACATGGTTTTTGTGTGAGCAACGCAGGCACACATGCAGCCTCATACACACAAACAAACAAACACACACACACACGCACCCACGCACGCACGCACAACGCACACACACACACACACACACACACACACACACACACACACACACACACACACAACACACACACAATTTTACGCGCTGCTGAGCTCGCCGTCTCTACTTGATACTACTTTTTTTTTTACCCTTCACCATCCCCGTCTTTACTAGTTTTCTCCTTTTTTTATTTTTATTTTTTTATATTTTTTGTTTTCCTTCTTTTTTTCTTTTTTTTTCACTTTCTTTCTTCTTCTTTTTCCTCTTTTTTTTTTTGTAACGGCGGTCTTTTATTTTCTCTCTCTCTCTCTCTCTCTCTCTCTCTCACTCTCTCTCGCTCTCTCTCGCTCGCTCGCTCGTGGCCTCCCTTGTCCGGCATTCGGCAAGACGTGTTTCAGCCGATCCGGTAAATTTCTACGTGTGTTAACTGTAAGTCGTCCAGCATGCCTGTTGAAGGTCTCCCATCCACTCTAGAAGCCACTCTCAATGCTGCGCTGGAAGACATGACATTGTCGTCATACAAAATAGAGGGCTGAGGAAAACAAACTGTCGTCGTTCTGCCGTTCACTTCAATAACGAACAGCCCCTGCCACGCAAACTCAAGGCCACAACATTGCGTATCGTCGTGATTGCCCATCACAGCTGAACAGGGATAGGCACAGAGCAGAGAGCTACAGGAACAATCAAAAGAAAAAGGCGAGTGAAAATGTATGTTCTCCATCCGCTTTATTTTTGCCGACACCACCTAGTTTATTGTACTACGTAGACAGAACCAGAGACAGTCCCGTTGCAAGTAATGAGATTTTTTTAAAGTGTGACAACCATCTTCCTCTGTCTGTAACTCAGCCCTGCAGAAAAAGCACGGCATAGCGACAAGCAAACAGAGATCGACTTGGAGCACTGTGGAACAGTATTCACTTTGATATGTATACGGATTGTGCGTGTGTATGTGCTTTGTAGAAAGTAAATTTGTATGCACGATCCTCCTCATTTTCCACATTCCCCATGTGCAACAGTCTTACATAGACAAAAACGAAAGAGAGTAAGAAAGTACAAATGAGTGGACAACGGAAAAACTTATTTACCTTGTGGCCACTTTCTTTACTTGATACTACTACTATTACTGCTACTACTGCTGCTGCTGCTGCTACTACTACTGCTGCTGCTGCTGCGACTACTATAACAACAACAACAATAATGATACTACTACACCTACTACTACTACTACTACTACTGATAATGATAATAAGATGATGATGATGATGATGATGATAATGGTGATGATAAAAATAATACAAGATGATGATGATAATGATGATGGTGATGATGATGATGATGATGATATCATCATCATCATATCATCATCATCATCATCATCATCATCATCACCATCATCACCGTCGTCGTCGTCAGAGTCTTTACAATACTAATCATCAAACCAACAACAACGACGACGAAAAACAACGGCAACAGCCACAACAAGAACAGCAACAACGAGAGCAGCACGAAGTCATCATTATCATCACCATTGTCATGGTTTTTATAAGCAGAATGTTACTGCTGCTGGATTAATCTGTATACATGTGTATGAGTGAGAACGCGATAGGCGTTATAGGTTGGGGAGAGACCAGGATGGGGGTAATGAGGAAGAAAATAGGAAAGAGGGAGTAGGCAACATAAGTTAATTGCATTTTGCCTATAATGATTGAAAACATTCGAGGTTTGAAACGTATCAAAAAACTAAATGACTTGGGGGGAAAAGCCCGGAATAACACATACAC
>CM031603.1:48801874-48811874 GCA_018398815.1 Conus ventricosus | reverse complement strand
CTTGTTGCAGTTTGTAACCATAAAACAGTCTTCAATTCCACGTGAATGCAACTGACTTAGAAAATATGCTAAACGCTGATGTGCATTTCCTGTGATCATGTTTCTCTCTCTCTCTCTCTCTCTCTCTCTCTCTCTCTCTCTCTCTCTCTCTCTCTCTCTCTCTCTCTCTCTCTCTCTTATACATCAAATAAAATAACCTAATATATGCATATTCTTTACCATATACAAACTATGCCCCTATGCTTTATTCAACGTTCTCAATGTCAAAATATTAGCATTGTTTGTGACAGTTTTATCATTCTACATTTACACATCTTTTGTGAATTAAAGATTACCAAAAAGAAAGACACCTGACAGGGAGAGAGACAGAAGACGGAGGAAACAAAGAGAAGACGACGAGTAGGGGATGGGATATATCTCCATCGATCTTCTTTGGTACATGACGTCACCAGGGCAAATAAATCTCACTGTCCATGCAAACGCCAACCCCCAAAACCCTCACAGAATTCGCCCAATATCCACGCCATTACAGTATGTGACAGCAATATTCCAGCACGACATGGCTGTATCGCCTGAGGAAAGATCGTCAAGCTGCTTTCCACGGGATGTCCAATTTACCCTAAGGCAGGCGATGTGTGCTCCAAAGCTGGCTGTCTCCTGTCCTTTAATACACCACTGGAGCTGGAATCAGTCACGCCATCAACAGTGACGTCTGTGCTTTAAATCTCCTAGATCGGTTGGGCCCTCTACCACTACCCTGGTTCAAAGCACTCTCATCCCTCAACCCTGCATTATGGTGTTAGAAAGCGAAATCAGGAAGGACACGAAGGGGAGAGTAGAACAGGTCAGATATGGGTTGCAGATATGGTGTGTGTGTGTGTGTGTGTGTGTGTGTGTGTGTGTGTGTGTGTGTGTGTGTGAGAGAGAGAGAGAGAGAGGAGAGAGAGAGAGAGAGAGAGAGAGAGAGAGAGAGAGAGAGAGAGAGAGAGCGAACAATGAACACACTGGCCATTAGAAAGGCCAAAGTCATACATGAACTCGCATATACAGAAAATACTGGCACATTGAAGCACAAATGGTACCATTGATATTAACAAACGTGCTTGATGTCCTTAGGTATTTTACCATTATGCGTTCTCATCATTATATTTTCTTTTGCGAATGGCATAAAACAAATATAAAGAGAATGTTTATGATTGTTTCTATTGATCCGTTCTTTAAAACATTTGTATACTGATTACTTGATCCACTTAAATATTTGCTTCTAATATCAGAATATATGGGGCAAATAGACAGACAGAAGAGAGAGAGAGAGAGAGAGAGAGAGAGAGAGAGAGAGAGAGAGAGAGAGAGAGAGAGAGAGAGAGACAGACAGACAGACAGACAGACAGACAGACCGAAAGAGACCAAGAGAGAGAGAGGGAGGAGAGAGAGAGAGAGAGAGAGAGAGACAGAGACAGAGACAGAGACAGAGACACAGAGAGAGAAGGAGAGATAGTGTGTGTGTGTGTGTGTGTGTGTGTGTGTGTGTGTGTGTGTGTGTGTGTGTGGTGTGTGCATGTGGTCTGTGTGTGTGTGTGTTTGTTTGCGCGAGCGCGGGTGTGTTTGTACCGTGGCTCGACACCATGACTCTACACCAAGGGTCCATACAATAATTCTGCACCAAGGCTCTACAACATATTTCTGTTCCATGGCTCCATGCTATAATTCTGCACCATGGCTCCACACCATAATTCTGAACCATGGCTCCATGCTATAATTCTGCACCATGGCTCCATGCTATAATTCTGCACCATGGCTCCATGCTATAATTCTGTTCCATGGCTCCATGCTATAATTCTGTTCCATGCTATAATTCTGCACCATGGCTCCATGCTATAATTCTGTACCATGGCTCCATGCTATAATTCTGCACCATGGCTCCACACCATAATTCTGAACCATGGCTCCATACAATAATTCTGTACCATGGCTCCATGCTATAATTCTGCACCAAGGCTCCACACCATAATTCTGAACCATGGCTCCATACAACAATTCTGTACCATGGCTCCATACCATAATTCTGCACCAAGGCTCCACACCATAATTCTGCACCATGGCACCACACCATATTTTTGTATCATAGCTCCACACCATATGTTTTGTATCATAGCTCCACACCATATTTTTTGTATCATGGCTCCACGCCATAATTCTGTACCATGGCTCTACACCATAAATCTATACCATGGCTCCACATCGTGGCTCCACACCGTAATTTTGTACCATAGCTCCACACCATAATTCTGAACCATGGCTCCCCACCATGGCTCCCCACCACAATTCTGTACAATGGTTCCACACCATAATTCTGTACCATGGCTTCTTACCATAATTCTGCACCATGGCTCCACAACATAATTCTGCACTATGGCTCCACACCATAATTCTGTACCATGGCTCCACACCTTAGTTCTGTCCCATAGCTTCTTACTATAATTCTGCACCATGACTCTACACCTTAATTCTGTACCATGGTTCCACACCTTAATTCTGTCCCATGGCTCCGCTCCACAACATAATTCTGTACAATGGTTCCACACCATAATTCTGTACCGTGGCTTCTTACCACAAATCTGCACCATGGCTCCACACCAGAATTTTGTACCATGGCTCCGCAACATAATTCTGCACTATGTCTCCACACCATAATTCTGTACCATGGCTCCACACCTTAATTCTGTACCATGGCTCCACACCTTAATTCTGCACTACGGCTTCACACCATAATTCCCCACCAAGGCTCCACACTATAATTCTGTACCATGGCTTCACACCATAATTTTGCACCATGGCTCCACACCAGAATTCTGTACCATGACTCCACCCATAATTTTGCACTGTGGCTCCTCCACACCATTATTCTGTACCATGGCTCCACACCAGAATTCTGCACTATGGCTCCACATTATGACTGCGCGAGGACCATTCACCAAAGCTCCGAACCATGGCTGCAGCACAGCTCCACAAAAAGGGCTCTGCATGGTGGCTCTGTATAACGACTCCACACAAAATGATGTCCCGCGCCATCCATACACACCAAACTTAAATGAGTTCGTCCGTGGGCCATATCCCATCTTTCCATCAAGAGATACAAAAACTGCTCAGCAGTTTTAATACTACCTTGCTGCTGATGGACGAACAAACAGGCACAGGTGAAAGCTGGTGGGAGGTAGCAAGAAGCAAAAATCATTACCGGCCATACCTGTTCCAGCCAACTAGAAGAATTTCAGGCACGTAGAATATCCATCACACCTCACTGAATCCAACCCTCACCCGAAACCACTGGGAGGTCCGACAACGAATGCTTAATAGGTACACACAGCTCGATAGGCTGCAAATTTCCCAGGAGAGAGAGAGGGAAGTCGGAAGTGATTGAGATGGGGGATAAAGAATGTGAGAAGGGAGGGTAGTGCTGGTTGGTATGGGAAGAGGCTTCCCCGGTTGCCACCTACACAGAGTGAATTAAAGGACAGCGATGAAACAGCAATCTGTAAAAGATCAGTTCATTCTTTTTTTCTCTCCTGATCTAAGACACGAAAGGGCAGCCATAGCCAAATTTTAGGGTCAGGTTAAAAGACATGGAGAAGCATGGGGGAGGTAGAAAAGAGAGAGAGAGAGAGAGAGAGAGAGAGAGAGAGACAGAGACAGAGACAGAGAGAGAGAGAGACATAGAGAGAGACAGAGAGAGAGAGAGAGAGAGAGAGAGAGAGAGAGAGAGAGAGAGAGAGAGAGAGACAGACAGACAGACAGACAGACAGACAGACAGAGAGAGTGGGGAGGGGCAGACCAAATCTATTCATGACTTAGAGATGAGACGGGCAACGCTTATGTCTAGTGAAAGAAATATCATATCAGAAGGTAAGTCGAAATTAGGGGTTGCAATTAATAGCATGCTATCTGCAGTTACTTCCTCACTCTTTGTTTTCGAAACGTACTTTCATGCACGCTGGTCTGATATAATCAGGAATTATTTTCTACGGATCACTTTATCCAAATCTGGATATATTCATAAAGAGAGCCAAATGAACAGAGGAAATGTTTCTGGGTAGGACTTCACATGTTGGTTTTATATCTCCAAATTCACATTTTTCAATTTCTTTGATTCATGTAGAGATAATTATATTTCTTCAAATACATAACAGTTCAACAAGGCGTGCCTTGAAAGATGAAAAGAAAATCCACGATGAACAATAACCATGATAAAGAAAAAAAACAAATTGTCCCTTACATCTTAAAAAGGATCTGTTAATTACATTTCTAAAATAAAATAATGTTTTCATTCATCTGATATGAACTGAATGAAAAAGATGTGGTATGACGAAACGATCAGGTTCAGTGGTACATTATCTAACCATGATGAAGCCGTGAGTATTGCAAACGTCCCTGTTGTGAAAATGGATAGAGAACACAAGCATATATACACAAACATGAATGTGCGTACATATATATATATATATATATATATATATATATATATATATATATATATATCCTTCAGAGCTCAGCAAAGATATTTGATGCAGCTTTACAAAAAATGATGAAAAGTGACAATATATTCAGAGAATACAGATTTACTACGCACGGAGGCGTGGGTCGTATACATTTTCGTAACAGTAGTCAAATGTTTTGAAATGAAGCACCCTGTGAAAAAAGCCCCGTTTGTGAGGGTTTCTGAGTTCGTTGCGCTTTCTAGTGCATCCACTGCAAACTGTAATACGCTGTGACAAGGATATAGCCGAGTGCTGAGAAAGACATTACATCAATTGATTATTGCCTGTGGAGACGGGGTGCGTGGCAATAAATGAAGATGGCTCGATCGAGATGCACTTGCTGCAGGGGCGTATCAGGTGTATAGATGAATTAATCCCAGAGGAAATTACAGGTGAGATGGAAAGAAAGAGATAGAGAGAGCGAGAGACAGAGACAAAGAGACAGAGACAAAAACATACAGACAGACAAACCAGCAGAACAGGACTCTGAGAAAGAAAGAGAGAGAGAGAGAGAGAGAGAGAGAGAGAGAGAGAGAGAGAGAGAGAGAGAGAGAGAGAGAGAGAGAAAATGTAGATACAATTTTAGAGTGAAAGACAGATTGACAGACAAACAGAGAAAACAAGAATGAGTGTTTGAGGAAGAGAGAGAGAGAGAGAGAGAGAGAGAGAGAGAGAGAGACAGAGAGAGAGAGAGAGACGGGGGGGGGGACTAAGAGAGAAAGACATGTATTCAGACATGGTTATCATGGTATTTGTTTGCTTGTTTGTTTTGGTTTGTTTTGCAACGCACACACATAACTATAGACAGTAAATGCTCTGTAAATATTGTTTTAAGAAATGACGATAAGGATGATTCCATTGACTAACATCGGAAGTAGCGGAGCAGTGATTAGAATGGTGGCAATCGTGGCTGTAAGACTGAAATTGTACAGCCACGTCGTTTGTTATTTAGTGAGAAAACACGCACTATACTAATGGAGTACTCATTCCTTTCACTGCCTGGGCGTATCGCTATATTGGTGTCCAACATGCTGGGGCAGACTTTTCGTTCGACATCCCCCACCCCCACCTCATCCCCGCTTGCTGTGAGAACAGGTCAGAAAAAAAGAAAAAATGAGCCAATTTATAGTCTTTTTGTAGATACAACTTAGGTGTAAATCAGTGCCTTTCCGTAATTTTGCCCTGTATGTGGCTAGTAAGCGAACGAGATCCTCGCCTCCAAAGAGGATGATCACACTTAGAGCCCTCTTTTCAAATGCCAGTTTACAACAAACTTCAACTGAACATGTCAATCAACTCTTGATAGACTTAGCTCCTCCTCTCTTAGAAATGTCCGCGTGTGACCGTTACAAAAAAATGTGATTAGCTGGTCAGTGATTGGTAGCCAGCGTTTGGTAATGACTGAATAATGGGAGGTGGCGGGGGACTCAAACGCCGACAGGATCCCTTTACCTCGCAGCTGGGCCTCGCTCGGCATGTATAACAGATTGAAATGAATCGACTTGGTGATCGACTGAAATGTGTTGGAATATTCCCAGCTTTAATTTGTTGAGAAGTCATATAATGAAACTGATACTTACTAGATGTGAGTGTAGGTGACTGAGGAGACCAAAACTGCTGTATATGAAGTATGTAGACTGGCAGACAAGGGGTTAAGGAACAAAAATAGTAACCAATGAGCGGTTGTCACCAGAGAGAGAGAGAGAGAGAGAGAGAGAGAGACAGACAGACAGACAGACAGACAGAGGGCAATACGAAAATATGAAAACTCCAAATGGTTTATTATGGTTGAAGCCTGAAAAGATGACGGACAGGGAAAGGACTGTGCAATTATGAAAATGAACATTGCGGCATGACAAAAGACAAAACACGGCACATGATCATCATGCCTTGGACTGCACATGATGGATCTAGTTGCAAAATGTAGCGACTGCAGGCGGAAATCTAAACACATTTTTAATGTTAGTGATAGCGTACCGCAAAAAAAAAAAAAAAAAAAAAAAGCGTAGACAAACCAATCACCAGACAAAACACGACGAGTTTCGACCTCTTAGGTCTTCTTCGGGCAAGATTCAAAATACTCAGGTCAAAGAAAATGAACGAGCAATCACTTATCTTCATCCACTTTGACGCAAGATAGGCGTTGATTCAAGAGACAGAGACGTAGGACTTTGATTCAACTCCTATCTTGCGTCGAAGTGGATGAAGACAAGTGATTGCTCGTTCATTTTCTTTGTCCTGAGTGTTCTGTATCTTGCCTGAAGAAGACCTAAGAGGTCCAAAATGCGTCGTGTTTTGTCTTGTGATTCGTTTGTCTACGTTTTTATTTTTTATTTTATTTTTTTTAATTTTTTTGCGGAACGCTATCAATAACATTTAAACTTTGCACATGACGGACTAAGCAATTTCTGCGACTTTTTGAGCAATGCATTTTCAAAAGCACAAGGGTCAGAACACACTTTCCCCATAACACTGGCTGCGAGGTCAAAACAACACTCTCATGGTCACATACATTTCGGCAAGCATTTCCATTTGGATCATTTTTATGACTGTCCATACTGGCTCCCATTTCTTTTCATTTCTTCTCTTGAGTTTTCTAAACTGTTTAACATCTCGCTACCGATGTTTTCAGAATGCTAGCTTTGATGTCGTATTTCGAAAACAGGTTTGTCGGTATAGTTTTATCCCTACTATGCTCTTATTTTCAGATACGATTTCCTTAGAGCACACCACGAACTTACAGACTTGCACTACACATAGCTTGTTTCTGTCGATGTTCTCTTTAGTTGACAACAGTTAATGTCCGTGTATCTGTGTGACAGAGATCCATGTCCTCTATGTAATTTGGAGACAATGTTGCTGCAGATGACAGAAGAGGGGAAGGACAAGAGAGAGAGAGAGAGAGAGAGAGAGAGAGAGAGAGAGAGAGAGAGAGAGAGAGAGAGAGAGAGGAGGGAGGGGGGTGAGGGTGAGAAGGAGGGAGAGAGAGAGAGAAAGGGAGAGAGGGAGAGAGAGAGACAAAGAGAGAGACAGAGAAAGAGAAAGACACCGGAACAGAAACAAGGGAAGGAAGACTGACTGGCGGATGCAGATACAAATACACTAGCAGTCAGGTCGGGGAGAGAAAGCAAGAGAGACTAAGATTAAGAATAAAAAATAAATAAACAAATGAAAAGGAGAAACAGAACAAAGAACGACTTTGCTAGTTGAAAATGTTTCACACCCAGTTCACGTTTAACACTCCTAGCTTGGTGATTTGGGCCAGCTGCATTTTCTGATAAGGCACAGACGCAGACCATGCTACACCATAATTCATTGTCGCTAGCAAAAAAAACACACACACACACAAAAGAGAGAGAGAGAGAAAACAATCAACACAACAAAAACGGAAGATTAATGCGTATTCACCTTTTTTGATGATCGATGAACCACATCTTGAGCAAGATACACTGCCTCCTTCTAATAGAAATGTATTGCCTCATGATGAATGATGAACACCACCTCGAGGATGATGTGTTGTCTTGCGATGAATTATGGATAATATAACGCGCTACCTACGTACGAATTATTCTTTGTGAGAGAGAGAGAGAGAGAGAGAGAGAGAGAGAGAGAGAGAGAGAGAGAGAGAGAGGAGAGAGAGAGAGAGAGAGAGGCAGACAGAACAGCAGGAGAGAGAAGGAAAGGGAACTAAATGTTGGATATATTATTTTGAGTGTTCTCCCATTCCTTGATCAAATGCCTTTTATCTTTTTTTTTTTACACAGTTTCTGATCTGAATGTGAGCGGCTTAGTTAATTCATCATCGACGGAGTGGAGCCAGCCAGCAATATCAAGTTAGCTCCTTGAATTGTTCAAAGGCCACCAGATGGTGCAGGCAATCTTTTCCACGTCCTTTCCTTTTTATTTGCACGTTTTTTTTTCTTCTTCAATAAAAGAAATTTTCTGTTTAGCTCGCAATTTAAAACAGTGCAAGTTTCATATCTCTCATATTTTCCCCATTGATTTTGGCTTCGAGTTCAGTCACTAGTTTCTTTCTTTGAAAACCCTGTCATGGAATGTAAATAACGTTGGACTCACTTTTTATCGCTAGTCTTGGAAGCAGTAATGATAATGTTCAAGCAATTTAGACGTGACAGTTAATACAAAATGGAGCACGTTTAAACCACAGAGCTGTTTCTATACATTTGAGAACCTAAGAAACATTATAACCGTGGCCAAAACAGGAACTCTGTGTGCGTGCGTGCGTGCGTGCGTGCGTGCGTGCGTGCGTGCGTGCGTGCGTGCGTGCGTGCGTGCGCGCGCGCGCGCGCGCGCGCGCGCGCGCGCGCGTGTGTGTGTGTGTGTGTGTGTGTGTGTGTGTGTGTGTGTGTGTGTGTGTGCGTGCGTGCGTGTATGTGTATGTGTATGCGTGTGTGTGTGCGCGCGCGCCTGCGTGCGAGCGTGCGTATGTGCGTGCGTGCGTGCATGCGTGTGCGCCCGCGCGTTTTTTGTTTGATATATGTGTACATTTGTGTGCATGAATATTTTTATGTCTGTGAAGGTATTTGATCGCACGTGCACACGATTTGCTTTATACGTGTATGTGCGTGTGCGCAGGTATGTAATTCAGTATGCATGTAACATTGTGTGTGTGTGTGTGTGTGTGTGTGTTGTGTGTGTGTGTGTGTGTGTGTGTGTGTGTGTGTGTGCACGCACGCGCGCGCGCGCGTGTGTGTGTGTGTGTGTGTGTGTGTGTGTGTGTGTGTGTGTGTGTGTGTGTGTGTGTGTGTGTGTGTTTGTATATGCAAATATGTCTGTAATCAAATGTGAATGTGCATGCATGTGCACGCATGCAAGTGTGCGCATGTGTGTGCATTTGTGCGCATCTGCCTATGTCTGTCTTCATAATGATATTTGTGTTTTGGACAACCCCTTCACTTGTGTCAGTATTCCAAATTGGGAAGTAATTTTCCACAACAGAGGAAAAATGCCGAGCTGGACTGAGAAGGTCTGAAAGAGAACAGCAGCGTCTCCACTTTCTGTTTCCCCACTGCCAGTACCATCAACACGCACTGTGTTCTGATACTACCTCTGCAACCCTCCGTCAATTAGTTTTGCCTTCACGCTGGTTCCAGACAGTAAACACCTTCAGACACAGGTTGTGGGTACACACAGTATAGTGGTGCGTTGCAGTTTGCTTGCTTCTGTACTATTTGTTCATAAAGCTGTTTATGAGATACTCTTTTTTAAGTCTTTGCTTGTATGTAATATGTTTTCGTATGTATCTTTTCGAGTAAATCATGTGTTGTGTTTGCTTGCATCTGTATGTATTTGGGTTCTGTCAGATTGTTATTTAGCTGTTTGACTGACACGTTGACTGATTTCTTGGTTGCCTGTTTGCTTACATGAACAACTGTTTGATTGTTCTGTTTCTAGCTTGCTGCTGTGAGTGTCTAACAGTTTTGTTTCTTGTTGCTTGTGTGTTA
>CM031603.1:48779374-48789374 GCA_018398815.1 Conus ventricosus | reverse complement strand
GGCATAAGTTATTTTTGATCTCATAAAGATTTACATAGAGTAATCATGTAGTTGGATCTTGCCCCCACTTTTCTTTTAGAAATGATTTCAGAAAGTTTAATGTTTTTTCCGCCTTTGTTAATAAATATTCGATATGAAAGTTCCATGATAATTTAGATGTAAAATAAACTCCTAGAAATTTTATCTCTGTAAGTACTTAAGAGGAGTATCATCCAATGTGAAAACAGGCATACTTTCTGGGTTAGATCCACTGTTAAAAAGAATCATATTTGTTTTTTCGATTGACAGACTTAATCCATTAAGCTTCATATAATCCACCATCTTGTTTTGTTCTGCTTGATAGATCTTTTTGACGAATTTTATATCTCGCTGTGAAGTTTTCTTTTTTAACGTTACATCCTCCACATGCATATATCATCTGCATATTGGACAAGAACAACTTTTTTTGATAATTTGTTTGGCAGATCATGCATTAATAAACGAGAAGAGAAGTGGCGCTTAATATGACCCTTGAGGGATTCCCATTGAAAGTGTTCTACTTGTGGAATATGTTTTCCTACTCTTTTTCTTATTATCCTATCCTTTAGAAAAACATCTGACATAGTTGTATACATTTCCTGTCAAGCCAATGTTTTTAAGTTTATTCAATAGCTGAAAAATGCAACTTGGTCGTAAGCCTTATTTATATCAAAAAAGGTAGCAAGAACACATTTTCGTCTAGCAAACTGTTTCTTTTATATTTGTTGATAATTTCACTAAAATTTCTGTAGTGGATCGACCTTTCTGGAAACCAGCTTGATTGATTGGTATGATGTTATATTTTTCGCAGTAATTTTACAAGTCTATTCAAAACAATTCTTTCTGAAAGTTTACATACATGTGAAGTTAATGCAATGGGTCTATAATTCTTAGGACCCTTTGTAGATTTTCCTTGCTTATGAATTGGAACAATAATCGACTGTTTCCATATTTTTGGCTTAACACCATTGCTCCAACACGTACTAAATAATTTATGAAGAAACTCTACAAAATGTTCAGGCAAATTTCTTAACATTTGATTAGATATTGCATCTAAACCAATAGATGATTTTCTTAATGGTATGGATCTAATGGCTTCTTTTACTTCTTGGATTGTTATTGGAGCATTGATATTGTTACTATTGTCTGCTGTACATTCATCATGTGCTTTACTACCTTCTTCTTTCTCTCTGTTATATTTGGTGAGTACTTGTTAGACCTTCAGAGCGGCTTACCTTAGCAAATATGTTTCAAAGGCTTCTGCTTTCTCATCAGCACTAGGAAGACTGTTGTTATCTATTGTTTATAGGGTACTGTGTCGATTTTAAATCCATTTTTCATAGCTTCAGTTCCTCCCACACTTTACCAATATCTTTATGATTTTTAACTTCAGAGTTACAAAATTCATTCCAATGCTGCAGCTTTGCGTCATCTATGACATCTTTACTTTCTTTATCTGCCTTTTTCATTTCTTTATGACTACTTGCTGATCTCTTTTACAATAAATCTTGAATCTTTCTTTTTTCTTTTCATGGCAGTTTCACATTTTGTGTTCCACCATACATTTCCATTATGTTTTTTTGACTTTGTGTTTTTTATCTTCGGGATTGACTTGTCAGCTGCTGCTAAAATATATTTACAAAATCCCGTGTATTGGTCATCTACGTTTTCATTAGCTGAGAACACTATGTCTATGTTGTTAAGATGGTTTGAAAACAAGACCAATCTGCTTTTTTGTAAATATATTTGGAATAATATCTTCTGAGATTTCCTGTTCTAATATGTCATTCAACGATATTATTATTGGAATATGATCTGATCCCAGGGGATTATCTCCTGTTTCCACATTGAGTTTACTACAAGTGATGGAGATGTAAAGGTTAAATCAATGGCTGAGGGGTTATGTGTGGCTATATTGGAATGCGAGTAATATTTCCATTATTTAGCAAATACAGATTAGAATCAGCTATGTTATCTAATAATTTATTACTTGTAACATAAGAGCAGCCATGGTCCCAAAAAGGAGCATGTGCATTAAAATCTCCTCCAATGACCCCATTTGTCTCTTTGGTCTTGGAACCCTTTTAGCCATTCTGTATTCGCATCATCAGGTCCTTTTGGAAGGTAAACTGAAGCAATGTTTAATATCAAAGAAGAAGTAAATTTGACCATTGCTGCACAGCATGAAGCAGAAGGGATGTTTTCTGGATACTGGTGGAGTTCTTTCGCAAAATCCAGGCCTTCACGCACATAGATAGCTGTTTGTATTCGGTCCGTACATTGTTCATAAACTGGGGGGTGATAGAACCCTGGTAAATGTGGTAGATTATCGCTGCTGACATTTAGTGATTGTAATAATAAAACATGAAACTTATTTATTCCAAGATATTGATTCAAGTATGATAGATTTTTTGTTATGGAGCGACAGTTCCATTGGAGAAGCTTAATAGTTGGTCTCTTTTTGTTGTCATGATAAAGATGTATATAATAAGTGAAGTGACTGAGAAATTCCCCTTTAATGTATTTTAAACAGGTAAGGATATGCACGATACCCGTAAGACGTTAAAACAAGAATTACGAAACAGAAATGCAAAGTAATAAACTTAAATAGTCTTCAGTAATAAAATTTTAAATTGTCACGTTAACAAGTGAGGGTGGAGGTATGTAATGGGCTCCCCTACATGAGTAGATTTCAGTCAATATAGAGTCTTGAGGGAGATGCTCCCGAACATCTAGAGCATTTCATAGCAGTTCCACCAAGGTTCCTGTCGTCCCGATACAGCATCTGAGGGCCCCAACGCCCTGGATGGGGAGGTAGGCGGCGAGATGGCTTCTTGGGCTTTTCCCAAAAGGGGGTCTCGTAGATGCCGGCCAAGGTTAGCTGCCAGGATCGATGATCCCTGGTGGTTGGATGCATCCGTCTCTCCGTAGTCATAGAAGTTATTGTGTGGTACGAAAGAAATAATTTTGTCAGCCAGCAGTTCTGTTTTACAAGGGCATTGAACAATTGACGTTTAGCATCCAATTCAGCATCTTCTACGGCAGTTGCCTGACTCACAACAATGTGTGATGATGGGGTGTTTCACTTTGATTTGTTTAACTGCTTTTGTGAAAAACTTTGTTGACTGTTTCTGCGTCTTGCGTTTTCAAATCATTGATACCACAGTGAATTACTATAGGTTGGTATTTCTGAGTCGTTTGTTGAATCAAGTTGTTGAAGACTCAGTTTTTGTGTGGCATATGTTTTGTGTCGTTTGGAAGAAAACCCATAGGAACGGCCTAGTCTTTTCATTTGTACACCTTTCAGTATGGAATCACAGAGTAGGATAATGAAGGAAAGTCATTGTTCTTTTTCGTGTTGGAGTCTTTGGATGACGTTTTGCTTTTCGCGTCATTTGCCTTTATGACGTCAGATTTTCTTTTTTGTCTTCCAAAAGTTCCTTTTTTATTTGTTTGCCCCTTCACACCCGTTTTGCTCCGATTACATTGGATGGCGATGGAGATGGGGATGTAGGAGTGGATCTTGCTGCTTCTACATATGATTTAAGGCCAGGGGTAATGATTTTCGGTTCAGTTTGTGTGTGATAGCTGTGGCAGTGGATCTTACTGGTCTAGCCTGGATTGCCTTGAGTTTTTCTATTTCTTGCTTTTGATCTTTACAGCACTTTCTAGGGACAGAATTCTATTCACCCGTTTCAATATCGTGTTTTTAAGATCACTAACCGCGCTGGTGATCACCGTTGCGTGTGTAGTGTCGCTGGAGCAAGATGTGTTTGGTCTCACGGTGTCGGAATGATCCGAAGCGGCAGCTGAGGTGGAAGTGGCGGCATCGCTTGCACCGTCACTTCTTTTCCACTGACATCCCTGTTCCTGAGCCCCTTTTTGTCTCGTCGCAGTTGTATCGCGTTCAAAGACTCGTCCACGTCGTTTCCCTGGGGTCTTTTAGTCATTGTAGCGGATGCGCAATAAAAACGTTCACATAGTGAAAAAGTCGTTTGCACTCTCCGCCATCTTGGTCACGCCATCTTGGTGTGTGTGTGTGTGTGTGTGTGTGTGTGCGTGCGTGTGAGAAACCTATTTTACGATAGGGATATAAGGGGATATACTCGTCCTATTTCAGTTTAAGTTTCAATTCTCAATGTTCTGATGTTTACATTATACGGAATCCCCCCCCTCTCTCTCTCTCTCTCTCTCTTTTCTCTCTCTCTCTCTCTCTCTCTCTCTCTCTCTCTTCTCTCTCTTCTTTTCTCAAGCCCTGAGACATTCTCTCTCTCTCTCAGGCCCTGAGACACTCACACCAACACACACCCCACACAACACACACACACACACACACACACACCACACACACACCACAACCATACACACACACTACACACAAACACACATACACACACACACACACCACACACACACACACCACACACACACACACACCAACATATAGCAATATCAGATAACTTCATGCCGAATCAAAGGAAGTTTTGTGGAACAGCAAGAAATGAACAAACCATGGGTCAACGTTGTCGATTTGGATCGATGCCAACTCAGCAGGGATGTGAAGAGAAAAGAAAAGTGGATGGTAAAACAGCGCCAGCATACGATGTGTGAACTTTGGCATCAAAGCAGAAAACGTGAAAAGGCAGCAGCGAGAATTGTACTGTCAATCCATATTGTAATATCCTTCAAGGGAAGTGTGAAAGATGGAGGCAGCGAAACAGCTTGCGACACACTGAAGGAGTTACTATCATTAAGAAGCTATCAAGATCTGGAGCTATAGCTATGCACGAAAATCTGCTCCATCCTCACAGGACGGATAGTTACTAAGAGACGATGGCTATGTACTGCACATACAGTGCTGGACCAATTACGTCATTTTGGACATACAGTAGAAAGTACAAGACGATGAACCAAAGGCTGCTCAGAAAAAAACAGCTCCGAGCTGTATACAACAAGGAGTTGGACCAAACTGTACAGACAACCCAAGCGTTGTAATCTTTTAACAGAAAAAAAACGAAACAGACTAAAGACTTCAGATAACTGCACAACCGTGACCAACATCCACGCAAAATGATGGTGGACCAAGCACTGAACAAAACTGTACGTTCACAAACCACCATCAGACAACAAGGAGGTGCACAAGATACTACACAGAACCATACAGATACCAGCTACATCCAGACCACAAAAAGATAAACCAAGTACTGTGCAGAGCCATCCAGTGATAAGCTACGACCAAACAAGAAAGGTTAACAAAACATTGTACAGAACAGTACAATAATAAACTAAAATCAAACGACAAAAAATGAACTAAACACTGCACAGAATCACTCAATCATGAACTGCAACCGGACAACAAAAAGGTATCCTGGAACTCGTCGGAGCTCTACACTTGTGGACTGCAACCGGACATCAAAAAGGTGAATCAAAGATTGTACAGTAAGGTACATTTATCATCAACAACTGGACAATAAGAAGGAAGACCAGATTGTACACAGAATCGCGCAGTTTGAGCTACAACGGACAACTCGACGCTACAATCAATGCTATGACTCTTCTTTACTGACTGATTCATTTCTCTCTCTCTCTCTCTCTCTCTCTCTCTCTCTCTCTCTCTCTCTCTCTCTCTCTCTCTCTCTTCCATTCATCTTTCCTCTCTTGCCTCTCACTTCTTTCATGAGCCATCCCATCGATTGCACTCATTTTGTCGGGTATCGTCGAGTCTGTCTATGTGTCCGTCTGTCTGTCTGTCTGTCTGTCTGTCTGTCTGTTCTGTCTGACTGTTTGTGTGCCTGTCTCTCTGTCTGCCTGCCTGTCTGTATCTGTCTGAGTCTGTCTCTCTTCCTCTCCCCTCTCTCTCTCTCTCTCTCTCTTTCGCTGTCTGTCTCTCTCTCTCTCTCTTCTCTCTCTCTCTCTCTCTCTCTCTCTCTCTCTCTCTCTCTCTCTCTCTCTTCTCTCTCTCGGCTTAGCTCCCACATTATCAAAATGAATCCTGCATTGCCTTGGCTATTTCTGCTGCCTTTTTGTTGTCGTAATTCTTGTTAGACTATATCTTTCCATTCTCATATTGTCAGCTTCTATTGCACTGCATTGTTCTGCGTAGCTTTACCGTCACACAAAATTTATCTGGTTGACATTTGTGGCGTATGATGGTGCAATACAAATGTTCTTTTCCCTTATTTTTCTGCCTACTTAGACAATATTTGTGTTAGATTTTTGTTTTCTGTCTGGGCAGACCATCTGAGCGTATGTATGTATCACCTAATTGCCACAATGTATATTACTGTTGTCTTCCTGTGAATATATATTATATTATATATATATTATATATATATATATTTATATTATATATATATATATTATATATATATATTTGTTAAAAGTATTATTAAAATGAAGTGCTAAAATTCATCTACAAGCTTGTTTCAAGAGAATTCATCTACAAGCTTGTTTCAAGATATGTCTCTCTCTCAGGAGAGAGACATATCTTGAAACAAGCTTGTAGATGAATTTTAGCACTTCATTTTTTAAAAATATTTTTAACAAATGTTGCTCCCAAGGGGTTGAGCTTTTTCAGATTTTTTAAGGAAGTTTTAATACTGTTACATTAATGGCTTCCTATTTCTTTGTAAAATCTTGGGGTTGTTTTTTTGCCTGCGTTACATGATTGTGTTGTCTTCCTGTCTCCTTATATTCCTGCGCGCCTTTCTAGTCTTTACACCAGCATGTACTGTTGCATTCTCTTCCTGTTTATCTGCCTGTATCAACGTTGTCATCATGTCTGCATGTACATCGGTTTTGCCTTTCTGTTATCTTCTTGTCTTCACATTACTGGCAGTCATGTCTTCCTGCCTGTATATCCTGTTGTCTCCCAGTGTGCATGTGCGTCAGCATTTTATCCATGTTTAGCTATATACTAGCGTTGCTTTTCTAGCCTAGTAATATCTGGCAATGTTGTTTTCCTGTCTTCACAGATAAGAATGCTTTCTTACTTTTTATACACAACACCGGGTTTTCCCTTTGGTATGAAACATTCATGTTTTTTCCTGCCTCTTTAAAACCCCTTTGGAAAGGCCCTTAAATGGGGAAATATTGTAAGTTATTGATGTGGTTGTTGTTTGCTTTTTTTTTTTTAAATGTTTTACATCTTTACTATCTATCTACCAATCTACTATCTTTATCTCCCTACCTCCCTCCTCCCTCCTACCTAACCTACCTACCTCCTACCTACCACCTACCTCCCTACCTTTATCTATTATTTCTTCTGTGTCTGTCTATTTATTACCTTGGTTTGTTTCTGTCTGTCTGTCTGTCTATCTTCTTTATCTATCTATCTATTATCTACAACTTTTGGGTGCGGCGTGCGTGCGTGGGTGGTGTGGCGTGCTACGTGCGTGCGTGCGTGGTGCGTGCGTGCGGGGTGCGTGCGGCGGGCGTGCGGGCGTGCTGGTGCGTGCGTGCGTGGTGTTGTTTGTGTGGTTGTGTGTGTGTGATCTTTCGGATTACTTTCTGTTTTTTTTTATCTGATCTATGTTTTTAAACCCTTTCTGCTGGTCTTTTTCGTTTTTTTGTCTCCACTTTACGTATTTTACTGTTTTTTTTTTTTAAAATTTTGGTTTACGTTCGGTCTGCATAGACGCTTTTAAAATTCTGCCCCGAAAGAATTACCCTTATATCAACCAAAAACTCTGGCACATAAAACTGGGGTTTTTTTGTTTTTGTTGTTTGTTGTTGCGCTGCGGCTTCTTTTCTTAAAAAAACATTTAGTATTTTTTCTTTATCCGTCACCTGAAATCATGGCGTTTGGCTCAAAAACTTAGCGGTGTGGGGGTAGCGTTTAGGACTAGTCGCTCGCAGTGACGCCATTTTTGTAAAAATGAAGAACGAGCTGATAATAGTGATGTTGCGTATTTGTTTCTTCTTGTTTTTTGTAGGGGAACGTGGGGGCTGAATATGTTTTTTGGTGTAATGCCCGCTCCCATAATCCCCTTGTTAGTGACTTACATTGAAGAAAGAAGAAAAAGATGACACCTTTTCCCCGCGGAGGTTGACGGAGAACATGGGAAGGGGTGGGGGGGGGGGGATCTTAGTCTAAATCTAGAGGGACAGACAGCACTTTTCAGGGGGCTTACTTACGAGTAATAAAATGTGACTTTTTCGTGTGGTTCCACCCAAAAATTTTGGGAAATTGTGTCCATGTGGGTGTAGAAAATGGGGAGTTCTCAGTTGTTTAAAAAGGGTCTGTGGGGGCAACCCGAAAACACCATAATTTTCCCAAGCACTTTTCCCCCTGGGGTAACTCGTTTTCTTGGAGCCATGCCCACAATTGATGGGGCGAGGGGGAATGCGTACAAACATTCCAGGTGAGGCGATAGGGAATGGGAGGGGAAATTTTTCGATCTCCCGATCGAAAAATGAAAGGCAGCGAGTAGAAAACCCTTTGTGTGTCACAGCAGTCAAAAAATTTGTACGCGCTATAAAACCCCTGACTAATTTAGTGTAGGCGGGCTAGGGAAAAACAGAAGCAAAAGAGTCCCCTGATATTTTGAATTGCATAGGCACCACCTGCTTTAAACCCCGGGTGATGACAAGCGTGATTACAGATACAGGGCCATCGCTTTTTGATTTTCTTGTGTGGAATTTTCCCATGATCTTTAACTATCAAATAAAATTAAAAGCTGCGTCAAACAGTTTTTTTTCTCATGGGTTTTTAGACGCAAATACTTTTGTATTTAAAACAAATTCTCCCCAAATGTGAAAGTTCCAAAATTTTTTTCTGAAAAATGAGAGTTTCAAACTTGTTATTTTTTTTAACGTAATCTTTTTTTCAAGGGGCAATACTACTTACTGATTTTTTTTTTGTTTACAAGATAAAAAAAAACGGGAAAAAATCAAGAAAAGACCCATAACCCCTAAGTTTTATTCTTGTTTGTCCGGTTTAATCTCTGCAACCTGGCAACTAAAACACCCCCAGCCTACATAATTTAAAGACTTCAGGGAAAGTAATGGCAGTATAAAGAAAGATATTGGGCAGTAGGGACAAAATTTTTTGGGGGACGCATTTCCAATTTTGTGGGATTTCATTTTGACTTCCACCCCCCAGAGAAATTTTTGAAAAGAGCATCCAAGATTTTGTGGAAAATGGCTTTTGGCAATAAAGATTTCAAAGTTATGAACCTGTGTGTTGTATCTACTCTTTTTTTTAAGATTACCCAAGCAGAAGACCCCAGTTGAACAGGAGATGCGACTAGTGTCTTCAGCGCGGTGAAAAACAAAAACAGTTGCGACAAACCCTGGAGACAAAACGGGCGGCCAAAATATAACGGAGACGCGGGCGTTAAGGGTTTCAGATGAGGAAGGGAGAGTAGAGAAATCAGGGGGCGAGGGGTGCGGTAGGAAATGAGGTCAAGAAGGGGAAGCGGAAAAAGAGGGGCTTTTAGTGAAAAAAAAAAAACGGGAGGATGGGGAAGAAAAGGTGGTGTAAAAAACTAAAAAATAAAGAAAGGTGAAGGGGAGAGAGAGAGAGAGAGAGGAGAGAGAGAGGGAAGAGAAAAAGAGAAGGAAGAGAGAACAAAAAATATGTACTAACATAGAGAGAAAGGGTAATAGTTATTTGAAAAGAAAGAAATTCTAACAGTAGGTAAGAAAATCGGGGGGTTTTTAATTTAAAAGGTCATTACAAATTCCCCACTCTTTTTTTCGAAGGACTTTAAAAACACATAATTATACAATCAAGAATGAATTCCAGGATCCCTGCCAAACTGGGATATATTCTTAAAAAAAATCAAATGGACGAAAGAAAATTTTTTGGGTGGAATTCAAACAGCTTTTTCTTCCAAATTAACACCTTTTGTTCCCTTTATCCATTTTAAAAATATCAGTTTTTCCAGAAGCATAGCCTTCAAAAAAAGTTTTTGAAACGATCAGCCCCTTTCATATAAATGTCACCATTTCCCGGAATAATAAAAAATTTTCCCTTTTT
>CM031603.1:48764374-48766874 GCA_018398815.1 Conus ventricosus | reverse complement strand
AGACAGACAAATAGACAGACAGACAAAATAAACATAGAATCTTAGAGTGAATAAAACAACGACAGACAAACAGGCAGAGAAAAAAAATCTTTGAGGGGGAGAGAGAGAGAGAGAGAGAGAGAGAGAGAGAGAGAGAGAGAGAGAGAGAGAGAGAGAATACAAAAACATGAACATACGTAGTGATACTATGTGGAGAGGCTGACTTTCAAGTCAGTAGTACGTGGATGTTCACTGTGCATGTGCGATACTTCTGATGACGGTACCAGCGAAATATGTACCAGGAAATTTATTTGTTATAAAATGTTGTGAATGCTGTGTCGCCGAGAGTGACAAAACTCCTGCAAGAATATTTATGTGCTCTAATTGTACCACCTCATGTGTGTCGGTGGGCTGAGTTATTGATATGAACATTGTAATATGAATACACGGAGAAGCTAATTTTTGTTTTAGATCAACAATAATCGAAGTTTATTGTGTTCTGTGAGACTTCGATGAAATCGTGTTCGCCGGGGATTCAATATTGATTGCTGTGCCTTGTGAATCTGCAGTTCTTCTATGGTTTACTGTGCCTTATGAATCTGCGGTTCTTCTTCTATGGATTGCTGTGCTTAGTAAATCTGCGGTTCTTCTTCTGGAAGTTATATGTGATTTATTGTGCTTGTGTGGAGACTCTGTTTCTTCTTCTTCATCGCTTGTGTTTGTGAACGGCTGTGCTTATCATGTGGGGACCTGGTTATCCTTCTATGTCTTCTTTTAGTGCTGTAGACTGTGGCTTGGGTACTGTGAAACTGAGTGTGTTGATTGTATATGTGAGACACTGTGGACGGCGCCGGCGAGATTTGTGAGTTATATCAAGATACGTAGTATGATACGCTGATATATGATGATTGAAGTGTCTTATGTATTGATGTCTTAGTTGACGTGCATTGATCTGTATTCTATGTAGTGGCATGTATTGATTTTGTAACAATTCATATTGATGGTTCAGGCAGCATATAAGAAAAAGAAAATCTAACACGTGTGTTGCCTGGCTATCCATGTTCGTATGGTGTGGGTGTGTGTAGGGGAAAAGTCGTACACGCATCCAAACTTTTGAGAGCGAGAGTCAGACAACAAAACACGCACCACACACCATCCGTAACACCATAACACTGGCTGCGATGTCAAGACAATATTCTCATGGTCACATCCACCTCAGCTTGCATTTCTATTTGCATCATTTTCACGACTGTCCAAGCTGGTGTGCATTACCTTCAACTCCAAATTTAGTCTATTCATGTCTTCCCTTGACTTTTCACAACTGTTCAAAATCTCATAGCCATTGTTTTTAATGCTAACTGTTCTAATTCAAAATTACGTTTGTCAGCACATATTGTTTTCACTATGTTCATAGTTTCAGATACAATTTAGCACATCCTGAACTCGCATACTTGCACCGCACATACATTATTCCTGTTGAAGTTTTCTTTCGTTTACAACTGTTAATGTCTGTGTGTCTGTGTGACAGAGGTCCATGTCATCTTTGTGATTTGGAAACAAATGCTGCAGCAGATAAGAGAGAGAGAGAGAGAGAGAGAGAGAGAGAGAGAGAGAGAGAGAGAGAGAGAGAGAGAGAGAGAGAGAGAGGTGGATGCAGACACAAACACACTGGCAGACGAACTTTCGATTAACTATTTCGGCCCTAGGTCAGTAGGGTGGGGTGACTACGATCAGGAGACTACCACCCTGTCTCTACCACCTAATTCAGTGTATAAAGATTGTTGCAAATCTTTTCCTCTACCTGCCCATTCTGCCCCTATACTTGTAAATCTGTGACATAAAGATGTGTGTGTGTGTGTGTGGTGTGTGTGTGTGTGTGTGTGTGTGTGTGTGTGTGTGTGTCTGTCTGTCTGTGTGTGTGCCTCGGTTTGCTTTAAAAAATATATATATATGTAAAATTATGGTTGCACTATGTTGTTATTATTTAATCATTGTCCCATTTTGCTTTGACTAGTCTTCCTCTGATGTATTAAAAAAGAAAACCTCTTCAACTGAATCCCATTTAAAGTCATTGTGAATGGATCATGACTGATAATGTGATACAACAAATGCTTATCTTGAAGAAGGAAATAGCATGTTTGAAAACAACACACTGGCAGACAGGTCGTGGAGAAAAAGTAAGAGAGCCTAAACATTAAGGAACAAAACAACAATGGAGAAACAGAACAAAGGACGACTTTGATAGTTGAAAAGGATTCACACCCAGTTCACGTTCCTAACTCTGCGATTTGGGCCAGCTGCATTTTCTGATATGGCACAGACACAGACCATGCTACACCATGATTTACTGTCGCTAGAAAAAGAACGATCATCACAGAGCAAAAAAACAAATGGAGAGATTAATGTGCATTCATCTCTCTCAATGAGCGATGAGCCACCTCTTGAGCAAGATACACGGCCTCCTACCAATAGCAATGTATTGCCCCGTGATGAATGATGAAGTACATCTCGAAGATGCTAT
>CM031603.1:48756874-48759374 GCA_018398815.1 Conus ventricosus | reverse complement strand
GACAGACAGACAGACATTGACAGACACATAGACTGACAGAAAGGCAGTGGGATGTAAGAGAGAGACGGGGGGGGGGGGTGATTAGAGAGAGAGACAGAGAGAGTGAATGAGAGAGATGGGGGGGGGGGGGGGACAGAGAGCTCGCACAAAAAATCTTGACATGCTAGTAGAATCTCAGGTGATAAACTATGATCAATAATTAAACATTTCTATGGAACATTTGCTACAGCTGCTATCATTGCTGTTGTCTTATTTATTTTCATTGTTGCTTTTGTTGTTGTATTTCTTCCTCGTGACTTTTCCTCTTCTCACCTCGCACTCATCCACTTCAGGCCCCTCCCCTCTCCCGCTAGGCCTCCTCCAGTGCATAGACACGCCCAACCCACAGTCCAGGAACCAGTAGCTTAATGTGGGCACTCATCAGAGGGGAATTGGCACTGTTGTCAGGTAACACAACGGTGATTACTGGTGCTTGTTTTCAGCCTCAAAAACGTTGACACCATCTGCAATAACCTCCCCTCCCTCGCCCCCTTACATATTCCTGCCCTTCCCTTCCCTTTACTTAGTTTCTTACTTACGCACACACACACACACACACACACACACACACACACACACACACACACAAAGGCACACGCGCGCGCACACACACACATACTCACGCGCGCATATTTGTTTGGTACTAGTTCGACACTGACCCTGTCTTTAACGCCATGCCCATACTCGATGGAAGTGGAGAACATTATGTCTTTCTGAAGTAAACGATTCTGTCCGTGCTAACATTCTTTCAAGAGCATGAATGGCGCTGAACTGGAGGGCCAATCATATGATTTTACTATTTGTAGTGTGTAGATAAATAAGTAGGCTAACGGCCTTACATATTCTGACAAGATTGTCTTTTCTTACCTCCAGTTCTAAAAGAAAACACACATTATCCATGTATTGGAGGGTTTTTTTCCAAGCCATGCAAAGAACATTTACCTTATTTGTATTGAGGTTTTTAACCGAATGAAGCTGAATCAGAGAGATGGTTCTGAAAGACGACGTTTAGTTTTCATCTGTCTTTGTTTGTGCTGTTCTGTGTGATTTACTAGATTATTTAAACGTTCTCGCTGTTTGTATTTAGCAACAACTCAGTTCATCTGTTGTATACCTTAGATTTAACCGGACCGGGCAGATGCCAATGCATGAAGGGTTATACAAAATCTGCGTAACGCTCTAGCAAACACGTCCGTCACGTGAATGACATTTGAAAGTAGTAGCCCTTATCGTCTTCCCGCATGACCCAACGTAAGGCTGAGCAATAGACAGGGACTGGGCGGACCGAAATTCCATGAATAGTATCGGGGTCAAACATACAATGATGGTCCAAAGCAGAGCTCTTTCCCTCTCCCTCTCCCGTACCTTATCCTCTCCCCACATACATTCCACTCCATGACCTCATATCCGCCGCATGACCGATCTCCACTCTTGGTGAAGTGTATGATTCGATGCTCTGCGTCACTGCGAATGGAGTTCATGCCAGGAGTTGTGAGTGACGCTTCAAGATCAGTCTTGTATTGAGAAGGCTGGTTTGTTATCACATGCAATGGAAATTAAGAAAATGAGTATAAACACAATGCTACAACAGGAACCATTATACAGTACTCTATTCCTGACAAAAGGCAGAAGCGGATGGGGAGAGGGGAAGGGACCTTGGACGTAACAAAATATGCACAGAAAATAGAAGAAGAAAGTTGAAAAAGAAGGGAGGGGAGGTAACAAGCATGGCGATAGCAGACCGGTCAAGGTCATGTAGTAAACAAAGACTGAACTGCCAGCAGTCACTAAATATTTTTTAAGAGAGAAAAAAAGTAGTTTACAACAAAAGTAACTGCAATGGACCCATGACAATAATGAATTTGCAGGATGACGTTAATGAACATGCTCAGTTTCAACAAGGTTTTCTTTTTTCTTTTTCTTTTTTTTTCGGTTGAAAGAGGAGTTAAACAAACGAAAACTAAGATTAGGAGAAGCATTAGCTCGAGGGTCAGGAGGAGGAACTGTAGGAAAAAAAACGATGAAATTGAGAGTTCTGTTGTTTTTTATTTATTTTTTTTTCCCTTGTTCTCATTTTTTTCGTCACCTGGACATTTTGGAAGAAAATGTATTTCGGTTTCTTCTTCTCTGCAAAAAGGGCAGGTAGTTATTGCTATAGTATCGGTGTACGTTTTATTAATTTTGTTCGAAGCTCATTTACACTTAATCTGACTTTTGCTAATGCCCTTCTGAATTTTGTAATTGTGATATCATATAAGCATTTCTCAGGTTGATGCAGTGATTTAAAGGATCGGTAGATGGTATAACGATCACTACCTTCTAATTTACTGTGCCAGTCCCGTTTGAAACAGTCTACCAGTCTCTCTCTAAACACTGAGAGAGAGAGAGAGAGAGAGAGAGAGAGAGAGAGAGAGAGAATCTACGTTCGTTAGTCTCTCTGTGTCAGAACGTCTGCATTGTT
>CM031603.1:48744374-48751874 GCA_018398815.1 Conus ventricosus | reverse complement strand
CTTATTTGTTTCGTGTAGCTATTCTCTGCCATTAAGTGAATAAGTACCGCAAGCAGCATTACTTTGGAAATGTGTGCATGTAACTTGTTCATCATCAGAATCCAAATTAACTTCTGTGTCTCTCATTAAGTGTTGAAATCCTCTTACTTCAATTCTTTTTTAAAATTTCATTGCATAATGAAAAGGTCAAGGAATTAACCGGAGAAAGCAACAGGAGCATGACATTTCAATCGTGTCAACTGTTAACAGGTCTGTATAACTAAGCGATGTACTTGTGTCCACCCTTCCACTTAATTCCCTCTCCCTACTGTGCACAAACCTACAATGACTCCCACTCCATCCCTTCATCCATTATCCCCTATATCACCACAACCACATTACTCATTCACCCCTATCAAAAACAGTTTCATTCCCCTGCTTCCAGATAGTGAGGCCCAAGAGAAAATAGGTGTTTCCAAAAGACGCCTTTGAACTCAAGGGGTAAACAAAGAAGTAGACGGCGGTAAAGTCACAACCGACCACAATGTCCAAATTCCACTAAGATTAGCCCCACTGTGGCATGACAACACTGTAGGGACAGACCACATGAGCCTATTGTCAAATGGTTAGTATATGCCTATAGAAATGAAGTCCTGCATTCCAGCGTCCGTGGGCTTCGATCTTTAAAAAGCCCCCTTTGTTCGCTTACCAGCAGGTGGTAACTTGATTCATGAACACACACACACACACACACACACACACACACACACACACACACACACACACTATATATATATATATATATATATATATATATAATATATATATATATATATATATATATATATATATATATATATATATGATGATGATGATGATGATGATGATGATGATGATGATGATGATGATGGTAGTCCTTCGGATCCGAAGATGACGTTAGCGTTTCTGCAGCTCATCGATGTACGCGGAGGGGGCTCTGCAGCCCCAATCTGGAGGCGCAGAGTCTGGAACAGTGGGGGCACTGGAAGTCCGTTGTCGTGATCACTGCTGCTGCTGCTCTGTGGCGTTGATCCCTGGCGGCAGTCAGCCTTTGGCGTCGAGTACTTTCGAAGTTGGTAGCGGCTTTGTGAATTGTGGCCCGCCACAGAGGTCGGTCACTGGCGCACTCCTCTAGTTCTTTTGGTTTGAGTTCGCACCACTGGAGGTTTGATTTGACCGAGTCCTTGTACCGTTTCTTTGGGCGTCCTTGGTTTCTCTTGCCGTGCAGAAGCTCTCCATACAGCAGTCGCCTTGGCATACGGTGCTCTTCCATACGGATGACATGCCCCACCCATCGAAGCTGGGCCTTGATGAGCATGGACTCGATACTTGTAGTGTGAACACGGTCCAGGACCTCGAGGTTGGAAACACGGTCCTGCCAATGGATTCCGAGTATGGAGCGAAGAGCTCGCATGTGGAAGTTCTCCAGCTTCTTGGCGTGTCTGCGGTACAGTGTCCAAGATTCGCACCCATAGAGGAGAGAGGGTAAGACCACTGCGTTGTAAACTTTCAGTTTTGTAGTCAGCCGAATGTTGTGTTGACTAAGCACTCTGTTGCGGAGTCTTCCCAGCGCCTGGCTTGCTTTGCTGATTCGGGCATCAACTTCCCTGTCCAGGGAGCCATCACAGGAGATGGTACTTCCTAGATATCTGAAATGTTCAACGTCCGCAAGCTGGGAGTCGTTAATGATGATGGTGGGTGCCGAGGGGTTGGTGTTTGGTGCGGGTTGGTGAAGCACCTCAGTCTTGCCGAGGCTCATTGTCAGGCCGAAGAGCTTTGAAGCATCGGAGAAGCGGTCAAGCATCGTTTGCAGATCGGATTCTGCATGGGCCACCAGTGCGCAGTCATCGGCAAAGAGGACTTCTGAAGGAGATCTTTGATGCTCTTTGTCTTGGCAGTGAGGCGACGAAGGTCAAAGAGGGAGCCGTCCAGACGATAGCGGAAGTAGACTCCCTTCTCCAGGTGTTGGACAGCGTGGGACAGCATGCAGGTGAAGAAGACGTTGAAGAGGACCGGAGCTAAGACACAGCCCTGCTTCACGCCATTGCTGATCTCGAAGGCTTCCGTCACGTTTTCACTGGAGAGGACCTGGCCGGTCATGCCATCATGGAAGAGCTTGATCATTTTCACAAACTTTGGCGGGCATCCAATGCGCTCGAGGACTGTCCAAAGAGCTTCCCTGTTGACCGTGTCAAAGGCCTTGGTCAGGTCAATGAAAACAGAGTATAGGGGCATGTTTTGTTCGATACACTTCTCCTGAAGCTGTCTGACAGCAAAAATCATGTCGACAGTGCTTCTGCGGGTCTGAAGCCGCACTGCGCCTCGGGGAGGTTCTGCTCGGAAACAGTGATGAGTCTGTTGAGGATGGCTCTGGCAAAGATCTTTCCAGCAATGGAGAGTAGCGAGATGCCTCTGTAGTTCCCACAGTCGGCTTTGCTTCCCTTGTTCTTGTAGAGGGAGACAATCAGGGCGTCACGGAAGTCATCTGGCATCTTCTCCTCCTCCCAGATACTCCGCAGGATATCGTGAAAGGCTTTTAGGGCGTTGGGGCCTGCCGCCTTGTAGATCTCAGCAGGTATTCCGTCCTTTCCTGATGCTCTACCGGAGTTCGTCTGGAGGATTGCTTTCTGGATCTCTGCAATGGTGGGGGGTACTGCAAGTGTGTCTTGTATCGGCTGCTGAGGGATCTGGTTCAAGGCATCCGAGTCGACTGACGAGGGCCTGTTGAGCAGGTTGCTGAAGTGTTCTTGCCAGCGCTTGCTTAGTCCTTCTTGGTCCTTGATCAGGGTTGCGCCGTCGGAGGACAGTAGCGGGGAGCAGCCTGATGCTGAGGGTCCGAAGACTGTCTTCAACGAGCCAAAGAATTTCTTGGCGTTGTGAGAGTCGGCGTAGCCTTGGACTTCAGTCGCTTTGTCCTGCCACCACTGGTCCCGCATCAGACGTAGGTCGGTCTGCACTTTGGCCTGGAGAGTCTTGAATCTCTCGCGTTTGGAGACGGACGATGGTCATTCTGCCACTCGATGTAAGACTTGTTCTTCGCATGGAGGGCTTCTTTGATCTTCTCATCGTTCTCGTCAAACCAGTCTTCATGGGCTCTGGTTTTTGCTCCGAGGACCTCTTTTGCAGTCTCAGCGACCATGTCCTTAATAGAGGACCATTTTTCTGTTCCATCTTCAGGGGTCAGACCGTCTTGGAGCTTTTCTTCAAGTAGTTGTTGGAACTGGGAGAGGCAGGTCGGGTCTTTCAGTCTGGCGACATTGTAGGAGGCCCTGACAGTCTTTGGTCGGTTTCTGTGTGGCGGTGGTATGTGCAGGGTCATTACAGCCCTGACCAGCCTGTGGTCAGTCCAGCATGCAGCACCTCTCATGACGCGGGTCACCTGGACGTCCTTGATGTCGCGTTGGCGTACGATGATGAAATCAATCATGTGCCAGTGTTTCGACCTCGGGTGCATCCAGGTGGTCTTGAACTTGTCCGCCAACCTGAACAAGGTGTTGGTGATGCAGAGGCTGTGTTCCGCACACTTGCTGAGGAGGAGCAGGCCGTTGTCGTTGACCTTGCCTACTCCGTGTCTGCCGAGAACGCCTTCCAGCTGCTATGGTCTCTTCCTACTCTGGCGTTGAAGTCCCCAAGGATGACGAGTTTGTCATTTTGAGGAGTTGACCTGATGGCCTGGTCAAGTTGTTCGTAGAACAGCTCTTTGGTGTCGTCTGGGCTCGTGAGCGTGGGTGCATACACATTGATGATTGTGAGGTGTCTTGACTTGCTGAGGGGGTACGCAATTTCATGAGGCGTTCATTGATGCCAACCGGGAGCACAGGTATGCTTTTGAGCAGGGCTGTCCAGATGGCGAATCCAACGCCATGGATCCTGTCTTCGGCTTGTGGCTTTCCCTTCCAAAAGAAAGTGTATCCACCTCCCTCTTCTCTTAGGGAGCCTTCATCAGCAAGTCGGGTTTCGCTGAGTGCAGCAATGTCTATTCGGTATCGCTGGAGTATGGGAGGGGGGTATGGGGTGTCAGGGAAGAGGTAGTACCTTTAGCAGGGGGGCTTGCCATGTCCTTTTCTAGGGCAGCTCGTCTGCCACTGGTCCTCACCTGTCACTCAGCTCACACCTGTGGCTCCTAGAAGCTGTCGCATGCAACAGCGGCACTCCCCGGGCAACGGCTTTGGCAGGCTGGCTAAACCAGGTGTGGGTAGCCGTCGGGTCTGAAACCCTAGGTGAGTATATATATATATATATTATATATATATATATATATATATATATATACTCATATATATATATAATCATATATATATATACTCATATATATATATACTCATATATATATTATATAATATATATATATATATATATATATATATATATATATATATATACTACTCAACACTTGCTAGGGATCAGATATTCATCACACTGTAATGGTCCAGAATATTTGTCAATCAAAACTCAAACGGTCAGATACTGTTAATTAGTCATTATTTCATCCAAACCAAACAAAAATGAGGGAAATTCCATCAGATAAAACAAGAAACAGAATGGACAAATGACACAACCCCTAAAAGCCACCTGAAACAGGACATGGAAGGGAAGAGTCAACCTGAACAATCCACTGCTGTCTGTGTGGAATTGAGAATGAATGGACTCTCAGTAATGTGTGTGACCACCACGGGCTACGATCACAGCTCTACAACGCCTCCTCATGCTGCAGATGAGGTTCCTGATCTGCTGCTGGGGGATTCTGGCCCATTCTTTCTGGAGGGCAACTCCAAGGTCATGGATGTTCTGAGGCAGCTGCTCACGTGCTTGGACAGCTCACCCAATGATATCCCAGACATGCTCAATCGGATTGAGGTCTGGTGAGCGTGCAGGCCACTCCAAGCGTGCAATTCCCTCATTCTGAAGGTACTGGTTGACAATGCGGGCACGGTGAGGACGGGCATTGTCATCCACAAGGATGAAGTCGGGACCAATGGCACTAGCGTAGGGTCGGACAATGGGGTGAAGAACCACGTCACGGTATCGGACTGCATTCATGGTGCCATTCTCCATCACCAGCAGATCGGTTTGCCTTGCACTGAAATGCCTCCCCACACCATTACTGAGCCCCCACCATAGCGGTCATGCTGAGCAATGAAGTTGGGGTGGAATCGTTTATTCTGCCTTCGCCACACCCTCCTTCTCTGGTCAGTCACGTCCAAACAAAACTGGACTCATCACTGAACAAAACTGGAGTCCAGTTTGCAGCAGTCCAGCCTTGGCGCTCCAGTGCCACAGCAACCTTGCTTGTTTATGTTGTCTGGTCAATGGAACCCGAATTGCTGGGGCCCTTGAATGAAGACCACCGTCGTGAAGCCTTCTCCTGACTGTCTGGGTTGACACCCGGTTCCCTGATGCGTTCTGGAGGTCATGTTGCAGCTGTGTGGCATTGTGGAAAGGATTTTTTCGTGCCTGGACAAGGCGATATCGGTCCTCTCGCTGGGTTGTGACACGTGGGTGACCCCCAGAATGTCGTGGAGTGACTGTCCCTGATGTTTAATATCGATTCCAGATACGGGAAACAACGCTCTGGGATACGCCCAAGGCTCCAGCAACCTCTCGTTGCGATGACCCTCCTAGCAGCATCCCAATTCCTCTCGCCATATCTTCTGCGGAAAGGCGTTGTCTTTGTGCTTGCTGTTCGATTGTGGTGCGATAAACACTGCCCGAATCACACTGAACAACTGTTTGCCGGTCCCCAAACAGCGAATGTGACGCTGACCTCTCCCCCTGTTTACCCCAGAATGAGGGGTCACGCAATTCACGTGCTCACCATGCTGCATGTTCCAGCGTGAAGGTGCAGGCAACAGTGTGATTGTCTTTCACATTGGTTTGTGTTGCTGGATCACGTGTTTATTGAAGTCAGTTCAAAATGATTTTTTTCATACACTGTTTTTAATTGCTGATCCCTAGCAAGTGTTTCGTAGTATATATATATTTATATATATATATATATATATATATATATATATATATATATATTATATATATATATATATATATATATGTGTGTGTGTGTGTGTGTGTGTGTGTGTGTGTGTGTGTGTGTGTGTGTGTAGATAGAAAGATAAATCGATAGATATATACATGCATGCCTATATACACACATATGCATATATGTGTAGAGATGGATAGACAGATAGTTATGTAGTCTATAGATAGAAGGATATATTGATAAAACTATAGATAGATAGATAGATAGATAGATAGATAGATAGATAGATAGATAGATAGATAGACAGACAGACAGACAGACAGAGAGATAGACAGACAGATATACTCACACAAGACTGAACCATATTAGAGCAAGTTTCATTTCCAGCAGATAGACGGAAGATTAAGCTCGAGACAGGAGAGAGAAATGTGGGAGAAGGAGGGGGGGGGGGGGGGATTCCAGGCTGAGTCTCAGATTGTAGATATGTCATTTGCTACGAAGACGCTTAACTCAATAAGCAGTTACATACATCGCTGAACTTCCTCTTGAGTGCTGCTGGCTGAATGCGCTGGAACTTCCTGGTGCTCCCTGTGGGTGGAGCTGATGAAGAGTTCATCAGACGTTTAACGCAGTTCCCTGGGGGGAAAGAGCTGATCAAATCCCATACTTTGCCAAGCACTTTCTCTCAACTCAGCGACTCATTTCCCGAGACCCCATCTTAACAACAAGTGACCGGAGCAATATTGGAGTGGTCACATCCCTCACTCCATTCTCACTCAACTCGAAGAGTCGTAGGCGTGAGCGTTTGCATGCGTGGTGAATGAAGTGTGGCGTTGGAGATTTGTCCATCTCTAAGATCAACAGAAATGGAAAGGTTTTCTAATGGCTGAACCCATTTTGTGTGCGCACATCCCCGAACTCATCTCAATGTGCATTAGGTCATGGGAAAAAACAAAAATACCAAACGTGCACCAAGATGCTCAGAGAGAGCTTTGCACACCGCGACGTATTCCCTTTTGTCCACAGGTAGCAACAAAATCGTTCTTCTTTTGTCTGCTGTGGCACCCACACGACCTGCTAGTCATGGGATTCACAATCTAAGACAGCTGTCCAACACAGCATTTTTTCATACTATGTACCATCACAGGTAACAACATTTAAATACAAATTACTTCTGTTGGTAAAGATTCCAAAATTCCTGTGATGATGTTAGTTTTTAACGCCGGCGTCTATTTTCCGGCTTAATTGGCTTTTACGGGCATAAAGCACACGGGCAATTTTTCTAGGGGCAAAAATGTATACGCATATCTTCCTCGGCTTAATGAAGAACACACTGCAGAACAAGAAATTTAAATTCTTTTACCATAAATCTTAAATACATGTTAGCGAACCGCCAGAAAAAAAGAGTGGACAAACGTATCACAAGACAACACACGACGCGTTTCGACCTCTTAGGTCTCCTTCAGGCAAGTTACAAAACAATTAGGACAATGAAAATGAACGAG
>CM031603.1:48719374-48734374 GCA_018398815.1 Conus ventricosus | reverse complement strand
ACAGCCAGAATCTTTGACTGCAATATATTGTAAAAGACCCCTCAGATTCTAATTGTCATTGTGGAACTTCAGAATTTAAGTGGAGAGAGTGAGATTGAAAATGAGGAATGTAAAAAAAAAAGTGTGTGTGTGTGTGTGTGTGTGTGTATGTGTGTGTGTGTGTGTGTGTGTGTGTGTGTGTGTGTGTGTTGTGTGTGAGGGGGGGGGGGGGCTGAAAGTGAACAGCTATTGAAAAGATTTCTACAGCTGGGAAGAGAATTAGTGTGATGATGCAGTAGCTGACAAACTCCTGTTCAGAGGAAAAGGCATTATCTGATAGATCTAAACAACTGAAAGAAAATGTGGTTTATCACATAATCATTTTAAAGTTATTTACATACTACGGTAATGTGTGTTGTGTGTGTGTGTGTGTGTGTGTGTTTGTGTGTGTGTGTGTGTGAAAACAGATGTATGTGTGTGCATGTTTATATCACAAGCGTCTGATGGCGAGGGAGGTGGTACTGTACAAGGAGCTGTAGGTTCAAACTGGTACGGCTGAACTCCATACACTTCAGTGAAAATTTCAGGACAGGATCATCGCCACCCGAGCACGAAAAAGGCCGCCTGGTGGTCCTGAAGACAGCCTTTTGTTTGGGGGAAAAAAGGCGAAATACACCGACGCCCATCGTCGGTAGGCCAACATCTGAAGTTGAACTGAAGTTCAAGAGGAACCAGAGCTCGGAGAGAGAAATACGACGGCCCCACACGCAACTCGCCCACTACTGTCTGCGACAACAGTTGCCACAGAACACGCACCTTGTCCGTATTGGCCTCAGGCCCCAAAAAGGGCGTTAAATGCACCCACAAACCCAACCAAACCCCCCGGAAGCGACGTCAGAGTAACCTTTCCAGACTTCTCAGGTTTTTCGCCTTTCCATTATATCATTAATGTATACTTACCTCTACCACAGTCACACTCTACTCCCTCACCCCCCCCCCCCCCCCCCATACCTTCGCCCCCCCCCCTCCATTAGCCCAGCCTCCTTTATCACCTTTCTCTCAACCGCTCCTGCGTTTTTCAGAAATTGATTGCTATTCCAGTGCTGCAGGGGGCCCACACCATCATCGGCCAGCAGTGAAAGTGGGCACTCTTAGATTACCCAGAGATAGGGTCCGGCCGCCCACGGTACAGGTGCATGACCTAGTTATGCCGCGGGCAAGAGTGAGGAGTTCGCGGGGATCCTCGGCTGATTGCTAAGGGGGCTCACACGACAAATGTTTCCAAGTGAAGAACCAATCGCAAAGAGGCCCAGACAATTCAGCGCAGAGAGCTCATGGCATCCGTTTCTTGAGAAGCATCCCACAGAACAAATACCCATGGCAAAATGTCACTCATTCGCTCCGTTGCCAACTACTCAACTGACGCTCAAAATGACTTGTCTGTGACGTTCGTCTGCTGGTTTTTGAAGTCTGCTTTTATTCAGTTTTCAATATTGCGCCAGACAGATTATATATCAGCGAAATAAACCGACCCCAACCCACCAACCTCTAAACCGTTTCATGATGTACTTTGACGGTTTATCCAGTTCTTGTCTGCTATCTGATATTCAAGCGAGACACAGACACGTGTCTGCTACTGACCAGCGCCGTTCACTGGATCATGATGCTGAATGAGAAAAAAAAGCAGTTTGTCACACCAGAGTATGTTGATAGATGATTTCACGTGCAAAACAGATTCAAAACATGTTTAAAACGTCAGACGGCAAACAGGGTAAACACGGCGCTGAACGCTTATCTTAGAACGAAACGTTGTTTCGCGCCTCCACTGTTATACAGCCCTTCATTGTGTTTACTAAATCTATAAAATTGACCTTTTGTAAATAGCTTCACACTCCGTGAGGCACGTATTACATGATTCCCTTGAAGCTATCATCTTCCATTAGAAGTGTCATGTTTTATTGGCAGCTCTTTGTGACCCTGATTAATTTTAATGGTTCGGTGTGATTTTTAGTGACAAAGCTTGTCCACCCCCGCCCCCACTCTCTCTCTCTCTCTCCTCTCTCTCTCTCTCTCTCTGTAAGACATTCACTCAAGCACACACACACACACACACACACACACACACACACACACACGCACGCACGCACGCACGCACGCACACACACACACACACACACGCACGCACGCACGCACACACACACACACACACACACGCACGCACGCACGCACGCACACACACACACACACACACACACACACGCACACGCACACACACACACACACAGAAGGAGTGAGAAAGGGGGGGGGGGGGGGCGCGTGAGGTTTTGTTTTAGTATAAGAATGTGAAGTGGCGAAGGTCTATGGTGTGGTACAGACAGCGCACCGCAAAATCCGAAGGCGTGGGTGGGTGTGGGAAAGGGGGAGGTCAAGGGTTGTGATGGGGGATGGGTGGTGGGCAGGGCTCGTCCTTTACCTTCATGTTGTTATCAGTGATGAAAAAGGGTCACTCAGTCATATAAAAGAATTGTTTACAATCCGTTATACATTTGAGGACATCTCCGGACCTACATCACAAATCGATGTCAGTTTGCTTAAGTACATGAAAAAAATCAACGTAAACATATCTACCGAGCTATAATACAGAATAGAACACCTGAAATTTTGAAATTGTATGGCCGTAGGGTTCACTAGTCCGAGGGTTCACTAGTCCGAGGGTTCACTAGTCCGAGGGTTTACTAGTCCGAGGGTAGGGTTCTAACCCTAACCCTAACCCTTACCCTAACCCTAACCCTCGGACTAGTGAACCCTCGGACTCCCCTAACCCTAACCCTCGGACTAGTGAACCCTCGGACTAGTGAACCCTCGGACTAGTGGGACGTTCCCGTCTAACCCTAACCCTAACCCTCGGACTAGTGAACCCTCGGACCAGTGGGACGTTCCCGTCTGATATCACAGAAACTGATGTGACAAATGAACTTTCAGAAGTTAGCAACCTGTCCAAAAGGTGGTCAAAACAGCAAGAACGCTATCAGGTAGAGATACAGTAGGTAAATCAACAGTGATATCAAAAGTAGTACACTGACGGATACTTCTACCCAATCTTGCTGATTCCCAGACAACTGTGCGACAGAGTAGTAGCCTACGTATTTCAATCATGTTTTAACAACAAAATGAGTAACTGCAAAAGGAAATAGTCGGAACAAGATGCTCGGAAAGAAAGAACAGACATACCCAACATTAAGATGTATTTTCATTCCTTCACAGCTGTCTAGGCATAGAGAATGCACATGCAAAACGGTTAAGTGGGGTACCAATACTGCGTTCCTCTAAGCCTGAATTCGATGTCCTCGATAAATAAGGACCAGAGTTTGTAGAAAAACAGGAAATAAGTGTTTGAAGCACATTAGATGTTCTGCAATAAAGTAGACTTGAACATATGTAAACATTCGATACTTTGTGCAAGAAAAAGATTAAAGTGGGTGATAAATCATTCTTCTACAAGGAAATAATGCAAAACTATAGACTGGTAATAAAATATTCCATCGAGTGAAATTGCAGTGTTTGATGTACATTTTCTTTTTCTCGTAATTTTTATTTTTACATTCTAGTCTGATTGTTGCACGATTGCAATGTATTTTGTTCTGATGTTGTTATCTATTTTGCTTTGCTGTTTATTTGACTTGCTAGTTTATGCAGGGAAGAAGGAAATTAAAAAAAACAAATAATGAAAAAGTGCAAATTCATCTTTCTTCCACCCTCCTTTCTGTCTTTAAATTTGATATTTGTATTGCTAGCGTCACCAAGAGCCACAGAAACCAGTATGTTTTAAACAATAAGAATAAACTATTGCTTCATTTGACACATCGTCGTGTGTGATTTCATATTGTTGAAACACGATAGAGCAAGAAAAAGCAGGGTATCTTGCACTGTTATAAACTTAACTTTTATAGTTATGTAAATGTGTTCGTGTAATTTTTTAAACAAATGTCTCTTTTTCGCTCTATTATCAAAATACTTCGTTCTTTAATTTCTCATAACGTCTACAAAATAATAACAACAACAACCGTCTGCCTCATACACGCATGCACACATAACAATAAGAACAAGAAAAAAACAACAACGACAACGACAACAACAACAACACATCGGCACACACACACACACACACACACACACACACACACACACACACACACACACACACACACACACAACTACTCAGAGAGAGAGAGAGAGAGAGAGAGAAAGAGATGCACAGTCCCGCTTGAAACTGCTATTGTGATGCACACTGCGGTTTGGATTGACTAAACTCCAAAGCCACTTACGCGATGACAAACAGTGTTGAAAATCCAAGGAAACAGACACCAAAGCCCAGGTATGCGATCTCTCTGACAATCAGTTTTATGCACCAGTCAAGAAGTCGGCGCCGCAATGCAATGGCTCGAACGTGGAGCATTTTGCCACGATGTTTTATCTATCAAGTGACATGTCTTAAATACTTTCCTTAACACCACTGCTTTAATTGCCTGGCCCACTCTGGAACTGGTATTTTACCTAGAAACAGTGCCGTATGATGAAGGCCTAAGGCTGCACACACTATAGCGACGAGGTTTTTCCTTTCCTTCTACACATGACTTGGGCCATGATCTTTGACAAATGTTCTTCCGACGAAATCATAACTTTTTTCCCCCCCACAAAATTACCATGTTTTCAAATTTCACGTATTTGTCACGCTGATCTCTTTTGGCCGATTGGAAAAAGGAACGTCAGGGAAAAACATTCCCCTAAACTACATCAACTGAAATTAAACATGCAGATCAGAAGGGAAAACAGAAATAAAAACGGAAGCAAGGGTCTTTCAATCGAAAATGTCACATCATATAATCTGTTCGACTCGGGTCAAACTTTTTTAAACATTGAAAAGGAATGAAGTTAAACATGTAAAGGAAGAAAACAGATGTATAAAGAATCGTACATGAACGAAATTTTAGTGATATGTTCTAAAAAGGTACAAATATGTGACCCGCCACCACAAAACCAGTCTTAACTCGCGCGGCCTACTTCACGGCTACAGCTGGAAATAGCTGTTGAGGGTCTACCTGGGGCATTTGACTTTTTTGCAGCAATGTGTTCCTTACACCCTAAACTTTTACGTGGCACTATCCATTTGCTCCAAAACAACCAATACATTAGTTAAAATTGAGATTTAAAAGCCTAACCTCGAATCAAAATGAACTTCTTTTAACGCAAAATGACCCATTTTCACTCGCCTAAAACTTAACGCAACCCTAACAGAACCCCATCATTCGAAAGCGTGTGTGACGCTCTCCCGGTTTCTCTGTGTGTCATCTAATTATAAGTATGGTGAAAAGTAAGATGTCGTTGCTAAGGAAAATATGCTGGAGATGATAGCAAAAACTTTAGAAGCCGTTTTCTCAAAATGGCCGTTGGCACAGTAACCCACTTCGAATGACCATAACTTTCTTATTTTTTGCCCTATACCGTTCATTTTTATATCAAATTAATCAGAAAAATCTGTAGATTTTAAAAATATGTATGTCTCAGAACTTCAAAAAATCGAGTTAAGACTGGTTTTGTGGTGGAAGGTCACATATTATTTACAGCAAAGGATACGGGGTTTGAGGAACTGCCACACCTCAAGAGTGTAGTAAAAACACACAAACAAAAACCGAAAACTTCCAGTTTGAAAAACTGTAATTTGTTTGGAAAATCTTATTACAGTTTACCAGTATTTTTACAGCGATGTAAAAACATGAAAATCAACCATGCTGAATATGTGTCACAGGTGCTGAATAAAAGACAACACACACACACACACACACACACACACACACACATACACACACCAGCCATTGGTCTTTATTTCAGATGCAGAGTTGCTAGCAATTTAGCGCTTTTCATTGCGAAAGAAAAACAGTGCATTGTGGCAGACAGCTAAGGGCAGACGGTAACAAATGGCCCAATCACAAGCCAGCATCGTCCTTTGCAATACAAATCAGGCGCTTGCCACGCCTCCGTGGCCCCACAAGTGCCGTAAATTGTTCTTGTGGTCCAGAATAGCCAATCACACCCGAGAGGCTGCAATCAGACTTTAGATAAACGAGCAGGTCATGACGGAGAACCTTGGTTATGCTGTTAAGACCACGTGTGAAAGAGTTACTCTCATCAAAGAGTAGGGTTTTTTTATGTTGACCACTCGCCATTGCTTTCAGTTTGGTGGCATCGATTAATCATAAAGTGGGGAAAAAAACTCATAAAATATGCAATTTATCACGAACAGCGAAACCACAATTATGTTGTAAATTAGGAAAGCGTGTTCCCGCCTAATATTCATTGCCATCAGGAAACACGTTTGGTTGATGGGTCTGCTGAATTCTGGTGAATGAACGCTCAACATCGCCTTTATGACAGTATCACCCCGTTGTTTTTCTCATAGGTCACTGCTATACACATGATCATTTTCACTATTCGTTTCTTGCCATACTCTAATGGCATTTTCGGTTCTTTTGTTCTTTTGAATGCACTATGTACGATTTCTTTGCCATTAATGTATGATCAGATCTATTTTGTGAATCACGTTTTAACGTTTGAAATTAGCCTAGTCGTAACTGCTGCTCTGCAAGAGTTCCAGCTCTGGCATATTCTAATTTTCTCATTGCGTCGTTGCACATTGAAAATTAAACACGTATATAAAGAGTTCACATGAAACAATGGAGAGCGCATTTACCTAAGAAGAAAATCACAGAAGACGACGAAGAAGAAGGGTAGTAGTAGTAGTAGTAGTAGTAGTAGTAGTAGTAGTAGTAGTAGTAGCAGCACAGCAGCAGCAGTAGTAGTAGTGGTAGAAAAAGAAGAAGAAGAAGAAAAAGAAGAAGAAGAAGAAGAAGAAGAAATAGCAAGGAGAAGAAGAATGTCAATTACAACAACAGCAACAACAACAAACAACAACTACAACAACAAGACCACAAGATAAGAAAACCTGCAAAACGCAGCAATAGTCAACATGAAACACGGTTCATATCAATGCGTGCCGATGATTCGTGTACTTAGCAGTACGCCATTACCTTATGCAGATCGTCAAGGCCCAGGAACGAGCGTCGAACTGCCGTTTAAAGCCAGCTGACAGCTCCTTTATGGATGGCTTGACCACTTGACAGCACCTCTATCGGTTGATTTAACGATCTGACAGCAAATCTTCTGGTTCATTTGACCAGCTGACAAGTTGCAGAGTGGTTTGTTTTACCCTGTATTGATTGATCTGACCATTTCACAGCCCCTTTATCGGCTGAACTGACACTCTGATAACTCCCCTATCAGTTGATTTGACCAATGTGACTGTAACTCTCCTATCAGATGATTTGACCAATGTGACGGCTCTTTCAGTGGCTGATTTGACTGGCTTAAAGCTCTTTCATCGGCTAATTTGAGTTGCTGACAGATTCTAAATCAGCAGGTTTTACCAACTGATAGCTCCTCTGTCATGTGATTTGAAAAGATGGCAGCTCCACTATTGGTTGGTTTTACTAGCTGATAGCTTTTTTTGTAGGTTGATTTGACCATCTGTCAGCTCCTTTGTTGCTTAATTGATCCTCTGATATCTTCTCTGTCTGTTGAGACTGGCTGTAAGCATCTATATCAGTTGGTTTTAACCAGCGTGTCAGCTCCTTTCTCCTTTTTTTGTATTGATTGATTTACCGTCTGACAGCTTCTTTGTTGATTTGACCGGCTGGCTGCTTCTAGTCAGTTGATTTGGCCAGCTGTCATCTTATATACCGGTTGTTTATACCAGCTGACAGCTCTTCTCTTGAGTGTCTGCTTGTTGGTTTACTTTTTAACAAGTGAACAACTATTCTCTGTGTTTGTTTGACCAAGTGACGGCTTTTCCATTGGCTTTTGTCCCCAATGATAGCTTATCTGTTGAGTCTTCTTCTTCCTAGTTCGCCATCCCGTTAGATAAGCAGCCCGGTGTCCTCGATGAAGGCTGCCGTCCGTCGCAGTTTCTCCAGGGTGCCGTACAGCTTGGCTTCCACTGCTGTCGGTGTTGGCCAGTACTTTCTCCTGGATGCTGCATACGTCGTACAGACTTGAAGGATGTGGTCGGTTGTCATTGGTCCCTCACCACAAGGGCACTCTCCACTCTGTCCAATGCCAAATGTTGTGTGCATTTGGTGGAGCAGGCGATTGTGTCCAGTCCTCAGGCGGAAGATCTTGACCTGTTCCCGTCGTCCCAGCAAATGGTATGTGTCTTCTGGGTTGTATTTGGGATGCAGGAGGCGCCATTTTATTCCTTGTTGTGCCTTGATGATTGTCCTAATTTCATCGTATGACACCAGGTTGTTGGCCTGCTCCTTCTGTGCACCGTCTTTTGCCAGAATGTCCGCTTTTTCATTGCCTCTGATGCCACAGTGTGCTGGTACCCATTGCATCACCACTTTCTCCACTCTGGCACTCAGGGCAACAAGGGCTGAAGTGAGATGGTTCTGTTCTTTGCAACGGGAGTTCTTGAGGGCTTGGAGCACGGAGGGAACGTCAGAGAACACCACCACCTGCCCTGTTGTTCTTGTGGAGTTCTGCAAGACTGTTGTGGATGCCTCACTGAGGGCTTCTCGCTCAGCTCGGAAGTTGGTGGAGTATTTTCCTGTTGGAATTGCAATTTCTTCATCTCCGCCTTTGTATCGGAGGAAGATTCCAGCTCCATCATCCCTCGTTGCTTCTGTGGCGGAGCCATCTGTAAAGACATGGGTCCAGTCTTCCTGGTGGTACTGGTTGCAGATGTACTCCATGGCCAGGGCCTTCCTTTGGGTGTCTGACTGTGTTCCTCTCTTCTCCACTCCGGGAATGCTGGTGACGACTGTTGGGAACACCTGCCTCTTCCAAGGTGGGTGGGTGACATTTGTCGGGATAGGCTTTGCTTCGTGTTCCATCAAGACTGGGGTTTGTCTTTCAAGGTGTCTTGACTGGTGGATGAAGCTGCCTCTTTTCAGCCGGCTCTTGGTGGGTCTGCTCATTCTGTTGTTCATTGTTGCTCATTCTGTTGTTCACTCAGTTGAGTGAGTTGAATGGCCGATAACTCTATTGGCCAGTTTTACCAGCTGACAGCTCCTCTTTTTTTAAATCCAGTAGACAGCTCGTTTATACATTTGCTTAGCCAACGGACAGCTCCTCATTTGGTTCGATTTACCAACTGACAGGTCCTCTGTAGACGATTTTAACCAGCTGACAGCTCCTCTGTCGGTTCTTCTGACCAGCAGACAGTTTAACTGTTGGTTGCTTTAACCAGCTGACAGCTCCTCTGTCGGTTCTACGTGCGTGCGTGCGTGCGCGCGCGCGCGCGCGCGCGCGCGTTGGTGTGTGTGTGTGTGTGTGTGTGTGTGTGTGTGTGTGTGTGTGTGTGTGTGTGTGTGTGTGTGTGTTTCTGTGTGTGTGTGTGTGTGTGTGTGTGTGTGTGTGTGTGTGTGTGTATGCATGTACATATGCATCTCTGTCTGTCTGTCCGTGTGTCTGTCTGTCTTTCTGTTTGTCTATGTTAGCATTTGCGTGTACTGACCGTTATCATGTCTTTCCCTAGCTGTTCATTCATTTATAGCTGTACACAGTGTTAGGCGTGCTCTTTTGAAATTTCATTTCAGAATGGAATACCTCGGCAGCTCTGGATGTTCCAGTAGGCTATCACAGCTCGATAACCATGGGCAAGGAGAGAGAGGAACTTCTAGAACATCAGTTACTGATATCGATGGGCTTTCAGGGGCTGCAAGTGTAAGTAGGACGTATGTTGAAGTAAAACCTCCGCTGCTACCACATCCCTTCCAGTCCTCTGACTCTAGAAATGGGGTCTGTAAAACATGGCGCATCCGCTTGTTTCAGCAGACGCAAAGCCGTCTCTTGCTTTTCTTAATGACTGTCGTGTAATAACGATGCCCCCCCCCCCCCCCCCCCCCTCCCGCATAGCTTTTGATCGTCTCATTCTCAGATTTTACCCTGCCAGAGAATGAGTTCTCCATAGTAGTAACAATTCACCGGCATCCGGGTTGAATGATATCGATATCGATCTTTTGTTGACTGTGCTTGTGACTCTTCCAGGTGCAGGTACGATTTTCTGCAACGATCGCAGGGCTGCATTTTTTTTTTCTCCTTCTGCAGAACCATTGTCCGCGTGCGGTTGCTGGGTATTTTCAATGCAAGCTGCCCTCCATACTGAAAGGTCTGTGTTGGTGACTGCCTGTTGTCCCGTCTCCTTCATTGGCTGTGCCTTTTTCATGACTCTTTTAATTTTATTTGTTTACTTACTTATTTCTTTGTTGTTTATATTTACTTAGTTAGTCTCATAGGTCTTTTTATTTTTGCTTATTTACTTATTCGTTTCTTGGTTGTTTATATCGATTTTTTATGGTTAGTCTGTTAGTTTATTATTTGTAGCTGTCGCGTACTGGTTTTCTGTCTTGCGTACAATTCTCTTGTTTTTGTTCTGGGAACTCTTGTACTCTTTTGTGTGGTATTGCGTATTGTGACATGCCCACTTCTTGACGTAATCGGGCGTGTGACATAGCATGTTATGGCATGCCAGCTTTATTTGTAATTTGGCATCGGATAGTAAACATTGTACTACTGTTCAGAGTACATACTCGCTGTTCATTCTGTTCTGTCTGTTTACTCATTGATCTTAAAATATTATCCATTATCCTTTTGTGATTTATGAACCAGACCTTTTCTACTCACCATTTACATTACAGCAATTCTTTCTTACATACACTTTCCAAAGTGCATAGAGTAATCTTGTCGTACTGTCACCTAAATAAAAGACAATAGCAACTTTTTGTTTCGCGAATTTGAAGAGAGAGGATTGCGAAAAATCTACTTTTCTAGATTCACGAAAACTTTTGTCAGCTATGTCACATGAACGAAAGGAAACACGTTTGGAGGTTGAATTTGACATCAAAATGATTCAAGTACCAAACGTTCTCCAGTGTAGAATTGTGTGTTATGTTGCGTTAGTAAGAGAACTATCAAGAGAAAGATAATATATCCGGAAGTTTAGGTTAAGATATCTAAAGGATGCGCGTTAAAAAAAAAAAAAAAAAACGTAACCCAGATGACCGTCTTCTGTTCATTGATCCTTCAAGAACAGCAACATTTCCTTCCATGTTCGCTTGTTCCTTCGGCCATTCTTGGATGTTTTTGTTTTTCGTTCCAAGGAGGGATTTTGGGGAACGTTCGGGTACACGGGAGAGAACGGAGGAGGCGAAAGGAAATCTTTATCTTGTATTTAATGTATTCAACCTGGTCACATCTAGGCCTGAAGATTATTGTTTCACATTTGCTTAACAACTGTACATTTATTTTGTTATTTACTCAGCAACGAATTCTTTTTCGTTTTTGTGTTCTTTCCTTCTCCCTCTTCTTTCTTCCTTCCTTCCTTTCTTTCCTTTTTTTCTCTGTCTGTCTGTTGTTTTCTTTGTATAAGCAGCACATTATCAGAGTGAGTGTGCCAGTACACCACACATTAGAACATAAACAAACCCAGACACATTGTATCAAACGCGAAAACACTAAAATCAGCAAAACATATGTCAATTTGTAAAGAGTACATACAGACTATGCATGGTGTGTAAGAGACTGGTTGTTAAAAAAAAAAGGGGGAAGAAAAAGAAAAAAAGGAAAGAAAAAAGCTAGTTATGGAAATTGTTTCTGTTTTTCCGCTTTTTGTTTTTTGTTGTTGTTCTTGTTGTTGTTTGTGTTTTTCTTCAGATGAAGAGGACAATGTGAAGCACCAAAAATGAAGAGGTGGATTTTGGCCTTAGGAGGAAAAAAAGTCACCGCTTTAGGTGCTCCATTGATCCGACAACTGATGCCACGCAAAAAGAACAGCAACAACAACAACAACAATATCAACTACAACAACTACCACCACTACTACTACTATTGCTGATAGTACCACTACTACTACTACTATTACTACTACTGCTGCTGCTGCTGTTGCTGCTGCTGCTGCTTACAATTCCCGTTGCCGATTTTTGCATTATTGTTGGGCTTAAAACCATCCCACAATGCATTTTATAGAGATGTTTGTAACCTCAGACCTTTCTTGTATTTCCTAGGTTCTATAATCAAAACTTTAGCTCTTACTTTTTTCCCACCTCAGCAGTATCTACCAGATCACAGTTTAAGGTATAGTGAAAGAAGAATAAATGTCCCTATTCCCCCCAAAAAAAAACGACTGAAACCCAGGACTTCTCATTTGTTCCATGAGTACGTCCCCTCGTCAGGCTTCCACTCTGCTGTGTAGATCTGTAAACCAGAGCATGGCCATATAACAAGGGGGCAAAGAACGTGAGAGTTTGTGTGGGCAGCAGGGAAGACCGTGGTGAGCATCGACTTCATGTGTATGTCTGTGGTTTGTGAGGGGGAATGGAAGTTGTGCCAGGCAAAACTTTTTCTTACGTCAGTCGGAGCTGTGAGGGCAGAGGTCAGTTATCAAGAATAACAAATCACAGGGCAGCCTCGGAAACCACATTACTGGCAGCAGAGATCGTGCCTGAAGGATGAGTGCTGTGCTCGTTAACGACATCAAGAGTCAGGTTAAAGGTCATCAAGACAGATCACTCCGAAAGCGGAGATGATTCCAGTTGCTTCTCTTTTTGATGCTCAAAGGGAGAAATCGGAAATGGAGGACGGGCAGGGGCGAGTCTTCTTCATCGGGCGATGATTTTGCACTTACGTCACTTTTGGGATGGCAAGCTTTCATGAGAGGGTTTTTGTTGCATTTGGTGCAGTTGCGCGATTGCCAAGACTGATTTCTTTTCTATGTCTATGCAAACATTCGGTTTTCAGCATTTTGCTTTCATTTCTGATCGTCTTTGCGTTTGACGGTATAAAGGGATACGATTTATGAACAAAAATGCACACTCCTCATGTTAAAGATTCTCAAGCCTCTGTCCATGTAACTATCGCCATGTGTCCCCACAGTGAGTCTAGGGGGGAAGCCAGTGTGTGTGTGTGTGCGTGTGTGTGTGTGTGTGTGTGTGTGTGTGTGTGTGTGTGTGTGTGTGTGTGTGTGTGTGTGTGTGTGCGTGCGTGTGTGTTCGCGAAGAAAGTCCTTAACTGCTCTACAAATTACCTGTACCCTATTCTAGTTTATGAAAGTCTCTGTTTTGCCGATTCTGAAACCGCGGTAAACCGGAAATTGACGGCTTACGTTCATCCGACGTTGCAACAACGCGCCAATAAAGAAAATATATCACTGTTCTTGCCGGAAGTAAGGGCCCAGTGAAGAAATGTTCCAGACCCTTCTCTTCAAAGATACCGGATCAAAAGATCTTACAGAACCAGGCAATACATGTAGCAAAAGATCTACTACATAACGTATAATGTCTGCTCAGGAAACGAGATAATGATACACATCCCGAGACTTTCTTCGTCTATCTTTCTTTAAAGGGCTGCCTTCATTTCGCGGATGGTTCTGGAATTGTAGTAGAAGACTATAGTGGTTCCAGTGATGATTCAGAACATAATGGCTGTCTGGAGAAGAGTATCAACCCCATGTGGGGCAGAGGAAATGAGCACAATAAACGGGATGGAATAGACCTGTATTGGGTAGTTGGAGGGGAAAGGGGACGGGATCAGTAAAGGAAGGGGTAACTGGTAAAGGGTTTAGATCCAGGTTCTGAAGCCTTTCACAGAGAAAGATGTTACTCCCTCGGGCTGAACGCAGTTCCACGGCTACTTTGAATACCAGATCCTGAAAGATCGTCCGGTCTGCCCACATCCTCGATCAAGAAGGTCTAACTCAAGAATGTCCAGCGGCTGGTTGAAGTGATTCTGAGATAGAAAGTGACAGATTTTCGATTCAACACTGGTAATTTTGATGTTGTTCCTAGAGAACAGTATTACGGAACTACGCTTACATCTTTCTGTTTTTCTCTTAGCTATACTTCAACAGAGAAAGAAAATCTACTTTGCAGACACCTTTACCACGTCTGCAATCAGCACGGTCAATCAACTAACGTGACTCCAGACATTGCTGGTAATTATCAATGGTGTCCTCCTATCTGAAAATATGTGATCGTTATTTCGCTAACACGTGTATCTCTTGTTTCTTGCTCTCCTCTGCAAACAGCTCTGCATCTCAGTTCCTTTCCACTTGCTGCGTTCCCAAAGGACCTTCAAATATGGGTATTTGGCCGCGTTGCTTTCTTCTGTGGGACAAGAATATATATTTGTATGGAAACATGAAAATGTGTGTGTGTGCTACACAAATCTTAAACAATGTTAGCCAACCGCTCACAATACGTGGACAAACAAATCACAAGACAAAACACGACGCGTTTCGACCTCTTAGGTCATCTTCAGGCAAGATACAAAACAATTACATTACAACGAAAACGAACGAGCAATCACTTCAGCGCAAGTAGGCGTTTTAAATCGAAGTCAATGTGTGTAACTAATGATACCAAAATGCAGAAATCTCATTCGGAACCCAACGGCAGGGTTACATTTGTTTGTATGATTGTTTGTTTCTCATCAAACAACAGAACAAATCTTGTTTTTGGAGAAACTACAAACAACTAGACTGTTTGCGTCGACAATATACATGCAAGTAAGGAATGAGATTCACAGCAGATGTAAATAATCATCAGTGTAAAGCACGTTGGAACACGATCCTTTGTTTTTTAACACTTAGATCTGGATTTAAAGATATGTCACCACCGCACTCAATCAAGATGATATTAAAAATATACATCAGGCAGCTTTGTATCCAATAAATCACATATGTAGAAGAAGAAAAAAAACAGAAAAAAAATCACTAAGAGGCTCGTAAACAGTACGAAGGTTTGAGTGAAGCCGAAGTAAATAACATTATCTTTACTTCCCCCCCCCCCCCCCCCCATCTCCCTTTACCTCACCCAGCTGACCCCCTTCCCCACCCTCCCCCACCTGCCATCGGCATCGTCAGATTTCGCTATGCTTCTGTCTTCCGCAGTGGCCGGTTATTCATCATCCTGT
>CM031603.1:48694374-48701874 GCA_018398815.1 Conus ventricosus | reverse complement strand
CCAGTCATAGTGTTTCGTAGATCTTTTGGTTAAATCATGTCACTCCTTATCTGATTATGGGCTTTACCAAAGATGCTGGTCCTAAACCATTGTCATTCTATTGTGTAAGAAAAGTGATGTAAACAATCCCAATAATTACAGAGGAATTGTGTGTGTGTAATGTCTGTATCAAAGTGTACAGTGCTGTATTACTACTACGAGATTACAGGAGCAGGTGGAAACAATAACATTACTAGATAAAATCAAGCTGGGTTTAAGATAAACGGCTCTTTTGTTGATCACATGTTCACACTGGTGATACTTATGCAAAGTCAATTTTGTTTAAATTGTAGATTTTTACGTTACATTTGTTGATTCTTAAAAGGCTTTTGATTCAGTTAATATCTTGCTTAAATTTTGTACTCGTTAGAGACCTTGTAAATAAGTTGTCAATATGTACGATTGTGTAAAGACAGGAGTGTGATCTGGTGTTGCTTTAACAGACAGTATAAACTGTACTTCTAGTGTAACACAGGGAAACGTTTGTAGTCCTGTTAAGTTTTCTTTATCCACTAAAAAAAAAAAAAGAGCACAGGAAGTTATACATCGTGGAATGCACAGTGCAAATTTCTTTAACGACGTTTCGGATATTTTCATTTTTCTCTTGGCTGATGACGTGGCCTTGGTATCAGAAACAGTAATTGGGTTATAAACCAAGTTAAATAGATTGCAAAGAGTTGCTTCTTCACTGCAATTAAAAGTTCATCTAGCAAACAGCAATAATATTGGATCTAGAATGGGTGGATATCTTGCGGCGAGAGAAAGATGGACTTACAATGGATCTATAATCATAACGCCTGTTGTCAAGGTGTATACTTTGGAATATATTTCTCAAGGCGTTTATTGTTTTGTTTTTGTTTGCAAGGATTTAGCCATCAAAGCAAAAAAGGCATTATTGTGCGTACTAAAAACGATTATCGTTGTTAAGTAACGATTCCCTTACTTTGTCTTTGAAGTTATCTGATAGCTTTGTCATTTTTTTGTTAGGGACAGACGTGAAGTATGTAGCTTTGATGCCACTGCTACTGCTGTACATTTTGAGAAAGTCCATATTTCTTCTTTGAAAATATTCTTGGAGTATTGCTGCCTAACGCCAAATGATTTGGTACGTAGCGAGCGGCTAGTTGTCTTATGTATTTGTATTCCGCTGGTCAGTGTTTTGATACTGGCTTAAAATCATTCAAATGTAGGGTCAAATATTAACACACCAAGCATAGAGAATACCGCTAGACTTAGATAACAGAGGTACGAAAAATTGGGTGACTAATGTCGGAATGAAACTGTGTTAATATGGTTTCGGATTTAAATGGATGAACTAAACATTCCGGGGAAAACTCCTGACTTAGAATTGACGAAATGGGAATTCCAGTGTACAGAACAGTGACATATTTCAATCATAGAGAACGCAACGTCATTTAAACTGTTCACCGGTCTATATAGTCAATGAAAACAGCCTAACATCTAAAATTTGTCACGACTAAGTTTCTGATCTGTTTAGTCACTCCTTTCGTTATAAACAATCGTGTAATAGAAATTTGAGCTTCCATAAAGTCAAAATACAAAAGAAGATGAAGTTCATTTTGTACTGACGTGTCCAGTATTAGAAGAAAAAGTCATGCCACGAAAGTATTTCACTAATCGTTGCCTTTTCATATTAATATGGTCAAAGTCAGCATTAAATAAAAACATTGTTAAACAGTTAGCTATCTATTTATAATTATAAGGAATTAAAGAAGCGAAGCATGTACATAACATGAAGAACACCGATATCAATGTGGGACATGAATCATAATGTTTAACCCTTTTAAAGGGGATCTGGCCTTCATGAACAAAATATTTGAGTGTTATATCTCTGTCTATATGTCTGTCCGTCCGTCTGTTTCTCTCTCTCTCTCTCTCTCTCTCTCTCTCTCTCTCTCTCTCTCTCTCTCTCTCTCTCTCGCTCTCTCTCTCTTTCCCTCACTCTCACTTTGTCTGTCTTTCTGTGTGTGTGTGTGTGTGTGTGTGTGTGTGTGTGTGTGTGTGTGTGTGTGTGTGTGTGTGTGTGTGTGTGTGTGTGTCTGGGAAAATTCTGCACGTTGTAATCAATATGTATGATCAAATAAAATCGTGCATTTTTCTAAATGGTCAAAAATCAGAGTTCTTTGGCAGTTTTAGGGGAGTTCGTCAAGGAGAAAACCTTTCACCCTTATTGTTTTCATTATTTTTAAATGATCTACAACAGTTCCTTATTGACAATAACTGTTCTACTCTAGAATATGATTTAACGCAAGAGTTAAAACTTGAACAGTTTATTAAATTGCTTGTATTATTATATGCTGATGATACAATTTTACTGGCAAATTCTAAATCAGCTTTGCAAAAAGAACTTAATGCCTTACATATATATTGCATGCAATGGCAATTAGAAGTAAATCCAAAGAAAACAAAAATAGTTGTCTTTCATGGTCGAAATAGTATGCGTGAAATTTTTTTCTTTGGGAATGAAAAAATAGAGGTTCTTAATTCAATTAAATACTTAGGCATCGAGTTCAGCAGAACAGGTTCGTTTTACAAAGCAAAAAAATGTGCTTATAATCAGGCTGTCAAGGCAATGTTTTCATTATTACAAATTGCAAGGAAGCAGAAATTGCCAATTGATGTTTGCATACAATTATTTTATTCCATAGTTGTACCTGTGTTGTTGTATGGTTGTGAAATTTGGGGTTATGAAAATGTTGATATATTAGAAAAGTTACAGTTACGTTTTTTAAAGTATTTATTTAGATTAAATAAAACTACAATGACTTCAATGATTTATGGTGAAACCGGAATCTATCCTTTATCTGTACTGATTAAAGTAAGAATGATAAGGTTCTGGGCTAACTTAGTTGTTCCTGATTCTAAGAAGTATTCAAACAAAGTATATAATATCTTACATGAACTATATACAAAAGGAATTTTCGTTTCACCATGGCTTAGTTATGTTAAAAGCATTTTATTTGAAACTGGTTTTGATTGTGTTTGGGAATCTCATTCATTCACAAACAGAAATAACTTATGTAAATGTGTTAAAAAGGAGTTGCAAAATAATTATGCTCGTGATTGGCGCAGTTCTCTTGAAAACAGCAACAAGTGTGTATTCTATAAAAGTATAAAGACTGTCTTTGGAAAAGAACATTATATTTCTACCTTACCAGATATTTATGTTATACCTTTATTCAAATTTAGATGTAGTAACCATAAATTGCAAATTGAAATTGGAAGACACCATAATGTTCCAAGAGAATTGCGTATTTGTCGTAACTGTGAAATGGGTGAAATTGGAGATGAATTCCATTGCATCATGGAATGTCCAAAATATAATGAACTTCGTGAAAAATTCATCCCTAAAAAATATCTAAAACCAAAGTCTGTTTTCAACTTTTGTAATTTATTTCAAAAAGGAAGACGCATTTGTTTGAATATTAGTAAGTTTCTAAAAAATGGGAAGATTGTTTAATGAGATCGTTACAGTTCACCAGAATTCAGCATTTCGCAACTATGTTCACACATTGTTCTGAGTGAGTTTCGTATTTCTCTTTGTTACATTTGTATCCTCCATGCCCCAGCAGGGGTCAAAGGATTAAATTTGAATTGAATTGAATTGAATTGTGTGTGACTCTGTCTGTGTGTCGTCCTCTCTCTCTCGGTCATTAAGTCTCTCTCTCTCTCTCTCTCTCTCTCTCTCTCTCTCTCTCTCTCTCTCTTCTCTCTCTCTCTCTCTCTCTTCTGCTACTTTTCTTCTTCTATTTCTTCTTCTTTTGTCGTTTTTTCTTCTTCTTCTTCTTCTTCTTTTTCTTCTTCTTCTTCTTCTTCTTAACAGGTTTCCTTCTTATAACCTCTTCATTTTCGAAAAGATTCACACTTAACTCCCCTTTTCTCTCTCCCCACCCCAGCAAGCAAACTTCGCCCATCTAACACCCGTTACCAACCGCTAACTGCTTGCACTCCCTCCCCCGACTCCTCCTCTTCCCCATACCTGCCCCACACCCCCAAAACGAACAACTATGAACCAAAACACACACAGCGAAATCTTGGAAATCGATATTTTCTTCAGTGTTGGATCTGGAATCCTCCATTCTGAGCTGATGATTCCTACAGTCAAGATGTGTGATGATCGATCGTTGCACGTAAATGAAAGAGATTATGAACGGACAAAAGCTATGACATACCCTTCTGCACGCCGTAAGTCGTTGATGTATCTGCAGAGATCCAGGGTCGTCGCTGGGTGATTGCAGGAGAAAGAACTTAATCCAGAGGCAAAAACTGACCATCGATTCCGTAAAGCATACCCCATGATGGATATACAGCACACTATTTCTTATTTGTCATCAATTGCGCGCTTCAACTAGGAATTCTGTTCCCCTCTCTATGGCAATTTGAGTCTGAGTCAAGAGCGCACAGCATATGATTGAATGTTCTTTGTTTGACCGTCCTCATGTTTGTTCTGATAGAATGTCTAGAGATCAAAACGTGTTGCACGTGTGAAGTTGTGGGAGGAGGCACATTGTCTTGCATCTCTTCTCCTTTTTTTTTTCTTTCCAGCAGTTTTCTCTCTCTTGCGTGTGTGGCCTACGGAGACTTTCTTTCTTATATTGGCATAAATCTGTATAATGTTATGTTTTGCAACAAGGAATCAAACTCTGAGAAGACGAGCAAATATTGTCATCAATTGTGTCAAAGTAAAAGAGTGTGCGGTTCAGAAATAACCTTGATCGTCGCATCTCTCTCTCTCTCTCTCTCTCTCTCTCTCTCTCTCTCTCTCTCTCTCCCTTAAATTCTTGGGTGTGCTCTGTGTGTTGTAAATTTGGACACCAAATTCATGTGATCAAAATTAAGCAGCATTTGAAATTCTTGTAATCTGTCTTCTCAAATCATGTTAGGAATCCGACGTGTGTGTTGCAGCTCGTGAGGCAAAGCAGAGAAATGAGCATATGCCTCATCTTGAAGAACGCATACATTGCGCATCTGCTTCTTAGAATTACATCGAAAGAAGATAACAATTGTTGTCAAATAACAATTTTACCTTAAACACAATAACAGCAGTTAAGCAGCTCATGCACAAATTTTAAAAAAAGTTCCATACACGTTTTGTTGTCCTTGTAGTTTATACATATATCTACATGAATGTGTGTGTGTGTGTGTGTGTGTGTGTGTGTGTGTGTGTGCGTTTGGAAGGGTAGGTCGTTATGTGTGTGTTTGGATTCGCACGCACGATGCGTGCGTACTGCCGGGTGTGTGTGGTTTTGTGCATGGTTACGTGTGTGCGTACTTTTGTGTAGGAAGGAGAAGATTTTATAGGGGACGTTTGTTTCGACGCATTGATACAAGAAAATGATGCTGACAAGGAAAGTTTTAAAAAGAAATTCAAAACTTTGTCACGAATGAAACTAGAAATTGTTACCATACCCACATCGCTATCTCGTCGTGCAAACACCGCTTACCATCCACCGACACGCTCAATTGCCTACTCTCACTCTCTCCTGCAATAACAATCAAACTTGTCTAAACAAGAGATTTATTTTCAAGAGAGATCTCTCCGGAGCAATATCGTACTGATGCCGCCAATGATGAACAGTGGGCTTTGTGTGTGTTACAGCCTTAATCTCCTGCTTTAATCAGCCCCATTCATAAAAACGAAATAGCTCTCTCTCTCTCTCTCTCTCTCTCTCTCTCTCTCTCTCTCTCGTTCCCCGGCTTCATTTCTCAGGTTTCTTGTTTACTAAATGAAAATATGATAACGCGCGCGCGCGCATGTGTATGTGTGTGTGTGTGTGTGTGTGTGTGTGTGTGTGTGTGTGTGTGTGTGTGTGTGTGTGTGTGTGTGTGTCTGTGTGTCTGTCTGTCTGTCTGTCTGTCTGTGCATCTGTGTGTTTGCGCGTGTGCGTGTCTGTGTGTGGTTATGTGTGTGCATGTGTATATGCACTCGCGTGTGTGAGACGTGAGATCAATTCCTAAAATTACAATAAAACTAAGTTTATTTATGAAACCATTTTGTTTTTCCTTTGACGAATTTCTGCAGTTATGAAGTCTTAAATGCTTAGAAGTCGAAATGATCATCATAATTGCTAGCACTCCTCTCACGCCTCAGTTTGTACGTGGCAACGCTTCCCACAGTGAAATCGATTGATTGATTGATTGATTTAATTTAACGTCTGTTCACAACAATGGTGATATTAGACTAGAAATAAACCAATCCAAAAAAAAAACACACACAAAAAAAGAAGAAAAAAAAGAAAAAAAGAAAAAATTAAAACGGGCTGCGTAAGAGTTTGTGTCTGTGTGTGTGTGTGTGTGTGTGTGTGTGTGTGTGTGTGTGTGTGTGTGTGTTGTGTGTGTGTGTGTGTGTGTGTGTGTGTGTGTGTGTGTGTGTGTGCGTGTGTTTGTGCACTGTGCGTATGCGTGTGTGTGCGTGTGTGTGTAGAGTGGTGTGTGTGTGTGTGTGTGTGTGTGTGTGTGTGTGTGTGTGTGTGTGTGTGTGTGTGTGTGTGTGTGTGTGTGTGTGTGTGTGTGAATATGCACTCATGTGTGAAAGGCTACGTATAAACATTCATACAATAACTATAAATGATTTAATGTTTACAATAAATTTGCAAGCATAGTGCGGTATAAAACTGATGCAATTTGTATCATTTCTTCGCTGTAGATTATATCATTTAAAGATCTCATTTTTGCTACATCTATCCCAGATATGTTGTATAACAGGGATAGCAATGGGCAATCAAAAAGAATATGTTCAATTGATATTGAATGACCACAAGCACATTCTACATTTTTTGAAAATTTAGTCTTCCATGAATTTAATCGAATTTTGTAAATGAGACTAGACAAGGATCTCGAACACGGTAATATTTTTGACTTTGAAGGAAGCTTTTCTGTCATTATACGACTTTCTAACATCGAATTTATTTCATGTTTTTCTAATTTTAGTGTACTGTCAGGATGTTTTCTAATAGCTCCTTCTTTCGCTGATCTATCAGCCATTTCATTCCCCAAATACCACAGTGAGATGGAATCCAACAAAATTCTACATTAATACCTTTACATATAATTTAATGTATTAAGTATTTTACGTCAAATATCAAGTCTTTTCGAACTTTTGCATTCCAGTTTTGCAGACTGTAAAGAACAGATTTTGAGTCAACACAAAGTAAAATGCTATAAATCGCAGTATCAATATCAACTATGAAGGATAGGGCCATAAGAATTGCATATAGTTCTGCAGTAAATACAGAAAAACCTTTTCCTAGACAAAATGACTTTCTTACCTTGAAAGCAGGAATAGCAATTCCAGGCCCTGTGTATGATTCCAAAACTGAACCGTCTGTAAAAATCTATAAATGATTCGGATACTAATTTTCTAGATGTTCTTTTGCTTCAACGGATATAAGATTGATGTTATCCTCTTTTTTTAGAGTTGTATAATCTGTATCGAATCTA
>CM031603.1:48661874-48684374 GCA_018398815.1 Conus ventricosus | reverse complement strand
TTACGGCCACTTGGGAACATGGTAAAAACTCTTTCAGGTTTGAACGGATTTTGTACAATTTGTTATCCGTCTGCGAGTTCCATTCCTCTTGCCAGAGGTCTTTGACATAAGCTTGTGTTTTGGGTTTCTCCGGAGGGAGAAACTCACGATTACGCAATTATTGTCGTCAGTAGGATGCGTAGTAGATGATGTCCTGCGTATAGTGGATCAGAACAGGCACCAATGAACACCACCGAAGTGACTCGGCAGCAGTGCAGTAGCTCCTCCGGTGGGTTGCCTCTTGACGGCTTGACATTAACTTCTCCCTAAGGTTTGCTGGAGATTGCTGGAGCCAGGGCTGTGGCTGTGAACAGGGGGTCGGAATGAACGACGTGGGTACAGTTCCACTGAAGTGGCACAGAAGATGGGATAGCAAAAGGAGGAAAACCGATAAACGAATGTTGGGCAATCAATACTGAACTTAAACGTTGTGAAAAAATTGACCATCAGTAACGCTAAACATACTCCATGATGGATGCGTAGCACATCATTTTCTGACTTGTCATTATGTGTGATCTATAGCTTTAGGCTTTTCTCGCTGTTTGCTGCGATTTAAATCTCTCTCTGGAGCGCTTACCATGCAATGAGTTTCTTCTTTGTTTAACCGTCGCCCTTATGTTTGTTTTGAATGTGGAATGTCTGATGATTAAAACGTGTTACACGAATTAAGAGTGTTAACGTGCGTAATTTGTAAACCTCTCTCCTCTCTCTCTCTCTCTCTCTCTCTCTCTCTCTCTCTCTCTCTCTCTCTCTCTTTCTCTGCGTGCGTAAGTGTGTGTGTGTGTGTGTGTGTGTGTGTGTGTGTGTGTGTGTGTGTGTGTGTGTGTGTGTGTGTGTACGCGCGCGCGCGCGCGCGTTGTGTGTGTGTGTGTGTGTGTGTGTGTGTGTGTGTGTGTGGTCATTTTCGTTCTTTTGTTGTAAACATGCTACGAACATTAAGCAATGTTTCAATATTCGTGTGGATTCATTTCAATTCATTTTTCAAAGCGCCGTCAAACTCTTGAGGAGGAGGTGCAGAGGAGGGGTAATAGAGGTTTTTGAATCTAATTAAACCTCCAGGTTTTAGTGTCCATCATCTGCCTGTGAATTGATTTGACACCAAGGAATTTTATTACGAGCTCTTAGGGTCTTTTCATAAACATTCTGAAGGCAAAAACCAGAGAAACATTTCACTTGTGTATGTTTCATTGTGGCTTTATTTGAGCCATGCTCTTCGATTTCCTACGCCTATCCCAACCGTCCCAACACCCATATTCACCATGCTTTCTTCTTCTTCTTTTCTTCTTCTTCTTCTTCTTCTTCTCTGGTCACAAAACAAGAGATAACACATACGTATCTATACGACGTCTAATTATTTATATGTGCTAGCGAGTCTGCTGGTAAAGAACTAAATTACATTAAGAGTTTATTGTGCATGTTATGTAGAGGTACCTTCGTTGTCTCATGTAACAATATATACACAAAGGGCCTTTCTTCTCCTTTGTATCATCAGACAACTTCAGCATGAGTTACATGCCCTGTTCTCATTGGCTCGGCAGATATTTATCAACTAAACCACTTCAAACGTCGTAATAGATCTTTCGGAACGTTTGGATCATGCTATATCGCTTATTTACTCTTTTTCTAAATGGCGCACAATCTCGCCCGAGTCCGTAAGAACTGAGGCATGAGAGGCAATCGCTTGGAGAGACAAAAATCGTGCTTGAGTTGTCTTTCCGTTCCGCGAACCGCGCAAATCTACTCGATCAAGGGCCGTAACTGAGCTCATTGGGATGACGAGTGAAACAGCGCCTGACCAAGCTCGTTAGACAGTTGTGCCATCATTGAACTGCTTTCTTCTGACAGCAGAATATATGTGCCCTGCAGTACGGCTATGACAGTGAAACAATAAAGCAGAACACATGATAAACAAGAATACGTGATTTACAACCACCAGCTCAGTTGATTTGTACAAGTCGGACGACGTTTCCAAAAGTCGGCTAACTGCATAGTCCGCCACATTGTACAGAAAAATAATCTTCAATTCACCAACACTTGCTTCGCATATACAAATTTTTGAGACTGACAATATTTCTTTAATTTATGGTTGACTTTCCATTTCAGAAACGGAACCATTGTTATTGCTTGTTCCGATGTCCTTTATCCGTCAGACCCGATTCGTCAGTGTGCCACGGCCCAAAATGTCAGTATTTTCATTGCATCAAATGAAGATATACTACAGTCTATAACTCTGTGGCATTCTCACAATCAATGGTACAAAGACAGAATTCTACGGCACCCGAAACCAGCCCAAAAAAGGTTAAACGAGATGATAGCGCTGTAAAGAAATAAGATTTTTTCGGACCTTATGTAAAATCAATCTTCTACGAGAATCTAACCAGCATCAGCAAGAAGCGCGCACATTAAATGAAGGGGAAAAACGAATACTCTCAGCAGAAGGTAAGATACGCTTAGTTGTTTACTTTATGCTCCTTAAGCGCTACCGTGGCCAAGAGGTAGTTCCATGTGTGCAGCTAGGACTGTGTCGGTCTAGATACCCATCAGTTGTGTATATTTGCGGGAATTTGCTAGCCATTTATGTGCCTGGGTCAACCGGTGGTAGAGCACATACATGGCATTCATACGTTAGGATTTCGAATTGTGCTGGCGCCCAACGCGGAGACCGAAACCCTTTGCTGATTTTTCTCTCAAGGTGGTTCCAGCAGAATCAGACGGACCCCCCTCCAACTGGAATGGCTATTCATCCTTTGGCCATTTCAACTTTAAAGATGTGGACGTTACACCTGAATGCGATCAAACCAGCCCGAGCGGTGAAGAGGTCTTTGGATTCCAATGGGAAAACCGGAACCCATCTGTCATGCTTCACCCACTTAATGGATGTGTCACTGAGAGTGTTGCCCCATGCCCGGCCCAATCTTATCTCTCGGGTTGGTTAACCGCAGGATGTGTTATGAAAGAAAGCGTAGAGGACAGCTCTGTCACGTAGTCTCAGTCCCGAATGGAACCAACAACATCATCTTCATCATTCTTATTGATCATCGTTTAAAGTATCATATTTCATACCCCTTCATGGGAGATAACAAGTCCATTTCCTTCTGCACCCCAAATGCATTAATCGTTCTAGTCCTGAAAGCGAATAAACGATTCATATTTATAGATTAGATCGCTAATGCATTCAGCCTCTACTATTGAAAACTAATGAAGTCGTTCGCTTTGTACTCATCAAAATTAATTCAGTAACTAAATTTTGTTCTATTGATATGTAACAAACGTCATTCTGTCAGCCGCTGTGGTGCAGCGGTCAGCAACACAATTTGCAGGCTGTGTGGCAATTGATTCAATTACCGTCAGACCCACTTTGTTAAATTATTCGGTCCCGGCCGGCTCTTCATGGAGTTGAGTGTAATATGCGTCACACGGGAAGATTGGAATCATAACACAAAATTCATCTACTCAGTGCGTCCATTACAATGTTGCTTTTTTAAAAATCAAATTTGCGGGTGTCTGCATTTTTCAACTTCAGTTCACGCCAGTGTATAAGCCTTATCACATACCCTCTGACTAGAATAGAATTGAGCGGTATCATCTTCAGTTATTTCATTCTGTCTCATCGTCGTTTGAACTAATAATATTACTATTCACGCCAGTTTCGGTTTCTCCTACGCGTCAATCCCTGTGATGAGGTTGTATCAGAATGTCAGAGGAGTACGCTCTCTCACTCTAGTTTCTCCTACGCGTCAATGCCTGTGATGAGGTTGTATCAGAATTGTCAAAGGAGTACGCTCTCTCACTCTAGTTTCTTCTACGCGTCAATGCCTGTGATGAGGTTGTATCAGAATTGTCAAAGGAGTACGCTCTCTCACTCTAGTTTCTTCTACGTATCAATGCCTGTGATGAGGTTGTATCAGAATTGTCAAAGGAGTACGCTCTCTCACTCTAGTTTCTTCTACGTGTCAATGCCTGTGATGAGGTTGCATCAGAATTGTCAAAGGAGTACGCTCTCTCACTCTAGTTTCTTCTACGTGTCAATGCCTGTGATGAGGTTGTATCAGAATTGTCAAAGGAGTACGCTCTCTCACTCTAGTTTCTTCTACGTGTCAATGCTGTGATGAGGTTGTATCAGAATTGTCAAAGGAGTACGCTCTCTCACTCTAGTTTCTTCTACGTGTCAATGCCTGTGATGAGGTTGTATCAGAATTGTCAAAGGAGTACGCTCTCTCACTCTAGTTTCTTCTACGTGTCAATGCCTGTGATGAGGTTGTATCAGAATTGTCAAAGGAGTACGCTCTCTCACTCTAGTTTCGCAAGTTGTCAAAGTCATTTACCTCTGTATTGATTTGCAACTTAAGTCGTCCAGTTTTGTACTCCTGCTGAAGAATAAAGACATTCAAGTTTATATTGCTGATAGCTAATACATTCGTTCAACTTTATTCTGACAGCTAGAAAAAGCCATTCAGCTCTATGCTCTTGATGACAAACGAAATCATTGTTTTGAACTCCTGATACCTGTCATGTGACGTAGCCTCACATCAAGGCATGTGACGCTCCATCACATGTAGTTCAGTGATATGAATCATTTCCCATGTCACTACTGAAAAGGAAGAATATTTATCTGGCTTGACTAGTGTAGCGGGCGTCCCAAATAATTGTGAGTATGACTCATTAAAGAAACAAATGTGGTCATTGGGTGAAAGTGACCACTGAGAGATAGTTTAACAAGGGCTGGTAAGGTGCTGGTCATGTGTTTTGAACACTGAGAATGCACTCACTAGGAGGAGGGAGGAAAGAATCAGTTTTAACCCAGCAGATGGCCTAGAGACTCGAACCTGTCAGGACGTTGGTCCTCTCTGCTGACCAGTCATTACAGGTGAGCGATAGATAGTTGGGGAAAGCTACAGGGGAAAACTTAAAGAAAAGAGAAAGAAAGAATTCATATGTTGAATTAAGAAGGTTACTTACACGAACCTTATTCGTGTTTCAGCCCTTACTTGTACCATTCGCCCTTACCATAACTTTAACCCGTGAGGTGGTTGATTGATGGCAATGGTGTGGGGAATCACACGGTAGCACGCCTCTGTATTAAGGATCTCAGGGAGAGGTGTCGGGAACTCGTCATCTCTCCAGGGACAGGAGAAGGACGACGGGTGGGAGTTGGAATATCTCTCCTGTGTCTGGTAAAGTCGAGGGAGAGGAGTCGAAGTCTTATCTCCTGGACGGCGAGAATCGTGGGGGAGAGTTGATGCTGAGAGAGACAGGAATCATGAAAGGGTGGAGCGGTCTTAATTCGGATGCATGGCATAGAAGCAAGGAGTGAAGAATACTTTTATTTTTCATTGGTCTGGATTTTGTGGGCAATGTTGTGTGTTGCGCGTGGACTTTTGAAGTCTGAGTGTGTTAGTTTGCCTCTCAGTGGTAATGAGAGCGAATGTCATAAAATCAGGTTTATAAATTGTTTGATGTGATTTAGTAAAGTGTTTTTTCACGAAGGAGAGGGGTTGTAAGAAAAAAAACCATTCGGTTGTGCGCCTTTTGGTTTTGATTGGAATGATTGCGTGTGCGTATGGAGTAAATGCTGTCATGAATGAGCGGTGCGCAAAAGTGACAGTGTGTCAGTGGTGACCCGACTCCGTTCACCGACGTAGCTGACGTTGTTTTTGTTTCCCTTGAAAAAAAAAAGAAGAAAGATTTTCTATTTGTACCTTTAGAGGATGGATTTCTGTTTGTGCCATTGGGGGCCTGAGAAAAAAAGATTTTGATTTGGTCCCTCAAGGTTTGAGGGAAGGAAAAAAAGAGAAAAAAAGTTTTTGATTTGTACCCTAAAGGGCTTGAGGGAAGAAAAAGAAAAGAGATTAGTTAATTATTTATTGTGGATAATAGTTGATTTGTTGTTTTTTTCTATTTTTATTGTGTTGCGGGTGTGTTGACATTTTTTGGTGCTCTACTCGTTAGGTTTTTTTTTTTTGGCAGGATTTGTTTTTGACCCTTCCCCCCGTCAGGACCGTTAGCACTCAACCTCCTATTGTCGTACCTGGCAGCAAGGGGCAGGCGTGAGGAGTCGCTGTCACTTCCCCTAGTGTATTAGATTTTGTTTTGTCCCCTTCCCAGGATGAAGCCCCATCCTCTTCCTGCGTTTAGCAGGGGGGTTTAAGTGTTCATGGCGTTCGGGGAGTCGGTAGTCCTCCCCTATCTCGTTAAAATATCTATTTTCTTTCCCTTTCCTATTGTTCATTTTGATTTTCCCCGTGCCCCTCAGAGTGTGGATCAGCTTCTCCTCCGCACGCAAATAGTGTAGGTGGTGGTGTTGATTACGCTCAGACTAATAAACTTCTTTATCTTTTGTTATTTTTTTTCTGTGTGTGGTGGCGAGATTTTCTTTGCGTTTGGGTGAAAGTGCATTAATAATTGATTGTTTAGTATTTGTATTTATACTGTAGTGTGTATATTGTGCGTGAATTTTTTTTTCCCATCGCCAGTTTTACGGGGACAGTGACCATAGGGGCATGTCTGAGGGCTTCTCATGCTTTTCTTGATTTCTTCTTACTATTCCGATCCTGTGTATGCTTTCCATTTCCTTTTCACCCTTTTTCAAAACCTCTTAAACATTCTAATAATTAAGCTCCTATCTAGGTTTTCTTTTCTACATTTTCATCTTTTAGTTAGGATTTTTCGCTAGTTTGTGTTCTTCCCCTCTTTTTAATTGTTTGTGATTCCATTTGTTATGTAATTCCTTGTATCGTATAGGCGTACATTTGTTTTGGTAAAGTCTTGAAATTAAGTAAGAAAGACTGTACAACAAGACACTTAAGAACTTCACTTTGTAAAGAATTTATTTCCAGAAAACTTTAGTATTGTGGGTTTTTTCCCTTTCTTAGGAAAAAAACAGATTAGCATTGACGTCAATTGTTTTTTTTAAATTAAAATGATACCTGGTTTTGAAAACAATTTTCTTATGGAGAATAATTTCTGGGTGTTGTTATCTCACATGGTTTTAGTAAGCCAGTTTATTTTTACCTGGAATTGAATTCCTTTATTTGTTTTTACTATAATTACGTTTTTGTGAAACATAAAACATCATCATATATAGCCTATAGTTTTATTCTTAATTGAATTGGTGTTGTGTTATATGTGTTGACGGTTCTTTATGGATGAAGTTGTTATAATTGTTCATCAAAGCGGAGGCGTGGTTTTGATGAGTAAAAAACTTACTAACTATGTGCAAATAAAAAGCTTTTGATAGTTTTATATAAGAGGAGACAGGATAAGAGAGAGAGAAAGAAAATCAAAGGAAACTAGAGAGGAGAATTGAAAATCTAAGGAAACTAGAAAGTGATAGTAATCAATAGGAAACTAGAAAGAGAAGAAAATCAAAGGAAAACTAGAAAAGTGAGAAAGGACTCTTGAGTTTGAAGACTACAGAGCGGAAGCTGAAATTGAAGAAAAATTGAATACAGAGGGAAGCTGAAGATAAGAACGTCAATTTAGTTGAGGTATGTTAGAATACTAGAGACTGATTTGCTGAAAATTTAAAGATAATGGCTCGTAGAGAACCTCCCCAGCTCACCAGTCGGTCCGCAAGCGCGCCTCAATAAATCAGATATTATTCCAAAGTTACCGCCTTTCGGGAAAATACGGATGACATCGTTTAGTTGTTTTTCGATTTGAAAGTCACGCAACGTCTTGGGTTGGCCAAAGGAAAATTGGTCCATTTGTTTATGCGTCGTTGTTTTAGGGTAGCGCTTGGCATTGTACCACACACTCGCGCGAAACAATATTTAACTTGGTCCAGTTGAGGAAGAATCCTCAAGAAATTTCAATGTTTGCTGATCCCACCCCCCCCGTTTTCGCGAACGTTTCCGTTCTGTGCGCCCTGACAACTAGGAGAATCGTTTCCGTTGTTTTAATCCATATGAGTCATTGTTGGATCGATGGATCGATTTATCATATAAATCGAAACAAAAACTTTTCAATCACTTGCGAGATCTCCTTCTTGAGAACACTTTTCCAGACCGTGAGTAAAGTCTGGCCACTTTCCTTAATGAAAGGCAATTTTGATAATGCGTTGTGGAAATGTGTCAGATGGATGATCAGTTTTGTATCGCTCACCCTGATAAGGCGTTGGCTAGGAAAGGAGAATTTTCCATCTTGTGTCTCACGGAGTATGTTAAATCATCCAATCGGCACAGGGAAGTTACAGGAAAGGAATATCGTGGGTCATTTCTGAGTCATTCATGGTTACTTTTCCTAGGAAGAGACAGGGATCTGTCCTCGGTTCGACGTGGCTTTAGTCAGTACTCACCGGCCGGAAAGACCCCGTTACTCCTCAGCAAACGTTCCGAGGTCGTGGACAACGTCCAACGCGTAGAACCTTTTGGGCCATAGTTCGTGGACCAGAAAGAAGTTCACAAAATCTGTCAGTTGCGATCAGACCATGAGTTGTTTCCTTTTGTGATGGCAAGTTTCATTTGATAAAGAAGTGCCATTTCAATACCAAATGATTCAAGTCCCGATTAGTCTCACTGATTGTGAAGAGGCCTTGTTTTGGCACCAGATCCTTCTCTGGTGATGGAATGGTGTTATGAAATCGGAGCAATCAACGGTTTGCTGGCTCTTGTTTGTTGTGCGAGTCACTGGGTGCACCGCTGGTGTAAGAAAATCTTTCGTGCTTCAAACAGTTATCTCGAGTAACTGTTCCAAAAGTGTAGGGTCGTTTTGGGAGGCCAAGATTGAAACGTTTCCGCTCGACGAAATTTCGGTCAGATACACCATTACTCACTCCGGATTTCTTACCGCCGGTGTTATTGTAACCAGTCTGCGACTTGATTTGGGGCAATTTGTCCTCAGTGTAGCTTACAAGTATTTTAGGATTGGTGCTGGGGATCGTTCGTTCCTTGTACTCTGTGAGTTCCAGATCAGACATCGATATAGAGAGGGACGGCTTCAAAGGCCGCTAAAGGTCTCAAAACTGGAAGAACTCCAGATTACCAGATGATCTAAAAGAAATGCAGAAAAAAGATCGAGACGATGACGACTATTACTTTCTGCTGCTAAACAGTCTTGTAACGGACAACTAACGGGGACAAACCACGTAATACTGAAATTTGACGATTTCTTACAGTGTAAGTTACGCTGGACAGGGAAAACAAATACAAGTTGTCGTTCCAAAAGCCACTTAGAGAGTCAGTGCTATACACGGCTCATTGATGCATTGTTCGCTGGTCACTGTGGAGTCAATTTAAAAAGAAAATCAAAGAGAGTTCTTGATTTCGTTTTATTGGCTAAGGTGTCACAAAGGAAGTAACAGAATTACTGCCGGCTTGTGACATCTGCCAAAAGACATCTCAGAAGGTCGCGTCCCTGTGCACCTGTGCACAAAAATGCTTCATTCCCGTCCCCCCCCCTTGGCCTTGGTATTGATCTTGTGGGCCTTTACACTGTCTCTGAGAGTTTTCAGCTATATCTTAACTTTGGTGGATACAGCGTCCAAAGGTATCAGAGTATAGCGATTTCAATGTTGGATTTTGGTTTCAGTGTCGTCAGCTGATGCCTTATTGCGATTGTTCCAGTGTGGTCTTCAGACGAATTCTCTCAGGATTGTGGAACGCAATTCATTTCCGTTCTCATGTTGAGAAATTTACTGACTGTTGTCATCTCTTCAATTTCAACCACGCAATATCATCCCCAATCGAATGGCTTGGTTGAACGTTTCAATGGAACGTTTAAGTCCATGTTGAGAAAGGTCTGCAGGCAGGAATCCCCTTGAATGGGATAGTTTCATACGGCCTTTGCTTTTCGCATACAGGAAATGCCGAACGAAACGATGGGATTCTCACCTTTGGAGATTTTCTTTTTCGGATCACTCTCCAAGGGTCATTTGGATATAATGATGGAAACAATGGACGGAAAAAGAGTAATCCTGACAGTAAAACTTTTTACAAATACGTTTATGAACTGCATAATCGTTTGATGGATTGCATGAGATCTTGTCAACAGTCAGCTGATAGGAAAACAGATGTATACAAAGGTCTTTGTGATAGAAAAGCAAAGGTTCGTTCTCTCAGTGTAGGGGATATAGTCCTTGTATTACTTCAACTGATGAACTTAAACAAGTTGTGTTTATGTGGATGGGTCCTTTTTAAGGTGGGAGAAATAATTCTGGAGTAATTATATGATCAAAAATGGCAAACACTGAGAGGTATTCATGTGATCATGTTGTAGACGTATGTTGTTCGTAAATATTGTTGCCATCAACCACGTCAGTTGATTGTGAGATATGTCCTGTGTCAGATAATGTTTGTAAAATTTGACAGACTTTTCAGTGATGAATTTGTACCCAATGTGTCGTGCAGGGGATCAGTTCAAAGGTGGTGAAAAACAGCAAAATGTAGGAGTGTTAATACATCTACCAGTGCAGTCTGATGTTGTACATTCCTACTCGGTCTGTCAAAGGTGAAACCTATGATGATGTGATTTTGTCGAATTGATTTGTCTTCCAGTCAAAGATACACGATCAAAGAATTTTGATAAGTCTTTAGGATGTGTTGACAGATTCCACAGGTACAGTTTTGGTATTGAACCCATCGTATCAGTAAACTACTGAAATACAGTGAGGACCCAGCACCTTCCCCTGAACGTTTGCAAAATAAGAGGTTTTGTCGAGTGGGAATTCAAAGTTATGCTGGATTTAAAGGTCATAGATAATTCTACATTCTTCCGTACAGCTCACTGTTTGTATTGGTGGAAGAGCCATCAGGTTGTGTTGCTCACAGGGACGTTTATGAATCGTGTTCAGGTAATTAAATAAGATCACTGTTGTTCGATGCGAGCCATACCAGACATTGTTGATAGTCTGGTGTTCAGCTCTCAGTAGGAATTTATTTTGTGAAAGTAGACTGAACTATAGGATAATGGCAGTTTCAAATGGCTCTGAAGCTGACCAAGGAAAGACAGTATTTTCAACACCCTTGGTCTTTTTCCAATGGTCGAAATTGCACTTCTAGAGTTTTGCAAAAATGCCACAGCTTCTTTGCAGCTAGAATGTTGCGAAGACCTGAATAACCTGAATGTGGTGCAGTCAGTTCTTTTTTTGACGACATTTTGTTGGCTGCTAAGTCATGGAGTGACCTCTTTATAACTTAAGAGCTGTTTTTTCCAGACTCGATGTTTGGGGTTGATGCTGAGACCATCCAATTTCGTCGCGGTTTTCAAACTCTCGAGTTTGTGGGTCACACTATTTCAGTGGGAAAAATAATGATGCCCAGTATGGTATGAAGTGGAAAGATTTATATCATTTTCATTATAACCACTACAAAAGATTAACAGGATCAGGTCAACTATCATCGATTGTTGTCGTTCTATAGACGATATGTTCCAACACTTTGCGTCCCTGACGGCCCCCTTTGACTGTTATGACCGAAAGGAAGAGAACAAAAGTATTGTGTGTCTGATGAGTGCACAGAAGGCATTTGGAGTGTGTCAGAACACCCTCATCATTTCCTGTTCTTTTGTTACCCTCCTTACAGAAGGACTTATTTTGAGAAGAACTGATGCCAGTCAATGGAATGGGAGCCGGTACTGTTGCAGGGAAAAAGTGCTTTGTTACTTCAGTGCATATACGCCTGTAAGAGTGTGCTAAAGACAAAGGAGAATTTCTTCCACTATGGAGTGGAGAGTGATTGGCTATTGTATGGGCATGTGAGGAAGTTCGCCAGGGGTTCTTGACTGAAGAAAGTTTCAGTTACAGATGACCACAGGCCACTGCGTTCTTGAACACGTCAAAGACTAAGACTGCAGATTATTTAGGTGGTCTTTTGGCATTGCAGGAATTCCAATTTTACCATTGAACCAGTGCCTGGAACACAAATTGTCATGGCAGATTTATTGTCTCGTGATGAATATTCATGGACCAAATGTAACTGTCTTCAAGGGAAAGTATATTACTGTTTTTGTCTTTCATATTGATTAGGTGTGTTCACATTTGACAGTGCATTGTATTGCTACTGACGATTTAAATCAAGGTTGGTTTTTATGCTTTATATGCTTGTTGAAGTGACTATTTGGTGTTTACAAGCTAAACTACTTGATGTTGTTGTACGTAAATATCTATGATTTGCTTTATTCTTTCGTAATCAATTGAATATCATCATGTACTTTTTATGTCTTTCTTGCTTGTGAAGATGATAGTTTTATGTATGTGTGTGGTGGCAAATAACCCTTTAGATTGTATTTACACATGTTTTGATTTGTGCAATGAGACAAACAATTGTTTTCATTTGCCACTGTCAACAATGGAAAGCATGTGACTTTTCATATGGACTATATCATTTCATGTGGGAATTATCAAATATGTTTTAACTATGTTTATTTTGTTTACTTGTCTATTGAGAAATATTTACACTTGGAATATTTCCTTTTTCATGAGCGTTTTAGAATCGTTATGATGTGAGACATATGAGTCAAGGAAATTTTGTGGCTTAACATCTTAATGTTATGATAACAATTTGTACTTTGATTTGTTATTATCCCTAATTGTTTAATCCATGTAATTTGTGATTGTATTATGTGAGTATGGTGATCAATTATGAATTCTAAATTTTTTTTTAGAAAGACTGAAAGGTTTGAAATTATTCTTTTGTATGGTGGTTCTTGATGTTTGATTCTTATACGTTTGATTATTAAATTTTGGTGATTCATGTCTAATTTTGTGATGGTTTCACATTTGTAGATTCTTTGGTCTGAAGATGTGTTTAAGTGAAGGTTGCTTTTACTGGTAATTAATTTTCTGTTGAAATTTTTTTCTTCCCAGGATGGGGGGATGGTGTTCTTGTGAGTAGCCTCACATCAAGGCATGTGACGCTTCATTAACATGTAGTTCAGTGATATGAATCATTTCCCATTTCACTTCTGAAATGGAAGATATTATCTGGCTTGATAGTGTGCGGGCGTCCCCAAATTATTGTGAGTATGACTCATTAGTAGTAACAAATGTGGTCATTGGGTTGAGAAGTGACCTCTGAGTGATAGTTTGTAACAAGGGTGGTAAGTGGTGCTGTCATGTGTTGTGAACACACTGAGTATGCACTCATAGGAGGAGGGAGGATATGTATCAGTTTTATCCCAGATGATGGCTAGAGACTCGAACCTGTCAGGACGTTGGTTCTCTTGCTGACCTGTCTGTACCAGGTGAGCGATAGTTAGTTGGGGAAAGCTACAGGGAAAACTTAAAGAAAAGAGAAAGTAAGATTTTCATATGTTGAGTTAAGAAAGGTTACTTAACACCGATCCGTAGTCGTGTTCAGGCCTTCTCCTTTTCCCTTCGCCCTTCACCTTTAACCCAGTGAGGTGGTTGAAGATGGCCATGGTGTGGGGAAACTCCAGGTAGGCAGCCCCAGAATTTAAGGACTCAGGGAGAGGTCGTGTGTCGGGGACTCGTATCTCTCCAGGGACAGAGATGACGAGGGAGAGGAGTTGGAACTCATTCTCCAGTGACTGGAAATGTCGAGGATGAGGAGGTCGCGAAGTCATATCTCCATGGACGGAGAAATGAGGGGGCGACGTGATGTACTGAGAGAGTCAGGGAATCATGATAGGGTGGAGCGAGTCTTAATTCGGTTGCAGGCATAGCATCTAAGGAGTGAAAAGAATCATTTATTTTCCTGGTCTGGATTTTTGTGGCCGCCAATGTTGTGTGAAGGCCGTGACTTATGATAGTCTTGGTGTTGTTAGTTTTGCTTCTACTGGATTTGTGATGCTACATGTATAAATTCGGTTATAATTGTTTGCATGTGATTTAGTAAAAGTGTTTTCCAGTAGGTGAGGAGGAGAAGATAAAAAAATTCAGTTGTGCGCCGTTTGTTTGATTGGATGTTTGCTTTGTGCTGTATGGAGTAAGTCTGTCATGAATGCTTCGTGCGCAAAGTGACAGTGTGCAATTCTTTCATAAGGCCATGTCCGCAATTGTACTTCGATAAGCTATGAACGAATACAGTCTGTACTGTTGAACATAAATGCTTTTATCACTATAATTCTGGTGTCTAATTAAAGCTATTCAGCTTTTTCGGAAACTTATTAAAGACTATTTGCTCCCGAGTTCCTGATAAGTGCAAAGTCATCAGCTTATTTACTCTGATAAACTGATATTGCTCTATTCTGATCCCGAGTTCCTGATATAGTGACAATAAGCAACTTAATGCTCTATACTCTGATAACTGATTTAAAGTATTCAGCCTCTGAGTTCATGATAAGTGACAATAACATTCAGCTCTATTCTGATTAATGTTAAGTCTATTCAGCTCTGAGTTCCTGATAAGTGACAAAGCCATTCAGCCTCTTTACTACTGATGACTGTTAAAAAGCTATGTCAGATTGACGTTCTGATTAGTGCAAAGCCATTCAGCTCTATCTCTGATATACTGTTTTAGCTATGCTGCTGTGTGTCCTTGATAAGTGACAACGCCATCAGCTTTTGTGAGTAAATGATAGCTTTTTCACCTCCGTGTTCATGTATGTGACAAAGCCTTTAATGCTCTATTACTCTCTGTTATCTGTTAATGCTTATTCAGCTAGGTGTTCCTGATAAAGTGACAAAGCCGTCAGCTCTATTCTCGATAACTGATAATGTATTCAGCTATCCGAGTTACTGTAAGTGATGAAAGCCATTCTGCTCTATTCTCTGATGATGATAAAGCTATTCAGCTCTGATGGTCCAGTGATGAGCCATCAGCATTAAATCCTTATAGCTCTATAATCAAGTCATTTTGTGTACATGTCTGCGAGCCATTTTTCTCTTTGTCTTCTGTTTATCGATGGCGCAACTCGCTGTTATAAATCATAGAGCATTCAACCAGTCCATTCTGCGATGGTTAACTAGTAACGCCAATCAGCTCTCATGATGATAATATAGCCAATAGCTCTGCTCTGATAGCTATAAAGCCAAACAACTCTTCACTGACAGCTGATAAAGCCAATCGACTGAATGGACTGCTACTAAGGCCAGGAGACGAGATGAGCTATCCATTTTGACCATACTGCTGGCTCATTAGGTAATTCTGCCCGGCACTCCTAAAGCTGCTAAAGACAGCCAAACCTTCTAGCTGGCTTCTGTAATGAAAGTTTATTCAGACTTAAGCTCTGATAGCGAGTTAAGATATTCAGCGCTTATTGTGGATCGCTTCAACAGAGAAGAAGAAAAAAATTTAGCATCACACTGCTGATAGCTATAGAAAAGGCGATTCATTTGGAATTCATCTGTGATGGTTTGAATTATAACAAGTCTGAAGGTCCGAGAGACGATCACGCCAATCATTTTGTTACTGACAGACCCCCCCAATATATTTTCTTTCTGCTCTGTAACTTCGGGATTGGAGAAAGTAGAAAAAGAGGCGGAAGGGAGGGAGGGGGAGGGGAGCGGAGGAAAGCAGAGTTTGTTTCTGTCATCCAAAAATTGCTATGTTTTTCTCATACTTCGGTTTTCCTGGCACAAATCTGTCACAGCGAGTTCGTCTTTCGTACCGCCAGCAGTAGACGTGTTTTAATCGGCAAAACAGGCAAACAAGCCAGTATAACGTCGCGCGAGTTATTGTTGTGATGTGTATGTGTGAGAGAGAGAGAGAGAGTGAGAGGAGAGAGTGAGAGGAGTGAGAGAGAGCTTGAGTTCAATTGGTATGGTTCAATTCTGATGTCATTTTACTGATTTTTGCTGTTGTCTCCTAAATCTCCATGCTTCCGAACCGTGGTGCAGGGTTTTTAATCATCGGAGAGTGATCACAGGTTGCCTTGTAATAGAGGAATGTTGCATGGCAATAATTGCGGTGGGCTAACAGTTCACTTCATCCTTGGGTTGAACAGCGTTTTGTGTTAATTGCAAGATCAGGTGGTCTATTCTAGGGAAGGGGGGGGATCGGGTGGGTGGCAGTGGGTGGGTTTGTATGGGTTGGGGGAGAGTGGTAGGGAGTGGTTGCTATCACATTCGTGCCACAATCACTTGCATTACCCCCGCGCGCTTTTACGGCTCCCAATTATCTGCCACACTCTGGCTTCGTCCCGTCCAGCCTCGGACTTGACAATGTCCACAGAGTACATAGTCAAATCGTCACGAAGCAGCCACCAATGCTGAATGTGTGCCTGTTGCTGTCTTGAGGTTCTGTTTGATTCCTCCAACCTAATATTCTGGGATACAGCTACTGTTCTTCCCCCTTAACGACAATATTCGGGGTTAGTCACGGAAGCCTGCGGGCTGTAAGCACTTACACCATAGAATGTCACCATCGTCTAAGGACAATGCCTCGCCGAACTAGCCGATGTTGGCGACCACCGACATGAAATCACCAAGGGCATAGACATGGTGAAGTAATTCAAACTAATAGGTCACCAGGACTGCAGGTCATGAAGGGCCACCGGAGTTTAAACATTTTTGGATGATGGATTGAGCCTGGAGGCTGTGGAGCTGACGCTATGGAGTTCGTTTGATCCCAGACTTATGTCAGAGCTGTACTCTATCAATCCTTTCATTTTACATCCTGCAACATCCAAATCCGAGGGGAAGCACATACCTGCCGTGTGGTTAGAAAAATTTGAGCGATAACTTCTCAAGTATGCATTAAGCGTAGGAAACTCAGTTGCGTGAATTTCTAGTTTTCTCTGTTGAACCCTTAGCAGTGTCAACTCAGGTAGGAATTCCGGTCGGGTTCAGGAAAAAAATTAACACAAAGAGTATATAGGCTTGGGAAGAATCGAACCACGAAACTCCCTGCACTGAATTCGCCACACTAACACTGCGCCAAAGGCAATGGTATATATTAATCTTATTCCATGTGCCTCTCCACTCAAACATTATTATTTATTTTATTCTTTACATATCATTTATCTAGTTGTTACCCAGGGCACTGCAGCTCCAAAGATCTAATGGGGTAGTCGTGGTGTTTAAATTAAGGTCTCATGCAGTTAGTCTCCTATGTGCAGCTATGAGAGAGAGAGAGAGAGAGGAGAGATGAGAGAGGAGTGAGAGTGTGAGAGAGAGAGAGAGAGAGTAAATATTTATTTTGCTATGTAGAGTCTGAGTTGTTGTTTTTGGTTTGTTTGGTTTGTTTGTTGGGTCTTTTTACGTTTATCCAACAAAATGGAAGCATTCTTTTTTTCTTGTCAACATGCTGCTGTTTAAGTAAGTTCCCATAAAAATATACCTTGTTTTGTTTTGAGTATAACGCTTAGTGTTCTCATTTTTTATAGGACTTTTCTCAAACATCATTACAAGAACAGTAATAAGTGATGATCGCTTTTCAGCATGCCTCTCTCTCTCTCTCTCTCTCTCTCTCTCCCTCTCTCTCTCTCTCTCTCTCTCTCTCTCTCTCTTGTGTCTCTCTCTCTTACCTCGACATTTACAAACAGCATGCAGCTGCAAAACTGTCGATTTGTAAATAAATGTTCCTCGACAAATAACAGGTAATCGCAGAAACAGCCAATTCGGTTATCAATTGTCTTGGATTTCTGTGCGCTGAGCCTTTTTGCTGTGTGGGAGGAGGGGGAGGGGTGGCATACATTTTTTTTAATTATCTGTCGCTGAATCTGACGCCAGCGTCATTTATTTTTCTAGTAACATATCTCATATTCCGGAATACAGACTAATGCTGCATGTCATCCGTGGGTGTTCAATCAATGCATCAAGGATGGGACAATGCATTACTTCGACGTTTCACGTCAGCGCCGTTCACCCAAATACGGTTCACATTATCGTGTTTCACCCAATCGCATTCCGTGAATTGATTTTTGACAAAATCACAGCTCATCTAAAGCTTTTTTTACCGTGCATTTCCATCTAATTTTACCCAAAGCCGATAACATGGACAAATCCAGATTCATACTCCGCCCACATTGTCACACACCCATTGTGAAAGCGCACACAAGCGCACAGAAAGATAAGGTCGCATCCATTTCTCACACTCGTTAAACTGCTGCTCTCGGGGAAGAATAAGACAGAAATCGCTCACTTTAAAAACTAGAGTGATAACTAAATGTAAAAAACAAATTCAAACATAAAGGTATGAGCACCCATAACATGAAATAATAAAAGATAACATTCATACATTCCATGCATTTATATAGATACAGATATCCATGGGCCCAGCGAGAGAGAGAGAGACATACACAGAGAGAAAAAGAGAGGGGGAGAGAGAGAGAGAGAGAGGAGAGAGAGAGAGAGAGAGAGAGAGAGAGAGAGAGTGTGTGTGTGTGTGTGTGTGTGTGTGTGTATTCTAACATCAAAACACATATGCATGCGTAATATACATTTATATCTGCCATGGCCAGCTCTTAACCAGAACTGAGTTTGCTGCGGGCTCAAGTGGGAAGACTGGGACTACACAGCCGATTTTCATCCCCGTAATTGACGTGTCACTGAGAATGTTGCTTAAACTCCATTACCAGCACTGCAGGCGTCTGTATTTCTCGGACCTGGTTGACGCCAGGATATGTTATGAAAGTAACCATAGAGTACAGCTCTATCACGCAGTTTTAGACCAGAATGGAAATTCGTACCATCATCCTCATCGATCAGCATAAAAGATACATCAAATTATGTGGCTCTCCATGCTCTGCTCTCACAAAAAATGAGCTTCCACCAATCTTACCGTAGCACCATTTAAGGTGGTGCATTAGAGCAGGATAGACGCTGAGTTTTGCTATGGTGATATTGCCACAGTGACTATGATATGGTTAACATGTTTAGAACAGCAGGAAGGGAAACTCAAATCATGTTGTGTATTATTACACTGAACACAATGGCCACTCCAGTCTTTATTAGGAACGTGTAAGAACAAACAAATAACTCAAATATGACTGCGAAAAATGTGTTGTTTTCCACTAAGAAACCATTCCAATGTCAACACTGCTGCAGTGATATTTCGAGTGTGTAAAATGTTGAATTTATTGCTGTAATATTTTGTATTGATTTACTGATCAAATTTGTTCTTTTACACCAGCGCTTAATATAACAATAAATGTGAAATACCGTTGACGAAGGATCCCAGTCTGCCTCTCAAAGGGTGGGAGGTATAAAACGTGATGGCCCTCTCTGTGCTAAAATTATGTTGCGGAAAGTTAAATGAGTCGCACTATTCGCCATGAATTAGCAAAATAGTCGTTTCCTTTGAACCTGCTTTGGAAGAAAAGGAATAGGCAAGGGATGGTTTTTATTAATTTTGCGGTAAATGTTTGTGGTCACACTTCATGCTGAAAAACTGATGAAATGCATCATCTCTTGGCATGTAGTCTCAACACGGTATATACGGTGTCACCACCACCTATCACCTATCCCGGAGCCTTGAACACTGCTGGGGCGCCACAAAAGACCTAGAAACTAGTTTCTTCCTCTTCTCCCGGTGTTCAGACACTCTTAGACAGTTGCTGAGTGTGAGGCCGGTCCATTCACTGACGTTGTCCTCTCATTTCTTTCTCTGCCATTCTCTCCTTCTGCCTACACGCACTGTTCCTAGTAGAATGGTTTTGGCAAGTCCTGTTTGATCTTGGTACATGACCATACCATCTTATTTTCCTTCTGTTCACTGTGGACAATAAGATTCGTATGATCCAATGGCTTGGCTTACTCTGTTCTGGACTTCCAAGTTGGTAATGTGATCTCTGTATGAGATGTCAGAGATCTTGCGGATGCATCTCATCTCTAATGTCTGAATCTCTTTTTCAAGTTCAGCTGTCAGAGTCCACGTCTCACAGGCATAGAGAAATATGGCAATAACCAGGAAGCGCATCAGTCTGATCTTGGAATTAATTGTGATGTTTTTGTCATTCCAGATGGGTCTTAGTCTCGCTAGCGTTTCCGTCGCTTGCGCAACTCTGGATAGTACTTCAGGTTTTGATCCCTCATCCGAAACAATTGTCCCGAGGTACTTGAAGGTCTGAACTGTCTCTAGTTTTTCTCCCTCTCTGATGCTAGTGCCGATGCCGTCGGTGTTATTGGTCATAATTGTCTTTTCGGCGCTGATCTCCATGCCGAAAGCAGCAGAACATTTGTCAAGGCGCTCTGCTAGGTTAACTACTTCCTGCTCTTCTCCTGCTAGATAGTGCACAGCTCATGAAAAATAATGGTTTTCGTTGAATGGTCATTTTGCATTTGCATTCATACCATATTGTCTTCTCAGCGTGCTTTGTTTGTTTGTTTGTTTTGCATTTGTCATTTTGTTGTTGTTGTTGCTTTGTTTGTTTATTTGTTCTCAGAGGGGTACCTGTGTCCTTTCTGTTCATATAGCCCAAAGACGACGAATGAATAAAGGAATGGAAAACTGAACGAACAATATTGTTTTCAGACTCCTTTCCTTGTAGTCAGTATTGCTCCACTTTTTGTTGTTGTTTTATTGTTGTCGTCCCATTTATTGTTGTTGCTGTTGCTGTTGTTGCTATAACTGCTAGGCTTATTTTTGTCTTGCCGGATTAATGAAAGTAGTCTCTCCCCTACAGATTATTCAAAACCTTTGTCATGATCCTTGTTAATGTTTTCCTCTCACGAACATGCTTTAAGTTGTTTGCCAACGTTTTGTGTGGGATCTTGAGCGGTGCGTGTTGGAAGAATGGGAAGAGAGGGGATACGAGGGTGAGGGGAGAGTGTGGGACAGAAGCAGCGGGAGGCCGGGGAGTTAGAGTTGTTGGAGGGTTTCGAGAGAAGAAACGCGAGCTATTTACATCCACCGTAGTTTTGTCAACAAAACAGGAACGCCAAGCTTGCAGACGCTGGAAGACATGTGTAGCTCAAATGTGGGTTTGTCTTGAAACCTTATTTCTGCATCAGCTATCGTGTGAGGCATGAGAAGAAAAAAAAGAGAGAGAGAAAGAGAGAGAGAGAGAGAGAGAGACAGACAGACAGACAGAGACAGACAGAGACAGAGACAGAGACAAAAAGACAGACAGACAGGCAGAGGCAGACGGACAAACGCAGACACAGACGCGCACAAGGGGGGGGAGAGAGAGAGAGAGAGAGAGAGAGAGAGAGAGAGAGAGAGAGAGAGAGAGAGAGATGAGAGACAGACAGACAGACAGACAGACAGTCAGAAAGACAGACAGACTGACTGATTGACTGACAGAGGGAGAGACAGATAGGCAGAAACAGACAGACGGACATTTACGGAGACTGACAGGTAGGCAGAGAGAGACAGAGAGAGAGAGAGAGAGAGAGAGAGAGAGAGGGGGAGGAGGGGAGCAAGGGACCTTGATGTAAATATACGATGCTGGATTAAACTTTCGCAATCTTGGCCTCAATCAGACGTGGGATCTGGCTTGGTTTGGTTATGCTAATGGAAGGGAACATGTTGTTCGTAAAGGATGATGGCAGGCTCTGGATTAAGGTCCCAGATCACGACGACTTAGCCCACCACCACCACCACCCCCCCCCCTCTTCTCTCTCTCTCTCTCTCTCTCTCTCTCTCTCTCTCTCTCTCTCTCTCTCCCCTCTCTCTCTCTCTCTCTCTCCTCTTTTCTTGCAACCACATTTTTTTAACTCGAAAATGTGCGCCCTCCCACACTTCTTTCCCCCTGTAAGCCTCCTGTCCTCCAAAAACAACAACAGCAACAACACCAGCAACGAACGACAACGACAACAAATGAAATCTTTTTTTTTCCAGTGAAGCATTCTGAACACTTCCCTTCTCAGCTGATGATCAATGTTATCAAGAGGCAGGATGGTTGATCTTTCTAGTAAATGAAAAAGGTTTAGAATTGAAGCATCCAGTTATACACTCGCAAATAATTGACACATCTACAGAGACACGGTGTAGCCGCTGGGTCTTAGCCCTGTAGCAAAACTGACCATTAATTCTGCAAGACACATTTCCTAATGGATGCGCAATACATAGTTTGTGGTTTGTCATCGTATGTGTTCTTTAGCTTCAGGCCTACTTCGCGGCTTTTGGCAAATCTACATTTTTTTTAAAGCTCACAACACAAAAGTAATTTCTTGTTTGGAATGTGGAATGTCTAAGGATCAAAACTTGGTATACTTCTTAGATTGTGACAACGTGCATAAGTATTATGTATCGAATCTCTTTCTTTTCTTTCCTCCCTTTTTTCCTGTTTTATTTTATTTTGCATTTTGTCTCTGATTCTTTCTGTGTCTATAAACCTTTTTTACGACCATTAAGTATGTTTTAATATCCGTATGAGTCTCGAAATAATTCCAGCCACGCTCTCCAAACAAGAGTAAATATTGTTATCAGTCGTGCCATAATGTAAGAATTCGCGGCTTGAAACGTTGGCATCCACCCTCCCTTCTTCCCTCAGTGTGCTCTGTATATTATATATTTGGGCAATAAAAACTGATGTAATCAAATTATGCTTCTTGTAACGTATCGTCTAAAACTGCGGAATCTCATATTTTCCTCACAGCCTGTGGGCAGAAATGAGAAATGGAAATATGGTTAAATAGGACAAATGCATAAATTGTGTATTTTGTGTCTGTCAATGATA
>CM031603.1:48656874-48659374 GCA_018398815.1 Conus ventricosus | reverse complement strand
CCGTGGCCTGGTGATTGTGTCGCGTGTTGTAACTAGGTAGGCACGGCTTTAAGTCCCCTATCAGTGTCATATATTTGTGGGGTTTGGGCTAGTCGTTTGGGCGCCAGGATGGTTCAGTGGTAAATCACCATGACCGCATTTAGGAGTTGGGAGTTCGAATCCTGCTGGTACAGGCCGAGCACGGAAACATCTATTCTTGCTGCCATCTTAACTTGTCGTGTCGGAATAGATGTGATGGTATCTGATAGGACCGTTCATTCTCCCCACGCTCCTAGGGCGACAATTCCCTTCAATCATTGAATGGCTTACATGGGTGCAGTTAAACCAGTATGTGACTGAACCACCCCGGAGTTGTGGAGAGTGTTATGGTTTCTACAGGGACAGCAAGAACGCATCCGTCATGCTTCATCCTCCTCCTGGTAGATGCTTCACTGGGAGTGTTATTTGAGTGTCCTGACCGATGCTGCACGTGCCTTATCTTTGGGTTTTGATTGACGGCAGGATATGCTATGAAATGAAGTGTAGGGATGGCCATGTCATGCAGTCTCATCTCCATCATCTTCACCGATCATCGTTGGTCTCAAATTCAAAGGCCTCTCGTGGGAAACAACAAAGCAGTATATCTCTGCCCCCCTCATACTCACTAAAGTCATTTACACTCAGCTCCTTACTGCGTAGGCTAATAAAGGCATTCAGGTCTAAACACTACACATGTCTAAAAGAAAGAAAGATAAAAGAAAAAATACCCTGTTCAAAATTGTAGACTATCGAAGACAATATGTAACTCCGCACTCCTAGGGGGGTTGACCTGGGCATTCAATCCTATATAACTGCAAGTAGTGCAGCCATATAGCACTGATCTGACAGAAAGGGATTCGAACAGTGGCGAGAGTAGAGGGGGAGAAAAAAAGGGAGGGGGGGGGGGGGGGGGGCAGGGGACAGAGGGAAATGTCGTAGAGCGGGTCGGCATTCAGCACTACAGAACTGATAGTTCCTAAAATGATCCAGCTCTGTACTTCTGACAGCTTCTAAAGTCATTAAGAACTATACTTGAGATATAACTGGGAGCCGGCGGGCGTTAAGAGTGGGAGTTGGAGTGGGACGGGGGGGGGGGGGGGGGGGGGGGGGGGGTGAAGGGAGAGACGGAACAAAGTGGGAGAGAGGTTGGCATTCAACACTGTACTTCCAGCAGTTACAAATCAGTTTAGTTCTGTACTTCTGACTGTCATCAAGTCATTCAGAACTGTGCTTCTACCAGCTACTTATGTCATTGGGAACTGTAATTCTGATAGAGACTGATGTTTCTCAGAACAGTGCTTTTGACAGTTACCGACGTCTTTCAGAACAATACTTTCAGGCAGTTACTAGAGATGTTTCTGGTAATCACCACAGTCATTCAGAACTACATTTCGGACAGTCACAAAAGTCATGCAGAACTGTACTTTTCATTGTAACGTACTACTTCATTCAAAAGCAGTACTTCTGATCGCTACTAATGTCCAACGAAACTGTATTTCTGATGGTTACTAACGTCATTCAGGACTGTACTTTTTACAGTTACTTACGTCATACGGAAGTATACTTCTGATGGTAACTTACGAATTCAAAACAGAACCTGTGAATGCTTGTAAGGTTTAACAGAACCATACTTCTAATATTTATTAATTCAATTCAGAACTGTACTTATGATAGTTACTCATGTCATTAAAACTACATTCTGACAGATTAAAACTCATTGTGATTGACACTAACATTATTCAGTCTAAATTTCTTACTGTTAACCAGTCATTCAGAAAGTACCTCTAAAACAACTAAGTCATTCGGTCTTGTAGTTGTGACACTCCTGTTATTTTAACAGTTACTATAGTTATTCACAGTTGAATTTCTTATCATTAGTAAAGTCATTGAGCTCTGTACTAAGACTAATTACCAAAGTCTTCCAGTTCATGACTTTTGAAATATACTAAAGACATCCAGTTGTGTACTTCAGATGTATACCTTTTTATTGAGAGGGGTGTCAGAAATGGACTTTGGACAGTCACCGAAGTCATCCAGCTCTACTTTTCTAATACATAACAAAAATCTTTTAGCTTTGTACTTTTGTCAGAAATTGAATCTTTCAGCTCTGTACTCTTAAAATGATAAAGCTACTCAATTCTATGATCTTGATGGATAACGCAGCCATTTAACTCTTCGCTCATGGTAGCTGATAAAGTCATTGAGCTTCAAATCCCTAACAACAAATAAAGCCCTCAGTTCTGTAGACTCGGGATATAATGAAGTCATTTAGCCCTGCACTCCTGGTTGTTAATACAGCTAATGTCATTTTCTTGCAGCGGTGGTGCGCATCCAGATTAAAGAAAAAACATAAGCGCTTGGTGAGGTTCAAAACCTGCACATGGCCTATGGTGTTTTCTCCCTTCGCTTGTCCAATTTCCGTCCGATCACAGATCAAAGGAACTGTAAATTGTTTCCTCCCTTGAATCCATCTTTACCTCTA
>CM031603.1:48626874-48639374 GCA_018398815.1 Conus ventricosus | reverse complement strand
TTGAGGGCCTTCCATCATATAAGTTTTCATCAGTGCTCAGCTCATCCAAATGAACATAGAGTAATGAATGTAATGCAAGATCGAGCGGACTTTCCCCCTCATAAGTAGTTTTGTCTGGCGCAACTCTAAAACTATGAGTGTCCTGAGTGTCAGCTCTAAAGCCTAACATTTTAGCTAGCTCTTTATCAAAAAAGTAATTTGCTTCTTCAGTTTGAATGTTAATATTGTTTTTAGATTTGCATTGTTAAGTTTGAGAGTGATGTCAAAGTTACTCAATGCTTCTTTTAGTGAGCAAACCCGTAATAACCATCAGGTATTGTTAACTGGCTAATTAAGTTTCTTCCCCCGCCATATTTTCTAATCTTATTATTCTTCTTGGATTCACTTATATTAAACATACAACTTTGTAAAAAATTTCATGAAGCGCAACCATTCTGCTTCCGCAATTGTTATCAATAGCATGTTCTAAAAACGAAGGGCTGTCTTGAGTTGTTATTGTTACAAACATTTTTTAAAACAAATTAAAAATGAGTGCATTCAAATATACTGATGAAAAATATTCTGTTGGGCCGCACTACAATCTTAAAAATATAGCAACGATACTCTTGACATTTCTGTGACTCAGTCTGATGCCTTTCAAGTAAAGGTGAGTACTCCATTGGACAAATATCTTAACCCCCTATTAAAAAGACTACATCGCAAAAGTGTGGTTCAGTCATCCGATGCAGTTTTACCAGAACCAGTTAAACTTTGCTGTGTTTTGTGCAACAACTGGGTGTGGAGTGTCGTATGCTGATCATCTAAATCATCCTGATCCTTTGGTGAGGTCAGTATATAGATTTCATTTTTATTACACCTTCAGACGTATTTTGACTGAACTGCAGCACCATTGCCAATGACAAACCGTTTAATCCATTTAGCAACAGAATAGACATGAAGGCTTTTGAAAGGATCTGTAACGAATTCAATATTAATGTTAGGAAGACTTTAGACAAAGTTGGATCTTAATCATGGTCTAGGCACCCCTTATTTTGGGGGCGTGCACAGAAATATAACTATGCTTGGAATCCTCCTTACACATCTTTCTCTTCAGGCACAGCTGTTCACCTAGGGTCCATAGAGCAAGAGCATAAATCAGCATGGACAACATTTATCTTAGACACTTCTAAGGGCCTAACTAAAGCAGGAATAGAACGAATAAACGACTCTGTTCGTACTTACGTTTGGTGTTTGCTAGGTTCGCAAGCACAAACGAGATCGAGCATAACTGATCCTTCTACTGGTTTTGATGCACAAAAACAATACTTAGCAAATTTAGAGGACGCCATTAATTCTACAGTTGATTTACCTTCAAGTATTAAAAGATACCAAAATGTTTTACAATACGCAAGATCGAAAGTAGACTTTGCTGTTGGCACTGGTTTATATATGCTACCTTCTGACCTCAGACTCCAGATAGGAACATTAATAAACTACAATAATGAAATCCCAAAGCCTAAGACTGTTGAAGAAGTCAAAAAAAATAATGACCATGAATATGAAAAGACAGGCTTGTTTTTGGATTAACGGCCTAGGATTACTCCTTTATTTTACTAAAGAGTAACCCAACTATTAAGAGAACTAATGCCCATAAGTGCTCAGCCATTAAAGCCAACTACTTTGCTTGCAGTAGACAAAAGCCAGCTAACAACACCCCTAATATACCCAGTAAAGAGTCTATAGCTTTACCAGCTAATTTTTTTAATAAGCCCGCAAGATGATCAAGCTGTTTTTTTACCCATGATTTATCAGACGGTGATGGAGGCGATGGCGGGGGAGGCACTGGACTTTGACCACCGCCGCCTGTAATAGCCAACACCAGTGTACTTATTGCAAATCCTAAGGCTGTTATAACGCTTGCTAATGTGATCCCTGCTCTCTAAATAGTGTTCGTATTCGTTCTGCTAGCGTTGTGTCTTCATATAAAATTCTTTGGATAGTTTCTCTTATTCTGCTCACTTGAGTTCGTAATTGTTCTCGGTTAGTAGACAACACTTTAGTCTTGCTGATCTCTCTTGTTCAAGATCTTTTAGTCTTTGGGTTATTCTTTCTTTAATATCATGCCCTAAGTTGCGTCATCAGCCTCAACGAGTTTTTCTTTTTCTCTTTTTATATGCTCATCTATTTCACCCAGTTTTGCTAAATTGTTTGTTAATTCGCCTCTGATGGTTCTTAAAGCACGATCAAGGGCCTCTAATTCTCGCGTGGGTATTGGGGGGTCGCGTATAGTCTTTAATGCTGTTTCTTCGGAAAAAACTGGTTTCTGCTTCTATTGTTTCGCCCGCTGTTTGACTTAAATCTTGAAGTTCCATGTTTTGTATTTGGTTATCTGTTGGGAGTTCCTGTAGCGTGTTTTGAAGTTTAGCAACTGCATCCCTGTCTAATTTTGGTTTTAGCAATGCCAAGGCGATTTTGTACGCTCGCAGGGAGTCTTTGTCTAATTGTACCTATGGCATAAAACTTTAATGGGTCTCGTTTAGTTGTAAGCTGAACGCGTTGTCCTTGGTCGCTTCTTTACAACAAATGGCCATCATCTTTTACTTCAAAATCATTGGGTGTCTATAAATTCGGGGGGTTCTAAGCCTAAACTTTTGTAAAATGCTCCGACCGTACTTTCTGTTTATTCACGCCGCAATGAGGTCGTTGAGCGATGCTGTATCAAAGGAGTCCATTTCACTCATGTCGTCTCCAGGATCAAAAACATCATAATCTTCTTCACCTTCAATGCCTGCCATGTTTCTTTAATAATAAACTTTTTTATTTTGTTTTATAAAAATGTCACAAACATATGGCTCGATTCTTGACCCGCATAGAAGACTGAAAGAGCCATTTGGCGTGAAGGGAAATAAGCGGAATATTACTGTTCCAAATAATCCATCTACTATTGATTCAGATCAAATTCTTACTGTCAAATTTCCAGACCTAGGAGCAGATGAAGTGATTGTGCCAGGCTCTGCGCGTCTTACTTTCAAAATAGAACTCACATCAGAAACAGACCCAAACAGGACAGTTGTCCAGAATCTGGGGCGGGCAATCGTTAAGAAAATTTCTATAAAACTTGAGGGACAAGAAATATTTCTTTACACAATGCAGACATATTTTTAACTATTCTGATCTATGGCTAACCGCGAGCGAAAGAGCTGATCTTGCGTTCAAGGAATCGAAAATGAAGAAGCACTAAACATAGAATAGGCGCCGCAGATGCTAAAGACGGCAAAAGGTTTGTAGCTGTAAGTTATGCGTATGAAATCGCTTTTTCATACCCTAGATTTTGAGTTGTTAAAAGCGCATGCTCCATACTTTCAAGGAGCATTAAAAGACAGATTGTCATATGAACTAACTTTTAATGACTACAAACGTGTTATTAGATCAACAGGACACCGAAGCAAAGTACAGCATTTCTGACATCTCGTTAGAGTTTGACGTTGTTAGCAACCCTAATTTAGCAAGGCTATTGAGCAACAATATCAGTCAAAATTAGCAATATATTACGAAAGAGTGATTCTTCATTCTAAATATCCTAAAAGCAGGGCAGACACTATATGGAATTTTAGTTTTAGTGCCACAGCAAGATCGCTTAAAGGTATTTTATTGCTGTGCGAAGATGAAGGACCATTCGAAAGACAAACTGAAATTTTGTTAATCCTAAATAACAAAAGTGCAATGTACAATTGAGGGTAGTCCTAACCAAATCTACGCTAGCGGGCTTAAACCTTATCAGCATTTTGATGAAATAAGAAAATTGTTTGGAGGCGGGAGGTGTAGAAATCCAACTGTTGACCTTGTGTCTAAGATCTACATCTTCACAGTGTTAGACTTGATCATTATTTAACAACAAAATACGGTTTATGGATTGACCTAAGGTCAACGGAGGATATCAGTTACATGGAAGCGGGAGAGAACTGTCAGAGACATAATAAACATTCAAACTGATAAAGAAAAAGATGTCGAAAACCGCTTAATGTATATTTTTTTTTTAATATATGATGCGCAGCTGAATATTCAAGTAACAGATTAGAAAATATACAGTTACTAAATTATTTTTTCATTTTAAAAAAGCATGTCTGTTAACATTTATCCAAAAGAAGAGATAGCAGGCAATTCTGCTGCTATAGAAAACCCTGACATAAAAACCTTTAGATTAACCAACATTACACAAATGCAGCAAGTACTAGAGCAAGACCTTTCAAAATACAGCAAAGCCAAACGAAGGTATTCTGCTGCCTTTAATGCTGTACCTATGTTAATACTGGAGCATCGACTATAAGTGCTCTATCAGCAGGAACGAGTGTAGGCCTCTTAGCAACGGGCATAGGCGCACCCGCAGCTTTACCTCTAGGCGGTTTGTCTTTAGCTCTTGGCCTATGTTCATTAGGTGTAGGTGCTGCTAGCAAAAAATAAAAACTAAACTCCAAAAGCACACAGCTATGGTTCAACTAATAACAGCTAAACTTAGTTCCTTCAAACTGATTATAAATAAAGCACTAGCTGACTCAAACATCACGGATGAAGAATTTAGTCGTTTACAGGCCGATTTTGACGACTACAAAGACAAAAGTTTGATCTTCAAAGAAGGCGAGGACAAGTTTTTCTCAACAGCCAGACACGAGCAGTAAAAAAGGAATGCTTAAAAAAGTAAACGAAACATTAAACTCTGTTCTAAACAGCTCACATTAACAACGCAAAGGGTGTTTATACTTTAGTTTACGAGTCAAGCACAAAAAGACGTTGATATTGATTAATTATTTTTTTTTAATTTAAATAAATATTTGAGTTAGAAAAGAAACTCAGCATGGATAAGCTATATGAAGGACCGGACGAATTTTTTGAAGCAATGCAAGAAAATTTTATCAAGAGCACTGAATGATATTATTTAGAAGTCATTAATCCAGCAAGCGTACAGGCAAGTGTTGCTCATGCTATTTCTCAAGTTCCAGGTAAACTAACAATAGAGCCGCCGGTTAAAGTAATGTTAGACTGTTTTAATCGACTATGTAACAATAAATGAAGAAAATCTAGAAGTCTGGGTCTCGACTAAACAACAGACTATTCTTTCTCATAATGACTTAACACCCGGTTGGGCAGACGAACTGCTTACACAGTTTGATGTGGCCGCTGAAGAAGCCAAAATGAGAGGCTCTGGTTGGTCAGAGGGCGAAGTCTTAGAGATTAGATTAAAACAGGCTAAGTATGCGCCGATTGTTGGTAAGGCTTACATTCCACTACCTCCAGCATTAGTTGCAAAAAAAGCAGTTCTAAACATAAAGAATTCGGACAACAAATGTTTTATGTGGTGTGTTCTTGCAAGGCTGCATTACGTCCGCAAAAACGCAGAGAGAGTATCTAACTATCACCCTTACATCATGATCTTAACTTTAGTGGGGTGTCCTTTCCTGTTAGCGTGGATTCCATTGATCAGTTTGAAGAACAAAACAAACCAATAACTGTTAATGTATACACATGGGATGAGGAAACAAATTTTACAGCCTATTAAAGTGTCCAAGAACAGTCCAACGATTGGCGAACCAGACAAAAATCATGTTGACTTACTACTGATGTTTTCACCAGCAGGGTTGCATTACACATTGATACGCACAATGAGTAGACTAATGCAGCATACTTCAAAAGATGGGCACAAACAAGAATTCTGTAGAAAATGTTTAACAAGAATTCCATCCGTTCCAGCCGCGCTTGAACATATAAAACATTGTAAAAGTTCTGTGGACTGTAATACAGAACTAATTACGCCCCACCCGGATCTAAAGTTAGTTTTAAGAACTGGAAACGGCTGCAAACAAGTCCATACGTAGTTTACGCAGACTTCGAGTCGCTTATTGTTCCTTATGAAGGCCCAACGCCACAGAAACTCCCGAAAACAGCCTTAGTGAGTAATCATCAGATTTGTTCATTTGCCTTCATTATTGTCAGGTCAGATGGCGTTCATTCAGCACCAGAATTATATAGAGGACCAAATGCTGCAGAATACTTCTTAGAACGCATGCAGAAAGTGCGTATGACTGTTCTAATAATCTAAACTTATCTGAAATCATAATGACGCCCGAAGACAACAACAGTATAAATCAGCCACACATTGTTGGATTTGTGGTTTAGAACTAATGTCTAACAGTGAAGACGCCAATCCAAAGTAAGAGACCATGATCACATTAGCGGAAAAGTTCAGAGGAGCGGCGCATAACAAATGCAATCTTCAACTAAAGTTTGATCCAAAGACATGGAAGCTGCCCATCTTCTTTCATAACTTGCGAGGTTATGACTCTCATCTTATATTGCAAGCAGTAACCAACGCCTTCAGGGTGTCATGCATTGCACAGTCATCAGAAAAGTACATGTGTTTCACTTTAAATAACATGTCTTTTTATGACTTATGCAACACATGATGGGTTCATTAGAGTCGCTGGCTATGTCTTTAAAGTCCTGCTCAATAACGGAAGAATTTTTGACCCAACTCTCGTTAGAAAGGGCGTTTACCCTTATGAGTACATGAACAGTTGGGAAGGTTTGAAGAGATACACTTCCACCTAAAGGCGCGTTCTTTTCTAGCCTTAGAGGAAAGGGCATCAGTGATTCTGATTACCAGCATGCTCAGATGCGTGGCAGAAGTTAGAGTGTAAACGATGGGGAGACTATCATGACTCCTACTTGATGGCTGATACATGTTTGTTGGCGGACGTCTTTGAAAATTACAGAAAGACCTGCATGAAACATTATAGCTGGATCCCGCGCATTACATTTCTGCGCCCGGGATGAGCTGGGACACTTTCTTAAAGTTTACTGGAGTACAGATTGATTTATTGATGACCTACCAATGATTCAGATGATTGAAAACGGATTGCGTGGAGGAATTAGTATGGCGTCGCATCATTACTGTAAAGCAAACAAAATACTTGGACGACTATGATCCGAGTAAAAGGTCTAACTATCTCATGTATTTAGACGCAAACAATCTGTATGGATGGGCAATGGCGCAATCGCTTCATTACGCAACTTTAAAATGCACACAGGTACAAATAATATTCAAGGAGCATTAAGTGGTTGGGGCAGTTTGACGCCGGGTCAACAGCGTGGTTTCATTCTAGAAGTTGACTTAGAATATCCTCATGAACTCCATGACTGCATAATGACTATCCATTAGCAGCAGAAAGCCTAAAGATGAATCCAAGAGAGCCGCCTAAACTTGTGCCTAATCTTCGATGCAAAAAAAAAAATGTCTGTCATTACAGACTTCTACAATTTTATTTAAGACACGGTTTTAAAGTTAACAGCTGTTCATCGTATAATTGCTTTTGATCAAGAACAGTTCATGAAAACCATACATCATGAAGAACACTGATCTCAGAACTAAATCCACAGATGCTTCAGAAAAGACTTTTTTAAGCTGATGAACAACAGCTGTTTTGGAAAGACTATGGAGAATCCGCACAAGCGTAAAGATGTCAGATTGGTCACCAAAGAGAACGAAGCAATTAAGCTAACTTCAAAACCTAATTATCAGGACTTTAGAAGATTTCATGATCAGCTTTTGGCATAATGATGAAAAAAAGAAAGTTAAATTGGACAAACCTGTATTATCGGGTTTACCGTTTTAGAATTATCAAGCTTTTGATGTTAGAATTTCTTTATGACTACTTTAAACCCTTGTATCCTGAGTCCAAAGTACTTTACACAGATACAGATAGTTTTGTTATAGATATCCCTACTGAAGACATCTATAAAGACATGGAAATCGAAGTGGCTAAAGGACATGCGGGATGGTACGACACGTCGATTACCCTAAAGATTCGCCTTTGCATTCATCCGTTAATAAGAAGGTTTTAGGAAAGATGAAGGATGAATTATCTGGAAAGGTGATCAAGGAGTATGTGGGGTTAAGGTAAAAAATGTACAGTATTTCGAGCAGGAGAAAACCATTAAGAAAGCAAAAGGAATATCTCGCAGTGTTGTGCAGTCAAACATATCGCATGACAACTATAAAGAAGCATTGTTTGACAATAAGACTTTTCATCATGACAACGTAAAAACTGCGATCTAATCTACATGAGATCAACACAACTGTTGTAACAAAGAAGTCAATTAGATAGAACAATCACAAAACGTGTGTTTGTTAATCCAGAGTTTTCATATGCAATAGGACATTGGAGGACAGCATAATTGTATACATTCTTCAGGTTTATATTTTTCATCAACTTTTATTATAAGATCAATTATAGCTTCATCCAATTCATTTAATCTTTTCTCATGTTTGCTTGATGCGTTCGATTTTTTTTATTATTTCAAGTATTCTTTTTTCCCAATTTGGGGGTTTGAGTTGTAGGTGATCTGGATGATTTAGCATGCATTGATTAATCCTCGAAAATGTTCCCCTAATAGCATTACACGCATCAAATGATTCCCGTACCATTTCAAGGTCTCTTCCTTTACCATTCTTGTTTCATTCTGCGCTTCCTTCTGAGCTTCCATTTTAAACTCAAATATATTTACGTAAATTAATTAAAGCGGAACTGTGTCTGGTGGGATTATCTGCAGTTCTTCTTTCACAAAAGATCTTTGAGGAGCTGGCTGTTTCGTTGTGTCGTTTCTCGTAAATAATACACGGGCGGATTCATTTTTACAATTCTTTTTATTTCATATGGATCAACACTCCAAACTGGATCGGTTGCCCTGATGCGAGTGTCCCCTTCCGCTTCCCCGGTAAATAAAGGTACCTTACTTTCAAACCAAATGGTAATAGTTTGCCGGATGAACTGACGTCTCTTCAACAACATTTATTGTTTGTTTTTTGATTGCTTGTACTGGTTTTAGCCCTTTAAATTCTTCATTATTCATTGCGCGCAAAACTGAGGGCAGTCTTCTAACCCATTCTGTGTTGCGAGAATTGTCAATAGCTCTCTGTGATACTGGTAGGAGAAAAGTCTTTCAGCTAACTGTTTGTTTAAAGTTTTCAACTAAAGCCTGTGATCTGTGAACTCCTGGAATGCCTCTTTTAATGGTAACTCTATGTTTTAACAATAATTGATTCACTTGGCCTTTAATTCTTTTCCATCATCAACTTGAATCATGCGAGGATAAGTTAAAGGACCTCGTTGGTATATCAGCTGTATAGCGACAGCAACAGCAGAAGCACTCTTTGTGTTAATGGTTCCGCATCTTTGTATCTTGAAGCTATGTCAATGACTGTAAGTGCGTACTTAAATCTTTTTCGTCTTAATCGTATCAGAGGGTAAATATAGAAGATCCATTTGATGGGTGTCGTTGGAGTTGTATTGACAAAGTGCGGTCTCTGTATTCGTCTAGGCGCAGGTAAATAAAATTTGCCAAATCGCTTGTTTAGATAACCATTCTTTTGCTGTTTGTTCACTGACTCCAGCCGCTTGGCTTAGCTTTTTAATTGCTGTGATTCCCTTCCAATATCCTTTTGGTGAATAATAGATTTTGTTCATTTTTATTCAGCCAATATTATGTGCAATAAATACACAATGGTCATGCCAAAGATAACAAACGCGATTTCTTGCATCTTTTGTTTTTCTGAGGGTTGATAAAAGTCACTGAATTTTGGTGGGGGCAATGTCTCGATTGGTTTGCCTGTTACAAGATAATATTCTTTTATTGCCTGGTCAACGTCTTAAATGTGTAAGCTGCATGTCCCTGTTTTTCAGTGTGTCGTTAATAAAATCTAACTGCTCAATTCTCTGCTTTTCATAGGCGTCTTGTGCAGCTGCTAGTTGCTCCATAGCTTTGTTATGTCTTTTTCTCTCGCTGTCGTCCCGTAGTTTACTAAACGCGTAATTACTTCCGCTAAAAGCAAGCGCATTCACCACAGCGCCGCCTATCTCATTACGAGTGAAGCCATTTTTTATAAATGTATTTTTTATTTACATATTTATACTGTCTGGAATTATTCCTTGCTTGACTAGAAAATCTTTCGTGGCAATCGAAGCTGCAATAATAGCAATTAGCTTTGCTGAATCCTCGAAGTCTAGTTTGCCAAGATCTGCTGGTTTAATTTTTAACAAGCTTTTACCAAGCATTGTGTATCCTTACTTAGACCTCCAAAACAGCAGAATGGTATACAAGGTTGGCAACAGTTTTTTCGGTGCTCATTTTTAGAAATAAAATAATTATAATTAATAAAAAACATGAACAGCGATGATCTACTACAGCTACAGAGCGGCCACACTGTCTTGAACTTATGATTACAAATGACCAGGTTGATGAGCAAGCTATTATGCATAAAAAGGAAAGGCTGTATTCTTTGGCAGCATGTGGAAAAACAAAACAGTTCCTCGGAAATGAATTCAGCATAGAACAGATTCAACAGATGTCGCCACAAGACATTATAAGTATCATAACAGGTATGAAGCGCAACTTGGATCAAGAATGGTGAAAAGCGTCGGGGCAAACGGTCTTAGTTTGTACACTAAACTAGTCAGTAGATTTGCCCCCATTGATTCTGAACAAGATCTTACGTATGATTTAACGCAGATCCAGTTTTAACAAAGTCATTAGAGTCTCTAAGCTGTGATTTATACTACAGATTTGGAACATTGTTATCGCCACTAATCATGGATTAATAACTTTTAATCATATAGATTTTATTTCCATTCAAAATGACCGAGCCAGAAAATCAGCAGAACCAGAAAACACTGAATCAGGTGGAGAAAGTAACCAAGCCAGAAAATCAGCAGAAAACACTGAATCAGGTGGAGACCAGTGAAAAGCATCCTCATCCTGGCGTGTTAAAGCAGGAAAAAATTAGCAGAGTGGAACAGACAAAAAAATTAATGTTACAGAATTATAACTCATCATGAAAACATACACCGCCAACGCCAGAACAAGTTGATTCAATGCCAGCTATAAAAACTCCATGCGATTCAAGGGCACCAAAGTCTTCATGGAATATTGAACTTAAAACTGTTGTCATTTTTGGCGCCCTTGCTGCTGCTGGGGGCGGTTATTACGGTTATAAAATATATAAACAACGCTGGCAAAAACAAGAGCCCAAACAATCTCCACCACTAAATACCAAAGCACGAACACAAAAGTATGCCAGAACCGCCAACAACAAAGATCATTTTGATCCATTTAAAATGCAATATTTTTAAGAACTTAAATTTAAATTTTTTTGATAAAAATAGAACATGGCGTATTATAAAATGATGGTGTCAATAAATAAAGACATGGAGTCTATAAAAGACATTACCTAGACCAGAATTGTAATCAATGTGGTTGCTTAGGATGTAAGAACTTCATTAGATCTATGCTGACCGATTTCGCGCAGAGAACGCTGAGCAAGACATCCTCAACGATGACGCGTTTTTTGAGGCGTGTGTGTACTATATTAGACATCTACTATTTAAGATAAAACATAGATTGTATTTTTTTTTGATAATTATAAGATAACTTGAATAAGAACTTGGTTGTACTTAGAGGATGACTTAATTACGATCTTGAGGTAACTTGAGTAAGAACTTGAGGAGGGCTTGAGGACGACTTCAGTTAAGAACTTAGAAGTGACTTGGGGTGACTTGAGAATGACTTGAGTAAGAACTTGTGGATGACTTAAGGATGACTTGAGTAAGAACTTAGAAGTGACTTGAGGATGACTTGAGTAAGAACTTGTGGATGACTTGAGGATGACTTGAGGATGACTTGAGGACTAACTTGAGTAAGAACTTAGAAGTGACTTGAGGATGACTTAAGTAAGAACTTAGAAGTGACTTGGAGTGACTTGAGTTAAGAACTTGTGGATGACTTGAGTGTGCATGTGTGGGGGTGTGCATGCATGGGGTGGGAGGTGGGGCAGGAGATTATTTATAAGAAACGGATGTTCAGAATATAATATATTTATTATCAGTAAAACAGCAAAACAACAACAATAACAATAACAATACAACATATAACAACCACGATCGCACGCACACACGCACGCACACACACAAGATAGGGAGGTGCTTGCATGGGAAAATGTAAAAGGGTTATAACCGCGGTTAGTTGGTTTGGCTAACCAGACCAAACAGGCATCCATGCCGTTTGACACAGTTAGAGGGCTTGGTAGTTTCACTACTCTTAACTAGACCAAACAGGCATCCATGCACGTTTGACACAGTTAGAGGGCTTGCGACTTTATATCTATGTCAAACGGGCATGGATGCACGTCTGTCCTAGTTACGAGCGTTTCACTACATCCTGTTAGACTCATGCTGCTAAAAAAGGTCAGTTATAGTAACAGCCCTCCATAACCGCTATTTTTAGACCCACGTCATGCGTTTGTGGCATTAACTGAGAGGGTTGCAGGGCAGTTGTTCGGCGGTTATGCATAACCGCTATTTTTAGACCCACGTCATGTGTTTGTGGCGTTCACTGAGAGCCTTGCAGAGCAGTTGTCGGAGGGCAGTTAGCGAACAGTGCTACACCCACTATAATTAGCCAGTAACAACACCGGC
>CM031603.1:48619374-48621874 GCA_018398815.1 Conus ventricosus | reverse complement strand
AGCCGGCTTTAATCATTCTGGTAAACGTAACTTTTCTTCCCTTTTTTATGGTATAATATTTTACAACTTCATCATAACAACATACATTTTTTTTCTGTTTGCTTGTCGATTTTTAATAGCACTTTGTCCGGCTGCAAATATTTCATCATTTGTTCGCCGTCGCGATCGTTCGTGGTGTCGATATTATTCGTGTATTTTGTTACTTTATCTGGTAGGGAAGGCACTTGGATAGGCTTTGTAAGGGGTGGGGTGTAAGGCTGCTCATATTGCAAACGTTTAAAGAAAAGCCTGAATATGGGAGGGAAGAAGGTGGGGATGGGGGGAGGCTGCAGGGAGCATAGTGGGGGAGGGGGCATTTTATTTCTTACAGCCCACGTCTACGGTGACCAAGTTGGCGCTGGATGGTTTACTTGAACCCAGTTTTCTCCTCGTGTCGTCTCGTGATATATTCGAGGTTAGAGAGAAGAAGGGAGGCAGTGCGGGGTCTAGAGAACAGCGAGTGCGTCAGCTAGCAGGTGACTCTATGGTCTATAAAGTGCCAGCCATCGTCTACGATTTCACTTGTCGTGGAACGAGTAGTCAGTGACTCAGTCGCCTGTGCGTTTGACAGGTGCTTTTACAGTATCTGCTGATCTCGTGGCCCTCTCTCCCTCCCCTCCTCCCCCCCTGATCTCTCTCTCTCTCTCTCTCTCTCTCTCTCTCTCTCTCTCTCTCTCTCTCTCTCCCCACCCCCAACCTCTCTCTCTCACTCTCTCTCTCTCTCTCTCTCTCTCTCTCTCTCTCTCTCTCTCTCTCTCTCTCTCTCTCTCTCTCTCTCTTCTCTCTCTCTCTCTCACCCTTTTGGGTCACATCAGAAGAAACATTCTGAGGGAAAATATGCCTACACATCAATAAAGTTGTTTGTTTTTATAACCGTGAAAATTTGCCGAAGGAATCTGAAAAATTTTGCTTATCCAATATATACACTGATTTATGGAAAGGATGTCACCAGGCTTCTCTTCGTTACGCCTTTTTGCATTTGTTTTATTTTGCTTTGTTTTTGTTGTAAAATATTTGTTAATTCATCTCCCTTCAAATGGGTATAGGCCTTCATTAAATACAGTTGCACCTCTCTCTCTCTCTCTCTCTCTCTCTCTCTCTCTCTCTCTCTCTCTCTCTCTCTCTCTCTTCTCCATTTACCTTTTGTTTCATTTTAAGAATTTCGTATTAAAAAACGTGTTTATAGCTTATCCGTTTTAGCGCCTATTCTTTCTCTCCTGCATTTTTTTTTCGAAACATTCTCTTTTTTTTTCCATTCGTTTCTAGAAAAGATTGATAGTGCACGCGCCTTTTGCACGATAGACGCCTTCTTTTCTTCACGTTTTCTTCATTTCCATTTCATGATTAATGATAGCTTGTATGCCGTGAAATTAAATTGCAAAAACATTATGCAAACCTTTTCACCCACATCACCCACACACATTTCTCTCTCTCTCTCTCTCTCTCTCTCTCTCTCTTTTCTCTTTCTCTCTCTCTCTCTCTCTCTCTCTCTCTCTCTCTCGCTCTCTCTCTCTCTCTCTCTCTGTGTCTGTCTCTCTGTGTGTTCGTGCGTGCGTGTATTCGTGCGTCATTTTTGTATATATATATATATATATATATATATATATATATATATATATATATATATATATATATATATATATGTGTGTGTGTGTGTGTGTGTGTGTGTGTGTGTGTGTGTGTGCGTGTGTGTGTGTGCGGGGGTCTACTCATATAATTTCTGTTTGTAGTTTGTCTTTACAATATCAAAGGGTTGCACATCAACGCCAATAGTGGCAGAGAGTTTGAATTTGTGGCTTACAGGTATTGGAAGTCTGTACTCCAACACTTTCCCTCACGACCTCCTCACAGTACTCAGCTATTTCCTGCCCAGTCATCACATCATTCTACAAAGCTTTTTATAACAGGTGCATCATGTGCTTTAATGCATGTCTTTCGGTTATGACGAAAGCTTTCAGCATCTTGAGTGCAAAGACCATAAGCACCTTCCGGCAATGTTTAAGGAAAGAATACTGATTATCAATTTAATTTCAGTGCTCATCATATCACTGCCAACCTTTCACATACAATATTGCAGCTTTGTAGGAATCAAAGAGATGACTAGAACTGTCAATCATACCCGAAACATTTCTGCAATACAATTGAGTTAACATCAGAACCCTCAACTACGGGCGTAGCATTTACGGGTACAGCCATTTCCTCAAAGACAGGTTTAGTCCGATCAGACTTCCTTCTTCAACTCACTGACGTCATGAAGCCTGGAGCCCCGTTCATGTTATGCCAGACACGTCCGCCGCAGCATGCATGACAGCCACATTCTAAGGATTAGGAGGTGAACTGAGTTTCTTTCATTTATAGTCTGTTCACACTTGGGGACATTAGACATTAAGAAAGGGGAAGGGCAGAGAAGCGTGCATTTGCTTGCGGAAGAGCGCTGGCGTTGGCATTTGAAAATGCATGG
>CM031603.1:48609374-48614374 GCA_018398815.1 Conus ventricosus | reverse complement strand
GTGTGCTTGGCTGGGTTATCGTGAAACTGAAATTAGTATCATCCAATCAAAATACGTCCAGATTTTGTCACGTACATAGAAATCAAAATCACTCAGAGCTCTACCCTAAATCCTCACTTCCTCCCAAAAAAAAAGTATTACAAAACGAAATTAACGAATTTCCGAAATATTCCTCGTCCATCACAGTTGAATTTAAACCCTTACAAAACCAGCTTCATAACTGACAGACATGCCCATTTTAGTGTTAATACCTTTATCTGAGAGGAGTCGACGAAGAACGAGAACAGAATCATTCTAGCCTCGTCAGTCACTGCTTGCAGTTTAGGTTGTATACGTTACATAATAAATACTGTCATTCTCATCTTTGCCTGTGCTCTCTCTCTCTCTCCTCTCTCTCTCTCTCTCTCTCTCTCTCTCTCTCTCTCTCTCTGTGTGTGCGTGTGTGAGTGCGTGCGTGTGTGAGTGCGCGCGCGCGCGAGCGGTGTGTGTGTGTGTGTGTGTGTGTGTGTGTGTGTGTGTGTGTGTGTGTGTGTGTGTGTGTGTGGTGTATGTGCGTGCGTGCGTGTATGCGTGCGTGCGTGCGTGCGTGTGTGCTTGTGTGAACCACAGCCCTGAGCAGATACGAAGAAGCGTCTAGGGAATCGTGCGCACCCCGTAACACTCCTCAGAGGACACTGATACACAGGCTGCACGGGCCAAGTGAATCATCTAATACATGGTGATCTTTCAGAACTCCCCCCCAACCACCATCTAACCCAACAGCTGCGCGCTATCCTCTTCCTACAGACATTCCCTCCAGCAGTTCAAATAAGAAAGTGGGAGAGTTCACGAGCAAAAGAACGAAAGATGGAAAGACAGCTAAGAGGAAGAAAGAAGGGAAGAAGAAAAGTAAGCAATAAAAGAAGCAAAGGAAAAAGAAGGAACGAGGAAAGCACGGAAGGAGAGAGAAGAAAGAAATGGAAAGAGGAAAAGGAGGTACTGGAGAGAAAAAAAAGATAGGGAAGAAAGGAAAGCAAAGGGAAGAAAAAAGATAATGAAGGTAGAAAAGGAATGGGAGAGGGGAAGTGGGAGTGAACAGAATAGAAAGACGGGAGAAGCGAGGGAAAGAAGAAAAGAACAGGAAGATAGAATATGGATGAGAAGAACGGGATGGAAGAAAGACTAGAAGAAGAAAAAGAAAAGAGGGAAAGGAGAAAGGATACAAAGAAAAGCAAAAGAGAAGAAATAAACGAACGATTGGAGAGAAACTAAAGTCAGGTATGAAAGGAGGGCGGGAGGAAATGAAGGAAGTAAAGGAGGGGGGGGAGATAAAGAAAGAATTAAAAAGAATCAAGGAAGGAAGGAAGGAAGAGAGAAAGAAAAGAGGGGAAGTGAAAAAAGAAGGTAGGAAACGAATAAAAGAACAAAGAAAAGAAGAACGAAAAGGAGGAGAGTAGGAAGAAAAGAACAGGGACAGAAAAGAAAGACGTAAACAAAGAAAAGAAGAGGGAATAAAGGGAAAAGTAAAACGTAGAAGTAACAGACGGAAAAATATGAAGACGGAAAGTAAGGTAAGAGAAGGAGGAGAAAATAAAGGGAAGTAAGGACACAAAAAGAGAAGGAAAGTAAGTGGACGAATAAAAGAAAGAAACAAAAAGATGGAAAGGAAGAAAGAAGGACACGAAAAGAAGGAAAGAAGCAAAAAGAGTTTAACTCTCCCAAAAATCTTTACTTGAGAGCATTTTGTGTTGTTCAATAGTTACACAAAATTAGCTGTAATAAATCACCGAATACGAGGGCACTCGGGAGAGCGCATACCTCGGTCACAGTCAAACGGATCCTGGATACGTTCTTTGACTGGAATCCGCACACAACTTGAATTACATTGTCCCTCGAATCATATTGCATCTTTGCACCCAGTTTTGTTCTGTTCAGTTGTGTAGTTTGTACATAATGCTGAGGAGAGTCAGGGGGAACAAAATAATCTCCATGGCGGAGGTATCTGATAAGAAGACGATGAAGAGAATTACCAAGAGCTGAACTCGGGTTCCAGGTAAAATAAAGAAGGACACTCGTTGGGAAGCAAAGGTGTCAAAGAAGGAAGGCCTGACCGTGTAATCAGTTCAGCAAGAGAATGGAATCGGACGAATCCGAACACTGCATCGAAAGTAACTTTTACTTGTTGGTATGCTGGGATGGTCGGACATCAAAATCATTCTTCAATCAGTGGCAAGAACATCCATTGTGTATCACCAGCAGAGACTATGAAAATCGACACCAACAGCGTTTTGAGGTTACAGAGGACAACACCCTTCCAATAAAGGTCATAGGACAATAGAATATGCGTCCATGCTTGCACACAATCTTGTCAAAAGCACCAGAGCCAAGAGAGGAAACACTGACAGGTAAGGCTGGAGATATACACAGAGACACAGACACACTGGCACACAGACAGACAGACAGACAGACAGAGAGAGAGATAGAGAGAGAGAGAGAGAGAGAGAGAGAGGGAGAGAAAGAGAGAGAGAGAGAGAGAAGAGAGAGAGAGAGAGAGAGAGAGAGAGAGAGAGAGAGAGAGAGAGAGAGAATAACGAAAACTACAAATAGAATTAACAGAGTAGTCATACGCCTAATCAAATAACGGCCCTTGGTGTTTACAGTGAACACACGTCAAACAACGCAACAAATGGAAAAGAACAAAATAGCATTTCAGAAATGCATGCTCTAACCAAATACTCGCACCGCATCCAGCCGTACTACCACCAAGCCGGACTCGCTTCCTCCCTTTCTCCACCCAGTGCCCACTTAACTTCTCAGACATACATTAAAAGGATAACTAAGGTCTAGCCCCAAAAGACAGCAAGCTCATATCACACTCCTAAACAACGCCAGCAGATAATTCTTACATTCTTCAAATAGGAGGGTGAAAGTTTTCAGGTATGATTTGAAAGAGCAATGAAGCAGAGTATCAAAGATTATGCGGGAGTCTTCCCAACGTAATGGACTTACGCGTTGACAAAAAAAATTGATATGAATACAGTACAGTGGAAAAAAGAGGGGTGGGGGGAGTATAAGATGAAGAACCGTGCTCACATGTTTGGGTGTACAGATCCAATATATCAGTTGTCAAATAAGGGAAGACTCGATTTACGGCAGCTAGTTGCAATTTTGTAGGGAATCATTTGTAGAAGGACCCAATAAAAGGAACACTATAATGAAGTAAAACTGTCCAGTGTAGAGGAGCAAAATATAAGGTATTCATCACAGTTTTGAACTCTGAAATTTTCTGATGCGGCAACTTTGAGGTCAGACAAACGGGTATTCCAATAATCATTAAAGAAGGCACAAATGCACAGACAAGCGTGTTGATGGCGTCTCAAAGCTGGTGACGTATGACAGCGATGCGATAGAGTTAAAGGAAATCAATCCCAGAGACATCCGTACTGTGCCTTCAAAGATGATTAAGTGTCACGCCAACGTTACGAGTAGAAGAAGAAAGAATGGCTGACGAGTCCATGAAATCAACAGATGATGGAAGAGAGGGGTGCGTGCTTGAATCATATTTTTCAAGAGAATTACCAACATTTTTTTTCAGTTTCGTCTTCGAATTGAGCTTTGTTATCCGTCATCCAGATCTTTCTAAGGCAGATACACAGGGCTGGGTATTTCAACCATAACTGTTTTCGGAAGACGGAGATCAGTATGAAGCAAGACACGTAAAGCAGATTGTCAGCAATACCTTTCTTGAGCGGGGTGAGATTGGAACGGGAAGCTAGCTCCACTTGCTGTACTGGGTATAAGGTCAGTTTGACACAGAAGCAACTTCTTTCAAATGAGTCTGTGGTCAATTTGAAGTAAACCACATGCAGACAGGATATCTTCAAAATTCACCCTCTGGGTAATCCGATGAGAGAGGGTATCAAGGAGAAAGAGAGTTTCTAACTCAGAAAGAAGACATGGAGATTCAAAGGAAACACAGGTCAGTGCTCGCTGATTGACCCCTCTTGTTCGTTTCTTTTCTATTCTTATTTTTCTTTACTTTCTATGATGTCTTTGCTGCTTCATTCTGTTGTTCCTCACTTCCTCCCTAAAAAGTATTACAAAATGAAATTAACAAATCTCCGAAACATTCCTCGTCCATCACAGTTTAATCCAAACCCTTACAAAACCAGCTTCATTACTGCCAAACAAGCCCGTTTTAGTGTCAACACCTTTATCTGCGAGGCGTCGACGGAGAAGAAGAAGAGAACCTTTCTAGCCTCTTCAGTCACTGCTTGCGGTTTAGGTTGCATACGTTACATCATAAATACTGTCATTCTCGTCTTTGCCTATGCTCTCTCTCTCTCTCTCTCTCTCTCTCTCTCTCTCTCTCTCTGTTTTATTATTTTTAATTTTAGGATGTAAAGGTTCGTAAAGTGTGCGCAAAGAAGATGTAATACGCATCATTTAATATCAAAATTTGATTGTTGCAAAAAGCGTGGGTAGAACAACAGCTCTTTAAAATCAGCGACTACCGTTTCATCATGGTGTTTTTGAAATCAATAGACCTGTTCCAGAAAACCTTCGGATAGGTCTAACTGCTACTTCTCATTTTCACCGCTAGAATATCGCTCTTGCAGATGTATAGTTTGGGAGTGAGAATGAGAACGTGGCCCCTCCCACAAGGGGGAAAAAAGGAAAGAACAAAACGGTATGCGCGTGCAGTCAGAAGAAAGCTGCCATTTCAGCAACCACTTGGTGAGATTGATGTCCTATCAGCCAAATGCTCTTAAGGACATGTAGGTCTCTTGTAAACTGCATCAGGATGATCCCATTGTCTGTTTGACGCCTCGTGCTGTCAAAAATGTGCTCAGTGTTAACATCGAGACTTATCCCCGGCATGGGAAGGTAGTCATCTATTCTGGAGAAACATTGTCCATGCACGGCTACGGGCGTTGTCGTACATGAACAGTGGAAAGCTTGCAAACAAGTGACTGTCAAAATGAGGAACGATGACTGGATTCAGCTTCTCCGGTCTGTTA
>CM031603.1:48596874-48604374 GCA_018398815.1 Conus ventricosus | reverse complement strand
TCAAAGCCACTTTTGTCCGGCACACTCTGGTAAAAAAAAAAAAAAAAATCAACATTCTTGACCTTGCACTCCTTCGGACGTCCAAAAACGATTGTTTAAAAAAAAAAAAAAAGATTTACTTTACTCGCAGGAAAACTTTACAAATCAAGATTAAACTGAAAACAGGATCATTCGACAACAAGTCTTCGGCAAAGGTCAAGTGAAAAAAATCAAAAAATAAGAACGAATGCACTGAAAGAACACCAGGCTGTTTGTGTCTTGTTCCAGCTTAAATAAAGCCCCCTTCCCTCCCACCATCATTCGTTCACTTTCAACTCTGATTACCGTTTTCGTCTTTGATCTTCGTCGGAAAGAGTTTGCAAAGACCAGTCTTGCTGAAATAAAACATTGCATTTATCATGTTATTTCCCAACGTATGTCGTCGAAATGATTGGGCAATAATAGGCACATACAAAGCTGATTTTCATCCCGAGGGACACAGTCCGTTACATTCTAATTAAGAGTGACACTGCACGCGAAAACTAACGACTGTGACTGTGGTCCTGGTGTCAAATAGTTCTGGCACTTTCTGACCGCAGACTGTTCCGTCTTTATCAGACGCTGGCACGGAGCACTGTGCCACACTGTCCAGTCTAAAGACTGTGTTACATGGTCAATCGGTCCCTTTGGGGCCGGGCACTGTGGTGTCGCGTCCGTCAGGGGCAATGTGAATTAAAGAATGGATGGGGTCGCAGTCCGTCTCTCTCTCTCTCTCTCTCTCTCTCTCTCTCTCTCTCTCTCTCTCTCTCTCTCTCTCTCTCTCTCTCTCCTCTCTCACACACACACACACACACGTACGTACGCTTGCACACACACAGTTTCTCTCTCTTGTCTCTCTCTCTCTCTCTCTCTCTCTCTCTCTCTCTCTCTCTCTCTCTCTCTCTCCTCTCACACACACACAGACGCGCGTACGCGCGCCCGCGCATGCACGCACACACACACACACACACACACACGCGCGCGCGCGCGCACACGCACTGAAGGAGGGGAGAAAGAGAGAGAGAGAGAGAGAGAGAGAGAGAGAGAGAGAGAGAGAGAGAGATACAGACAGACAGAGACAGAGACAGACAGAGACAGAGACAGAGACAAAGAGAGGGAGAGAGAGATACAGATAGACCGACAGAGACAGAGACAGACAGAGACAGACAGAGACAAAGAAAAAGAAAGAGAGAGAGGGAAAAGAGACAGACAGACAGAGACAGAGAGACAGAAAAGACACAGAGACACGGAAGCGAAACAGAGACAGAGAAACAGAGAGCGAGGAGCCAGAAAGAGACAAGTGGGAACAGATAGGAAGCAAAGTCCTTTTTCTACTACCGAAGGAGATTCACCCTTGCCTAAAGTGAATCCCCTACAATGAACCAAGGCTGGTAGAATGGTCACAGCCCCTGGGATTTTACAGTCATCCTCTCCGAGCTCGTTTCGGCGCCGTTCAAGTACAGGCTGTGTTAGTTACGTTTGCAGTTCAAATGCAACAAAGTGAGAGTAAACGTTTGCCTATATAATTTTCAGTTTCAACACGATTTTGTTTTGATTCATATCTTAGGGCTTTAACTTCAAATCGAAAGAGCAACGAATACTCATGTTGCATACCACACATACCTTCGATCCGGTTACATCAGTTGTGAAGTCCAAGTTAGTGAAATCAAATGTGGGCGCTGTTGATGCATTCGTGCGTGTTTGCTTTTACACGTAATCCACTTCTTGCAGCTGTTCTCAAAGGGGATGAAGCCCTCACTTATCAGGCCTCCTGCGTTGCCCCTGTCCTCAACATAGGTTTCAGGTTCTCGTGAGGGAACGCTGTCATGCTTTAGAATCCCTTTGATGCAGCCCTGATCTCGCTTATTTGAACGTCCTGTCTTCTGTGACCTTAAGCATGTATCTCGTAAAGATTTATCGAGTTGGGAGCTGTTGTTGCCCGTCTATCTCAATTGTTCAGAACTTCCCAGTTGGTCAGCTTATTCTGCACTCCGGTTCCTAAGGTTAAGCATTGGGCTCTAACATGGAAATGCAAGAGCTGCTTCAAAGGCTTTGGGACTTTCGATTCAGACCTCACTGCCATTATAAAAAATCGGTATGCTTGCAAACTGTGGTGGTTTTAATAAATTCCTCTGATGTGACTTATTAAGAATAAGAGCATTTTATGACATTAAAATGACGTTGGAAAAAAAAGTCAGTGAAAGTTCTTGTCAGGTTTTTAACCGAACTTGAACGGTTAGAAAGATTTCGGAAAGGATCAACAATTTCGTATCATTGAACACGGTTCTTTGTTTGGACGTACGCGGACTCGGTGGTTTCTGTGTCCTAGGATGCATGAGGCAGTCAGGACGATCCCTCGTCACCTGCTTTCGGCCAGTTTGCCTCCTTCCTCCCCCCCCCCCCCCCCCCCCCCATTCCTAACCACGGTTGAGCAGTCGTAGATTATGCTCGATGCTTGTCGTCACTCCATGCCTAGCTCTTCCTCTTTACCAGTCAAAACTGCTGTCTATGGTGGACTCTGATTCAAACCGATTGAGACCTTTTGTCTTCGAAAGAAAAAAAAGGATAGTTAGTACGCATGATCTCTCTAAATACGGTTCATGATGTTAGGTAGCTACTGCATTTTAATATTTTTTGTCATCTGTCTATTTCAAGATTTATGTAAAAAGAAACAATGTGGTGTCTTTGTTTATCCACACGTTAGAAAAATAGCTCAAAAGTGAATAAACGTCTTCACTGGCAGTAATACTAAGGATGCGTTTTCATACATTTTTAACAATGAATGTGGCAGTTCACCCAGAACCACGCAGTTAACTGCGAAACCCTTCCCTTGCGGACTGATAATACATTTTCCAGTAGATCTGTTGTCACTTAAGCAATTATTAGCCCCTGTTTTGTGATATCCTCACATTTCTGGAAATTAATTAGAGCTGGGTTTGGATGCGACAGTTAAAGAAGACCACCGCGGTTTTCTATTTTTTCTATTCGATGAAAGTATATGATGGTAAATATTTGATATATTTGATATTCTCTCTCTCTCTCCTCTCTCTCTCTCTCCTCTCTCTCTCTCTCTCTCTCTCTCTCTCTCTCTGGTTTTAAATTCACTTCTTCACAGTTCTGTAAATGTGCCTATTTATACCGAAACGCACATTTCCCTGGACTTCTGGATATCTCGTAAATCTTTTATTTAAAAGCAAAGTCGGTTTGTCTTTCAGCTCCAAAGAAAAAGAAACTCCGACGTTTTGATGCATCTCAATATAGAACTGGAAAGAGCATCAGGATATAGCTCAACGTGTGTCCTTCACAGAATCATACCAAAGGATTAGAGAGCGGAGTGGAGCTGAGGGGATGGTGTCAGAGAATGTAGGTAGGGGTGGTGGCAATGGAGGGTAGGGCAGGAAAATCTTGAGTCAGGTCATGCCTCGTGGGACCTAATACTCCCTTTGTATGCGGCGACATCGAGCTGATCCTAGAACACTGCTGTCCTGATAATCAGTATTTAGTGTGTGTGTGTTCGGGCACAGAAACGCTGGTGTATTAGTTAGCCCTACTGATAGACTTTGACGAATGGATTAGCCTGGTGACCCAGAGTACAGTAGTGTTGTGTAAAGAAGTTACCTCCAGTGTACTGTAGTGCGCATTTTTGTCGTGCTCTGTACTTCTCTTTAGTTACGTATAGTGTCAGATAGACAAACAGACGGACAGACAGAGAGAGAAACAGATAGACAGACGGACGCACAGAGAGACAGACAGACAGACTATCAGACAGACAGACAGACAGGCAGACAGGAACAGACAGGAACAGACAGACAGGAAGACACACAAACACACAGACACACTCACACACACACACACACACACACACACACACACACACACACACACACACACACACACACACACGAACACACGCACGCTCGTAAGCACGCATGCGCTCACACACACACACACACCCGCAAACACACACACACACACACACACACACACACACACACACACACACACACACACACACTCACGCGCGTGCGCACGCACGCACGCATATACACGCGCGCGCGCGCACACACACACACGCACGCACACACACACACACACACACATATATACCAACAGGAAGGGATGGAGAGAGAGAGGTAGGAGGGAGGGAATAAGGCATGGAGTAGGTGAGGGAGGGCGGGAGAGAGAGAGAGAGAGAGAGAGAGAGAGAGAGAGAGAGAGAGAGAGAGAGAGAGAGAGAGAGAGAGAGAGAGACGGTCAGACAGAAAAAAAACAATAAAGACGAGAGAGAGAGAAAGAAGAGAGAGAGAGAGAGTGAGAGAGAGAGTGAGAGAGAGAGAGAGAGAGAGAGAAAGGGGAGAGAGAGAGAGAGAGAGAGAGAGAGAGAGAGAGAGAGAGAGAGAGAGAGAGAGTTGTGCGTTCGTGTGTGCAGTGTTACACCATTAAAGAGACAGCTCTATAAAAGTCAGCTGACTGCCGATTCCACGAATCAAATTTCAGGCCTTACGACAAACATGCACTTCATTATCATCTTTTTTTAAAGGCACACGAACCTGATATCAGTGCTGGGTGTGCAACAATCGACATAAACCAGAAGACAACATAAACGAAGTCCTTCTTTCTGTGTCCGTCCGCCGTCATCAATGACTGTAGCTTCGACCCTCATCCCCTGTTTCTCCCGCCCCCTTCAACCCAAATAATCCCTGGACCCTACAATCCATGACAACAACAGTGACAACAGGATAGTGGCATGCCAAACTATGGCAACAACAACAGTGGCAGTGGTGTGACAATCCATGACATCAGCAATGACAGCAGCAACAATGCAGGTCAACTGTGTGGCAACCCATGATACACAGCAGCAGCGAGAACAACTCGGGCCTGTGATATGACAATCCATTGAAACTTCAGCATGCAGGTCAATTGTGTGACATTTCATGGCAACATTAGCTGCGACAATAATTCAAGTTAATGCAGTGACAATTCATGACAATAGCAATGGCGACAATTCTTCTCTATGGTGTGACCATCCATGGGAACACCGTCAGTGGCAAGAACAACACATTTGAATGATGTGACAATCCATAGCGACATCAGCAGCGACAATAACAAATCGGGTCATTGGTGTGACAGTCCATAACAACAGCAACGACAATTTGTTTCAGTGATGTGACAATCCGTAGCGATATCAGCGGTAACAATAACGATTCGGTCCATGGTGTGACGGTCCATAACAACAGCAGTGGCAACGACAACTCAGATCAGCGGCGTTGACAACCCATGACAACAGCAGAACTTACTTCAATGGTGTGACAATCCATGGCAACATCAGCAGTGACAACAACAATTCACGTTAATGTGTGTGACAATCAATGACAACATATATGACAAGAACTCAGGTCAAAGATGTGACAATCAGTGACAACATACATGACAAGAGCAACTCACTTCAGTGGCGTGACAACCATGTCAACATTAGCAGTGACAGGAACAACTCGGGTAACAGATGTGACAATCCATGGCAACAGCGGTATGTATTGTGAAGGTAACATGATAACAACCTTGTGGACGAAGTGGTCAGTTAAAAAAAATATTCCATTCGTGACAGAAGACACACGGTGTTCAGTCAGGTGATGTCTTTAACGTCCTCTTCATAGTCTAACTGCCGTCATTTTAACCCAAACCAGGTTCCATAGCCTAAACAAAACGTAAACACAAGCTACTTCCGTTCAGTTTTAGAACAACTGGTAGTCAAACTGTTTCCTAGGTGCGGATCATTGAACATGATGATAATGATGATGACAATGATGATGATGATGATGATGATGATGATGACGATGACGATGACGATGATGATGATGATGATGATGATGATGATGACGACAACGACGTCGACGACGACGACGACGACGACGATGATGATGATGATGATGATGATGATGATGATGATGATGATGATGATGATGATGATGATGCTGTTGCTGCTGCTACCGCTGCTGCTGCCGCCGCCGCCGCTGCTGCTGCTGCTGCTGCTGCTAATGATGATGATAAATACCAGTAAAGTAACCTCACCTGTCTGTGATGTGATGTATAATTATATCGCAGAGAAGGTTTCCGTGTTGTTCGAAGATACGATTCAGTCTTGCTCTGACTCTGTCGGGCATCCAGATAAAGCATCTGTATTGCTGTTGTTGCTTTTTAAATCAATCCCCTGCTATGCATAAAAGCATAGTCTGTTGGCAACATGACTCCTCTATGATCTTCCTACAAGCCGAATGAAGATAATCTAACATGTTGCCAGAATTTAAGCGCTCAACAGGGAGTGAGATGTTAGGGTCTTTCGCTTCTCTCGAGGCTAACAATATAAAGGCAGTGTTTGTGTCTTCTCGTCCCCCAAAACAACCTGGGACATAAACACAACGAAACCAGGAACAGAAGACAACCACCTCTGGGGAAGGTGTAAAAACCACAATTAAATTAACACCAGACTACCGAGACCTCTAAATCGATGTAGAACACAAAGAAATCAATCACAGATTACTGAGATTCTAGTGAATAATGGGGAACACAATTCAATCTACAATAGAAGACACACACGTCGGAAAACAACGTGGAACAGAATGTAATCAACGATAGAAGAAAGAGACCTCAGACAACGACATGAAACTCAATGTTATGAAAAACGGAATACAGACTTAAAAACAAATGTATGTAACACAGCTGAATCATCCATAGAAGACTTCACCTCTCAGAACAATTTGGAACAATTTTATTAACTACAGGACACAGACAAGTTGGATAATGTGGAGCACAATCCAGTTAAAAAAACAAAACGGGGACGTATTGCGAACTATGTAGAACGCAATCAGCAACTCCAAAATACAATAGAGAGCGTAATCTAGATTACAAGACAGACACACCAAGAACGACAGAGAAAAGTACTCTATTAAAGAAAGCCATGTAAAAAGCCTTATCATGATCTAATGGTGATATTACGGATCTTGTTTTTAAGTTGTAATTTTAACGCCTGTCCAGTTTCCGTCATCCTATTCTGTGCTAAATCGGTTTTTTTCAACTGTTATTAAAATGTCAGTTTTTGACAATATGAATATAATTTAATTATTACCTAATACACGCTGTTAAAAAGTGTGATTTAATAAAGTTATACTTAGTGTTTCTTTCCTGAACGTTACTCAAAATGAAACGTGTGCATTCCCTCTACAGGCGTTGCAAAAGCAAACCAAAGAAATCCTGAATGGACAACCTGGCGAACGAGGAGGAAAAAGGAAGGACAACCTGAAGGGCTGGACTAGTGGTTTCTACACCTCTTCCCCGCTGGACGTGAAAGGGAGGAAAGTGCTGTAGCGTAGCTCTGTCAACTCACAGGTCCGTCACGGCAACCTGTGGTCCACGCTGGACTATCAATCATAATATGTTGATAATGATGAGGATGATGATAACGATTATTGCGTCCTATACATTTGA
>CM031603.1:48569374-48589374 GCA_018398815.1 Conus ventricosus | reverse complement strand
ATAGACAGAGACACAGACAGGGACAAAGAAAAAGAGAGCGATACAGACAGACAGACAGACAGACAGACAGACAGACAGACAGACAGACAGACAGACGGACAGACAGACAGACGGACAGAGACAGAGACTGAGACACTGAGACACAATGAGCGATTTTCTTGTTTAGATTTGCCTTCGTGTAGCATCTTCATTTTTATTTTCAAATTGCTTCCTTGTTTGGTTTTTATATTCATTACCATGGTGAAAAAAATTAAAAAGAGTATGAATATGCCCAAGGCATTTCCTGGTTATTCCTATAGCCTGGCACTGTGTGTCTTTTCTTCTTTACTTGTTTATCATATTTCTGTACAATTTCAAACACTTAGGAACAAGGAAACAAATTCAAGATAATTAAAACATCCGTTCGGGGAAAACCTTTATTCAACTATATCTGACTAAAATACAATAACAAGGGGTTTTTCGAAAGAAAATTAGACATAGACCATGTTGTGAAACTAATAATTCAGCTGGCTTTCGAATGAGCATCTAATTACACACAGATTTCCCGAGAGTAAGCACAAAATCACAAGCAGTGATACATGTGTCTCTTTCATTAACAGACAGATAGACAGACTGACTGATAGATAGATAAACAGATAGATAGATTGATATATAGATTGACAACCGACTGACCGACCGACCGATCGATCGATCGATAGATAGACAGATAAATAGATAAATAGATAGATAGATATGCAGATAGACAGACCGATAGATACATAGATAGAAATATATAGATCGATACAAATCCATATCGTGTCTGCTCAGCCCTATTTCTTACAGATGAAATCACAGCTTTTCTACAGCGGTTATGATCGGGTTTTGACTCAACGTTTACACAAATTCCTTTTCTCTGTAGATCTATCTGCTACAGATGTTTCCGTCAGATCCCTACGATTTAAATGTTTCAAGGATGCAAAGTAAGTGTTTGTTGTTTCTTTAACTTAATTTCCTCATCACCTTTTATTTTGCATGCTAGTAGCTTCAAAGATAGCACAAGTACATACGTAGACGTTGAGTCACACATCGCAAAAGTACATACGTGGACGTTGAGTCACACATCGCAAAAGTACATACGTAGACGTTGAGTCACACACTGCAAAAGTACATACGTAGACGATGAGTCACACATTGCAAAAGTACATACGTAGACGGTGAGTCACACATTGCAAAAGTACATATGTAGACGGTGAGTCACACACTGCAAAAGTGCATACGTAGACGGTGAGTCACACATTGCAAAAGTACATACGTAGACGTTGAGTCTTCTTGATGACACACTTTGTTTATTACAAAAGTCAGAGACTTCCTGTGCATAATAGTCTAGCGTTTTTAATCCCCAATACAAATCTTAACTGCTAGTTGTGAAGACCTGTTTTACTACAGGGTAGTGTCTATCACGAATCATTGGGGTATGATTACTACCTGTGTATTGCATTGTATTCTATTGTATTGTGTTGTATTGTATTGTATTGTATTGTAGAGTGCTGTAATCTAAAACATTGTATTGTAAGACAATGTGTCGAACTGTATTGTTTTGTGTTGTATTGTATTGTGTTGTAGTGTACTGCATTGTACTGAATTCTATTGCATTGCATTGCTCTGCACTGCACTGCACTGTACTGTATCGTGTTATATGCACTGTATTGTAGTATACTGCGTTGTGTTGTATTTGTTGCATTGTACTATGCTGGTCATTATCGTCGCTACACATTTCCATGTCAAATTCAGGCTTTTCTCCACCGGGAGGGTTGGCCGGCCTATTTCAACGCTACCCATATATTGTTTTCAGTGACTTCCTAAGTTTGTGTTTACCAATCAAAGTGCCTTTTACTGCAAAAAAAGCCACAAGGGAAATCTCTTGACGCCAAAGATCTTTCATTGCTAAAAGTACATGCGTTCCAGCGGACCTTGGTTTACTGTCTGATCTGAAAGTCTTTGCCAGCAGGCATCTGATGGGATTCGACATGTTCACCGTACCATGGTTATTTAAACATGAAGCTAAACAGCGATGACTTATTTGAACGCGGAAAAGATAATATGAAGCAATAATCTGACCTACTCGAAAGTATGTTCGGTAGGAGGATTGACACGCAAGGAAGCTCCAGATGACAGGTTTAGCTAAACAAACGGGTTCAGATCCATGAATCAGAAAAAAATGACGACACCAATGATGACAGAGAGAATAATTATGACTATGATGCAATAAAGCCCATGGCAATATCGCAACTCCGATGCATTTACATGCAAACGTTCGTTTTCTAGAGCATTTGGGAACACCAACTAACAACATCAACAAAGGGATGATGATAATGATGATGGTGATGATGACGACGACGACGACGACGATGATGATGATGATGATGATGATGATGATGATGATGATGATGATGATGATGTCATAAAACCCTTGGTGATGTCCATATTCATCTGCTGCCTTTCACATAGCCATTCCACTTCCACAAGTGAGAACACCAACAAACAACGGCAAAAAGAGGGATAGAACAGTGGGCAAATAAACAAGGACAAAATTTAACAAGGAGAGAGACAGACAGACAGACAGACAGAGACAGAGACACAGAGACACAGAGACAGAGAGAGAGAGAGAGAGAGAGAGAGAGAGAGATGTGGGAAGATCAAGAGAAGGACATTTTCGAACAACAACAAAAATACAGAGTGGCTTCTGGAAGGCTGATTAGAGAGGCGAACCATTGAAATGACGGCCCCTCAATGGGTTATCCAACCTGCGCAGAAGACGTCCCTGAAATGGGTCCTCAAGTCTCCTCCGAAAGCTCGTCCACTTTTCTGGCTGCCCACTTCAGGGGCGCATAACTGCCCATGTTTTAGGATGGTGATGGAAAACAGATCAATAATCCAATCGTTTCTGGTTTGAGGTCTGCCAGCAATCGGATATTTCATGTTGCCAATTGTGCCGGAAGCGGAAATTTGATTGGCACTGTTGGTGGCTAGAAATGATCTGGGCACCGTTTGGGGTGAAAGGAATTGTTTCGCTGCTCTCTCTCTCTCTCTCTCTCCTCTCTCTCTCTCTCTCTCTCTCTCTCTCTCTCTCTCTCTCTCTCTCTCTCTCTTTATGTCACCTTCCACCAATCACCCCACACCCTAAACATTAATCGAATATCTGGCCACCCAACGCAAAAGACATGAGGAAACCTGAAGACATCGTTGCACTGGTTTACCTTTCCTAGAGCATCTTGTTACATCTTATTCAACGTGCTTCTAAACTGAGTTTCTCCTTCAGGTTGAACATGTATTCTATTTTGATAGGAACAAACTAATCAAACGTCCGCTTTTTTTTTCAAAAGAAATAGCGCAGTTGAAGATCAAGGGAACATTTCCTAACTCCCAAACAGAGATTGGTTCCTGGAGGGAAGATAGGCACGCTCGCTGCTAATGATTAAAACCTTGCATATTATATTCAGAGAGAAAGAGAGAGAGAGAGAGAGAGAGAGAGAGAGAGACAGACAGACAGACAGACAGACAGACAGAAAAAGAGAGAAAGAAAGAGAGAAAGAGAGAGTGAGTGTGTGTGTGTGTGTGTGTGTGTGTGTGTGTGTGTGTGTGTGTGTGTGTGTGTGTGTGTGTGTGTGCGTTTAACCACTTTGGCCACCTTAATCTCATTAGCCATAAGATCCTTACATTCCATACGACATGGAACAACGCATCATCTTTGCAAGGAACAACACTAAAAGACAGAAATGAAGACAGAATAATGCAACTATGCTTTCACGTATCCAGTTAAAACCAAGTACTATCAATTAAATGATATATCTTTATCTCTCTCGCTTTATTCTCTCTCTCTCTCTCTCTCTCTCTCTCTCTCTCTCTCTCTCTCTCTCTCTCTCTTATTACATCACACATCCACACTCGCAAAAACATCTCAACCCCTTCCACCCCACCCCAACCCCTTCACACACACACACACACACACACACACACACACACACACACACACACGCACACACGCCGATAGAATATCTGGCGATCCAAAGCAAAACTGTTGTGGCAAGTGCAAAATTTAATTGTACTGGTTAAACTTTCGGAAAGCAGTTTTTTATATCCCACGCTCCAGCCGTCTGAAATGAATTTCCCTACTGAGCGTAACATGTCGTTTTCTGATGAGAACGAACTATTCATTTTTTCTACTGAAAATCGTTCTCAAAATTGCACATTTGCTCCTGACAATTGCAAAACCATGGCAATTAAAAACAAAATCTATTTCATCAACTGCGGAACTGCACATGTGACAAGGAATTCCCGAGCATGCGCCTGCTTCAAACAACTTATTTCGCAATCGAAACCGAAAATAATTAAGACAGCGCTATTTGTCTCTTTCTTCTTATTATCGTTTTTTTGTGTTGTTGTTTGTTTGTTTGTAACACGCAACGGTTTTTGACATAAACATCCATATCTGTGAGGGATAAAGTACAAGTACATTCTTCATTAGTATGCATGTCTGAATGTCAGTTTCCTTCACGTCTCTGAAAAGGGTCAACACAAACTGTTGATAATAAGCATTTAAAAGACAGCTCAATTTACCCTAGACTTTGCAATGATGGTGCTAATGTTCGCTGGAAATAAACACGATCGCTGACTTTTTTTTAATTCATGTTGTTGATAGCCCAGCTGACTGTGGAAGGAGAGGAAGGGAGAGGTCAGAAGAGAGCGGCTAGGGGCAACATGAGGGCTGTAAAGAAACAGCTAGTTATGATTCGCACCGGCGGCCCATTGACCCCTTCTTACCGATGAGAGTGCTTACTCTGAAGCCCAGAGGCGCATGCTTGACACTGGGTGATTTCGTTGCAACTGGATTAAAATGCTCATGATGCAACGATTTCAACTACTTGATTGGAGCTATGCGTCCTCTGTGTGTGTGTGAGTGTGTGTGTGTGTGTGTGTGTGTGTGTGTGTGTGTGTGTGTGTGTGTGTGTGTGTGTGTGTGTGCGCGCGCGCGCGCGTGTGTGTGTCTGTGTGAGAGAGAGAGAGAGAGAGAGAGAGAGAGAGAGAGAGATTTGCTCGTTCATGTAGTGTTTCAGAAGACCCTTTCTGAAAAGGAGGAATCTTTCCTCCCTTTTAGGGTTTTGACAGTGAGCCTCCAGGTCTCTAGCGATGAGATGTGTACTCTTGTGGTTACTGCGTGTGTTTTTTTCTTTTCTTTTCTTTTCTTTTTGTTTTTTTGGCTGATGGTCTTTTTCTTTTCTTCTTTTTTTTGTTGAAGAATCGGTCGTAAACGGTTTTGGACGCAATCTCTCGTTTTCATTGTTTATTTCTAATAACAATCTCCACCATACCGTAGCCTCAGCATTAACTGCTGGTGCTCATAGGTTCAATCGTAATTTACAGTCAATGACAGATTACACAGCAGTTTGCCTTTTTGACAGCGTCGTCCTGCAATCACCAGCAGGCCTGCCATCAGGACCCAGTCACGACATGCCCAATAAAAGTACCATTTTCTTCCTTTTCTTCATAAAGTCAAGGTCTGTATATGCGTGCGAGCAGACACGTATTGATCTCCACGGGTAGTAAGACCTAATGGCATTACCCAGGTAGAGCCCTTCTGCAGAAACGCCAGCTGGCCCGGACATAAAAGCATAATGCCATCAGGTTCCACTCAGTATCCACTGAGCTGAAACTAATCATGACTGTAAAAGTGCGGTAGTTAATCAGTCTGCAACTTTTTATTGAAAATAAGGCCTGTTTCTCGGTGATTTAAAAGGCTTAAAGTATGATGTAACATTACTGCGATGCGTTCTAATCTGAAACTAATCTTGACAGAAAATGTTTTGATGTTAATTAGTCTGCAGACTTTGGTACGGCTTGTTTCTCGGTAATTTCAGGGGTGTGAATTGTAATGTGACTGAATTGTAATTCTTGACTGTAAAAGCTTGCTTGTTACCCAGTCTACAAACCATTAGAGAGGATAGGGCTTTTTGTTTTCGTTGATTGAAAAGGCGTAAATTATGATGCGACCTTACCGCGAGATGTTATACATCTGAAACTAACCACTGACAATGAAAGTTTGCCTGCTGGTCAGTTTGCCGACTTTCGCAAAAGAAAATAATGCTTTTAAGTGTAAAGTATACTGCTACCGCAATAAATACTGATATTTATGTTTGAGCAGTCAGAGTGTTTATATCGTTAATAACTGGGAATTTCCTGTAGTGACGTATATAAATACATTATATTCTCATGCAACAACATTGTTCAATAATGTGCAATATTTTTTTTTCTGGATCTGCTCGACGCCTTCTTTCTACTTTTCATTTTTATTTGTATTTTGAGCTAACATAGCGTACCAATGTGTGCGTTTCTGGTGACAGGTTTCCTTGCTATTTTCTTCGTTTTATGAACCAACAATACTCTCTGTCTCTCTCTGTCTCTGTCTCTCTTTGTCTCTGTCTCTGTCTGTCTGTCTGTCTGTCTCTCTCTCTCTCTCTCTCTCTCTCTCTCTCTCTCTCTCTCTCTCTCTCTCTCTCTTTCTCTCTCATAATCCAACATTGTATATACTGATGCAAGTGATTTCTTCTTTCATATTTGAATAGAACTTAACTTCTCAATGATGTGTTCTCGTCGCCGAAATAGAGTGCAGCCCTGTCTGTCCCCGACTCCCCAGAATAAAGAAGAAAGCGCCCGACCAAAGAAAACGTTCGTCTGTTTTCCATCCCCTCGGATCAACAAAATTTGCCGTTAATCAATGCTTTTCACATTTTCTTCACATGCTAAGAGCTGGCTAACGAAATAAAAGATGTGCTTACAAGGAACACTGACGATAAAGAAGTCATCTAAAACTTTTCTCATTCCTGCTCTATGTTGTTATGCATGCAAACAAATATGCACAATTTTCTCATGCTAGTAGACACATTTGAAGTATGTTTAACCTTAAGGTTGAAGTATGTTTAACCTTAAGGTTGAAGAATGTTTCACCGTCAGGAAATGCATCACTATCAACCTGCATTGATTATGAAAAAAGAAAAGACAGGCGTTAGTGTATAGTATGTTTGTTTTTGTTTTTCTGAATTCTGTCTTATCAGTCATAATATTTAAAGCGTTGACTGTACTTGGCTGATTTAGTGCAGTGCTTGTCATGTGCATAGCTGTAGTCTTTCGACCATCAGTGATGTGTCCATTACAAAGATTCAAGTAATCAAATCCAAATCGTTTCACCAGCCGCCGTGACAAATTGGTTAGCGACGCGGACTCTCGGCTGGGAGGTCGTGGGTTCGATTCCCATCAGAGCCATTCACTTGTGGGATCCCCGACTGGCTCCTACCCAAAACTGAGTTTGCTACGGGCTCAGTTCCGGAGTGGGGTGGGGGATGAGACCTCACAGCCGAATCGGCAACAGCGCAAAGTCTCCTCTGACGGGTTGCCTTATGACGACTGGACACTTACTGTTCCCTGTGCATTGCCGGTGCCGAGATCTGGCCGGGCTGTGGCTATGGACGAGAGGTCGGAATGAGCGGTGTGGGTGCAATGCCTCTGAGGTGACACAGATGTTGGGACAGAAGAATAAATGTGAATCATTTCGATCATTCTCTTTACATATATGCGCGTATTTTCAGGTTATTCAATAAACCTAAAAAGCGACAACAGCCCTTTTTCTTTATTCCATTCTGCATTGATTCACGATGAGGCTCAGATCACTAAGGATGTGTTCACATGCTGACCCTAAGTGTTCATAATGCTTGTTAACTTTGGTAAAAGCCTTGAAAATCTCGGTTTCATATCTTTATGAAGTAAAAGGATCTCGAAACGTTCTCTTTGTGATCAATAAAATTAAACTCATAACACGGCCGACATGGCTGAATTATACAGATTTGTCAAAAAAGGCTGCGCAGAATGCCATAATATCCAAAAACTTCGTCAGAACGGCACACCACCAGTGTCATTAACCACAAAGCCCTGCCACAACAGACATGTTTCCATAACACACAGTGCCCTCAGTGTCATTAACCACAAAGCCCTGCCACAACAGACATGTTTCCATAACACACAGTGCCCTCAGTGTCATTAACCACAAAGCCCTGCCACAACAGACATGTTTCCATAACACACAGTGCCCTCAGTGTCATTAACCACAAAGCCCCGCCGCAACAGACATGTTTCCATAACACACAGTGCCCTCAGTGTCATTAACCACAAAGCCCTGCCGCAACAGACATGTTTCCATAACACACAGTGCCTCAGTGTCATTAACCACAAAGCCCTGCCGCAACAGACATGTTTCCATAACACACAGTGCCCTCAGTGTCATTAACCACAAAGCCCTGCCGCAACAGACATGTTTCCATAACACACAGTGCCCTCAGTGTCATTAACCACAAAGCCCTGCCGCAACAGACATGTTTCCATAACACACAGTGCCCTCAGTGTCATTAACCACAAAGCCCTGCCACAACAGACATGTTTCCATAACACACAGTGCCCTCAGTGTCATTAACCACAAAGCCCTGCCACAACAGACATGTTTCCATAACACACAGTGCCCTCAGTGTCATTAACCACAAAGCCCTGCCGCAACAGACATGTTTCCATAACACACAGTGCCCTCAGTGTCATTAACCACAAAGCCCTGCCGCAACAGACATGTTTCCATAACACACAGTGCCCTCAGTGTCATTAACCACAAAGCCCTGCCGCAACAGACATGTTTCCATAACACACAGTGCCCTCAGTGTCATTAACCACAAAGCCCTGCCGCAACAGACATGTTTCCATAACACACAGTGCCCTCAGTGTCATTAACCACAAAGCCCTGCCGCAACAGACATGTTTCCATAAATACAGTGCCCTCAGTGTCATTAACCACAAAGCCCTGCCACAACAGACATGTTTCCATAACACACAGTGCCCTCAGTGTCATTAACCACAAAGCCCTGCCACAACAGACATGTTTCCATAACACACAGTGCCCTCAGTGTCATTAACCACAAAGCCCTGCCACAACAGACATGTTTCCATAACACACAGTGCCCTCAGTGTCATTAACACAAAGCCCTGCCGCAACAGACATGTTTCCATAACACACAGTGCCCTCAGTGTCATTAACCACAAAGCCCTGCCGCAACAGACATGTTTCCATAACACACAGGGCCCTCAGTGTCATTAACCACAAAGCCCTGCCACAACAGACATGTTTCCATAACATACAGTGCCCTCAGTGTCATTAACCACAAAGCCCTGCCGCAACAGACATGTTTCCATAACACACAGTGCCCTCAGTGTCATTAACCACAAAGCCCTGCCACAACAGACATGTTTCCATAACACACAGTGCCCTCAGTGTCATTAACCACAAAGCCCTGCCGCAACAGACATGTTTCCATAACACACAGTGCCCTCAGTGTCATTAACCACAAAGCCCTGCCGCAACAGACATGTTTCCATAACACACAGTGCCCTCAGTGTCATTAACCACAAAGCCCTGCCACAGCAGACATGTTTCCATAACACACAGTGCCCTCAGTGTCATTAACCACAAAGCCCTGCCGCAACAGACATGTTTCCATAACACACAGTGCCCTCAGTGTCATTAACCACAAAGCCCTGCCGCAACAGACATGTTTCCATAACACACAGTGCCCTTAGTGTCATTAACCACAAAGCCCTGCCGCAACAGACATGTTTCCATAACACACAGTGCCCTCAGTGTCATTAACCATAAAGCCCTGCCGCAACAGACATGTTTCCATAACATACAGTGCCCTCAGTGTCATTAACCACAAAGCCCTGCCGCAACAGACATGTTTCCATAACATACAGTGCCCTCAGTGTCATTAACCACAAAGCCCTGCCGCAACAGACATGTTTCCATAACACACAGTGCCCTCAGTGTCATTAACCACAAAGCCCTGCCACAATAGACATGTTTCCATAACACACAGTGCCCTCAGTGTCATTAACCACAAAGCCCTGCCGCAACAGACATGTTTCCATAACATACAGTGCCCTCAAGTTACTTGTAAGCGACGAAACTCTCTCAAAAAGAGTTTAAGAAATAATTCAAAGAAGTGTTTGGTGCTTTTGTGTCATTGGCGTGACTTTCAAGTCTAGTTAGTTGTTTGCAGAAATTCTAACATAACATACACGTCATCTGCGGATATTTCTAGTTCAAATTCATCGAGTCAACATGCTTGAGGTCTGCCATTTAACTGTCATGGAAATCTTTACTCTTAGCATGCAAATACTTCAAAATCTTCGACAATGCTGCGTTTCCATTTTGTTGCAGCTATGGAACATTTCAGAGACCTAACATTGCGTGCTTACGTTAACATCCTCGTACATAACGCGATGCACTTTCGAATACTTTTATGCTTTTCTTCTTTCTTTGATGCAATAGTTTACATGTTGTTCTCAGCCGTTTTTGTTCTCTGTGCTTTTGGACAGGATGTCCACAATGTGCATGTGTAATGTTCGTGGAAAACTCCCATCGGGAATCCGTGTTTAAACATTTTTCTACACACACTTACAATTCCGTATTTTTCCGCCATTCTTTTATGTCTCCTGTGAACTGAGTCTTCTGTTTTCTATCTTAACAGAGATTTGTCATCCGCGTGTTTCACGATGTCAAAAACAACAACAACATAAATACCATTTCTTTTATAGCACACAAACGTAAATGGACGTTTTAGGTGTTTTATGTTCCTGCAATGGGTTACATAAGAGACTTCAACCGTTGTCACATATTTGATTTTTTTCATACCCAAAGCTCACTCAGAAAACAGACAGGTCTATCAAAATTAACTTTTCACATCTGACATTATATAAAGAAATATGACAGAAACTATGCAAGCAAACAGTGTAAAAACGTCTGGTTTGTGGACACGGATTTGCCGATGTTCTGTAAGTTTTTGTTGTTGCCATTGTTGTTTTTGTTGTTGCTGTTGTTGTTGTTGTTGTTGTTGTTGCTGTCGTCTCGTCGCCGTGCTGTTGTTTCTCTTGTTTTGTTTTAAAAGGGTGCATTTCAACGGCGCATTATAACTTGACCTAAACATGGTTAAGACGAAACGAGATAGAGGAAACAATCACAGAAAAAAAATGAAAAGCCCTTGCTAAAAAGCATGTTCAGTGCATACCTGGTATTGCACACAAAAATAAAAAAAGAACTTGTGATAAATACTGATATGATTCTTCCCAGTTGTTACGTCCGGCAAAGGTTTCAATACCCTATGCAGGTGATGTAAACAACACATCAATAAACTATGAACTTTTCCTCCAATCCCACTGTAGGTATGGAAAATGATAAAAGATAACAAATGGTCATCGCTGATCAAAATATACGTGGATGGGTACCATGCCCATTTCTGAAAGAAGAGCATCATTGCAATGATAATGTAATACGCACGGCATTGAATATGACTCCAGGAAAGTGATGAAATTGCACGTGATGGTGCATGTGGAAAAGAAATTGTCCCAACACAACATAGAATTACAGAAACAGATATGCTCAGTAAGGCTGTATCTGCTCAGCGTACGTGTCGGCCCTGCTGTTTAAAATCTGAATTGACAGAGATCGAATGAAACCTTGTCTTTTACTGCCAGAATGAAGATTTCGATAACAAAATCATCACATACCGTGCGGGTAAACAAGTCGCCTGCTGCTTTAGGTATGGCGCAACACTACTGTGATAGATTTGAGTTAAAAACATTTCATGGCACTGTGGATTGTCAACGCCTAAGCCTAAAAAAGAATTTCTATATAATCAATCAATTACTGTCCAGGGCACATCAGAAGTAAAGAGTTTGACGGGCGGCGGCAGCAAAGTAAATCTTGAGGATACAGCGCCGAGTAATACTAATATAAAATGAAAAACAATAACACTTTAGTGATAAGTTAATAGAAAAAACGGAGAAACAATGGGCTGACTGATCAATTCCACGGGACTTTTTATTATGTTTTGAAGTTCAGTCGAAGCTTTCGATGCCCATGAGAGTGAAGTGACCTGGACTTATTGTCAAAATTCCAGATTAATACAAGTTACCCGACGATAATTTCAAAGACCGAGAGACGTTGTCGTGATTCAACAGTGGATTGTCACTTGGCATCGAATAACAATATTTACTTCATTACCAATGAAAACTGTGCAAACAGTCGCCGAAACCTTGCTTGCGTCCAACATTCATTGATGGACCGTTTACGCCGTTTGAACACATTGCACAAACAGCGACTATCTTTTCCTATCCACGCCTATCTTTGCACACGATAGTTTAAAACATGATTGCTACGAAGCGGATACTTTCTAATCTGTATATTTTCTGAGTAGAACTCGCTCCTACTTCTTTTTCTTTATCCTAGCCAGTGTAACAGCCAATCGGCGGACACATCATTGTCATGTGAGCTGACATGAAAACTATCAAGTGATCAAACGAAAATGTCCGACTGCGATTTCCTTCAGCCCAAATAATTGTTTCTTCTTATTCTTCTTCTGTAATGAGGGCCCAACGTCTATCTGTTTATCATTCTAGCACATAACTGAAAAACACAGGGTTCGCAATAATCTGAATCTTGCTGGCGAGGATGCACATTCCGTTGTCGGTTTTCCGTGCAAACTAGGGCTACAGTGGCTCATTGTATTGTTCAGGCTTGTATTTTCGACATCCTTTGCGTGTCGTGAGTAGTGGCTCGCATAACTTCTGTTTACAAGCTGTTGCAGTTACTTTCATCTATTTCATCGCTTTCTGTCTGGGTGTCATTGGTATGTTCATGTATCTTAGATAGTGCTAAATTGACAGAGCCTCATTAGTTGTTTAGGTAAGGTGTTGGACTACCATACTACTACGACCGAAGAGTTGTGAGATGGAATCACACCCGCGGCATTTTTTAAAAGATGATTTTGTGCTTTTCCTTAAATACAATAATATGTGTAAACAGAATCTCCTTTTTCCTTTTAGTCCATGACTTGCTAATTATGCATTCTGTCCGTCAAGATTTCACGCATTGATTAGGTTATTTTACAACTGACGCCGTGATGCGCGGCAAGGCGGTGAACCAGTCTGTCTGTTGTCCGAGTCAAAACTAGGAACAACATGTTGCCAGGAGAAGATAACTCTCACAAGACTCACCACATAAGCAACTATCTACGAGGCAATGTCAAGCGATATATCATCGTGTACGACAAATTACTAACCGTAGTCTAGAATAGTCAGTGTATAGTTGTCTATCAAACTAATTTAACTATCCACGTGTACGATTGGCCATAAGGTCAACAGATCTGCACTAGCACGACTTATTCCGTCTGGCGTCATATAAAGGGATGGGGATCTACAAAAATTAAAGTCAGTCCAAAATCATATAGAAAAAAGGAAGGATGAAAGGAAGACAGAAAGAAAAAAGCATACACCCTCCCCCTTCTCTAGCTCTATCGAATACATTATATTTCTTTTCAAACCCTGGGGATACATAAAATGTAACCACATCATGACAGCCAGTGGAGGCGGACGCCTGCATAAACGAACACACCTGACATACGTTATTTGTAAAACAGAGTTAAATGAACTTGGAAAAGAAATAATGAAAAGGTATGGAAAATCCGTACTGCCAATGACTACAAAATAAACACACCAAGCCTGGAGACAACCAGTCCGCGACGGCAAACAAGGCTTGGATCAGACCGTGGCTTTCGAGCAAGAGAGACGAACCAATGACTGCCGTCAAAGCACTCACCACCACCACGACCCCTTCCGTCCCAACCGCCCTATCCTGTCCTCTCCCTTTAGTACAAGTGTACAGTGTCATTAGTTTCTGGCATTTCTCTGCAAGCACAGCGCTTTGGTGCAGTACAGCTGTGCGTGACAACATGAAGGCCGTTGGTTGGCTACCGTCGGATGGCTTAACCTCAGGGACATGGACCGAAGGTAGACCTTTCAGTCTTCGATTCTTTCCGTACCGTGACTTTGGCTCAAAAAGCCACACGCGTTCCTATTTTCGATGACTCGGATAATCTCCCGTTCCCCTTCCCCGTTACTCAACCCCCACCCCCCTCCCCTCTCCAGCATCATCCCCCACCCTCACCATCCCTCTCCCTCCCGTAGTCAATTTCCGGGCACTCCTTCTCAAAACCACCAGTACAAACGGAGAGTTTGACTGAAAATGAAAGAAGGGATGAAAGACGAAAAGGTGCACTTTGAGAGGCTATCATAGCTACTCAGAAGAGACTCATTTCCAATCCGAAAGTTTTTAGTCATTTAGAACTTAAATGCTTATGTAAGCATAGTCATTTGGAAGACAACTTGACGATAACCAGCCCAAGGAGTGTTCGAATGACAGGCGTGCTGACTACTGCCTATCACATGAAATGAAATTAGAATATCACCATTCTTTTTGTATTACATTTTCCTGCTGTAAGTACAAATTGATTCAGGGTTGTTTTTTTTTTCTATATTCTCGTTCAGATATTCGCTTATGCAATGAAAACCGATCGAATCTGAGCGCTCGCGAAAACATGACACCAAACCAAAGAACGATCAATGTAACACCGGTTAAAAACAAATGCTCTCACATTCAGTGCAATATAGGAATGAAAGCTGATAATGAGGAAGGGGAAGGGGACGAAAACATAAAAGACGAAAAGGAAATATAGGAGAAAGAAAAGAGAAAAAAGTACAGAAACAGTTGATAAGAATGGTCAGACGACTGGACTAACATTCTGTTAAAACAGATTACCTGCTCTTTGGTAGGCCTACGTCGACAACTTGCCTCACTGTACTTTGCACGACGCCGTCTCTAAAACATTAAACCACCCAGCCTGATGTCGGTGACCGAATAGAACCATTACAATGTGTTCATGGCCTTTTGTAGTCAGTTAATGGTTATACGCGTGAATGTTTATGCGCGCGGTCTGTTATGAGCACTCCTTCACACACACACACACACACACACACACACACACACACACAGGCGAGCGCGCACGCTAGAGAGAGAGAGAGAGAGAGAGAGAGAGAGAGAGAGAGAGAGAGAGAGAGAACTGATTAATAAACTGAATGGATGAAGGGAAAGAGAGAAAAAATCTTACACAAGACGATACAGACACAAGGGTTTAAATTGAGAGAGAGAGAGAGAGAGAGAGAGAGAGAGGGCTCTTCTCAATTTAAATCTTACTATACCTCAGGTTCTCAAATGATGAAAATTCATTAGCAAGATGTGAAGGAAAAGCTGGCAGAAATGCCATCAATATGGCTGTTTGCGCCACCATGATAATTCGTTTGATATGCAGAGTGTTTCTCAAAACGACTTCGGTGGGGGTAACCGGTGTATCAAATTAGTCTTTGAACTTTCTGCTTTCACGGTTCAGTACGCAGTTTGCCTTTCTCTCTCTCTCTCTCTCTCTCTCTCTCTCTCTCTCTCTCTCTCTCTCTCTCTCTCTATTTACAAAATATTCGATTTCCCATGAAATGCAATGGGTCAATTATCCATCACATCATCTATTAAACTTTATTCCAGTCGGAGCCACATACAGTCCTGAAATCGGTTGAACAAGTATAGAGAAATGGCTGTCCTAGGGATTCTACTAAAATTCTCCTCCATAACCATACGCTATGGTGCACAAACTGGGGTAACGGGCTGCACTCGGCTGAGAACCATTATTGTGGAACTTTATCCCGACCTGTTTCAGATTTCAGAAACATCACAGGATCAGAAGACTGGAACCAGACACTCACGTTTCATGTTTTTTTCACAAGTGCGTATCGGAGAATTTTGTCAGTTCATCCAGTACAACATGTGCCTGTACCTTTCATCTTAGTCTTGGGTCGGAGTACATTGTGAAACATTTGTGTTGAACAGAAAGCGACAGGATGCAACAAAGAAAAAGGGGAAACATAACCCGCTTTCTGTCACAACATGACATTACAACAGTAAGTGTTCCGGCGAACATTCCATTTCTCTCCGAACGCACATAGCAACGTCACGCACGATTGAGCGCCTTTCCAAACTTTGCAAAGCGTGCTATTGATCGTTTACTACCTCACCATGCATCCTTCTAACATTTGTGTTTTTATGATTCGGACCGTGAAATAAAAGTCACACACCCAAATCGGAATAATTCACCATCAGATCTTACATTTGAAATATGACAACAGAAATTCAAAGAACAAGCAACTCTTTACACACACAAAAAAAGATTGAGCTATAGATTAAAAATCAAATAATGATGTTCACAATAACGATCCATGTATAGTAAAGAGAGAATGGAGCAGAACGGAGATAAGACCTTTTTGCGTTGATCAAGGCAAAACCTCAGAGTGCACAAGGCGTAAGAGGGAATGCTGACTATAATAACAGATATAAAAAGCTGAAATGCTATTGGTCGACAAGTCCATCAATTTAGAAATACAGAAGCTTTTTGTAACTAACACAAAACACAGAATAATTTCTACTGAGATGGAAACATAGCGTCTGTAAGATCGAGAATTAAAATAGATGAAGGAGAACGTGATACAAAATGGCTCGAAGCTTAGAAGAGATTCGGGTTAGGAACAGCGTCATAAGAAGACTGTAAGGAGACGACCAAAAGAGACCTTTAAGATGTACTGCAGGAGCAAATAAGTCTTTCAGAGATCTGTGTAGGCAAACAACATTGCAGCCTATTTTAACCAATTTGACAGTTTCCATACTTAAATGAAATAAAAGCAACTCAATTTAGAGGAAGCAACCAATGCATTCATAATATGAGAAATGTTCCTGCCACTGGAGTTGATAAAATAGAGATTTTTTTTTAAAATCTTCTATATTTTGTGTTGTTCTGATCTCTCTCTCTCTCTCTCTCTCTCTCTCTCTCTCTCTCTCTCTCTCTCTCTCTCCCCTCTCTCTCTCCTCTCTCTCCTGGAGAGTTGGCGGAAGGGGCTAGGAGGGTTGGGAAGGGGTGCTTGGACAAGGGGAAAGGGGAAGGAAACAACGGAGAAGGTGAGATGAGGAATAACAGGGAATTTGGTAATAGATTCACTTGCATAATTTCTTCACAATTATTAAGTGTCGCACACACCAACAAGAGGACAGTAATGTTTGAATATTCGCTTTCAACATAACCTGTTTTTAGAGCACTGATTGCAATCTGATTCGACCGTGTAATTATGTTTCACTTTTTTTTCTCAAATAAGCACACAGAATGTCAAATTTTGACCAAGCACATCAAAACCTATCATGCGGCTTGGGTTTTTGTCTGAAACGTCTCTCAGTTTTCGGGCCAGACTCAAAATAGATACGGAAGTCAAACAGTCGACTGTCTCCAGATGTTGTTACAAAAAAATCAGAAGGCCTAGAACACCAGCTGAATTATGGAGTCATCGCGTCGATGCGAAACTGTCAACGTTATCTTCATCAGTGTTGTCTTCGCCGTCATCGCTACGAGAATAAATCGCCACAAAAACTGTGACAGTTAAGTGTTGTAACCATTTTGTTGCAAAAAAAAAATTGCACACACACACAAAAACGAAGAAAAAACAGGGACGTTATTTCTGTGATCAACGACAACAGCAACTAGAACCACCAGAAGCAGGACGTTATTTCTGTGATCAACGACAACAGCAACTAGAACCACCAGAAGCAGGGACGTTATTTCTGTGATCAACGACAACAGCAACTAGAACCACCAGAAGCAATGACAGCAACAAGCACATAACTGGATGACCAAAACGAAAGAATAACATCATCAATGACAAAAATCACATCATCGGAAAACAACAAACTCAACAACAACAACAACAACAACAACAACATCAAAACTAAACACATAACTGGCTGAATAAAAAAAAGCGTCAATGATAGCAACAGCCGCAACAAATAACATCAACCACAAAAACAAGCACATGAGGGTTACGAAACGAAGCTGTGCCCTCAATATCCTCAGGCCTCACAGACTTGCACGCTCATACTGATAGACACTCCCGAGTTCCAATGACTATTTATTACAAGCCAAACCTGCTCTCACGGAACTTGTCTCCCTTATCTAAATGCATTGCATTTGTTATTGTCTGCATATTTTGTTCAGCCCGATTTCACATGTGTAGATTCCCTCTCCAGTTGTCGACCAAGGGTTATGAATCTTGATATGGGCAACGCAGGGTGGAGGTGGCAGGTGAGCTTAGTCGTAGAGCGGTCTGGCGTTCAGTGTTCAAACCTCGCTGGTGCCCATCATAAAGCCAGGCCCTTTCCCTGCCGATCTCGTCGTGTCGTAGTTCTGATGATTTCAACTTAGTGTTAGACAGCTACCTACCCCTCCCCCTTTTCCCCACTGCTCCCTTCCTGCCCCCTACCCCACGTTCACCCTTTTCTCCATTCTACAGGAATGGTTTTGCCCGCCTGGAGTACTGCCAGAGGTGTTTGCTTTTTCATATAAATCGTTTGCCATTTCCGGCGAAACAAAGAGAACTTTTTAAGCGAGGAAAATTGCCATTTTAAGTACGACGTTTCTACCATTCTTCAAGAAAATAAATCCCTATTCCTCTTTTTCTTTCCTTTTCTTTATATTGTTTTGTTTGTTGGTTGTTGTTTTATTTTTAAAAAAATAGTTTTCGTAAGTTGACGGTCATAATCATAAACAATTATTATAAAATGACAACTAAGGATTTCGGTTCACGAGTTCATAATGCCATTATCTGTATTTCTACAGATGTGCCAGTGGTTATTTACCCATTCTTACTTTTTGCATTCTTTGTGCAGCTAAACATGTTTTTAATCAACTGCAAGGTCTAACCATCTATCGGAGCTTTATTTACACCAGCGTTTGTATCTTCAGCTTGCCTGCGAGTTTTCCACGTTCTCTCCCTTCGCCGAAAAAAAAGACAGAAAATTATGTCCCTTGAAGTCTTCTTTTCTTCCACGCCGAAGACTCCAAATTGACTGAACGGTAATTGTGATTCAAATATTCAGTTTTATTGTCACTGTTTGCTGGATGTTGCCTTCATTAAAAGGTCAAGAAAGCATTGAACTAAAAAGTATGAATATATAGACTTCAAACTACTAAAAGGATAGGTACTGAAGTAAAACGCATGTGAACTTTGTCTTCAAACGCTCAGAAAAGGGATCAGTCTTAAAAGGTAAATGCGTACGAGCTCATATACAGGAAGTCCTGTCGTGGTGGTCACGACACACTTATTCAAAGAGTCCGTATTGAGGCTGAAAGAATGTTGAACGCAAATTTAGGTCATATTCTAATCTAAGTTGAAACTCAGTACGAGATCAATGCCTCAAACCAGGCTGATCAGTCTCATTTCGTTTTATCACAATGTACGAGCCAGTGAGAACAAAGGTAATTTCATTTAATTGTGTTAAATGCTGTTGAATACAATGACAGTATTTTGAAGATCTAATGTTGTCGACTGGTCTCCTGCATTTGAGTCCCAACTACTTACGCTTGTTCTAAAAACCTTTGTTTTTGTTTTCATGGTTTTTAACATATTCGGCATGATGTGTGTGTGTGTGTGTGTGTGTGTGTGTGTGTGTGTGTGTGTGTGTGTGTGTCACTTTTGCTAAAGACATTTCTGGTGCTTTTGTTTGTTTCTCTACTTGTTTGGAGGCATAGGTGGGGGATGGGGGAACGGTAACTTGGCAACACGGTTGTAAGGGTGTTCTAACCACTACAAAAGAGAGTAATTTCCAGAACGCATTGGCATTTGCTAATATATCATTTTGATGTCCATCTTATTGATTTTTTTTCCTTGTATTTTTAAATGAACTTTACATTCCTTCTCCCAAAACGGAACGACTGGTGCACCCAGCAAGGCATGGTGTTATCTGCCTCAAGGAAACCAATATCGAAAGGAATATGACCTTAACTGTTGTGTTTTCTGTACGGGTTTTCCCCGTGACATTTGTCCACGTATTGTTACCCGAGAGCAGGCCCAGTGTGGTCAGCTGGACTAAAACCCGAAACTGAAATCAAGTTTCAAAAGCACCCCTCTGAGAAAAGTTCTTTTTTTTCGTAAAGGAGAGAACGGAGGCAAGATAA
>CM031603.1:48561874-48564374 GCA_018398815.1 Conus ventricosus | reverse complement strand
AGAAGTAAGTACATGTATGTTTAAGCAATTGTTTCCTGTGTAAATTTTGCATGTAGTCTTCTGGTGATGTAAGTATTTACGTGCGTCGCTTGTTTTAGTGTATAAATCTTCAACAGGTCATTCTAAAACTTACTAAGCAATTTATAGTATAGGACATTTTGTTTGGACGCGTTCATTGTTTTAACTGAATTGTCCACAATTGTGGACAGAATAATAACAAATCAGAACATATCCAATGCTTCGTTTGTCTGACCCACCCTAACACTCCCTATCCCCGCACGAAACATACATTCCACTTTAAAATAGTTTCCACTGATCTGCAGAATTGGTACTTGGCTGTTACAGAGCATTTTCTTTTCTGGCCAACCCAATACGGGGTAGACATCCAGTGGCGCCACAGGTGTTCCCATGGCAGTGTCTATGTTCCTTATATCTGTTCTCCAACTGGAAGCCATTGTTTGCTTATACGTCATGCATGCTTCAGTGACTACATTCCACTCGAGGGCTGCCATTGAAAGGCTGATAAATCTGGTAGTGCTGAACCGTTTCCAGTACCTCTGATTGGGTATGTTTGTGTCTAGACTATTGGCGTCAAGGATGGGCGACATAACATCCCACCGGACCACATCTAACATTCCACTCTGGGTGATATTCAGCATGCGAGTGTTATCTTGAGCGTAGGAGGGAAGTCCTGAGCGAAGACTTAAAGCCGGCTTCCGATCGGGATAGTGTTTCTATAAGGCTGTTCACTCCTGAATTTGTTGGTCTGCCATGGGATTTTTTTTAGACGTGTATGGATTTGGAGGAGCTGGCAGTTCACCGACTCGTAACGCTTTCCTAGTCGGCCAGAGCCTACTTGTGTGCGTCGTCTTTAATATATAAAATTTATATATTAGTGCAAACTGGTTTCACAATTTGTTATATGAGATGTTAGATTCTTAGGTAATAATTCACAATGTTCACTGCTGGTTCCGCTTTTTTAAGATAGAAGAGACAGTGTAGGACACTAGAAAATAGAAACACATTCACGTCACACGCACTCTAGAAACACATAGATGCATTATGCTTTTATGACAACCGGTCGCGTAATCGGACTGCTCAATCCCTTTAAAATCATGAATGCGCAAAAAAAAGAAAGAAAAATGCTTGAAGGTACCTAAGAGTCATTCAGAGTGGGAAAAATACAAAACATATGGTAAAAAAACAACAACAACAAAATCAATGAAAAATACAAGAACACATTCACCAATTTCAATCCATGCAATCCCCAGACACGCAACCACCCCCCCCCCCCCCCCCCCCCCTCAAACACTCCCACGACGTCCCTTCCTTCCTCTAAGCTCAGTTCCCTCTGGAGAGAAGGGTGGGAGGACAGAATTAAGGTCGCTCCTACGGATTTCCGCACACCATAATCATTGTAATCCCTCGATATTTGAGTCCGCTTAATCAGGTTCCTGCGTAGCACCGTCACCTAAAAGAGACAGGTTCTTGGCATGTTACATTATCGTATGCCCAGCCCAGTCCCCCACCCCAACGGGAGCACCCACCCTTTCCCCACCTTTCCTCCCGCTCTACCCTCCCGTCCGGTTGATAGCCAGCAGTTATTTTCTTTTTAATTTGGGGGCTGTTGTTAAATCTTCATCTTTGCGGAAAATTGTTTTTTTTTTCTTTTTCTCTCAAGCTGGTCTATGTTTTATGACGAAAGCGAGGGACAAAGCTCAGAGTCACATGAGTGAACTTGTTCTGTTCTTTCGTTCGTCACGCCTGTAAGAGTATCACTACTAATGTCAAACTCGAGCGCAGTTTTATGGATTGTCTGTATTGAGTAAACTATATATTCTTGTTGAACATTTAAAACGTCTGTTCCTTGGATTTCTTAATGGAGAGGAACCGTTTGAAAATAATGCATTAACTTACTTTTTTTCTTGGTACTGTTCTTGGAACGCTAGAAATGTAAGGGGCGGGGGTGATAGTCAGCGTACGTTTGTCTTTGAATTATTTCGTTCTGTTCGTTTGGCCAAATTCGGTATGTCTCTGACGGTAATCTCAGTTTCTAGACTACCGAGTACATATCACACACACTCCACACACTCTTGCTCACACACACACACACACACACACACACACACACACACACACACACACACACACATACACACACGCACGCACGCACGCACGCACGCACGTGCGCACACACACACACACACACACACACACACACACACACACACACACACACACACACACACACACACACACACACACAGGCACACACACAGGTAGGAGTGAATGAAAAACACCAAGCAAGCGAGCGAGCGAGAAAGAGAAAGAGAAACAGACAGACAGAGATTTCCCTGAAAGTGCAAGCTGTGGTCCTACGTAGTAGTAAATGCATGTAACCGGTAGACATTGCAAATCCAAACCTATTGTCTTGATGATACAGAAGAGAAAAACATAGGGTGGGAAAAAAGAGAATACATTGCTATAGATAAAATATTTG
>CM031603.1:48539374-48546874 GCA_018398815.1 Conus ventricosus | reverse complement strand
TCTTTTTTGTTTTTTTTTTTTTGTTAGTTTTTCCCTTTTTTGTTTTTTGGTGTGTTAGTTTTCTTTTTTTTTTTTTTGTGGGGTGTTATGTTTTCTTTTCTTTTTTTTTTGTTGTTTTTAAGGGTTTTTTTTTTGGGTTTTTTTTGGGGTGTTATGTTTTTTTTCTTGTTTTTTGGGGTGTGTTATGTTTTCTTTTTTGTTTTTTTTTGTGTGTTATGTTTTTTTTCTTGTTTTTTGTGTGTGTTATGTTTTCTTTTCTTGTTTTTTGTGTGTGTTTTTTTTTTTTTTTTGTTTTTTGTGTGTGTTAGTTTTTTTTTTTGTTTTTTGTGTGTGTTATGTTTTTTTTTATATTTAAAACCCGGGGTTATTAAATAAGATATGAAACCTCGAAAAAATTTACGTTAGTGTGTCTGTCAACTGTTTTTATTGTGGTCCAAAAAAAATTGTTGGTGGGCACGCAAACACCCAAAAAGAAGAAGAAAGAAGGAAAAAGAAAAGAAGGAAAAAGAAGAAAAGGGAAAAGAAGAAAAAGAAGAAAGGAGAAAGGAAACAGGGGAGGAGAAGGGAGGGAAAAAAAGGGGGAGGGGGAGGAGAAAAAGAGGAGGAAAAAAGGGGGAAGGAGAGGGGGGGAGGAAGAAGGGGAAGGGAAAAAGAAGAAGAAGGAAAAAGAAGAAGAAGAAGAAGAAGAAAGAAGAAGAAGGGAAAAAGAAGGGAAGGAGAGGGGGGAGAAGGGAAGGAAAAAGGAGGAGGAGGGGGAGAAAGAAGAGGAGGAAGAAGAGAAGGAGGAGGGGAGGTGGAAGGGGAAAAAGAAGAAGAAAAGAAGAAGGAAAAAGAAGGGAAAAAAAGAAGAAAAAGAAAAAGAAGAAAAAGAAGAAGAAGGAGAAGGAGCAGGGAGGGGGGAAGGAGAAGGAAAAAGGAGGAGGAGGAGGAGAAAGAAAAGGAGGAAGAAAAAGAAGGAGGGGGAGGAGGGGGGAAGGAAGATGAAGAAGAAAAAAAAAAAGGGGGGGAAAAAAAAGAAGAAAGAAGAAAAAAGAAGAAGAAGAAGAAGGGAAGGGGGGAAAGGAGGGGGAGGAGAAGGAGAAAGGAAAAAAGGAGGAGGGGAGGGAAAAAAAAGAAAAGGAAAGGGAAAAAGAGAAGGGAGGAGGAGGAGGAAAAAAGAAGAAGAAAAAGAAGAAGAAAATGAAAAAAGGGAAAAAAGAAGAAGGGGAAAGAAGAAGGAAGAAGAAAAAAGAAAAAGAAGGAAGGAGCCGGAGGAGGGGGGGAGGAAAAGAAAAAAAGAAGAAGAAGGTGGCAAAAGCCCAAGGAAAGAAAAACGGGCCCCAAAAACATCGGGAAAAAAAAGAAAGGGTAAACCCAAGAAAAAAAAGAGAAGAAAAGATTGGCCACACACGGTTAATTAAAAAAAAGACTGGTTTTTAGAAAAGAAAAAAAAATTGGAAAAGCGAAAACAGGGAAAAGGCCCCGGGCCTGTACAAAAATAGAAAAAAAAAACCCCGGCCACACAGAACTAAGAAAAGGGGCGGGTTTCTACCAAATTTTGAAAAAGAAGAAGAAAAAGGGAAGGGGAAAGGAAAAAAGAAGAAGGGAAAAAGGGAAGGGAAAAAGAAAGAAGAAGAAGAAGAAGATGGGAAAAAGAAGAAAGACGGAAAGACGGACGCGACGACGACGACGCGACGACGAAGACGACGACGACAGAAGAAGAAGAAGAAAAAGAAGAAGAAAAAAGGAAAAAGAAGAAGAAGAAAAAGAAAGACGACGACGAGACGGGCGACGCCCCAGGGAAAAAGAAGAAAGAAGGGAAAAAGAAAAGAAGAAGAAGAAGAAGGGAAATGGCCCCGCACAGCCCAAGAAAAAACAAAGACCCGGCCATCCCAAAAAAAGGGGAAAAAAATTTTCCTGACAAAAACGAAAGACTTGCCCTGAAGAAAAGTGGGTTTTTAACAAAAGAAAATGAAAAAAAAACAAAAAACAAAAAAAAACTTTTTCGCGCAGAAAGGGGGGAGAAGATGACCCGAAATGAAAAAAAAAAAAAAAGCAAGACATGTCCCCGTACAAAAAATTAAGACTTTTGCATCTCAAACGATTTTAAAAAGGTTTTTGGGCACGCACAGCGGAAAAAAAAATGGTTACGCAACCCCGGGTTGAAAAGAAGACTGATTAAAGGAAAAAAGGGAAGGGGAAAAGAAGAAAAACCGGCACGCAAAGAAAAACACCGGCCCCCCGCCCAAAGAAAAAAAAAGAAACCCGGGGCACGCAAGCAAAAAAAAATTTTTGGGCCCCGCTCAGTGAAGCGAATTTGGGCACTTTCAGCGGAAAAAAGGAGGGGTGGGGCGCGCACAAGGGGAAAACGGTTTGGCGTGTATTTAGAAAACAAAGGGGAGTTGGGCCAAGGGGGGAAAACATCCGAAGAAGTTTTTCCCCGGGCACAGTGGAAAAAAAAGTGGATTCCATTCCGTGCTACAAAGAAAGGAAGGGTTGGGCACAGGGAAGTGGGAAAGTGTGGGGGAATGTACGGCAAAAAGAAGAGAAGAAAAAAGAAGAAGGGAAAAAGAAGAAGAAGAAAGAAGAAAGACCCGGCCCCTTTCAGTGAAAAAAAACGTGTAGGTATATCAAAGGGAAAAAGAAGAAGAAGGGAAAGAAAAAAGAAAAAGAAAAGAAGAAAATTTATGATGATGATGATGATGATGATGTTGATTGATGATTTAGGATGATGTTGCTGATGATGATGAAAGAAAGGGGAAAGAAAAGAAAACCGAAAGAAAGAAAGAAAGAAGAAGAAGGGAAAGAAGAAGAAGAAGGGAAAAAAGAAGAAGAAGAAGAAAGAAAGAAAGAAAGAAAGAAAGAAAGAAAGAAAGAAAAGAAAGAAAGAAAGAAAGAAAGAAGAAAGAAAGAAAAGAAAGAAAGAAAGAAAGAAAGAAAGAAAAAAGAGAGAAAGAAAGAAGAAGAAGAAGACAGACAGACAGACAGACAGACAGACCACACACAGTGAAGAAGAAATCTGCCAACGTTCATCAAACTAGAAGAGGAGACATCCTGGCCATACCCAAAGAAGACGTTTGGCCACGTACGGGCTGTGGCTGTGGACATGGAGTCGGATTGAACGGCGTCCGTGCAATGCCACTGAAGTGCCACAGAAAATTGGATAAGAAGAAGAAGAAGACGAAGAAGAAGAAGAAGACGAAGACGAAGAAGAAGAAGAAGAAGAAGAAGAAGAAGAAGAAAAGACAAGAAAAAGTCAGCAAAAAAAAAAAGAAACAAAAAGAAGACCCGCCACCTGGAGTGAAGACTTCAGGTCACGTTCAGCAAAGAAGAAGGAAACTGGCCGCAAAGCGGGGGGAAAATCAAACTGGCGACGTACAGTAAAGAAAAAGAATAAGAAGGTGGAGGAGGAAGAGAAGAAGAAGAAGAAGAAGAAGAAGAAGAAGAAGACGAAGAAGACGAAGAAGACGAAGAACAAGAACAAGAACAAGACCAAGAACAAGAAGAAAAGCAAGAACAAGAAGAAGAACAACAACAACGAGAACAACAACACGAACAAGAACAAGAACAACAACAACAACAACAACAACAACAACAACAACAACAACAACAACAACAACAACAAGGAGGAGGAGGAGAACGAAAAGGAGAAAGAGGAGGGAGAGAGGAGGAGAAGGAGGAGATGGAGCGGGTTGCCCACACACAGGGAGAAGTCTGTCCACGCATAGCAGAGAAGAAGGCTGGTCACACACAGCAAAAAGAAGAAGGCTGGTCACACACAACAAAGAAGAAGAAGGCTGGTCACACACAACAAAGAAGAAGGCTGGTCACACACAGCAAAAAGAAGAAGGCTGGTCACACACAACAAAGAAGAAGAAGGCTGGTCACACACAACAAAGAAGAAGAAGGCTGGTCACACACAGCAAAGAAGAAGAAGGCTGGTCACACACAACAAAGAAAAAGAAGGCTGGTCACACACAGAAAAGAAGAAGAAGGCTGGTCACACACAGCAAAGAAGGCTGGTCACACACAGCAAAGAAGGCTGGTCACACACAGAAAAGAAGGCTGGTCACACACAGCAAAAAGAAGAAGGCTGGTCACACACAACAAAGAAGAAGAAGGCTGGTCACACACAACAAAGAAGAAGAAGGCTGGTCACACACAACAAAGAAGAAGAAGGCTGGTCACACACAACAAAGAATAAGAAGGCTGGTCACACACAACAAAGAAGAAGAAGGCTGGTCACACACAGCAAAGAAGAAGAAGGCTGGTCACACACAGCAAAGAAGAAGAAGGCTGGTCACACACAGCAAAGAAGGCTGGTCACACACAGCAAAGAAGGCTGGTCACACACAGCAAAGAAGGCTGGTCACACACAGCAAAGAAGGCTGGTCACACACAACAAAGAAGAAGAAGGCTGGTCACACACAGCAAAGAAGAAGAAGGCTGGTCACACACAGCAAAGAAGGCTGGTCACACACAGCAAAGAAGAAGGCTGGTCACACACAGCAAAGAAGAAGGCTGGTCACACACAGCAAAGAAGAAGGCTGGTCACACACAACAAAGAAGAAGAAGGCTGGTCACACACAGCAAAGAAGAAGGCTGGTCACACACAGCAAAGAAGAAGAAGGCTGGTCACACACAGCAAAGAAGAAGGCTGGTCACACACAGCAAAGAAGAAGAAGGCTGGTCACACACAACAAAGAAGAAGAAGGCTGGTCACACACAGCAAAGAAGAAGGCTGGTCACACACAGCAAAGAAGAAGAAGGCTGGTCACACACAACAAAGAAGAAGAAGGCTGGTCACACACAGCAAAGAAGAAGAAGGCTGGTCACACACAACAAAGAAGAAGAAGGCCGGTCACACACAGCAAAGAAGAAGGCTGGTCACACACAGCAAAGAAGAAGAAGGCTGGTCACACACAACAAAGAAGAAGAAGGCTGGTCACACACAGCAAAGAAGAAGGCTGGTCACACACAGCAAAGAAGAAGAAGGCTGGTCACACACAACAAAGAAGAAGAAGGCTGGTCACACACAGCAAAGAAGAAGGCTGGTCACACACAGCAAAGAAGAAGAAGGCTGGTCACACACAGCAAAGAAGAAGGCTGGTCACACACAGCAAAGAAGAAGGCTGGTCACACACAGCAAAGAAGAAGGCTGGTCACACACAGCAAAGAAGAAGGCTGGTCACACACAACAAAGAACAGGAAGAAGGCTGGTCACACACAACAAAGAACAGGAAGAAGGCTGGTCACACACAGCAAAGAAGAAGAAGGCTGGTCACACACAGCAAAGAAGAAGGCTGGTCACACACAGCAAAGAAGAAGGCTGGTCACACACAGCAAAGAAGAAGGCTGGTCGCACACAGCAAAGAAGAAGGCTGGTCACACACAGCAAAGAAGAAGGCTGGTCACACACAACAAAGAAGAAGGATGGTCACACACAGCAAAGAAGAAGGCTGGTCACACACAGCAAAGAAGAAGGCTGGTCACACACAACAAAGAAGAAGAAGGCTGGTCACACACAGCAAAGAAGAAGAAGGCTGGTCACACACAACAAAGAAGAAGGCTGGTCACACACAACAAAGAAGAAGGCTGGTCACACACAACAAAGAACAGGAAGAAGGCTGGTCACACACAGCAAAGAAGAAGAAGGCTGGTCACACACAGTAAAGAACAGGAAGAAGGCTGGTCACACACAGCAAAGAAGAAGAAGGCTGGTCACACACAGCAAAGAAGAAGGCTGGTCACACACAGCAAAAAGAAGAAGGCTGGCCACACACAGCAAAGAAGAAGAAGGCTGGTCACACACAGCAAAGAAGAAGAAGGCTGGTCACACACAGCAAAGAAGAAGGCTGGTCACACACAGCAAAGAAGAAGAAGGCTGGTCACACACAGCAAAGAAGAAGAAGGCTGGTCACACACAGCAAAGAAGAAGAAGGCTGGTCACACACAGCAAAGAAGAAGGCTGGTCACACACAGCAAAGAAGAAGAAGGCTGGTCACACACAGCAAAGAAGAAGGCTGGTCACACACAGCAAAAAGATGAAGGCTGGCCACACACAGCAAAGAAGAAGAAGGCTGGTCACACACAGCAAAGAAGAAGGCTGGTCACACACACAACAAAGAAGAAGGCTGGTCACACACAGCAAAGAAGAAGAAGGCTGGTCACACACAACAAAGAAGAAGGCTGGTCACACACAGCAAAGAAGAAGGCTGGTCACACACAGCAAAGAAGAAGGCTGGTCACACACAGCAAAGAAGAAGAAGGCTGGTCACACACAGCAAAGAAGAAGAAGGCTGGTCACACACAGCAAAGAAGAAGAAGGCTGGTCACACACAGCAAAGAAGGCTGGTCACACACAACAAAGAAGAAGAAGGCTGGTCACACACAGCAAAGAAGAAGAAGGCTGGTCACACACAGCAAAGAAGGCTGGTCACACACAGCAAAGAAGAAGGCTGGTCACACACAGCAAAGAGAAGGCTGGTCACACACAGCAAAGAAGAAGGCTGGTCACACACAACAAAGAACAGGAAGAAGGCTGGTCACACACAGCAAAGAAGAAGGCTGGTCACACACAGCAAAGAAGAAGAAGGCTGGTCACACACAGCAAAGAAGAAGGCTGGTCACACACAGCAAAGAAGAAGAAGGCTGGTCACACACAGCAAAGAAGAAGGCTGGTCACACACAGCAAAGAAGAAGAAGGCTGGTCACACACAGCAAAGAAGAAGGCTGGTCACACACAGCAAAGAAGAAGAAGGCTGGTCACACACAGCAAAGAAGAAGGCTGGTCACACACAGCAAAGAAGAAGAAAGCTGGTCACACACAGCAAAGAAGAAGGCTGGTCACACACAGCAAAGAAGAAGGCTGGTCACACACAGCAAAGAAGAAGAAGGCTGGTCACACACGCAAAGAAGAAGGCTGGTCACACACAGCAAAGAAGAAGGCTGGTCACACACAACAAAGAAGAAGGCTGGTCACACACAGCAAAAAAGAAGGCTGGTCACACACAGCAAAGAAGAAGGCTGGTCACACACAACAAAGAAGAAGAAGGCTGGTCACACACAGCAAAGAAGAAGGCTGGTCACACACAGCAAAGAAGAAGGCTGGTCACACACAGCAAAGAAGAAGGCTGGTCACACACAGCAAAGAAGAAGAAGGCTGGTCACACACAGCAAAGAAGAAGAAGGCTGGTCACACACAGCAAAGAAGAAGGCTGGTCACACACAGCAAAGAAGAAGAAGGCTGGTCACACACAGCAAAGAAGAAGGCTGGTCACACACAGCAAAGAAGAAGGCTGGTCACACACAGCAAAGAAGAAGAAGGCTGGTCACACACAGCAAAGAAGAAGAAGGCTGGTCACACACAGCAAAGAAGAAGGCTGGTCACACACAGCAAAGAAGAAGAAGGCTGGTCACACACAACAAAGAAGAAGGCTGGTCACACACAGCAAAGAAGAAGAAGGCTGGTCACACACAGCAAAGAAGAAGGCTGGTCACACACAGCAAAGAAGAAGGCTG
>CM031603.1:48524374-48531874 GCA_018398815.1 Conus ventricosus | reverse complement strand
TGTCAAAAGTGGGTGCCGACGGCCCAGCGAATGAAAAGTCAGCTGTGTTTTCTAGTAATTTTTAAAACAGAATTCTCCACTTAGACACTGTCTCGGAAAATGAAGTTTATATGTATAAAAGAGCGAAATGCCAGCAATTCATTCATGTAAAATTATTCACGCTGTTAGTATTTTTCATCGAAATAAAGGAAAATATGACGTAAGCTTTTTTAAAAGTGGCTTCACTCTGGGACATTAATCAGCAATGATTTAGTACAGGAACAAAATTTCAAATGTGACTTGCTGCATTTTACCCTTTGTGTTCTAGGATTTCATCGATAGTAAATATATGTTGATAGTTTGAACGGACAGCGAGCCAGACAACACGGAAGCTGCCAAAGAAAACACAAAATTCCTTTTGGTTCGGCCTCGCGAGGCTCGTTCGGCTCCGGCACTATGTCGCTGGCTTGCGGTTCGGTACATGCTTATAAATCGAGCGTTGTGTGAGAAGAAGAGTGTTCCCCCAAGTGGTTCCATGATGTGGCGACTGGCGTGAAGGCAGAGAGAGTGCCATGCGCTGAGTGCTGTACGAGAGGGATTGCTCCCGGGGGCTGCGTTCCTGGTTGAGCTTATCATGAAAAGGCAAAAAAAGGAGAAAAACTCTGCTTCGTCCACTGTCTTCTTGACTGGCGCTGTCCCTTGGTTCCTGCACTTATCACCATCTGCCTGTCTTCACCTGCACACCCTTACCCCCCACACCATCAAAAACTGGCGCGGCGAGCGGGATTGAAGACAAGGACCAAGAAGACACGCCCAAGAAGACCGGATGCCAGGCCAGCCTGCCCCTACATCTGCACCCCCTGCATCCTCCCCAAATTTCCCACGGGTAACGAGACAGCAGGAGTGGACGACTTCACCGGGAGGCCAGGCTTGCCCTACACCTGCAGCCCCTTAATGAAAGGACAGCCGCCCTCTTGGCTGATTGCCGCCCTAGAGGCCGAGCTCTCCCAGGAGGGATCAGGCTGCAGCACAGAGGTGGACTCCCCAGCCAGATCTTTACCATTTTGGAGGAGAACTGGGAGAGCACGGATGTGGTCACCCGCCACAGCATTCTTCAACGGGCACAAGGCAGGACGAGACCATGGGGAGTATGGCTCCCATCTCCAGTACCTATGGAGGAAGGTGAACCAGGCTGGGGATGAATTTCCCGGCATCCTAAAAACACGGGACGTCTTCGCCCGTGGCCACGACGGGCAGCGCTCCGCAAGGATGTCCGGTGTTCGTCCGGAGCAATCCTACCACCACCTTTGGGGAGGCTGGGAAGGAAGCCCAAAGGTGGATGCGGGACTGCATTTGCCGACGGCGACATCCTCCACACGGCGGGCACAGCTGCTGTTGCCCTCGCTTCCAAAGTCAGCAAAGAGGCACTCACAGCTACAGTCGCCAGTTTGAGGCGGGAAAATCCACAGCCACCACCTGCACGGCCACCACGCAGATCCACAGCTGCGTGGCAAATGCGCAGCATTCAAGACGACGGCCCAGGCGGAGACGACGACGGAAGCTGGCACCTATGAAAACTGGGGAAAAACTCCAGTCCTTTGCCACTGTCAGCAGCCAGAATGCAGACAAGTCCGGAAACATGGGTTCAGCACACCCAGGCGACGGGCAGAGTCCATTTTGCCTCAGCTGTCACCAGGAGAATGCCCGACTCCAGCAGGAGGACCCTCCATTGGGCCAATTTCCCTGTCCTCCTGGCCAAAGAAGCCTGCAGCTGGCAAGAACCGGGAGCTACAGGCTCTCATTCACAGCACAGCCGACTCGCCTGCCGACAGGGAACTGTATCGGCGAATGGTGGACCCTAAACTTGGGCATGTGAGCAGCTACTCCTTCCCGGATTGCTCCGCCCCAAGGTTCTGTCATCGGTCCACAACCGCCAGGTTCACCGGGCTCCCAGAATGCTGCGGAGATTTACGCCCCCAGGTCTACTGGCCCGGGTATGTACCGGGACCTGGAGCAGCACCTGGCTGATTGCCGCCCTGCAGAAAGGTCAGCCGAACTGCCAGTGCCTCCATGCCATCAAGACCGTGCGCCAAAACCGAGGCCACCACAGGCTGCGTGCCTCCAGACCATGGGTCTGGCCCGTCAGGCAACTTCCCTGCCTGACACCGAAGTGACGCACTGCCTGAACCACCTGACTGGAAGGGGGACCCAACTGGAACTATCACCAGACCCAGGACAGATTGGGTTGTGTTCCCACAACCCAAACCCAAACTGCTAGCCACCCTTGCCAACTCCATTCCGCCCCTGATACGTAGTGTTAATCCACCCACGCCAGCCCCACGGCGAACTGCCTGTCTGCAGTGAAACCTGTGAAAAGGTATGCTAGGGACTGCCTGGATGACCCAGAACACTTTCACAAATAACTGACCTGGTCAGATGTCCCCAAGGGACAGTAAATATATTCCAAGGCGATGAAATTAAATACCTTTTTGGGAAGAGGTGTGCAGACTGTAAACAATTATTGTTTTCTATTTTTATGCCAAGCTAGTATAAATGTTTGATTTTTTTCAGGTTGGATAATAATGTATGCCCCGGTTTTTTCAGAAGCCAGCAGTAGGCCTACTGGCTAAGGAAACTATAGCAAAATCTGTTTTTGGTCATTTTGTACCCGACTTATGGATTTTTGTTCCCAAAAAGCAGTCCATTATTGTCACGTTGGCACCCCCGTTTGAGTTTTGATAAAACCTTTTTTTTCTTCACTTTAAACGTTGCTAATCGACTTTATGGATTCTGTTTCAAATACAAGTCCAAATTTTCACGTTGGCACCCCGTTTTTTTGAGTTTTGATAAATCCTCCCAGGGATATTCTGTACCTGACCTTCTTTGGAATTTTAAAATAACAAATCCTTGCAAAGTCATTTTTAGTACCTGACATCTTGAATTTTTTTAAATAACTAGTCCACAAATGTCACTGTGGACCTGATTTTGGGTCTTCATGAATTTCTCTTCCCAGCATTTCTGGCATCTGACTTTTTGAATTTTGTTTAAAATAACAAATTCTTTCAAGCATTTTGGTATCCGACATTTTGGAATTTAAAATTTAAAATGATAAGTCCATATTGTCACTTGGTACCTACCAGTGCTTTGGGTTTTAACACATGTTCCTAATGATTTCTGATGTCCGACTTGGAACTTTGTTTAAATAACAAATCCAGTTTAGTCACTTAATTACCCAAAGTCCGGGTTTGTTCATTAAAGGAACCCTTGGGAGTCAATTGTATTTGACTTTTTGGAATTTTATTAAAATACATGTCCCATTCTATGTCAGTGTGAATCTGCCGACTTTCAGGCACCTTGGTTAAAAGAACAAGCCCTTGTTTGGTAGTCAGAGTAATGTGGATGCAAAGAATGAGAGGGAGAATTAAATTTTTGACGTTTGATGTTTGATGCATTGATGTAAGTGGTTTTTATTTGGGGTAGCCCAAAGCCCCTAAAGACTTGAAGCTGATGCTTCATTTTTTTCATTGATTGATTTTTGCACTCCACTCGATAACCTTGTTATTTTCATGCATTTTGTGCCAGCGAGGACGCTGGTTGTAACAGATAGGGGGGATGTAGCCGGGTGCTAACAGTATATAAAATTTCTTTGGTTACCTTTCCCTGGATGAAAATGGTTTTTTTCGAGAGTTATCTTCCCCTTACCTCCCTTGGTCGAACTCCTTTTTTTATTGTGAAATTTTTAAATCAGAAACCCCAGAACCTACATAGTTGTATGTACGTCCTGAAGTCACAAAAATTAATGTATTTGATTCATTACAAAACCGACTGGGTTGAGAAGCCCATAATTTTCTCTAACTGGTATTTCGCACGAGCAATCTTTGGCGCCATTTTCAATTGTCTGTCGAATGAATATTGAATAAATTCTTGATTTTAACAAAAAGTAAGAGGAAAACCGAAAAATCTGAAGATGCATGTTAAAAGAGAGTCCATAACTTCATTTCGATATATCGCATGCCTATGATCTTTCTGTACAAGCTTGCGACATAACGAAATGACTGACAGCGCCGATCCCTTTAGCGAGTCGCCTTCTTTGGGTTACTTCGGAGTTTTGATCCAAATATCATTTTTTAAAAGAAATTCGGACTTCTCGATCGAAATCTGCTTATGACTCCATTCTGTTAAGAATACAACTGAAAATGTGTAGAACTTATTATTTAACAGACCGTTCATCAACAGAGTATTTTTCAGTTGAAAATTGGGGTCAAAAGTGGGTGCCGACGGCCCAGCGAAGTGAAAATCAGCTTTTGTTTTCTAGTAATTTTTAACAACAGAATTCTCCACTTAACACTGTCTCGGAAAATGAAGTTTAAATGAATGAAAAGAGCGAAAAAGCCCGCTATTCATTCATTGTAAAAAATTTTTCACGCTGGTATTTGTTCCATCGAAATAAAGGAAAATATGACGTAAGCTTGTAAAAGTGGCTTCACTCGGGGCATTAATCACAATGATTTAGTACAGGAAAAAAATGTCAAATTGACTTGCTGCATTTTTCCTTGTGGTTCTGGGTTTTCATCGTAGTAAATATGTGTTGAAAGTTTGAACGGACAGCGAGCCAACAACACGGAAGCTGCCATAGAAAACACAAAATTCTGTTGGTTCGGCCTCGCGAGGGTCGTTCGGCTCCGGCACTATGTCGCTGGCTTTGCGGTTCGGGACATGCTTTATAAAAGTCGAGCGTTGTGTGAGAAAAGAGAGTGTTCCCCCCGAGTGGTTCCATAGTGGGGCGACCTGGCGTGAGAGGCAGAGAGAGTGCTCATGCCTGAGTGCTGTAACGAGGGGATTTCTCCCAGGGCTGCGTTCCTGGTTTGAGCTATCAGGAAGGCAAATAAAGGAGAAAACTCTGCTTCGTCCACTGTCCCTTCTTGACTGGCTGCTGTCCCTTGGTTCCTGCACTTATCACCATCTGCCTGTCTTCACCGCACACCCCTTACCCCTCCACACCATCACAATATATATATAAGTATATATATATATATGAAGAAAAAAAAAAACACCCGAAGGTGCTGGGAGGGCCCAAAAGCACTGTCCTTTAAACCCCCCTTTAGAGCGTCCTGTACCACCCTTGGAGGCCTGCGCTGCGTTGACGATGGGTACAGGCACGCGCAGGACACTCCATTAAGATACAAGGGACATAAAATGCTCCTGAACAGAGGTAAATGATGCAGCTAATAACACCTAAAAGTAGCATCCCCATGGGTGTACCAGCCCGTATTTCATGACTGCAGAGCCCACGGGGGAAAAACACAACCCTCCAGCTGCCGAGCACACCCCACAGAGCCAACCACCCCTGCCCACGGACAGATGAAGACGGTGCCACTCCAGACACAGCCAAGCTTTCGCCATACGGTCTTAAGTGCCCTCAAGAGAGAATCCAAAGTTGTAGTCTTTCCCACTGTCAACAGGACTTTCCGTGTGGTCAGTGGGTCTTTCCTCACCGTCACTGGACCTTTCTCCAGGGTCAGCCTAGTTAAGGCAAAGAAGAAAAAGAAACACCCGAAGGTGCTGGGAGGACCCAGAGAAGCACTGTCTTCACCCGCCTTTAGAGCAGTCCTGTACCACCCTTGGAGGCCTGCGCTGTGTTGACGATGGGTACAGGCACGCGCAGGACACTCCATTAAGATATCAAGGGACATAACTGCTCCTGAACAGAGGTAAATTAGACTACAGGATGCAGCTCATAACAGCCTTAAAGTAGCATCCCCATGGGTGTACCAGCCCGTATTTCATGACTGCAGAGCCCACCGGCGAAAAAACACCACCCTCCAGCTGCCGAGCACACCCCACAGACCCAACCACCCCTGCCCACGGACAGATGAAGACGGTGCCACTCCAGACACAGCCAAGCTTTCGCCATACGGTCTTATGTGCCCTCAAGAGAGAATCCAAAGTATTATATAATATATATATATATATATATATATATATATATATATATATATATACTGAGAGGCAAAGAAAACGCAATTCCATTGTCAACTGACAATTTTATTGAAATGAAACAAACACACATCAAAGCAAATACGTGTGACAAAAGTGCGACCACTGTACATTAGTTTGCCTATAACAGGTGCACATTCGCCTGAAGTGAAGCCCATTTAGGCGCGATAGAAGGAATACACTGTCAATATCTGGTGTGTCCCCCTTGAGCACGAACACAAGCTTGCAAACGTCGGGGCATTGAAGCGCACAAACGACGGATGATACGGATCGGTATCACGTTTCAGTGATGCTGCAATGCTTGGGTGAGCTCAGCAACGGTAGTTGGAGGATTCTGCTGACCTTGCACACGTCGTCCAAGTTCGTCCCACAAATGTTCAATGGGATTCATGTCTGGGGACACGGAGGGCCACTGCATGACATCCACATTGCTGTCCCGAAGGAAATTTCGTGTGAGAACGGCTGTGTGGGGTCGAGCATTGTCCTGCTGAAACACTAGTCTGTTGCCACCATGCTGTCTCCAGAGAGGAAGAAGAACTGGCTCAAGAACAGTGTCAATATAACGCCTTGCCGTCAAGTTGCCTGGCACAAACACAAGCTCCGATCGAAATTGAGCATTTATGGCACCCCAGACCATTACCCCTCCACCCCCATAACGATCTCGCTCAATGACACAGGGTTGCGCAAAACGTTCACCCTGACGTCGATACACACGATCACGGCCATCCGGGAAAGAGACATTGAACCGGATTCATCCGAAAAAACAACATTCCCCCAAACCCTGTTCCCCAGAAAGCCACCTGCGGCAGCCCATCGCTGGCGTGCTAGTCGATGGCGATGGGTTAAGATCTGACCTTGGTATGGTCGACGTGCCCGTAGCCCTGCTGCTGCCAGACGCCGACGCACGGTACGGCTGCTGATTGGTCTTTCTCTAGTCCCAATAGTGTTGCGGGCTGTTTGTGCAGCTGGCTGGAAACGATTCCGGAGGTGCTGCGTGACAATGTAGCGGTCCTGTCGTGCCGTCGTCACACGTTGGACGCCTGGGCGTGGACGGTCGTTTACACTTCCAGTGTTTTGGTGCCGAGTCGCAACACGGGTTATGGTTGATGGGTGTACATTGAAATGTTGTGCGGCTCTGATGTGAGCAGTGCCTGCCCTCAGCATGCCAATGGCTTGATTTCTCTGGTCTGTAGTTAACCACGGCATGGTGCGTACGAGTGTCAGTAAAACGCCAATGTGTGTTTTTATAGGGGACAGTCATGGGCTGTTTGCATGCAATCACAGTATGCCTGTGTTGCACGTGTTTTGCAGTTATCAGTAAAAGATGTGTTGGAGTGGTTTACTCATGACGTCATGAACCCAACTGTGCCTGTCAATACAGATCGTCGCAATACAACATACGCGTGCTAGGTTGCATGCCTCGTGCATAATTCACATTATTTTGGCTGAGGTGACATTTTTCGGGGACGAAATGGGGATTGCGTTTTCATTGCCTCTCAGTATATATATATATATATATATATA
>CM031603.1:48499374-48519374 GCA_018398815.1 Conus ventricosus | reverse complement strand
CCACCCCACCCCAGTCTCTAATCCAGCCCTGGGGTCCGACTCGCTAGTCGTGTCAGGCAAAATGAATGAGCGATGCCCTGGGGAGGGAATCGCATTGCCGGAACAGCCGATAATGGCCGAGTGCCGTTCCATCAATCTTTCGCTTCCTTTTCTTCATTCCCTGCCGCACACGGCTCTATGTCCGCCCTCCTGACCCGACCTAACAATGCAGGTGAAGAGGGGGAAAGGGGGGGGGGGGGGGGGCAGGAGGGACGAAGGAGAAGGGAGGACATTTGCAATATTGTGTGTTTGGAAGGAGGAAGGGAGAGTCTAGTAGCAGGAGGACAGGGAAGGTAGGGGTGGGGGGGGGGGGGGGGGGAGAGGGTGGGCTGGGAGAACTCCTCGTGGTTTTCTTTGATTTATGTCTTTGTTTCTTTTGGTTAGGTACTTTCAAAAAAAAAAAAAAAAGAAAGAAATGAAATAGAGGATTTAAGTATACGTGCGTATATGTGTGTGTGTGCATCCATGCTTGTGCCTGCTTTTTTATATATATATATGAGCCTGTCAACACAACAACAAAAAAAAAAACCAGATGGAATGGTGAAGGGAGAAGGGAAAGAGCGAGTTGTTCTGCTCCAGTTAAGGAAAGAGTAAGGGTGAAAGGGAGACAAAAGAAAAATGAAAGAATGGGAAATAAACCCGAGGGAAAAAAAAAGAAAGGACGAAACAAAAGAAAAGAAGATAATAAAGGAAAGAAAGAAAGAACAGAAAGGAAGAAGTACAAAGCAAACGAAAGGAGAAGAGAGAGAGAGAGGAGGAGAGAGAGAGAGAGAGAGAGAGAGAGAGAGAGAGAGAGAGAGAGAGAGAGAGAGAGAGAGAGAGCTGAGAGAGAGAAAAGAAGAAGAAGAAGAAGAAGAAGAAGAAGAAACAAACCCTCATCATGCCCTCCATTCCGCCTCTCTCTCTCTCTTCTCTCTCTCTCTCTCTTCTCTCTCTCTCTCTCTCTCTCTCTCTCTCTCTCTCTCTCTCTCTCTCCACACACAGAGAGAGAGAGAGAGGAGAGGAGGAGAGGAGAGAGAGAGAGAGAGAGAGAACACATCAGTTTTCGGCATTTCACTAAATATTTCTCTGCCCTTATTAAAAAACATAAACCATACGTACCAAGTCCAACTGACTGCTCTCTCGCTCGCTCTCTCTCGCTCTCTCTCTCTCTCTCTCTCTCTCTCTCTCTCTCTCTCTCTCTCTCTCTCTCTCTCTCTCTCTTCATCTCTCTCTCTCTCATCATCATCATCATCATTTCATGTAATATTCTGGGCCATTGTTTTTAAACATAATTAAGATTTGTAGGACAAAATCGTTTTGTCCTGTAGGCTTACATAATAGAGATATATGAATCGAAATCGTTTTGTCATGTAGGCCTGTTGTTCTCTCTCTCTCTCTCTCTCTCTCTCTCTCTCTCTCTCTCTCTCTCTCTCTCTCTCTCTCTCTCTCTCTCTCTCTCTCTCTCTCTCTTGTATGATTAAAAAAATTATACTCATACACTTTTTTGCTGCCTTTTTAGTAACTAATAACACTACTACGAATTGTTGCACTGATGAATCTAAATGAAGACAGGTTACGTATTAACAAATAATTTTAATGGGTAATTAAACACACACAAAAACTGTGATTGATCACTGGAGGTGGGACCAACGTGAAGGTGTACGCTACACATGAATAATAACTGCGTGTATCTATTTTCTGTCAGTCTGCCTGTCAGTCTGTGCATTTCTCCCCCCTTCACTATCCCACCTCATCTGCCCACTCCACACACCCTCCCTCTCTCTCTCTCTCTCTCTCTCTCTCTCTCTCTCTCTCTTCTCTCTCTCTCTCTCCTCTCTCTCTCTCTCTCTCTCTCTCTCTCTCTTTTACACACACACACACACACACACACACACACACACACACACACACATCCTAGACAGAGAGACAGACAGACAGGCAGACAGACAGACATACAAAAAGACAGATAAATTAATAAAGCACACAAAGACGCACGGCCAGGCAGGGTTACGTTCAAGATATTAAATTTGTTCTTTCATAGAATGAAGTTCGTGGCAGCTGAAGTTGTTTTGAACCCAACCGAGGTCACATTAGGGAAGACTATGTTTTTAACATGCACCTGCATTTAAAGGTTATTTAAACGATTAAGTCTCCTCCATTTTCAGTTACGTTGTTTTTGTTCATATAGGGGTCAAATTAAGGCTGAAGAAAACAGGTGAGTTCTTTGAAGATATCGTTTAGATGGTCTTCGTTTGCTACACGGACGGATGGTGTTTTGTCTGTCTGTCTGTCTGTCTGTCTGTCGTCTGTCTGTTTTTTGTGTGTTTTTTTTTTGTTTATTTGCTTGCTTATTTTCATATCAACTCAACAGACACAGTGGCTAAAATAATATCATATCGAGAAGGGATAAAAAAAAAAAAACCTGACTTCGTAACATGTTGTTGAGACGTCCCATGACAAAAACGATGTCGCTTCTGTGACAGGAACTGTGTCGGTTAAAATGAGCAGGGCCAGGGTGGCCCAAAAGGCTGATAGACTAGACACGCCATACTCAGTAACTCCTGTTACTTCGTTTTGGACATGAACTCTTCTTGTAATTCATTGAGCACAGCATGTCTGAGACGAACAGCATGAAAATGACGCTGGGTTTTTCTACTAATCGGGGATCTAAAGCATAGGGACATCAACAACAACAACAACAACAACAAGATGATGATAATAATAATAATAATAATAATAATAATAATAATAATAATAATAATAATAATAATGATAATATTAGTAATAACAATAATATAATTGTTACTATAACAACAGCAACAATGATGATGATAATAATAATAATAATAATAATAATATTAATAATAATAATAATTTATAATAATGATAAAAATAATGACAATAATGATGACCATGGTGGTGATGATGATGATGATGATGATGATGATGATGCTGATGATGATGATGATGATGATATGATATTGATGATGATAACAACAATAAGAACAGGAACAACATCGATCGGCAATAATGATGATAACACTGATAATAATAATGATAATAAGTAAAGTGATGATAATGATAATAACAAAAATAATTATAATGATAACAACAATAATAATAATGACGACAACAACAACAATAATAATGAACAATCTATAAGTCAGGCTGCCTGATTTGTCAAAATCTGTAAGCGTCTTTCACGACTGGTTGGAACAGCCGTCTTTCTTGACCTGTTACGCGATTTGTAAGTCTAACACATCAAAAAACAAACAAACTCTGACGATCTGTCTTTGCTACAGATCACTGAGCCTTGTATCAAAGGTGTCTGTCTTCCAACATATAACCAGCCATACTGACACGCAGACATATTGGTCCAATACGAATCAGTCTCCTTTGATGGAAATCTACCCAACCCCACCCGCATCCCCCCACACACACACTTCCTCCCCTTACACACACTCCAAATTTAATAGAACTGCAAAGATAGCGTAAAATGCGAAAACATCGTCTCGTATTCTTTCAGCAAAAGAAAGCAAAACAAGAAAGATAGAAAAAAGATACGGAAAGACCAAATGACCACTTTTAATCAATAATTATGTTTACAAGGCATGTCCATTTGCACATGTGTGTAAAAAAAAATGCTGGGAGGATATGGACAAATAGGACCGGAAGGGGGTGGGGAAAGAGTTGAAAATGAGGACAGCTGGAAGGGAAAGGAGAGTGTGGGGAGAGGAGGGGAGAGGGACGGTGGATGGAATCGGGGAAGGGGAGGAAGTGAGGGGAATGTTTCTGTCAAGATTCGATTCGAGACAAGTCAGTGAACTTGAAATAATATGCCCAAAAGTCTGAAAGCAAGAGTATGCATGGCTTGTGTGTGTGTGTGTGTGTGTGTGTGTGTGTGTGTGTGTGTGTGTGTGTGTGTGTGTGTGTGTGTGTGTGTGTGTGCGCGCATGCGTGCATGCGTGCATGCGTGCGTGCGTGCGTGCGTGCGTGCATGCGCGCGCGCGTGTGTGTGTGTGTGTGTGTGTGTGTGTGTGTGTGTGTGTGTGTGTGTGTGTGTGTGTGTGTGTGTGTAGTCAGTACAACCTTGAGTTAATCTGACAATAAATTGGTTTCAGTCAGTCCGTGTGTGTGTGTGTGTGTGTGCGTGCGTGCGTGCGTGCGTGCGTGCGTGCGTTCGTGCGTGTGTGTGTGTGTGTGTGTGTGTGTGTGTGTGTGTGTGTGTGTGTGTGTGTGTGTGTGTGTGTGTGTGTGCCCGCGCGCGCGCGCGTACGTGCGTTCGTGCGGCCATGCAAGCCTAGGCACGTTTGTGCAAGCATGCGTGTTAGTGCTCTTGTATGTAAGAGAGAGAAGGGGGTGGGGGGGGGGGGAGAGGGGGCAGAGGGGGGGAGGGGGGAGAAAGAGAGAAAAAGGAAGTGGAGGGGGATAGACACAGTGAGCTCTTGTTTGTCTGGACTTTTAAGAACTACTGTCAAGAAAAATGACCCCAGCCTCTTTCGAAATGGTGACACGATCAAATTGCAAACTGTCTGAAGAAAACTCATTAGTACAAGAAAACAGTCGTAAAAATTGCGCTTATTACAAAACGAGAAAAGGATTTATGCGCATAGAAGAGAGAGAGAGAGAGAGAGAGAGAGATGAGAGAGAGAGAGAGAGAGAGAGATGTCTGCTAGCTGATAGTGTTGATCACAAAACAACGGCAATGGAAATCTCGTTTTTCGACGTCGGAGAGGTTTGTCAGGGAATATCTAACCGATCGGCCGACTGTGTGTTGTTCTGCTTCCTTCTCAATTATATGACTGACTACATTTAGTTTCAGTGTCATGAAAGAGCCGTCGTTGCGTACGGGCTCTTCCATATACGCTTCGCTGCTGAGACTTGAGGCCACAAAGTGCTGAGTGTGAATCTAAATAAACATGGGACTGCCCTCATACTGCTCCTCAACCACTTCCCGTAGATGATTTCGTGCTTGGTCCTGAAACATACCACGGAGTGATATAGCTAGGTGTCCATCACCACCTTCCTTTTTGATAGGGTGGGTAAGTTGGGGCACTTGCCAATATTCAGAACAGAGGGTGTTCCTGAACCATGCCACAAATCAATCACCAGGGAAGTGGGTGTGGAACAAGATGTGGGGGGTGAAAGGAACTGTAGTTCTGGCTCCTGTTTCAGTATTACTTCCTCCTTAACATTCAGGTCCACTATGATTCATTGATATATTGTTGTTCGGGACACGGTGAGGAATTTAAACGAAGGGAGTTACTTTGAAACAAAAGGGTGGAGGTGGGGATGGCATGGATCTACTCATCGGGGTGTTGAATTTGGTGGGTCGGCCACGTGCACTTCCTTATCACCGGGGTGTGCTTTAAGATGTGGAGTGGTCAGGGAACTTTGCACAGCCTTTAACTGGGAGTGATCGTCGCCTGTCAGAGCGGCACGTGGTGTGAGGGTGCACGGGGTATTGGTCAGCTTACTCCTCTCCAGTGGCTGTGGACAGCACGTTGACTGTCCTGGGTATGTCTGTCGTTCGAATGGGTGGCACTGGGAAGGAGGTGGGGGGGGGGGGGGGGGGGGGGGGGGGAACTGAAGCTGGGATTTAAAGGGACGTAATTAAAGATCACCAGATTATCCAAGTGTGTAGATGAAGTGTTTTTTCCCGTGATGGTGTACGACTAAAGTTTGGCTTAAATGTATTGATATCGTTTATAGCCCAGCCGACGACATAGGGCCATATCTGGACTGTCACCCTGCTGACGTCAACTCTCAACAGACCAAAGGTTGGCTTTAGACGGTGTTGGCCACCATATTGAACACTGTTTGTCTCCCAAGTTGTCTTAGTTGTACTGGAAACTTGCTGTCATTCTCTTCCGAACGAATCGCAGCTAATAACGTGAACGGCCTATGATTTTTTAACGTGGTTGGGATGATGAATTAGATATTGATATGATGAATAATTTAGCGCATGTACGGTACAGGCATTGTTTAAAAGTGCAATTCAAGAAGTAACGTTGAGAATCAGATAGTTAGTTATTTGTTTGTTGCTGACTATTGTTTGGTGTGGTTTGAGCGAGAAAGTGACAATAACACATAACAATAATACCTTCCCTTCAGATCTATCTGGTCAGACAGTTTTGTTTTTACTCACGCAAATGGCACTTGAAATCGTATAAACTTTTATTGGCCTTGATCAACTAGCCTGTAAACAAACCTCCACTCCCTATACAGGGGGTGTCCGCAGGAGTATCAGCCTGCGTACGCAGAAGAAGAAGATCAACTAGCCAGTTGTTATGATATGGAAGATCGAGCGAGAAGTCCAAAGAGTTGTCAGAAAGAAACCTCTGAATGTAAGTGGAAAGACTAGGGGGGGGGGGGGGGGGGGGGCGATGGAAGCATCAATCTGGTGTCAATTGTGTGCAGAGTGAGTGATGCGACAGGCCGGGCAGATAGCCAGTGATGAGAACCATGTCCTTGTGGGATGCTTTGTGTTTCACCTGATAGCCCTTCCTCCTGATCTGTCCGCCGTATGTTACGGAGGATGATGTCTATTTCCCACAGGACAGAAACTTTTAGATAAACGGGAACACTGAACATGACCGTCGCGCGTCATGTATCAAAACAGTGTGTCAGGAATTTGCGGGAAGTGGTGAAGGGGATGGGTGGGTGGGTGGGTGGGGAGGGTCGCAGCTGGAGATGGGCGTGTGAAATTTGTGTGTGTGTGTGTTGTGTGTGTGTGTGTGTGTGTGTGTGTGTGTGTGTGTGTGTGTGTGTGTGTAGTCCTTAGCTTGCTTACCTTCCATTCCCGTGGTTTAATTCATCATGATGTGCTTGGCCTCGCTTCGTCCTTCCTTGTTTTGCTTTTCATTGCCGCTGTGCTGTGGCTTGTGTTGCCTTGACTATTTCATGTCGCCGGGCAGCGGCCTCTGAGACATCCCTGACGACTTGCAGACAATGTTTCGTAATCAGCAGGACTTCTCTCTCTCTCTCTCTCTCTCTCTCTCTCTCTCTCTCTCTCTCTCTCTCTCTCTCTCTCTCTCTCTCTCTCTCTCTCTCTCTCTCTGTATATATATATGTGTGTGTGTGTGTGTTGTGTGTGTGTGTGTGTGTGTGTGTGTGTGTGTGTGTGTGTGTGTGTGTGTGTTTGCCTCAATTTTAATGGCTATTAAAATACATATAGATTGAATCCTCCAGCTCTCTCTATGTATCTGTCTCTCTGTCTCTGTCTCTGTGTCTGTCTGTCTGTCTGTCTGTCTGTCTGTCTGTCTGTCTGTCTGTCTGTCTCTCTCTCTCTCTCTCTCTCTCTCTCTCTCTCTCTCTCTCTCTCTCTCTCTCTCTCTCTCTGTGCCTCAATTCTTAATGGCTATTAAAATGCATTTATATTGAATCCTTCAGCAATTGTTAAACAAAAAAACCACAGCTAACTAGACTATTCTCCAGCAATCTTCTTTATTCAAGCTATAACCCCAAGCTGCAGATAGTACTTTGATAATCATATCGGATACCTTAGCGGGGCCGAATCAGTTAGATGAGGCGAGGGGAGGTTCCCAATGGGCGTTTGGGTGGGGGTGGGGTGTGGGGGTGGGGGGCTTCCACCGTGCAGGGAATGGTCATCCTAACAAGCGTCCAGTTTCCCTCGGCCAGGGGCGATGCAGAGTGGATGGGCGGGAGAGTTAAACAGATGTTAAGGTGCAGGAAAGAATATGATGCATGGACTGCGAGATGTCAAGTTTTAGCCCACGCTTCTTTCTTTGCAACTAGATAATGGTGTCGAGTTACACATGGTCAAATGGTTAGGGCATTGCATGGCGGAGCGGACGGCCGTGAGTTCCAACCCCTCGTGGAACCCGATTTCAACGCGTTGAACAACCACGAACCCCCTCCACCATACCCCCCACCCCACCCCCACGGCCACCCTCACCAACAAGCAGTTCGCAGAGATATGATTCAGGTTTGGAAAGATTAAAAGCTGAGGGGACGGAAGAAGGATGGGCTCCGTCTTTCAACGTGACGTGCCGCAGGTATGATGAGCCTCCTACAGTTAAGCACCCACCACTCCACGGCAATTACGCAATGGGACTTTGACCTTTGAACATTAACCTTTTAGGTATTGTTTAAAATGACTGAGTTGTTGTCTTTCACCTTCCCCAGACATACAACCTGCTACCTTTTTTTAAAAATAGGGAACAAAAACCAAATACCACAAATGTAAATAACTTTGTTTAACACTGGGATTGGTTAAGTATTGGAATGGCTATGTTTTGGAAAAAAAACTGTGGCGTACAAGGATTACGATTAATGGTTCAGTTGTTTTGACAAGACTTATTGGACTATGTAGTAAATTAAAGCGAAATATTGAAAATAGAGGACAATTTAAATCGTTCAGCGAAATTCAAGACAGCATGAGCAAACTACGTGTCTAGCATTTAATGTAGTCAAGAGAGAGAGAGAGAGAGAGAGAGAGAGAGAGGAGAGAGAGAGAGAGAGAGAGAGAGAGGAGAGAGAGAGAGAGAGAGAGAGAGAGAGAGGGGATTCAGATTCAGATTCAGATGATTTATTCATTTAGGCCTTAGCCATGATGAAGGGGTATGTGAACATGTAAAGGACAGTAATCATAAGCAATCATATGATATGCATCAAAAGGAAATCGTTGTCACATATTCAAGAAGAAACAATTTCTCTTAGTTTAAAGGCTTTGTTCAGAAACAACGAAAAAGGTTTGACAATTTCAGCGGAAGTGGATGATAAAAGCAAATTTAGCTTAAACAACGATGGCTGTCTATAATATTTGGGCTTAATAAACTTTTCTCTGATGCTTCTAAGAGCTGGACAGCACAGGACAAAATGTATTTCTGTTTCCTGTGATTCTCTACACAGCGGGCAAATCAAATCACAAGTACTACACGTTCGATATCCAAAATAATGGCAAGCTAATGCGGATATTCCTAATCTGAATTTTGCTGTCACATGCTTTAAATGTCTATCCAAATCTATGTCTAAGTAAGTCTTCAAGTCATGAGAACATGAGAAATTCCTATAACAATCAAACCTGTCACTATTATGAATATGATCAGACCATCTTTGCCATCTGCAATCAACCAATCGCTGGCGAAAAAGATGTAAAAAGACTTTTATATTTTCAACTCCCTGGTTCAACCAGACGAATCCAAATCCGTATTCAAACAAACAGAGGCGCACTTTGGTTACCCAATTATTTTTCCCTTTTGTATCTAGGTGACACAACATATTGTATGCTTTACGAGGTAATCTAGAATCTTCCATGTAAAGCAGTTTCAGCCAATAACGAACACATTTAACGGCAGAAGCAATATAAATAGGGAATCGACCAGTCTCGCCATAAATGAGATCATTTGGAGTACGTCTGTCAACACCAGGAACTTCTTCAAAGCAAAAACATGAACCGATTCACAATAAATAGCCACTTTTTTCAATCCCCATAACTCAGAACCATATTGCACAATCGGCAGAACCTGGGTGTCAAAGAGTTTGGTAAATAACGTGAAAGAAGAATTATTTAGAGTATATAACTTTCTCATAGTACAAATCAAAACATTTTTGGCCTTACTAGACAAATCCTTGCATGCACCTACGAAACTCAGACGTGTTGAGAATATTATACCCAAATACCTGTAGGCATTGACAACTGGCATAAGACTGTCTTTATACAACCACCGTTCACGAGCACTTAGATATCCTCCTTTACGGAATACTATAATATTGCTTTTTTCCATATTAACTTTTAACTGCAGAGATCCAGCTGCACGTTGTAAACTATTCAGTTGGGTTTGTAGACCTATAACAGTTTCTGATATCAAAATAACATCATCAGCCAACAACAGAATAAACAATTCAAAAGCATCAATCGAAAGCAAAACACCATGTCTACCATTATTAATCACCTCAATAGCTAAGAGAGAGAGAGAGAGAGAGAGAGAGAGAGAGAGAGAGAGAGAGAGAGAGAGAGAGAGAGAGAGAGAGAGCGAGACACAGAGAGAGAGAAAGAGAGAGAGTGAGAGAGAGAGTGTGTGTGTGTGCGTGCGTGCGTGCGTGCGTGCGTGCGTGCGTGCGTGCGTGTGTGTGTGTGTGTGTGTGTGTGTGTGTGTGTGTGTGTGTGTGTGTGTGTGTGTGTGTGTGTGTGTGTGTGTGTGTGTGTGTGTGTGTGTATGTGTGTGTTTGTTTGTTTGATGTTGTTGCTGCTGATGTCTTTTTTCATCTTTTTTTCCTATACGCGCATGAATGAAATTCGTTTTCGACATTTATCATATTGCTATTCTCTTCATCAGATAAAATGAGTCAACTCAAAATGATGTATTACGTCCATTTTCGTGGATCTCTGGAGAAAATGAGATCCATTTCTGCTGTTGCTGCCAGATTTTTCTTTATTTATGGCAAAAAATATAAACAGCCCCACATCCCATTCCCAAGTTTTCTAACCATCCAAAAATGTTGAAATCGATTTTGGGCTTAGTATTTCATGAAGCAAAATAAAAAGAAATATTATGACGTTCGAAAGATGTGAAAAAACGACGTTTCTGTTAAGATATTCCATGTGGTATGTGTTATGTTTTGGGGGGAAAATCGTTTAAATAATGATAAATTTATGTTCACTTGTTAATATGCAGCTTGCTGAACATTTATTGTTTGTTTGTTCCATTGATTGTCCATGTAAGATCTAATTTACGCATGTTTCAAACTTTTTTTTTGCATAACAGTAGACGCATTACAATACAAAATTCTCTCTCTCTCTCTCTCTCTCTCTCTCTCTCTCTCTCTCTCTCTCTCTCTCTCTCTCTCTCTCTCTCTCTCTCTCTCTCTCTCTCTCTCTGTGTGTGTGTGTGTGTGTGTGTGTGTGTGTGTGTGTGTGTGTGTGGTGTGTGTGTGTGTGTGTGTGTGTGACAACGATGGAAGAAGAATAAGAAAGCAGGAAAAAAGAAAGAGAATATTAAGGAAATGATGGGGAAGAGAACTAAAAAGAAGAAACGGTTGAGGCGGAAGGAGATTGTATGTGCTAACAATTTGCATTTAAACTAGTTTATTTGAAACTGAATTATGTAAATGCGAGCCAAAATATGTCCGAAGCAAGTGCGCATGCTCACGACCGGTGTGTATGGCTGTGCATGAGATATGTCGGTTTCCGTTGGCTTGAGAAAATTATCAAAGAAGTTTGATCAGCGTATTACGTCTCTAAATATTTCGGTTTTCGCGCAAGCTTGTAAACTGATATGCAAGTACGCTGGATTACAGTACGTATGTGTGCATTCGCGCGCGAGCGCGTACACACACACACACACACACACACACACACACACACACACACACACACACACACACACACACACACACACACTTACACAGAGAGGAGAGAGAGAGAGGAGAGAGAGGAGAGGAGAGAGAGAGAGAGAGAGAGAGAGAGAGAGGTGCCACCACTCCCTATCAAGTCTTTTCAACACCTAAGTGATGTTTTGAGGTCGTCTTTCAGTCAACAATGGGAAAAGAATCTGTTTGAGGACTTAGACATCTTAAACAGGATAGGCCCCTTCGTGGAAATTGAAGTTAAACAGGATAGGCCCCTTCGTGGAAATTGAAGTTAAACAGGATAGGCCCCTTCGTGGAAATTGAAGTTAAACAGGATAGGCCCTTCGTGGAAATTGAAGTTAAACAGGATAGGCTCCTCCGTGGAAATCGAAGCTTTTTAAGACACTTAGCCATCTTAAACAAGATAGGCTCCTCCGTGGAAATCGAAGCTTTTTAAGACACTTAGCCATCTTAAACCGGATAGGCTCCTCCGTGGAAATCGAAGCTTTTTGAGACACTCTCCGTCATCATCTGTCAATGAAAGTGTGTGTATGTTTTTAAATCATCGATGACCTATCTATGCCGTAGCTTTTGAGCTTCTCTGAAATAGGTATGTCAGTTTCAGTGTCAGTTCTGTCAACGCCTTGCCAACCGCATGGAGCCATTCCAGGGCTGTCACTACCCATCAGAGAAAGCCCTGTGACAAAACACAATTTCCACAGGCACTTGTAATCGGGTTCGCAAGTTCATAGTAATATAGTTATAACAACAACATCTTGAAAACATATATTTGGTGGCCTTAGCCACGTTCGTATGGACATGTAACAAAATCCAGGGGCCTTGGTAATAGTCTTTTGAGAAACAAATGAAGGAAGGAGACGGGAGCGACGGTGGTAATTGGGTCGGGGAGCAGAGAATTGATAGACTTACAACACTTCAGAATAGACAGCGAAAATATTTGCAGAGATCCAGCCCTGCGCTCAAACTGGCAGAACCAGAGGGAAATGGTACACTGTTCTTTTAAGTGGTACCACAAAGATTCTAACGTCGGTCTGGTCAAGTAACAAAACCCAAATGGTTGTCCGACACAGTCGTCCAGGATTTGTTGACAGAGAGAGAAAGAAGGGAAGGCAGAAACACTATGGACTGACAATGTTACAAAATGGATAAGAAGACCATTTGTAGAGAACCAAGCCTTGGCGCACTCTCGGCAGAAACGGAGGAAAACTGGTGCACTGTTCTTCAATGTGGATCCCCATTGACTTTCCACAGAGTTAAGGGAAAAAGGGGAAACAATATAACACTTGGCCGTATTGCGAGTGTCGTATATTCTGCTCGATTACGTTCACCCCGAGATTACAAATAAAAAGTCAAAGTAATTAATATAAAACAGAACAATGCAACAAGGTCGAATAGGCAAAGAGACACTATAGAATGGAAGCCCAGCAGTATCCAGTGTTGACAGTGTGTACAGTCTCGCTGGCATCACTACCAGATCATAACAGAAAGCCGGCATGTCATGAATTAGCTCAGAAGACAACAGTTTTGAGGTCTTTCTGCACCTAAGACTGGTGACTAGGACAAGGGTAGAAAAATCGTGGACGGCAGAAAATGAAGAGGGGTAAATGAATGGAGGCAGAGAAGCAAGGAGAAACTGCCAGCAGGAAATTTCCAAACAAAGATCACTGTCTTGCCTCAATTCCCTCTTCGTTGGAATCCCGTCCGTACCTGCAGGTAACCAATCCCTTCCCGGCCAGAGAATTGTTCAACTGACTAGTGCACTGTCTCAGGTACAGACGTATTTCGCTTCTTCTTCTTCTCCTCTGTTCAGTGAGGGTGACCAAATGTATGCAAGTAGCCTTTGCCTGCGCGTGCACCACCCTGCTTTGGTGGACACACAGTCAATCCCGTAAACAGTAGGCAGACGTTCGGCCAATCAGGACAACAGGAAATGGCGGATGCCTTCAATATGTATCATGGAACTCGAACTACCAAGAGGCGAAGATACTAACCCTTGTCCCTCTACATCTCTCACCACTGCTGCTTCCTTAATTACCACCCATCCGCCGTCATTCGTCCGCCCCTTTCCCCAACTCTCTTTTCTCTGCACTAGACGTTTTTTTTGTGTGTGTGTGTGTTGGATAGAAACCGCACTTTGTTTTGACAGTGATAATTTCTCTTATCACAGTTGTTTCAAGCAAATTCAGAGATAAACTTTGGTCCGTCAAAATGTAGAAACTGGATATTTCTAAACGAGCAAGGTCTCATCCTTTTTAAAATTTAGTATGTCCCGAATCAGAAAAAAGGAATGCAATTTGTTGAAAACAGCTTTATATTATTAATTATCATCTTGATAAATCCGGTTGTTGAGTCATTCTATGATTATTTATGCTTTAAAACGGGATTCTGGTGGGGAGGGGGGGGGGGGAGATGGGGGAGGGCGTGAGCAGGCAGAGAAAGTCTTTCTCTGGGTGCATTTTACAGCTGGTTTCCACATAAGGAAAATGTCCTCCTCCTTCTCCTTCTCCGTCTTTCCACGGCAATCCTGAACATGGCAGCGTAGTCATAGTAGCATGGTTCAGGTGGGAGGAAAAGCCTAAAGATTATTTATCTATCTATTTACACGTACTTGCTCGTTATCAGAACTTCAATGGAACCAGTCTAGTCTCCCTAGCGACTTCCCCGTCCCCCCTTCCCCCTCCCGCCTCCCCCCTCCCCCCCCCCCCCCCCCCCCACCCCGCGGTGATTAATCCCGAATGCCACAAACCCCCTACCTCACTCGCCAACCCTCATTCCTCAACACGCTCACCCTCTTTTAATTACCTCTTCTAAACAAGCATCCCTAAGGGGAGGAAATAATCAGCCGTGAGTGATTTTCAGCCACTCCGCCAAACTAAAATGCCTCTGGTGGGAAACTACTACTACTACTAATGAATGGGGAGTTCCAGGGACGGATTGCTAGCAAAATGGAGAAGTGAGGTTCTAAGCGAAACGAACAGAGATTGAAGTTTATAAAAGGATGGAACTGAATGTGGATTATTGTTAAAACCAAGAGCACAGCAAACACGTGAGGTAAGACTAATTAGTGAAAATTTAGCTTCAAGGGTGTCGACGAGAGAAAACAAATGGCTCAGATGCCTGTTGTACTTCTCGGTGACAGTCGTATGACTAAGGCGCGGAAATAAAACAAACAAAACAGCTGAAATGTATATACATGTTATCATCATTTTGAATAATTGTATAGCAGGTATAAATGCAGAACCAAGGCTTAATTTAGGAATGCAAGCAAATATAAACATTTCTCGAAACATTGAAAAAAAGCAAAACACGCACCTTATCACACACACACACAGAGATACACACACATACATGCACACACACACACACACACACACACACACACACACACACACACACACACACACACACACACGCACGCACGCACGCACGCACGCACGCACGCACGCACGCACGCACGCACGCACACACACACACACACACACACGCACGCACGCACGCACGCACGCGCGCGCGCGCGAGCAGAGAGAGAGAGAGAGAGAGAGAGAGAGAGAGAGAGAGAGAGAGAGAGAGAGAGCAGATTCTACGAACATGTAACTTACAACGGTAACTAGAAAGCTGTCAAGATAAAGGAACACAGACAGCAAGATTGTAGAACAAACGGAAATTTTCAAGATGAAGAAGGGCAGGATTTTCAGACAGGAACCATGAAAGATGAATTGGATGGGCTATGAACTCTTACTCTGGAAACAAAAAGAAAAACGGGTATCTGTCATCCGTAGGTCGTACTATCTTTGGTCAGATGAACATCCATGATCAAGTTGATTTTATAATTGAACTGCATTATTTTCATTATTGGTTGGAAAGGATTTCTTTGAAGGAGATTTGAACGGGGTTATATCACAACTGCTGGAAAGAATTGTTTTTTGAAGCAATAAACGGAAGCAGTGAACAAGACTTTGAAATTGACGAGGTTTTTAAAATACAAGGAAAACGTTACGTTCGAACAAATCATGCACGGGGAATTGTGTCTATGAATTCGGTGACTTGTTTCTTCAAATCTTGAGTAGTTTCTCAGGGAATGCTCTATATCCAAGAATCGGTGGGATGAGGAGAGGTGGGTGAGGCGGGGAGAGGAGCGGGCGGCTGGGAAAAACAAAACAGAAACAAAACAAAAAAAAAAACTCTACTGAAAAGAAAATTATAATATCCGTCAACATGGAACGACTACCGTTCCGTAGCCCTTAATTCCATAGTCATGAAGTGCTGGAAATATTTGAAACATCAAAGAATAAAGGCTCTGTGCATCTTATTCTTTGCTTTGATTTTTCGCCCGCTTTCAACATGGTAGAGCCTCATCTGGCCACAAAACTGCTAATATAGATGGTGATCTGAAACCTACGTTGTAGACTGCCAATTATCTGCTGAACAGAACACAGTCCATACAATTCCAACATGCTGTCTCCTCCCAATGTTCCACCTTTATCAGAGCACCTCAGGGTACAGTGTTGTGTCCTATCCTTTTAACTTTATGTTCTAGCGAACGGGAGAGGGACAGGTTAAATTCCCATAATAAAATAATCTGACGATTCTGCACTCAAGGATTTTCCAACTCTAACTCTGTTTTAATGAATTCAACTCTGACTTTTTTCTAAAACAAAAGAAATGTTAGTTGATTTTGGTAAAGACGTACTATCCGTACCAAACGTCATAACTGGAGGCCCACTTCTTGAGAGCGTTCGAGTACAAACATCTAGGGACAGTTTTAGGCATCAGTGTTTTTCAGAAGAACGTAAACAATGTACATAAAAAGTCAGTCAAAAACCTTGTGTGTACCGAAAACGAGAAATATTGGGATCCATTCGAAGATATTGAAACACATCATCGTTGTTGTTTACAGTTTCTTGTATATGCTGCTATGGATGTTTGGGTGTGGAAAGCAAATAAGTTCTGAATGATGTTGTGAATGTATGCAATAAAGTGTGTGTGTGTGTGTGTGTGTGTGAGTGTGTGTGTGTGTGAGTGTGTGTGTGTGTGTGTGTGTGTGCGTGCGTGCGTGCGTGCGTGCGTGCGTGCGTGCGTGCGTGCGTGCGTGCGTGTGTGTGTGTGTGTGATACGAAGCAGCGGTGAAAGGGGGGAAGGGGGGGGGGGGTCCTGTACTTTTTCTTGACTGAATCACATATGTAGATTGATTTGGGCATGCACACATCCCCACAATTCCACCACCCATCCACCCATCTTGAAATCTATTGCTGTATAAACAAAACACCAAAAAGCAACGCATTGGAACACAATCACGAAGCTAGAAGCAATTGACGTCCAGGAAGCTAACTTGGCTGTCTAGTCAGAGGGAAGCTGTTGTGCAAGTGGTGTCTGGAAATGGATTAAAACTGCTTGTGTAGTGTACTTCAAACTTACACTGAAGTTTATGGAGAGGGCGATTTCGAATTTGAAATAAGGCAGAATATACTGATTTTTTTTTCTAACAGACGAAAATGGTAAAGTAACGTTGTGTTCTCAAAATATGAAAAACATTCATCCTTCTCTCCCTCCACCCTCTTCTTCTCCTCCCCCCCCCCTCCTCCGTTCCCTTAACACATGTGAAGTACCTCAAAGGAAAGTATTGGATAAAAACGCATTGAAACTTTTGTTTGGAACCTTTTTTTCTTCAGTAATAATATTGCAAATTATTCATAGTTTGTGTTCGTTGACGTCTTATCTTCTGTGCCAGCCCAGTAGTATCATGCCCATCCATTTCTTTCTGGCTCCCCAAATCTCCCGACAGCCATGTTTAACACGGCCTCACAGCTCTAGGTTCTGTGTTCCACAGAAGACGTGCGTGTTACGTCCTGATGAGGTAACCCATTACAGTAGACACTGCGTTGCTGCGGAGGTATTCAGCAGTCTGCTCTGACCCAACATTTGCAGGACACAATCTACCGATATCCAGAATGACGACATATTGCTGAGTCTTGAAGCCAAACTAAGTGTATATAGCTCACCAAAAGATAAGGAAGAAGAGGAGGGGGGGGGGGGGGGGGCGTTACCATGCCCATCAATCGACTGTACCCATCGTGCCGACACTGACGAAAATGACATGAATTTACCAAGGACATCTCTCTCTCTCTCTCTCTCTCTCTCTCTCTCTCTCTCTCTCTCTCTCTCTCTCTCTCTCTCTCTCTCTCTCTCTCTCTCTCTCTCTGTTTGTCTTTTCTTTTTCCGTCGATGAAAAACAGCATTTCGTATTTGTATTAATCATATGAGAGACAGAGAGAGCGAGAGAGAGAGAGAGAGAGACAGAGAGAGAGAGAGAGAGAGAGAGAGAGACAGACAGACAGACAGACAGACAGACAGACAGACAGACAAACAGACAGAGACATGAAATCATTTTTTTTAAACAATTCATCTAATCGCCTTTGTGTCTATGCCTTCTTTTTGTATATTTGCATGCTTTGTGACCTGCCTCTGTCTCTGCCTCTGTCTCTGTGTCTCTGCCTCTGTCTCACTCACTCTCTCTCTCTCTCTCTCTCTCTCTCTCTCTCTCTCTCTCTCTCTCTCTCTCTCTCTCTCTCTCTCTCTCTCTCTCTCTCTCTCTCTCTGCGGGTGCGTGCGCGTGCGCGTGAACAGCATGCGATAGAATACAACCAGCTGAAACATACTTCATGTGAGTCACCAAACAGCAAAGTTGATGCCAAAGATTTCCAGTCGAAGTTACTGCCATTTGTTGTCTGGCCTGACAGCAGACAGAGGCTTCTTCTTACCCCCTTGGTAACCTAAGTCAAAGATTGTACATCGATCCTTCTACTATCCCCGATCGTCGCTGTCTTTTGGCTTTGCATCCCGTCTCTCTGTCTGTCTCTCTGTCTCTGTCTGTCTCTGTCTGTCTCTGACTGTGCCTCTGTCTCTGTCTGCCTCTCTCTCTCTCTCTCTCTCTCTCTCTCTCTCTCTCTCTCTCTCTCTCTCTCTCTCTCTCTATCTCTCTCTCTTTCGTTTCCCGGCTTTGTGAATGGGCATTGTAAAGCTTACAACAATAAATTATCTCTCATTCATTTTCTCTGTCTTTCTCTCAGTCTCTCTGTCTCTGTCTCTGTCTCTCTCTCTCTCTCTCTCTCTCTCTCTCTCTCTCTCTCTCTCTCTCTCTCTCTCTCTCTCTCTCTCTCTCAGCATGATCTGAAAATGTTCCAGCGCATAAAACTCGAACCATCGACATCAAGGGTTTTCCATTTGGGCATCACATTCTACGGTCAGATGATGAGCCAGATAATGTCAAGTTACAGGAAGCGAGAGCCGCCCACAAGACCTACAGTGCTATCTTGGCAGACGACAACAGCTCAAGATAACCTTTTGTTACATCCCACGGCGATGGTAGGTTTGTTTTCCACGCCGTGCGTGTCACGTGACAAATCACCAAAGTTGTAAGAGAGTTCAGCAGGGCAGACCAAAGATCTGTGGCAAATCAAACTTAAAATATATGGACAGACAGATAGATAGGTAGAAAGATAGATAGTTACATAGATAGAGAGAGAGACAGATAGATAGATATATAGATAAATAAATAGATAGATAGTAGACAGGTAGGTAGATAGATAGAGATAGATAGATAAATAGGTAGATAGATAGTAGACAGATAAAGACAGACAGATAGATAGATAGATAGATGGATGGATGGATGGATGGATGGATGGATGGATGGATGGATGGATCGATCGATCGATAGATAAATAGATAGATGGGTAGATAGGAAGACAGACAGACAGACAGATAGACAGACAAAATTATTTTTCTTTGTATAATGTGATTGATGACAATGGCAGTAAGGTCTGACCAGCGCTCTGGGTTAGTGCGTAGGTCGGGCGTCTGTCAAGTCATGTCTACAAGACATTTATCTTAAATCCTATCTTCTTAGTAATTGATTTATTCACCCGTCCAGCTGTAGATCGTGCGCATTGTGGTTTTGCAGCCGTGCAGAGGCGGTGCCGCGCATGTGGCCTGGTCCGCACACAGTGACACCTCATTGAGAAAACTGAAGCTGGAACCAAAACTATGTGATCGTTGGTTGGGAGTATAATCCATGCTAAAAATGAATTGAAATGTTTATCTAGAATACAAAACAAACAAACGAACAACATCTACCCCATCTCCCTGCCAGGGAGTAGTTTATGCCCTCCCCTTCCCGCTTCCCCAAACCTCATTATGCCCACACTACACACAGCGGGCACGCACACGCGAAGCCAAATAATGGCTGTTACGATGTCTGGACATTGAAGAAAATACAGGTAGGGGTTCACGTCTTTTCACAAGTTTGTTGCGCTTTTTCCACGAAGTGAAAGCTAAACTGAGCTGGGACCCAATAGTGAATAACCTTTGGCACTTTCAGAATACCTACAACAAGGTACAGTTATGTGAAATGTGACAAACTTGATCCAAAGACTGACTGCGCAAAGCCAACAGTGTGCAACGGATTTTGTCGAACACTGTGTCCAACTTGAAATGCTCCAGCTGAGCGGTGTGAGGGAAAAAAACATTGGAAATACGGCACAAAAACTCAGACTTCAAGGTTATTCTTCCCTGCGCCCACTTTCTGGCTGTGTTTAGCTTGGACTGGATTGATCCCACAACCTTATTTCCTCCAGTCCTGAAGTATAATT
>CM031603.1:48471874-48486874 GCA_018398815.1 Conus ventricosus | reverse complement strand
AGAGAGAGAGAGAGAGAGAGAGAGAAGAGAGAGAGAATATGTGTGCGTGTGTACATGTGTGTGTGTTAGAGAGAGAGAGAGAGAGAGAGAGAGAGAGAGAGAGAGTGAGAGAGAGAGAGAGAGAGAGAGAGAGAGAGAGAGAGAGAGAGACCGTGTGTGTTAAAATGCGTATGTGAGTGAAAAACGTGTGTGTGTGTGTGTGTGTGTGTGTGTGTGTGTGTGTGTGTGTGTGTGTATGTGATTTTGGAAAATTTCATAATCCAGAGTTAATCTGACAAAATTCGTTTCAGTGTGTGTGTGTGTGTGTGTGTGCGTGTGTGTGTGTGTGTGTGTGTGAGAGAGAGAGAGAGAGAGAGAGAGAGAGAGAGAGAGAGAGAGAGGGGGGGGGAGGGGGGGGTTCCGAATGGGGCAAGAACTTGACGTCATTTCCCACATGCATTGGGAGTTTCCTCAGCTTGAAACTGAGGGTAACAGGTGACCCCTGGTGGTCGTCTTGGCGTGCTCCGCTAACAAGCGGCATGTTTTGACTGGAGTGGCAACCTCTGTGACACTGATTGAGAGATGCCAGAGTCTGAGGGCACGTTTTGGCCATTTAGGCCGTCGGCATCGGCGCGTGCTCCGATGCAAATATGTCCTGCATATTCTGGCCAGCTTCAAAGCCAAAGTAATGTTTGTCGACGAGAACAGCTCGAAGTAGGGTCGGCTAGAGGCAGAAGTATGGTTCTGAGTATACATTGGGTTAGGAATAGAAATCGGGTCAGGGTTAGAACTGTGTTTTGGTTAAGGTTAGTAGGAGGGTTTGTACGTCACAGGTTCCCTGCATCGCAGGTTGTGGTTACAGTTAGAAGAAAGATCAGGGTCAGACGTAAGGGTCAAGGCAAGGGTGAGAGTCGATGCATTGAATCTAAGTCGCTTTAGACCGGGGACGTTCTGTGATGATAGGTCTAAGAGATAAAGCTGCTACAGTTGCTGACCAAGAATATGACATGCGAAGTGTGCGTTTTAAAGACCTACGTTCGTCGTATTGCAAGATCACAAATGACTTATATTACGTCCTCGCATTCATTCATTCATTTGCTCATGCTTACCACTAGAGCGGGGATAAAAACCTTAACCCTACACAAATATACTCTGTTAACACCCCAGCATTGTCTGTTCTGGCCATGACATTGTGTTTCTAATCCTGTATTGAACGTAGTAAGAGAATCTGAGTGTCCGAGACACGTAGCCAGGGCTTGAGACGAGAGAGATCTTTCCCTGTTGGCATTTGCTTTCCCAATATAGGCAATTGCAGTGGACGAGTGTCAGAGGAAGAGTGATGCTGTGGAGAAGGTGTGTACGTGTCAGCTAACCCCGACAGTCGGATCCAGACGGAGAAGGGGAGGCTATAAAGTTTAGTCGACCTGTCAGAAAATCAGCAGACGATTCAGAGTAAGAAAGTGGAGTTAGATGTTCAGAATTGGAGCGTTTGAGAATCAGTCGAGCAGCACTGGATTCCTGGAATTCGTTGAAAACGGGAAGTCCGATGCTACACACTATGCACACTACCATGTCAAAAAACAAAACAAAAAAAACCTACCAGGAAAAAGGATCTCATGGAGCTTTCAACCAGAAGGGCCCCATTTCAAATCCCCACTGGATGACTTCTCTGTCAAAGACATATTCTTTTAATGAAACATTACAGTCAGATTCGTTTGAAAAAAAGAATTGTAGCAGCATGTGTCTTTATTTGGTATTTAAATATAGTATTAAGACGCCTGTCGTTACATTCTCAGTGACTGCTGATGCAAAAAAAATATAAGCAGAACAGAAGGAAATTATTGTTGTATTGATTCTGGCGTGTTACATTGGTAAGAAGGGAGTATAATAATGTATTACAATGTTGTAGAAAACTACTCAACCGATTTTAGCAACACTTGGTCCCGCGACTGACCATGGCTTCAAAACAAACATATTTGATTTGTGTCCGAACCCGTGATGCCTAACTGTATCCAAGTGTGGATCCAATATTCAATTCAGGATCTGTTTTGCAGGATGACACTTAAAAGTACTGATCAGATGAAAAACAAAATATTGGACAGATGGACTGGAGCCGAAAGACAGACACATGACATGTGGGGAGGGATCTGGAACGGGGAGGTACCTTTAGGTCTATTCCCTTTAGGTCTATTCCCTTTAGGTCTATTCCCTTTAAGTCTATTCCTTCCAGGTCTATTCTCGTTAAGTCTTAGGGATAGGGTTAGTACCCTAACCCTATCCCTATCCCTAACCCTATCCCTAACCCTAACCCTAACCCTATCCCTAACCCTATCCCTAACCCTATCCCTAACCCTATCCCGATCCCTAACCCTATCCCTAACCCTATCCCTATCCCTATCCCTAACCCTATCCCTAACCCTATCCCTAACCCTAACCCTAACCCTAACCCTATCCCTAACCCTATCCCTAACCCTAACCCTAACCCTAACCCTATCCCTAACCCTATCCCTAAGACTTAACGAGAATAGACCTGGAAGGAATAGACTTAAAGGGAATAGACCTAAAGGGAATAGACCTAAAGGGAATAGACCTAAAGGGCCGCCCCCTCTGGAACTGTGTCCGGATGTAGGATCCGTTTCACCTTGGCAGAGCTCAGCTGCCTGCCACGTACTATTCTACCTTCTTTTTTTTTCTGGACCCGTGACTCATGGAAATGTGCGCATACCGAGAGGCATATGCTTTCTTATCGGCGAACTGTTTGGGTCTAACTATAAAGAGGCCGCTTTAATGGTTTGTGGTGGCTTCATCAGACTCCCCCCTCCCTCCGTCCCCCCCCCCCCCCCCCCCCCCCCCCGCTTTAATGGTTGTGGTGCTTCATCAACTCCCCCCCCCTCCGTCCCCCCCCCCCCCCCCCCCTCTCACCTCCCCACCCACACCCCCCCCCACCTCGTTCCCCTTAGCGTTCTACTTTGAACCCTCTCACTTGTGACGGGAAGATGTGGGTTAGATTCAGTTTCTTTTGAACTTGGATTCTATGTAATGTATGAGCTTGAGCTTTCATCATCTTCAAAGCCCCCCTCTCTCTCTCTCTCTCTCTCTCTCTCTTTCTCTCTCTCTCTCTGGACTTCAGAGTATGTGATAAACTGAGAGGGAAAGAGATGATAGTAGACGGTGAAACAAAAAAGGATGTGTGTGGTTGTGGTTGTATGTGTGTTTGTGTGCGTGTGTGCACGCGCGTGTATATATATATATATATAAAGTTAGAGCCAAAACGCCACTCAGAATTCCAAAGGTGCTCAACCAAGCAGGGAGCGACATACCAGTTTAAAACAAGGTCCCCCTGAACGCGCCCCAAAAAAGAAAAATCTACAGGCCACGTGCCACACGCGCAGAGCTCACCCACCCACACAACACACTATATAATACCGGTGGCGTGCCCTGATTGTACATCCTGAAGAGAGCATTCGGCTCGAAACAATTTTGTCGTTTTTATCTTTTCCATTTTAAAACCTTGTTTTAAACTGGTATATATATAATATATATGTGTGTGTGTGTGTGTGTGTGTGTGTGTGTGCGTGCGTGCGTGTGTGTGTGTGTGTGTGTGTGTGTGTGTGTGTGTGTGTGCGAGCGTGCGTGCGTGCGTGCGTGCGTGTGCTCGCAGGCGCGCGAGCGTGTGTGTGTGTGTGTGTGTGTGTGTGGAGAGAGAGAGAGAGGAGAGAGAGAGAGAGAGATTTTCAATTGACAAGGCCGCAGGCAAACACGCAAGACATGCACATATAACGCATTGACCCGTTTCTTTGTTTAGAAGTTAACCTGTAATAAATCTTTTATACGTGAATCGCCAGTCTCGCCCATGTTGTTGGTATGAAAGGCCGTGATGATGTAACGATAGTTTTACTATGCGTTATTTGTCTCACCCATTTTTTTTTTTCGGTAGAGAATGTTCACGTAGCATTTCTGTGAGATAGTGGGTGATTGCTGTCACGTATGATTCCCATCCTTACGGAGATCCTGTACTAGGAATTCCTCCTCTTTTTTTGCTACCGTTTTGATTGTTCGGTTGCTGGTGTCAGCTGCGTTTCTGTCTTCGTGGCCTCTTTGCCTGCATTTGACCTGGATGTGATTCTGGTTGCACTTGTCACAGTTCACAGCACTCTAGCTGTGCTGTGATCATTTGGTGAGGAGATGGATGCTGTGTGTGGGAACGGATCCCTGTTGTCCACTCTGGTATAGCTTAACTCCCAGCAAAAACGCATCCTTCGTGTGTTTCGTTTTACCAAACTTGTTGTTCTTTCATTCACCTCCGCCAAGGATCTTACGTTGTTGCTCACATCTTTTGATCGGTTGGTTCGTCTCTCTGCCGTCGGTCTGCCTGTTTGTCCTCTGTCCGTCTGTCTGTTTTTCAGTTACTCAGTCTGTCTGTCTGTCTGTCAGCAGGACTGCACAAAAAGGAATGAACCTACTTTGACTTGATTCATAGATGGAATGTAATCCACAACATTTTGGTTGTGTCGATCCCGATAGAAGAGCGAGTCCACGATACCTTCTGTAAGGTCATTACATATTTTCAGCTGACCATAAGCACTGAGAAGTTACGGTTTTAAAGTTATAACTGTCTACCAAGTGATATATCTTCATAAAATATTAAAACTTTCTAGTGATGTTTTTTTCCGATTAAGATAGATTAAAATCACGGCCATGGTCACCTTAGTGGGCTTAAAGCTTATTGAAATGGTTTTCAGGTTAAGAGCTGATTCTGATCTCTCGTTTAATCGATCCAGACAGAGGAATGGTCGACGCTGGTTACAACTTCAAAGTCTATCATTTCAGTAGACGATTCGCGAGTCAGTAGTTAATGACCACCACTACAGTCTTAAAAAGTAAATAGTGTCATTTTCAAACATTTTCACTTTCGATTTCAGTTCTCCATCTCATCTTTCTCATTCTTTCAATTCTTTATAAAGCTTCAGATCGAAACTTCAAGAATCACAGGGCAAAACGGCCAGTGCGTAAATACACAGAATGTTAAAATGTTTCAGAATTATGACGTAGCACCGCCAGTCAAAATGCATGGTACTTCGTAGAAATGACGTCTGGTAGCTTCTGGCAATTCTTGACGTATTCTGGTTATTTCAAGAGACCTCGGGAATTATTACACAATTTGTGCATGCGGCATTTGGCAAACAAGCGTCATTCAAAACGTACGAAGCAAAACCTTAGATAAGCAGATTAACGTCGACCGATAATAACCATAAGGGAAGTTGAGGTGTTTTGTTTGTAACAGATAAGAAGGTGGACATTTCATATCGTCCACGTCTTATCAAAATAAAGAACATAGGAAGTAATTCTTCAGGTTTTGTGCGAAACATTACTTCCTTTCATGGAAAATAAGTCTGTTTTCATTCATTAACTGACTCGATACAGAATCCATGTGATTCTTTTGGAGGTCTGAGGTCTTTCGAGCTCCATATCTAGTGAGCTATTGACTGATTGAAAGCAGAAGTTGTGATCTGGAGGTGCACAATCACCTGAAATGGCCTAGTCTTTTGCAAAGCCCAGCTTTCTTAGCATGGAGGATCTTGATAATTAACCTCTTTCTTTCCGTTGTATGTTTTGTTGGAGAGGGGTAGTCAAATACTTAGACCCTTTGATTGCCGGCCTGAAGGTCGCGAGTTGAAATTCAGCAGCACCTGGTGGGGGAAGTGTGGAGAGGGATTTTTGTTTTTCCGCTCCCAGGTCAGTCTGTTGAGAGCCGCTCCTCGCTGACCCCGTTTCGTGTGTGTAGGTAGGCATACCCACGTTAACGACTTTGTAACCGAAAGCAGCGTTGGGTGGGCCCTGGAAACACGAAAGCACTTAGCATGTACCAGAGTACTTGGAGAGGAGACTGGTACTGCTGAGTATTAACACAGTGTTGAACACCACACACACACACACACACACACACACACACACACACACACACACACTCACTCACTCACCCACTCACCCACTCACTCACTCACTCACTCACGCACGCACGCACGCACACGCACGCACGCACGTACACACACTTACACACACACACACACACACACACACACACACACACACACACACACACACACATGCACAGGTAGCAGCTTTAAAAAAAAAACGACAAACAGACGACGAGAATAACGAAAAGACGGTAGTAGTCGTTATTTGTGTATCTGTTGCGGCGTCTCTGCGTTTCGTTTGTCAGATGATTATAATCCTGTGTGAATCATTTTGTTTTTGTAGGCCAGAGTGGTTCTGCGTCGCAAGCGCTCGTGTTCGCGCGTTGGTGTGTGTGTGTGTGTGTGTGTGTGTGTGTGTGTGTGTGTGTGTGTGTGTGTGTGTGTGTGTTGCTGATGGTGGTGGTGATGGTATGGCATGTGTTCTTGTTGTGTGTTGATGATGTTGTTATCAGCTCTGATTTCTGTGCTGGAATCACTGAAAAAGTTGTTGTTTTTTTCCATCAGCGCGTCATCGCGAGGAGGGCATTTGAGTTGATTTGTCTCCCCAAGATAGATAAATGTTGTTTTTCAAGGTGGTTATAATGAGATAGATTAATGTTGCTTTTCAAGGTGGTTTTATAGAGATGGGCAACTTTGAGACAAAGCTGTGAATGAGTAATTAATTGTTGAAGGACGTAGGTGTGGAGATTACATATGAAACATTTGCCTAACTGTCTATGGCCTTGGTTTTGAGTGAAGGTAGTATTTTTAAAACGGCTGCCATATCATCCTGCTAACACTGTAATGATCAGTTGGTGGACAGTGTACTTCACATTCACTTGTCACCAGACAGTTGTTTGGTCATACTGTTTCTTTGCATGGGAAGACAAGAGATCATTGTTCAAACAGCACATCAAAATTTAAGTTTCCTTGGACGTTTGGGTACTCATTCTCATTTACCCAGACGTCTCGGCAAAGAATGACGCTAAAGGTAGACCTTCGAAAGGAGCGTCTTGCCAGAACCATCAAAAAGAGAGGTGATATGAGAATTTGTCGGAGGACGGAAGACAGGCAAACACTTCACAATATTGGTATTATTATTATTGAACAGTTTGTTGACAATGACATGATTCAGAATGCAATAGATATGTCATGTTTGAAACAATCGCCAATTTCATCCCAACCTTTCGGATTGCCGTTCTGCTGGAATGGACCAAAGCAGAGCAAAGGTGGTGAATGACACATTACTGATTGCAACGCTGGGTGAATTAGTTTGGCTCGTGTTGCTGTCCGTCTGTTATTCTAGTAACCTAGAAAGCCGACCTAGCTATACAGTAAGAAACCGGTGTATTGTCTATCCGCTTGCAGTGCAATACCTCATCCAAAATAATATCAGTCTGCTGTTGCCTTAGGCGTCTTGCCACTTGAGTTTCTCACTAGCGAGAGTAAGAAAATTGTGTCATAAATTATTTATTACGACCTACTTTAGATGATATTATGTTAATGAGTAGTGCAGTTATGCATTTCTTTAAATCATATTTTTGTATTTTACTTTTGTGTTACTTTTGACTTTATATAATTTTCTTCAAGCAACACAAATCGACCATAATCTCCATACCTGGGTACGTACTTTCTCTTCAGTTTCTTCCAACAACGGCATGCAGTCCTATAACCTTTTGTGCCGTGTTCCACTTGGGGCTACAGAGAGGTTCTATTTCAACATCTGCAAAGGTAAAGTACAAGGAGTAGGCCTACTTTTCGTCACATTGTTTTCAGTTGTTACAAGAAACGGTAATTGTATTTTACTTGACTTCTGCCATTGTATTGTTTGGATGTTTTTATAATAATGCATGACCATTATTGGTGTTTAAGCGCAACCGACACGCAAACCCAGTGAAATTCATGTGGTAGTGTGTCTGTCACGTGAAGGTTATGGCTGTCACATCGTAGGAAGACCAGATTGGAGTTGTCAATGTCCAGAAATGGACTGATCGCATCACTATCATTAATCTATGACATCGTCAGTCTTGTTTAAGACAGACTTTGTTTTTTACTTCTTCTTTGGTCTTCGACCTGCAGGGTTTGTTGCTACAATCTGAGTAGTCTGTGGTAAGAATTTCCACTTTTTGTATCTTCTTGTCCTCCTGTTTGTTTTCTGGTTTATTTATCCATTACCTTGTTGCCTGTACATAAGCCTGAAACCTGTAAACATTTCGTTTTTTTTTCTATTTTCTCACTGACAGGGGGAGAGGGTGAGCGGTTTCAAAGTGTGCTGAACTGTAGAGAAGGATCATCCTAAGCTAGGGTCTTTAGCCAGGCAAACTGTCAGGACTGTCTCCTCATTCAGTCTTTTTAAACATGACACTTTCAGCAAATAAATGACGATCTCATGCTCGAGGAAGTCATTGGTTAGGACTGCGGACCTCTTGTTGTCATCACGGGAGCAGAGAAGATGTAACTCAATGTATGACATCACTCTCCTCTGACCTTAGTCATGCTCAACAAGCTACAGGCGTATCACGGTTGTCTGTCCTCATTTGAACACACCCAGGTTATACTAGTCACAGACTCTTGCCCTAGTTCTGCACAACAAAATAGAAGCGTTACCTTCTGCATACCTCCCCATCCTAAGCCACTCACGATGTGATATAGGTATAGCTAACTGACCTCAGTCATGCGAAGCAAAGCAGAGGTATCACACTCTGCACAGCTCTCTGTCAGCGGTCATCTTCATAAAGGAAGAGGCTCTGTTACCAGTCCACCCCTTCACTTTGTCCGTCCATGACTTCGTGAGTCTACACATGGGACATGCACCCTCCGCTCAGCTCTGAAGAATGACCTGAAAGACGGTCCTACTGAACGGACTCAAATGGAGGGCAGAAGACATTAATTTAAGAAAGGGACTGGTCAGGACTCAGGTTGAAGAGAACACCAAAGGAACAGCCGATGTGACTGCCATGAACACTGTACAGGGCTGTAAACTTACAACTATAAACACTGGCACTTTTCACGGCGGCTTTGTGTGGTATTGAAAGCAAGCTTTCATGGTTCGGGGTTTGTGACGGTGGATGGGTTTCGTACCCTGATGGGTGTCCGTTGAAAGAAACACCGACATGGGATAGGGACAGGAATTAAGATCAACCAAGAAGGTGGAAGGGAGAAAGGGAGAAAGGGCAGGGGCAGGGATGGGTGCAGTATGAAACATTTGCGATTTGCAAATGATGCGGACATAAGCAAACCACGTGAGGTCTGTGCCTTGTTTGATGGGGCTTCTCAGACAGGATCAATGGTGACCATAATAGCCATTAAAGGGACGTCACTCTTGTGGCCTAAGTGACGAGGAGAGTGCACCATCTGTCTGTCTTTGTGCCACAGTGTGCGCGCATTGGTGTGTGTGTGTGTGTGTGTGTGTGTTGGTGTGTGTGTGTGTGTGTGTGTGTGTGTGCTGACTGTAGACAATCGTAACAGAGTCTTCTAGATCGAGACACGTTATTTACAGCTCAGTCGACCACTAAGGCTACATGAACGTGGCGACAGAGTCTTATGCCTTTCGGAGTACAAGGTGCATGACTGCGATTTCAGCACGCTTTCAACTAGATTTCATTTGACTGTTCTCCTAAGGTGTCTTCCGTTTTCAAACAGAGATGTTAGGTCATCCGTTGTACACCGCCATACTGTCCCCACCATAACAACCTACCTACCATCCACCTTCCACATATGCACGCACGCACGCACGCACGCACGCACGCGCGCACGCGCGCACGCACGCACGCACGCGCACACACAACACACAGACACACACACACACACACACACACACACACACACACACACACACACACCACACACACCGCTTCGTTCTTCTTCTGCGTTTCTTTTTTTCCCCTATTACATGGCGAGAGACGCATTAGACCTTTCTGAACAAAAATAAAATGTAAAAAGATTCGTGTGTTGTTCAACATAATGACATAATGTAAAATCCATGTCAAGAGTGCATGGTTTAAAACAAGACGTTGCAACGACGGTAAAGGACAATGGTAAGCGTGAAATTAGGAGAGGAAAGAGGGAGAGTGAGAGAGAGAGAGAGAGAGAGAGAGAGAGAGAGAGAGAGAGAGAGAGAGAGAGAGGGGGGGGGAGAAGGCAGTCAGTCGTCATCAGCGATGACACTTGCAAACTGCAGTGTATGCAAAGAGAAGAGCAATCAAAGGACCCATCTTTCTACCATCCAAATTGCATTTATCGATCCCCTCCTTTGATCAGGTTTGTGGGAGCTTTTGCTTGCTTGTTTATTTTTGTTTTATCATCATTTTGCGATTCTGTGTCTTGCACGCACGGGCAAGCCAGTACATCTTGTGTCCTGTCAGATGCCAACTGAAGGAACTTGGAAAGACGGGGGTCAAGGGCCAAGATCTCTGCGTACGGGAATAGGGCAGAAGGGGACAGTTAAAAAGATCAGACACAATGCAATGTGAATGCAAGTGTGACGGATGAGAGTGGCGCGTCATGTCATTGAGGTTGGGGATGGGTTCGGTTCCCCGGAGAGGTTTAGAAGTCGCCATGATGGCCTGTAAAGGGGAGTCACCCTCTCTGCCTGCTCCATTATCGTTTACAGTGCGAACATGTGAGTCTACTCGTTTCTGTCAGTCTTCACTACGCTTGTGTTGAAGTCCAAGGGCTGGTGTGCACTTCTCTTTCCCATTGTTGGATCGGGCATGCATGGTTTTTATAGTTTGGCTGACCAGAGGGGACAGAGCAGGTCATCAGTCATCCAATTTGTATTTACTAACCAGTGTTTTCATGGAGTGGGGGTCGGGGTGGGGGTGGGGATGGGGATCGGGATGTGATTTCTGAACCCGGTTTCATTGTGGCCGTTGGCACAGTTTCAGTTTCTGTTTCATCAAGGAGGTGTCACTGAGTGCGGACAAGTCCATATACGCTACACCCATCCGATCGATAAGTTTCGAGACACTGCGCATGATGTAAAGCCAATGGATGAATAGATTAATGACTGAAATGAGATACTTAAAGAAAAGCGTCATTGAGTTACCAGAACCCAAATTTGGTTCGTCGCAAAGTGAAACTTTTCGTACATATTTTCATAGCCGAGCCGTCCTCGAGGGATCATTTTAGGAATATCCCCACTAACAGACCCTCCTTTCTCTCCCTCTCTCATTCTCTCTCATTCTCTCTGTCTCTGTCTGTCTGTCACTCTCTTTGTGATTGAGTGTGTGTGTGTGTGTGTGTGTGTGCGTGTGCGTGTGCGTGTGTGTGTGCGTGCACGCGCGCGCGTGCCTCGGTGTGTGCGCGTGTTTTATTCTGTTAAATTTCAAGAATAACTTAAGCATGATCTCTCTCTCTCTCTCTCTCTCTCTCTCTCTCTCTCTCTCTCTCTCTCTCTCTCTCTCTCTCTCTCTCTTGTGTGTGTGTGTGTGTGTGTGTGTGTGTGTGTGTGTGTGTGTGTTGGCGGAGGGTCTGGTAAAGGGGCAGGAACCTGATGTTATTGCCCAGGTGCAGTGGAAGTTTGCTCAGCTGTTCTGAAACGAAGGGAGACAGGTGAACCCTGGCGGTCGGCGGGGCGCTTCGCTAACAAGCGGCATGTTTTCCCTGGAGTGGTCACCTCCGTGACACTGATTGGGAAATGCTGAGGTCTGAGGGCTTGTTTTGGCCGTTTAGGCCGTCAGCGCCTACCCATGCTTTGCTGCAAATATTTCTTGCATATTCTGGCCGGCTTCAAAGACAAAACATGTTTGTCTGCGGTAGCAAGTGTGTGTGTGCATGTGTGTGTGTGTGTGTGTGTGTGTGTGTGTGTGTGTGTGTGTGTGTGTGTGTGTGTGTGCGCGCGCATGCTTGATGAGGATATGGGAATGAACACAAGGGTATAATATGATCACAAATAACTGATTTTTCTCCCCACTTTTTCAGTCCACCTCTCTCTCTCTCTCTCTCTCTCTCTCTCTCTCTCTCTCTCTCTCTCTCTCTCTCTCTCTCTCTCTCTCTCTCTCTCTCCCTCCCGTCGCTCCACATCCCTCTGACCCCGTCATTCCCCACCTGTAGTGTGTTTTCAAACGAACCATTTCCAGAGAATGTAATCTTCAACTACAAACAGCCAGTTGGTTTGGCGGTCAACTGGGCTGTGTCGCCGCGGTAGGAAGATTTTAACATTCTACCAACAGGTATATTGTGGATGAAACAGTCATCAGTCTGATGTGAAATGAAAGTAAGATGTTTTGTCCCAAATGACGAATTTTGAGGCCGTTGGATTTGAAATATTCGAGGCACGGAATTTGAATCTGGCAGTGCGTAATTAGTATTATGTCACATGAGTATCATGGAATGGTGTTTTGTTTTAAAATCAGCCTGCAACACTGTTCACCATCCAACATACTTTAGTAAGAAACAGATTTTGAATCTGCAACATGAAATTGTTTTTACTCACTGTTGGATGAAGAAAACAGCTTGAATTGGGGGCTACTCGTTTCTTTAAAACACGCGTTTTGTTTGGAATCATTATTGTGTGTGACAGACCTGATCATGTGACACGATGAGTTATATTACAAGAGTTTGTTTTTAAAACATTTTGTGTGCGACTTCTTTATTTCACAACGTGCTCTACTTTGCAGAAAGATGTTTCTGGAATATTTGTGAAAGTATACAGATTGCTTGCTTCTTACCTTTAGTATGGGGTCGTTTTGTTATGTCCCAAGTCCATACATGCAAGGCCCCACATGCCATAGCCTTCGTATGTCCCCGGTTGGTGCTACTGTTGAAAGTAATTGTAGGGCTGTAAGTAGGTTACGAGATAATAGCAGGAGAAAAACGGGGGTTAGGAATAGTTGGGCCAGGAGCAGAATAAGGTTATGGTGAAAGTTCGATAAGAAGTTCCATACGTCACAGGTTCCATGCACTCCAGGTCGGGTCACGATTAGAAATAGGGTTAGGGTTAGAAGTTGGGTTAAGATGAGGATGAGGGTAGATGCATTGAATCTAGGTCATTTCGGACAGGGACGCTCTGTGATGGTACACATAGACATAACAGATGAACATTTGGGAACTCTTTCTGTATTTGTAAATTCCCATCTGGCAGGTCAACACATAACGCCGATATGATTCCTGAACCCACAAATTGCAGACCAAGAATATTTGATAGGAATTAAGCGCGCGTTCTAAAGATCTATTCACGTGGCATAAAAAGATTGCTCTATGACTTGCATTGCTTTCTCGCGTCCATTTATTCACTCGCGTATACTTTTCATTGCAGTGGGCATACTCATGATATACAACGTCCTAAATCTACAAGTGGGCATACTCATAATATACAAAGTCCTAACGCTACACTTGCATGCTTGGTTAACATCCCAGCACTGTCTGTTCTACCCATGACATCCATGACATTGTGTTTCTAGGCCGCTCTCGAATGTAGTGAGGGAATCTGCGTGTTTCACAGACAGAGCTAATTTGTTCCAATCGCCAAGGCTTGGGAAGAGAAAGATCTTTTGCTGTTGGTACTCGTTTTCCAATGTAGGCAGTCGCAGTGGACAAGGGTCAGATGAAGATCAGTGCTGTCGAGAAGCTGTGTACATGTTTTGTAACTCCGACAGTGTGAACAAGAGATGACAGAGAAAGGGAGGAAAGGTTTAGTGCGAACGTGGGTTACATGCTCAGAATTGGATGATTTGAGGACCAGTTTAGCAGCACTGGATCCTTGGAAGTTGATTGAGAAAGGTCTTGGGAAGGCTACGAACACTACCATATCATTAACACTAGCAAGGGAACTCACCTGATGGAGTTTTGAATTGGGTGGCTGTCATTCAAAACCCCATTAGATGAGTTCCCTTTGAAAGGTACATCTTTCTCCTCTAATACATTATGGTCAGATTCGTTCAAAGAAGGAATGTGCCAACGTGTCTGTTTGTTTGGCATTTAAACAGAATATTAAGACACTTCCCATTAGATTCTCATTGGTTCTTGAGAAAACGAAAGCATGATGGAGAGAACTCATGGCAGACGAAATTCTGGCGTGTCACAAATTTTAGAAAGAAAGGGTATTAGTTCCGCCAGATAATACAGACAAACCGATTACAGGACTTTTAAAACTTTGCTTCATTTTCCGCACTCAGTCACCTCGTTTTGAAACTGGCGTGTCACATCGATAAGAAGAGAGTTACAATAATAAAAGAAACCAAGATCTTGCCAGCGTTGGTTTAGAGATTCTGGCAGACAGATCTTAGCCAGATGAGCAGACACATGCCCAAGATACCTTCAGATCCATGCAGACATTCAGGGAAGGCAGGAGAACGGGGATGTTGTGTGAGTGGGAGGAGAGGTGCGCAAGGTACGGGAGCACATTACCCGCATGCACCAGGATATGAGTGAGATGGGCATTGCATTGATCGCAGATATGTTGTGGTAGAGAGGAAAGACAGGAATAACTTCCTTTCTTGTGCATGACCGTGAGGGTGAGACATGCCACATTAGCTTTAACGGCTAGTTTGTCATGACGCGATAATTATGAATCGATACTTTTTTTTTAACCGCTTTACGGTGCTGCTACATCAGCTGAAGGGATTTTTTTTTCAACTGCTTCCACTGTCTTGCTTGCTTTTCTACCCCAAAATAAGATTACTCAAAACGCACTGAACCGATTTTTAACGACACATAACCAGCGACGGAACATGACCCAGAGACGAACCTGTCTAATTTGTGAGCAGATCCTTGATGCCGACCCGGATCCAAGAATGGATCCAGTGTCCATTTAGGATCCGTTTTGCAAAATGACGCTTAACAAGTGTGGTCCAGGTTGTAACAAAACAGTGGAGAGATGGAATAAGCCTAAAGGACGGACTCGTGACATGTTGGGGCGGATCTGGAACCGAGTCGGGGATCTGGGATTTAGTTGACTTCAACAGAGGTTAGCTCCCTGCTTCGTACCGTCAACAGACCCCGTTTACTTTGTCTGACTGATAAAGTATGCAAGTGTGTCCATATCACGAGGCAGGCTGTCTGACTGATAAAGCATGCAAGTGTGTCCATATCACGAGGCAGGCTGTCTGACTGATAAAGCATG
>CM031603.1:48461874-48466874 GCA_018398815.1 Conus ventricosus | reverse complement strand
TCAACACACTCCTCTCAAAGTCCGCAGCAGTGAGAGAGAAATAGCGCTCCACCCTAGAGCGTCAAAGGTCACAGTAGCAAGCCGTTTCTTCAGCGCTCCACCCTAGAGCGGTCAAAGGTCGCAGTGGCAAGCCGTTTCTTCAACGCTCCACCCTAGAGCGGTCAAAGGTCACAGTGGCAAGCCGTTTCTTTCAGCGCTCCACCCTAGAGCGCTCAAAGGTTACAGTGGCAAGCCGTTTGAGAGATCCAGCGCTCCACCCTAGAGCGGTCAAAGGTTATCAGCAGTGAGAAGATTAGACTTTTTTTTGCTGCTTCGTCGCTTTGCTGTCTACGCTCCACTTCACATACAAAGGCTGTCTATTCAGACGTCTTGCGCCAAGTGGTGTTACACATGACAAATAATAAAGCTCTGTGTACACCACACACACTCCCACCCCCAAGTCACCCCAAGTTCTTAATTAAGTTTTTAATTAAGTTACCCCAAGTCCTTAATTAAGTTTTTAATTAAGTCACCCCAAGTTCTTAATTAAGTTTTTAATTAAGTTACTTCAAGTTCTTAATAAGTTCTTGATTAAGTTTTTTAATTAAGTTCTTGATCAAGTTCTTAATAAGTTCTTGATTAAGTCATCCTTTAAGTACAACCAAGTTCGTATTCAAGTTATCTTATAATTATTAAAAAATACAATCTATGTTTTATCTTAAATAGCAGTGCCTAATATAGTAACACACACGCCTCAAAAAACGCGTCATCGTTGAGGATGTCTTGCTCAGCGTTTTTCTGCATAGATCTTAATGAAGGTCTTGCATCCGAAGCAACCGCATTGATTACAATTCTGGTCTATGGAAATGTCTTTATAGACTCCATGTCTTTATTTATTGACTTTATCATTTTATAATACGCCATGATCTATTTTTATTAAAAATTTAAAATTAAGTTCTTAAAATATTATTCCATTATAAATGGATCAAAATGATGCTTTGTTATTGGCGGTTTTGGCGTGCAGTTGTCTTTTTCTGCATTTAGCGGTTCAGGTTGTTTTAACTTTTTTTCTTCTGTTGCCATTGTGTATATATTTTATAGCCGTAATAACTGCCCCCAACAGCAGCAATGGCGCCAAAATGGCAACAGTTTTAAGTTCAATATTCCATGAAGACTTTGGGGCCCTTGTATCACATGGAGTTTTTTATAGCTGGCATTGAATCAACTTGTTCTGGCGTTGGCAGCATTATGTTTTCATGATGAGTCATATTCTGTAACATTAATTTTTTTTGTCTGTTCCACTCTGCTAATTTTTTTCCTGCTTCAACACGCCAGGATTTTTAATGGCCTCCACCTGATTCAGCGTTTTCTGCTGATTTTCTAGCTTGGTTACTTTCTCCACCTGATTCAGTGTTTTCTGTTCTGATGATTTTCCAGCTCGTTCATTTGAAGGGAAACAAAATCTATATGATTAAAAGTTATTAATCCCATGATCGCTGCGATAACAATGTTCCAAATCTATAGTATAGATCACACCCTAGAGACTCTAATGACTTTGTTAAAACTGGATCTTGCGTTAAATCATACGTAAGATCTTGTTCAGAATCAATGGGAGCAAATCTACTGACTAGTTTAGTGTACAAACTAAGAACCGTTTGCCCCACACTTTTCACCATTCTAGACCCCAGCTGCGCTTCATACCTGTTTATGATACTTTAAAATGTCTTGCGGCGGCATCTGTTGAATCTGTTCAATGCTGAATTCAGTTCCGAGGAACTGTTTTGTTTTCCCACATGCTGCCAAAGAATACAGCCTCTCCTTTTTGGGCATAATAGCTTGATCATCAGCTTGGTCATTCATAAGTTCAGGAAGGTTTAGGCTGCCTGTATCTGTAGGAGATCATCGCTGTTCATGTTTTTAATAAATTATAATTATTTATTTTTAAAAAATGACACCGAAAATACTATGCCAACCTTGTATACCATTCTGCTGTTATTGAGGCCAAAGTGTAGGATACACAATGCTCGGTAAAAGCCTTGTAATAAGAATAAAAACCAGCAATCATGCAAACTAGAGCATTTGAGGATTCAACAAAGCTAATTGCTATCATAGCAGCATCGTTACCACGAAAGATTTCTAGTTAAGCAAGAAAAATCCAGACAATATAAATAAGTAAGAAAAAAATACAATTATAAAAATGGCTTCACATCGCTATAATGAAAGGCGGATGCGCAGTGGTGAAAAGCGCTAGCATTCAGCGGCAGAATTTTTGCAATTAGTAAACTGGTGGAATGACGGCGAGAGAAAAAGACATCACAAAGCTATGGAGGAACTAGCAGCTGCACAAGACTCCCTTATGAAAGTCAGAGACTAGCAGTTGATATTTATGTAATGACAACACTGAAAAGACAGGGCAAATGCATGCTTACATATTAAAGATTTTTGATCAAGCAATAAAACACTATTATCTAGTAACAGGCAAACCGTCCAGACATTGCCCCACCAAATTCAGGACTTTATTAACACATACATAAAACCAAAAGATGCAAGAAATCGCGTTTAATGTTCGATTGGAATGACAGTTGTGTAATTTGTTATGCGCATAATAAATTGGCTGAACAAAAAAAGAACAAAAATCTATTATTCGCACCAAAGGATATTGAAGGCAGCCCAGCACTTAAAAGCTAAATCAAGCCGCGGGGTCAGGAAAAAACCGAAAAAGAATGGTTATCAAAACAAGCGATTTGGAAAATTTTAATTTACCTGCGCCTAGACAATACAGAGACCCATTTTGTCAATACAACCCCAAACGACCCCCTAAAAGGGATTTCATATTTCCCCTCTGATAGGTTAAACAAAAAAAAATTTAAGTACGCACTCCCAGTCTTTGACATGGCTTAAGATAAAAAGAGGGAACCTTTAACAAAAAAGAGTGCTTCGCTTGCTGTGCCATACAGCTGATAACCCGGGGCCCGCTAATTACCCTCGCATGATTCAATTGATGAGGGAAAAAGAATTTAAAGGCCAAGTAATCAATTATTGTTAAAAACATAGAGTTACCTTTAAAAAAGGGGCATTCCGGGGTTCAACAGATCACAGGTTTTATTAAAAACTTTAAAAAAAACAGTTAGCCGAAAGACTTTCCCCCTACCAGTATACAGAGAGCTATTGACAATTCTCGCAACACAGAAAGGGGTTTGAAGATGCCCCCAGTTTTTTCCCAATGAAAATGAAAAAATTTAAAAAGGGGTAAACCATACAAGCAATCAAAAAAAAACAATAAATGTGCTGAAGGGGAATCCAGTACAACCCCGGGAAACTATTACCATTTGGTTTAAAGTAAGGACCTTTATTTACCCGGGGGGGGCGAAGGGGACATCGCATCAGGGCAACAGATCCCTTTGGGGTGTTGACCCCAAAAAAATAAAAAAAAATTGTAAAAAGAATCCGCCCGTGTATTATTTAGAGAAACTGACACAACAAACAACCACTCCCCCCCCCCAAAGATCTTTTGTGAAAGAAAAACTGCAGAAATTTTGCCAACACAGTTCCGCTTTAATTTAATTAGTTTTTCCAGTGCCCCAAATTTAATGAAAAATCTGGATTAACAAACACCCCTTTTGTGTTTTTTCTATCTAAAGACTTCTTTTGTTTCAACTGTTTTGTTTGATCCATGTAAAATTAATCGCAGTTTTTTTTGTCATGAGAAAAGTCTTTTTGCCAAACAATGCTTCTTTGTTTTCAGGTATGTTTGACTCCAACGCTGCGGTTTTCCTTTGCTTTTTATGTTTTTTCCCCTGGCTCGAAATACTGTACTTTTTTGCCTTAACCCATATCCTTTGATCACCTTTCCGAAAATTTTCACCCTTTTATCTTTCCTAAAATTCTTATTGAATTGAATGAAAAGGCAATCTTTAGGGTTTTTTTTCAGAGTATATCCCCCGCGGCCCTTTAGCTATTCTTTTTTCATGTCTTTTAATGTCTTCATGGGGATATCTATAACAAAACTTCTGTATCGTGAAAAGTATCTGGATCAGGATCGAGGGTTTTTAAAGCGTCATAAAAAAATTTAAACATAAAAATTTTTGTAATTCCCCGTAAAACCCAAAAAATACTTTTTGTCTAATTTATTTCTTTTTTTTCTCATTTGCCAAAAACTGCCCTGAAATCTTTTAAAAGTCCTGAAAATTTAGGTTTTGAAGTCGTTTAATTGCTTCATTCTCTTTGGTGACCAACTGAATTTTGGGTTTGTGGGTTTCCATATCTTTCCAAAAACAGCTGTTTTTCTTTAGCTTGAAAAGTTTTTTGAAGCATCGTGGTTTTTATTTCTGAGATCAGTGTTTTTCATGATGTATGTTTTGAAAAAAAAAAAAAATGGATTAAAAAATTTTTAAAAAAAGTCTTTTAAACATAATTTTTTTTCCAAGTTAAAATTTTGGGGTTTTTTGGACCTTTTTTTTTTCGAATGGAAGTTTAGGGTTTTTCCGGGGTATTTAACCTTTTTGAAGGGAAACCACCCTTATTAGGCTTAAATCCCCCCCCCCCCTTTTAAACCCTTTTTAAATTTTGGGGTTCCCCCCCATTTTTAATTGCTAATAACGATTCGCCTGGCCCCCCCCAAAAAATTTTTGACAAAAAACAAGATTAATTTTTCTCAAAAAATTTTGTCCTTTTTTTTGGGTTTTTTTTCAATAATGGTGCCTACAATTTGGCAAACCTTTTAAACTCCCGGGAACTTTAAATTACAAAAAATCAATTTTCTCTTTAAAAAACCCCCAAAAAAACCCCCGGGGGGGGGAAAAAACCAACCCTGTAATTTTTTTAGGTTTTTTAATTTTCAAAAAAAGCCCCAAAAACTACATCTGCCTTAATTGGGGTAATGATATTCCCCCTTTTAACTCTAACTCGCACCTCTTGAGCTGTTGGAATCAAATCGCTGATGCCTTTCCCCTTTAAAACTAGAAAAGAACGCGCCTTTTGGGGAAGTGAAAAACCTTTCCCAAAATTTCTTTTCATAATAA
>CM031603.1:48460408-48461774 GCA_018398815.1 Conus ventricosus | reverse complement strand
TCGCGTGGCCAGAAGAACCAGGAGTTACATTAGCTCCTGTGAGGTGTATACCTTAGAATTAAAAGACCTTGCAGACGTTGCGGACTTGAACAGAATGGTGAGATAGGCACTTTGTATGGTTTGAGTACACTAAGATGGTGATTATAAACGCAAAGAGGTTGACGACAACAAAAGGTTTCCTAAACTAGAACAACTACGCAATCTAGAAGCAAATAATGTTGGCCCAGTATGAATATAAAATAGTTCGAAAACCTGACCTCAAATGGCACTTAGAACCATATTTAGAATGGGAAATAAAATTTGAATTCATAAGCCCATTTACATATTTTAGCCGCCAAAAAAGTTTCAGAAAAGCATTCAACTCTGGCCCTTTACATGTAAGTCTTATACCGGACGATAATAGTCGGAAAGAAATTGGAATAACGCCGTATGGGAAAAAACAGTACATCCTCCACAGAAAAGAAACAGTTGTAAAAAAAGCTTCTACAAAATTACAGTTCTTTCCAAGCAGAAAATTAGGAGACACGTTCACAATGATATTTGAAATTTCTGTCTTTAAAGATGTGGAGAGGGATGGGGTTGTGGGCGTTAGTGATGACCTTATAAAAGGAATTAATATTAGCTGGCAAAACTTAGACGTTAAACGTCTTAACGTTACCATCGTCGTTCTTCACAATGGCGAGGATATTAAGATCATAACAACAAGCAACAAAATCACTGTTGACTTAAATAGAAACAATCTTACAGAACTAAATTGGATTAATCTTACACATTTAGGCCTCATAGGGTTTTATTATACTGAACAAGTTTTGACGGAGAGTATGATAAAAATAATAACTGGATTAGATTAAACTCTGTTATAAAACTATGGAGCAGTTAAACTTTATGACAAAAACTCCTCATTGCTCATTGATTTGTGGGCAGACTGGTTGTGGAAAAACAATATTTATCCTCGACCTGTTTACAAACAGTTTATCGTTATAATTTTAATCATATTGTGGTTTTCTGTCCAACACTTAAATGGAACAAAGCATATCATAATAGAAGGTTTATATGGACAGATGATGACATATATTTAGTTAATCCTAGCATAAACTGAGTGAGTGTTTAGAACAGTTTTATAGACTGTTTGAAGGAACGCAGACACTATTTATTATAGATGACTGTTCGGCAGAAAGAGACATAGTTAAAAAGAGAAACACTTTGTCGAAACTAGCTTTCAGGGGAAGGCATGCTAGGATAAGTGTGTGGATTTTATGCCAAAAATATAACTCAGTTTTAAAAGACTTTAGAGAACAGTTAAAGACTGTAGTGTTATTTCACATGAAAGACAGAGACTCATTTGAAGAATGTTTGCGTGAAAATG
>CM031603.1:48442908-48455408 GCA_018398815.1 Conus ventricosus | reverse complement strand
TCTCTCTCTCTCTCTCTCTCTTAACCTTTTGAGTATGTGATGAATTGCGAGGATAAGAGAAGATGGCAGTAGATGGAAAAAAAAGTATGTGTGTAGTTGTGTACGTGCATCTCCGCGCGCGCGCGTGCGTGCGTGCGTGCGTGCGTGCGTGGTGTGTGTGTGTGTGTGTGTGTGTGTGTGTGTGTGTGTGTGTGTGTGTGTGTGTGTGTGTGTGTGTGTGTGCGCGCGTGCGTGTGCGTGTTTGTGTTTGTGTGTGTGTGTGTGTGTGTGTGTGTGTGTGTGTGTGTGTGTCAGAGAGAGGAGAGAGAGAGAGAGAGAGAGAGAGAGAGAGAGAGAGAGAGAGAGAGAGATCAAATGAAAAGGACACAAACAAATATGTAAATACCTAAGACGTGTGAATCTAGAGCACTGGCCCCTTTTTTTTCTTTATCTTAAAGAATAAAGAATGCCCACGATAAATCTTTTACACGCGAATCGCCTGACTCACCTTTTTTTAATGACAAGATTAAGCGTTTCTGTGAATAATGCTTTTACTACATGCCATTTGTCATATGCATGTTTTGGTCTAGAAGGGTCAGGCAGTGTTCGTGTGGCCAATGGTTCCGTCGAGTATGAATCATAACCAACTTCCTATGAAAATGCTATACTACACATTCCACCGTATTGGTCACTCTCTTTGATTGTTGCATTTTAACCTGCAGTTACTGTAATCAGCTTTCATCTCTTCTTGTGGAAATTCTATACTGGAGATTTCTCCCTTTCTGTCACTCTCTTCTGTTGTTGCACATTAACTGTCAGTGACCAATCTCAGCTGCGGTTCTGTCTTCGTGGCCCTTTTGCCCACAATGGCAATAGATTCAAGTCTTTTTTCCTTTTAGGAATTGTTTTTGGCACCGATTACGATTCACAGCTGTCCGAGAGCTTAGGTAGTTTGTTCCAAGAGGATAGGGATTGTAAAGAGAAAGACCTTTCACCGTTGGTATTTGCTTTCCAATTGAGGCAGTCACATTGGACGAGTATTAGAGGAAGAGCGAGCGATGCTAATGAGAAGGTATGTACATGTGGAATGATTCCGATAGTCAAAACCCAAGATGAGAGAGCAGAGAGGATATAAAAGTTATTCGTCCTATCAGAAGTCTGTAGCCGGTGCAAAAGTGAAGTTCCATGTTCAGAACTGGAGGATTTGAGGACCAGTCGAACAGCAATGAATTTTTTAAAGTCTGTTGGGAAGTGTCTTTAAGAAGGCCGATGTAGCACGCTATGAATATTACCATACTGAAAACATTACTAAGGGAAGTAATCTGGTATAGTTTTCAAAAAGGAGTCCGTTATTCAAAAGCCCCAGAAGATGATCGCCTTTTGAAAGATATTCTTTGTGTAAGACATTATGGTCGAATTCGTTTTGAAGAACACACATGCCAACCTGTGTGTTAATTTGACATTTAAAGAGAATACGAAAGTGTTTTTCATTCAGTCGACATTGATTCTTCACGGAAAGAAATCTCAACGAAGAGAAATCATTGCTGAAGTAGTCTTGACGTTCTATATTGGCAAGATGAGTGTTACAATAATCTGCTTTAGAAGAGAGAAAGGCACGAACCAGGATCTTGGCAGCACCGGTTGACATGTTGGAATGAATCTGGAACTGCGTCTGGATCTAGGATCTGTTTGATCCAGGCAGAGGTCAGAACCCTGCCACGTGCCTTCTGATTTTGTTTTCGGGAAGTGACTCTTAGAGCATGGAAGTATGTCCACACCCCGAGGCTTACTTTCTTTCCAGCAAACTGTTAGAATATCAACACAGAGAGGCCGCTTTAGTGGTTTGTGGTGGTACGATCATCCTCCCATGCCCCTCACCCTCTCTTCTCCCTACTCACGCCCCCCCCCCCCCCCCCCCACTCTCTTCTCCCAAACCACAACCCTCCCTCTCCTTACCCCGTTCCCCTTCCCGTTCTCCTACTTTCAGACCTCCCACTTTGTCATGGGAAGATGTGGTGTTTGATTCAGTTTCCTTTCAACTTGGATTCCTGTGATGTATGAGCTGCTCTTTCATCATTTTCAAAGCCTCTCTCTCTCCCCTCTCTCTCTCTCTCTCTCTCTCTCTCTCTCTCTCTCTCTCTCTCTCTCTCTCTCTCGGATTTTTTGAGTGTGTAATAAACTCAGAGGACAAAAAAAGATGGCAGTAGATTGAAGAAACAAGAAAGGATGTGTGTGTGTGTGTGTGTGTGTGTGTGTGTGTGTGTGTGTGTGTGTGCGTACGCGAGCGTGTGCGCACGTGCGCGTGCAAGCGCGCGCGCGTGCGTGCGTGTGTGTGTGTGTGTGTGTGTGTGTGTGTGTGTGTGTGCGCGTGCGCACGCGAGCGCGCGTGTGTGTGTTTATGTGTGAGAGAGAGAGAGAGAGAGAGAGAGAGAGACAGTGAGAGAGAGAGAGAGAGAGAGAGAGAGAGAGAGAGAGAGAGAGAGAGAGAGAGCGGAAAAATAGGAATTTTATTCAATGAAGGCCATAGCCCCAGTTGAAGGTGTGTGTGTGTGTGTGTGTGTGTGTGTGTGTGTGTGGTGTGTGTGTGTGTGTGTGAGAGAGAGAGAGAGAGAGAGAGAGAGTTGTTATTCATTTGACAAGAATACAAGCAATAATGTAAGACGTTTAAGTCTAACGCACTGACCCATTCCTTGTTTAGAAAAAAATAAAGTATGGTTTAGAAAAATAAAGTATGGTTTAGACAAATATAGTGATAAATCTTTTACGCGCGAATGCCTGTCTTACCAATTGTGTGTGTGTGTGTGTGTGTGTGTTTTGTTTGGTGAAAAGGTTAAGCGAATCTGCGATAAGTGATTTTTTTTACTACACGTCATTTATCTCACCCCTTTCTTGGCGTAGGTCAAGCAGTGTGCCTGCAGGATGCCGGTTATTCTGTTGGATATTAATCATATCGTCTCCTAATAGACATCACATTCTAGAGCAAAATTTGGAAAGAGACGGGGTTAGTTACCGCCAAGGACACAGACGAACAGAGTACAGGACTAGACACAATGTATTTCGACCTCTTGGGTCTTCTTCAGGTGAAAACAATTACCATTTAGGACAGCGACAAGAAGATGGAACCACTGTCTGTTGGCCTCCAAATCAAAGTCAAAACATGGACCCACTTAGCTGCGTCTGTTGGCCACTTAGCTGCGTCGGGAAAAGGTCAATGGGGGTGGGGGTGGGGGTGATTTGAAAAAATCGGTCGCATTGTGGGACCACTTAGCTGCGTCTGTTGGCCTCCAAATCAGATGTTGACTTTGATTTGGAGGCCAACAGACGCAGCTAAGTGGTTCCCTGTTCTTGTCGCTGTCCTAAATGTTACTCGTTTTCACCTGAAGAAGACCCAAGTAGTCGAAATGCGTTACGTCTAGTCCTGTACTCTGTTCGTCTGTGTCCTTGGCGGTAACTAACCCCGTCTTTTTTTTCCAAATTTTGCTTCATTTTCCGCCCTCAGTCACTCCGTTTTGAAACTCACATTCTAGAGATTCCCCCTACCCTGCCTCCCCCCCCCCCCCCTTCCCGCGTTTTCTTCTCTTTTATTTTACTATCTTTGTTGCATTCTCACTTTCCATTACTTCAATTGCTGTCTACAGCAGTGCTTCTGTCTTTGTGGCTTCTTTACCTGTATTTGCCTTAGATTGGATTTATATTTGCACTTGTTACAAGTTACAACACGCCAGCTGCTGAAAAGACCAAATGCAATGCAAAAAACATTGGGTGGTGCTGATCCCGAGGAAGGGGCGGGTCCACAGTATGCTTAGTGAGATCAGTACACATCTTCAGCTGAACATGAACACAGTGAATTGACCGTTATGAAATCATAGCTGTCGACGAAATTTTATATATATATATATATATATATATATATATAATATATATATATATATATATAGATATATATAGATATAGATATATTTATATACACATGTGTGTGTGTGTGTGTGTGTGTGTGTGTGTGTGTGTGTGTGTGTGTGTGTGTGTGTTCTGGCAGTAGAGAATCATACCATTCATCTAGGTCGCCTTGCTCTTCCCACAATATCCACCTGTCCACCTATCCACCCACCCACCGAAGCCCCCACGCCCACACACACAAGCACCCACGCATGCAAGCACACACACACACAAGCACGCACGCACGCACACACGCACGCATGCACGCACGCATGCACGCACGCATGCACGCGCACACACACATGCACACACGCATGACGCGCACACACACACACACACACACACACACATATAATATATATTATATATATATATATATATATATATATATATATATATATATATATATACTCAGAGGCATAAAAAACGCGAAAACAAACTGTATAGAAATTTTGATGTAATTTGGCTACCGATTCCTTTGAACTGGTAATAGAAAGTGAGAAAAAGCAATCGAACACCGCAAAAGTGTCCTTTCAAAGTTCATTCTGGTAGAAAATAAGGTCACATGAACTTGACCTTGACCCTGTGTTAACAGCAGAACGTCAGTATCTGGTGTGACCACCTCGAGCATTGATCACAGCTGTGCACCTGCGGTACATCGAGCGCACCAGAGTGTTGGTCTGCCTCTGGGGACTTGCCACCACACCTGGCCCACAGCGACAGCAAGCTGAGCTGCTGTCTGGGGTCTGGGGTTGAGCTGGTTCAACTGCCTCTGAAGGGCATCCCAGAAATGCTCTATTGGGTTAAGGTCGGGAGAACGGGCTGGGTGAGGCAGCAGATTGATGTTGTTCTGCCTCAGGAAGTTCTGCGTAGCACGGGCAGTGTGCGGCCTTGCGTTGTCCTGCTGAAACAGGTTCTGTGGATGCCGCTGGAAATGCGGCAGGATGTGGGGCCTCAGAACTTGGTCGATGTAATGAACAGCAGTGACCCCGTTACCACGTCCTGGACCCACATTCGGGAAGATGACTGGCCCAATACGGCGATTTATGCCGATAGCCCCCCAGATCATGGTGCTTTCACCACCCCATGGGTCCCTTTCGGTGATGTTGGCATCCGTGAAGCGTTCCCCCGCTCTTCTCCAGATCCGGATGCGGCCATCGCCTGGGTCGACGCAGAACCGGCTTTCATTACTGAAGAGGACTCGGCCCCAGTCCCGATGGCGCCAATGCACGTGGATCTGTGCCCACTGCAGACGGTTCTGGCGATGCTGGAGTGTCAGGATAGGTCGCCGGGCTGGACGCCTGCATTGGAGACCAACTGTGTTCAGTCGGCGACGCACGGTCCTGTTGCTGATTGGCCTGCCATGGTTGCCTACGGTGTTCCTGGCTGTGTTGGCAGCGGTTTGGTAAGGCTCCCGTCGATGCTGACGAAGAAGATGGCGGTCTTGGGCTGCTGTGGTGACCCTCGGTCTGCCGCTCCTCGGTCTGTCATCAGTGGTGTTTCTTGCTTGAAAGCGGTCCAGAAGGCGATAGACGGTGGAAATGTGGACTCCGAATGCGATAGCGACCTGCCTCATTGGAACCCCGGCCTGCAGTTGCCCCATTGCTATGCAACGATCTTGACGAGAAAGTCTCGGCATTATGTTGGCGCCTCTGGAAGGGATGATTTGAACTTTTTGGGGTTTGGAAATTTATAGCCCCACAATGGGGGCCACATTGAGTTGCAATTCACATTGATGCACGTGGCGTAGGTAGTCCACATGGCAAATGCACTCCCCGTGCCAAAAACGCTGACCCGGCAACATTCACCCACTGTTACGAGGTTACAACCGGCCAAGACACCACGCACTGCTAATGTTGCACGTGCCAACGACATTGCTTACGTCCTGTTCACAATGTGAACAATCGTGCACTGTCTCAATTTTTTCGCGTTTTTTATGCCTCTGAGTATATATATATATATATTATATATATATATATATATATATATATATATATATATATATATATATATATATGGGTGCGCATGTTTGCTCTCACATAAGTATCCTTTCTCCATTTTTGGCGTTTCAGTTTTGTTTTTTGCCTCTTGCATAGCAAATGTCGATGCAAAATGACCCATTCAATGTCCCACATTATGACCCCTGCTAAGACCCATGTCAAGAGTCTATGGTTTAATGCAAGACGCAACAACGACATTAAAGGATAATGGTGTACATGGAAATTAGAGAAGAAAGGTGGAATGAGAGAGGGAAGGTGGAGGGGAGTCAGTTGTCATTAGCGGCGAAACCCGCCCAAAATGCAGTGCATGCGATGGTAAGAGAAAACCAAAAGCCAATGTCTCTTCCACTGCAGCTGCGTTTTCTTCGAGTGCCTCCCTCGATAACGTGTGTGAGGGCTTTGTTTGTTTATTTGTATGTTTGTTAGTTTTTTGCATTAAAACATTTTGCAAATTTATCCCTTGCACTCAAGGGCCAGCCAATAGATCCCGAGTCCTGTCAGCCGACAGCATAGAAAGGGTCAAGGGTGGGAAAAGGTCAATGGGGGTGGGGGTGGGGTGATTTGAAAATCGGTCGCATTGTGGGCCCAAGTGTAACGGGAGAGAGTGATGTGGCATGTGATTGAGATTGAGGAGGGTACGGTTCCCCGGATAGGATCAGAGGTCGCCATAATGGCAAGTAAAGTGGAGTCACCCTCCCTGTGTGCGCCATTGTCGTTTCCAGCGCGAGCGTGGGAGTTCGTACTTTTTTTTAGTCAGTCTTTACGATGTTTGTGTTACAGTACAAGGGATGGCTCGCACTTTTCTGTGACACTGCTAACCCTGACCATCAATTTTTGTAATAGTCCGGTCTGGTCTCCTCTCACCCCACTTTCTATTTACTAACCGGGATTTTCGTGTATGTGTGTGTGTGTGTGGTTGTGCGTGTGTGTGTGTGTGTGTGTGTGTGTGTGTGTGTGTGTGTGTGTGTGTGTGTGTGTGTGTTACTGTGTGTGTGTGTTACTCTGTGTGTGTGTGTGTGTGTGTGTGTGTGTGTGTGTGTGTGTTACTGTGTGTGTGTGTTACTCTGTGTGTGTGTGTGTGTGTGTGTGTGTGTGTGTGTGTGTGTGTGTGTGTGTGTGTGTGTCCTGTTCGGGTTTACTGGCTTTTGCCGTCGGCACAGAGAACCAGATGAACCAAGAGATGACATGTTGCAGCGTAAAAACTTTGAGAACACAGATACCGAAAGGAACGTGTCTCGTAGACGTAGAATGAGTAGGATCGGTTTTGGCCCCGGTGTCACGAGTCGGAGGTCTACTGTTCATATTGAAGGCATTTGCCACTTCCTGTCGATCTGAGTATGTCTCTGTTGACGGGTCTGCAGTCTGTTTACCACACTGATAGTGTCAAACACACTCTCTGTGGTATGCGTGCCTGCTAAGGCTTAGTGAGAGCAGATTTGCTGATTTGCGAACAACAAAGCAATGGCATACGAGGTTAACTGTAGGGGAAGCCGAGCCAGTTGCACAATTTTCTCGCCTGGAAGCGGCTAGCGGGTGAACGGGGCTCTGACAGATACAAATGGTGGGGAAGCAAGGCAATAAACCGATCCTCTACATGACTGGTGTGATTTAGTGGTGGGCAAAGTGTGTCCAGAAAGCGATCAGGACAGCGTGCGTGTCCAGCTCGTTCGTCGGAATATTGTTGGGGAAAAAAATCGAACAAACAGAAAGGAGCGTGCTGATGAACGGTTCGATTTATTTCATATTATGTTCTTTATCTTTGTTCTTTATACCCAGCCGCCTTCAAGGGGCCATATCAGGGTTGTTACCATGTCGAAATTGATAGACGGTAAGTAGTGCAAGTAGCACACCACGGTAAGTAGTGCAAGTAGCACACCACACACACACACACACACACACACACACACACACACGCACGCACGCACGCACGCACGCACGCACGCACGCACACACACACACACACACACACACACACACACACACACACACACACACACTCACACACACACACACACACACACACACACACCTCCTAGTATGCCATTTAAACTTAAATTTGGAATTCTTTTCCCGACAAGTCCTAGATTGAATGAAAAACACGTTTCCCTCTTTGTAGAGCCTCAGCAATGAGACTGCTGACTCCTTGGCAAAGGAGGGCACTACGAAGGAGCAGATGGACAGATCCACCAGCTAACCTGAATCCAGGACCATCGTTAAGGCCAAGGTGCAGAGCAAGTGGAAGCAGCAGCATCCACGCCACAACAGAGCAGACCCGTACTACCTGCTGACTCGACGAGAGCAGGTAGTCATCTTCAGGCTCAGGACAGGCCACAACCGCCTGAAACACTACCTATTCACTAAACTCCGCATCGGCAACACAGAGCAGTGCCCCTGCAGAACAGGCAGCCAGACAACAGAACATCTGCTGCAGTCCTGCCCGCTCCACCAAGCGCTCCGAGAGAAAACCTGGCCCGACCCAATACCAGTGGCCCGGAAGCTCGACAGGGGAATCCATCTGAAGAAATGACGAACGAGACAACAATTATCCTGATGACTATGGATGAGGTTGTACTGTGCAAGGCGAGTAATAGATCGTGCAGTCTAGTCCTATCATCAATCCCAGTCTGCAAGAGAGAGGCGAAAAATGTTAACTGCGTCAACCAAGTTTTAATCGCAGTATACCACATTCAACCGTGCAAAAGCAGTAAACTGCATGTCGCGTTCATAGAGTTTGATGAAGTGTTTGACTCTCAGCAGAATCATTCTGTGACCTGCCCTTTCACAAGGCTGGCGTTAGTGGAAAGCTGTTGACATAATATATGAAGAGCATATATGCCAGTGTATGAGCTAAGGTGACATGGGATGGGTGGGTGGATTAAGGTGGGTGGGTGGGTTAGTGTGACCAGTCAATATGTTTCTGATGTGAAACCCGTGATATGTGCGACTGTTCTAAGTTTCTTGCCTTGCTTTCAAAGAACTGCCATTAGAAACTATTTGCAATGGAAAAACAAGGCGCACAATTTACTCGGGATCGTTTTAGAGCTGCGTATGCTACTGTTGGCTCTGATGTTTTGACGTCCGAAGTATTTATTGCCTTTCAAGCGGTCACCTAGTTATACTGAACTGCTCTTTCATTTCAGGTAAAGGCAACAGATTAAAACGTAAACCATGTTAGTTAGGAAAGGCTGATATTGAGGTATTAGAGGAAGACGGGCTTGGAATGTAATACTAGTACCAGCTGTAAATGCATTTCAATTCTTGAGAGTACACTTTTCATCTAAATCAACTCTTATCGCTGCATCTGAAGACCTTGCATTCAGAGCAGTGCATGCATTGTTGTGCATTATGCAGATGCTTTCAAGTTAAACAAGATGCAAAGCATATAAACGTACTCCCAGTTTATCCTGAATACGCATGAGATATTCCATAAAGAGGAAAAACCGTCTTGGGCTGGTGTAACCGTTAGTAATGGCTATTCTGGTAAACATCGGCTATCGTCTGTGACCTAAAATGAACATACTTACAAATTTTCAGAAAGATCGGCCAAGAACTTTCTGAGATTTTCCATAAAGAAGAAAACCATTATGGGCCGTTAGTAACGGCTGTAACGGTAAACTTAAACATCGGGCATCATCCGTGACCCATAATGAACATATCTACAAATTTTCAGAAATATCGGCCACGTACTTTCTGAGATATTCTATAAAGAAGAAAAATCGTTACAGGCCGTTACAGCCGTTAGTAACGGCTATAACGGTAAACAAAAACATCGGGCATCATCCGTAACCCATAGTGAACATACCTGCTAATGTTCACAAAGATCGGCCTAGTACTTTCTGAGATATTCCATAAAGAAAAAAAAAACCGTTACAGGCCGTTACAGCCGTTAATAATGCTATAACGGTAAACTAAAACATCAGGCATCATCCTTGATCCATAATGAACATACCTGCTAATTTTCACAAAGATCGGCCAAGTACTTTCTGAGATATTCCATGAAGAAAAACAAGCGTTACAGGCCGTCACAGCCGTTAGTAACGGCTGTAACGGTAAACTAAGACATCGGGCATCATCCGTGACCTATGATGAACATACCTACAAATTTTCAGAAATATCGGCCTAGTACTTTTTGAGATATTCTATAAAGAAGAAAAACCGTTACAAGCCATTACAGCCGTTAGCAACGGCTATAACAGGGTAAACTAAAATATCGGGCATCATCCGAGACCATAATAAACATACCTGCTAATTTTCACAAAGATCGGCCAAGTACTTTCTGAGATATTCCATGAAGAAAAACAAGCGTTACAGGCCGTCACAGCCGTTAGTAACGGCTGTAACGGTAAACTAAAACATCGGGCATCATCCGTGACCTATGATGAACATACCTACAAATTTTCAGAAATATCGGCTTAGTACTTTTTGAGATATTCTATAAAGAAGAAAAACCGTTACAAGCCATTACAGCCGTTAGCAACGGCTATAACAGGGTAAACTAAAATATCGGGCATCATCCGAGACCATAATAAACATACCTGCTAATTTTCACAAAGATCGGCCAAGTACTTTCGGAGATATTCCATAAAGAAGAAAAAACGTTACAGGCCGTTACAGCCATTAGTGACGGCTGTAACGGTAAACTAAAACATTGCACATCATTTGTGACCCATAATGAACATTTCTACAAATTTTCAGGAAGATCGGCCAAGTACTTTTTAATATATTCTAAGAAGAAGAAAAACCGTTACAGGCTGTTACAGCCGTTAGTAACGGCCTGTAAAGGGGTAAACTAAAACATCGGTCATCATCCGTGACCCATAATGAACATACCTGCTAATTTTCACAAAGATCGGCCAAGTGCTTTCTGAGATACTCCATACAGAAGAAAAAGCGTTACAGGCCGTTACAGCCGTTAGTAACGGCTGTAACGGTAAACTAAAACGTCGGGGATCATCCTTGACCCATAATGAAGATACCTACAAATTTTCAGAGAGATTGACCCAGTAGTTTTGTCTGGAGCGCGTGGAACACATTTTGACCACGGACACACACACACACACACACACACACACACACACACACACACACACACACACACACACACACACACACACGCATAGACGGACAGACACACACACAGACAGTATTTCTTCGTTCCCATTCTAAAGTACTCCCTGTTCTTTAAGAACTGGGTGTACAAAAAAGCAAATGTTTGAATTGAGTTTTAACATGTTTTATTCTCAACTACAACCTATTGCACAGAGTGAATCTGAAATATAGGGCTTTTTGATGCCACAGTTTACTATGACAACGTCAACTTGTTTACGTTTAAAAGGTCTATTGAAGTAAGTATGTGTAGACATGATACAGCTTTTGGAGCAATAACGGGCGTGCAAGATATTTCAACTCTGCGGGAGATATTTTTCTTACTGGATGAAAATGACACACATGGAAAAGTCAAAATTGTCAAGGAAAGCACAGCTATATGTTTTGTGATTCGGATGACAGAGAAAAGGGAGAGCGGGTGTCGAATGTGAGAGTTACGTTACATACATTACGATTTGGTTACAAATGCTTGTAAAAGGGGACATGGATACGTTTGTCCACACGTTTTCTAGTCTGCTGATTGTTTTTAGATGGCACGTTTTCAGGAGCCATTTTCAAGATGGGAACCAATTTTCATTTAATAGGCAATCAAGTTACGTGCACTATATTCTCAAATTATCAATGCAAGCGTTTAAAATGTGGGTAAGTTTAGATTTGGAATTCTTCGTCTTTTTTCGTGATTACCATCGTTTTTAGAAAACACAATGAGCATGATCTCACTTGCCCCTTATGTGAAAGTTCCAAAGCAGGTAAGGTTTACTTCGTGTTTTGCTGTTCTGCCTTGCCTGATCATACAAATCGGTTTACTCATTATAAGCGTTATTGATATAATGTATTCTTTCGACTTTCATCGCTAATGGCACCCAGAGGGGAAGCTACCGTGAAACAGCTTACTGCTATTTACGTGTACAAAGCATTTGACATCGACAGTGTAATATGTACTTGGCTATTAGTTCGTAAGTATTACTTTATCTAAGACCTTATTGATTAGGTAATGACCTTTTCTTTAGATATTTGACTAAATTTTTCTCTCTTGTTTAGTTAATCTTCTTTCTTGAAACATTCGTTCAAATTACTGTGGACAAAGTGCAATAGCCTACAGTTTAGATATATTGTAGTATCTGTGCCCGTATCTAATTCTCTAGCACGTCCGCAAGCACATACATGCACTTACGCAGGGCTCTATTATAGCTCCCATGTTGTTTAACATTCTTATTTATGATCTTCCAAAGATATCAAAAAGTGTGAGTTTAGTACAATATGCCGATGACATTGCTATGTGGATAAATACAAATATCCGAAAGCATACTGGCAAGAGAATTACGAATCATATACAGAAAATATATCAGTTAGAGATAGATAAATTAAACAATTTTATGGAAAATAACGGGCTTATTCTCTCAGGTGGAAAAACACAGTTAATGTTTTTCAATAATGGAGACAATCCAATGTATTTGCCACGCTTTAAAGTGAATGGTT
>CM031603.1:48430408-48437908 GCA_018398815.1 Conus ventricosus | reverse complement strand
TTACTGACGGATTTTACATGGACAATGACGGAGACTGTTGTGTCGAGCTGTTCAGAATCTGGTGAACACGATCCGCACATCACCTGTTACAGAAACCTGCTTTCCCCAACTTGGAGAAAGACAATAGGTGCACGCGCTTAGGGAGGCTGTTTGGTGACGGAAGATGGCGAGTGTAGAGAGGTGGTGAGTGTGGGAAGGAAAAGGTGATAGGGATGGGAGTTGAAGATGGAGGACAGGCTTGTTTTTTTCTGATCAGTGACAATGTATGTACTTAGACTGAGCCACGTAGTGTATGGGAATTGCGCTTGTGCACTCATGCGCGCATTTGTCGTGTGTTTAGTTTGCCGTTACTGTTGGTGTTGATTTATTTGGTGTCTAGTGACGTGACTATTGTTATCGTTGATCCTATCGTTTAATTTGTTTGTGTTATCCATTTATGTTCTTGTTGTTGTCATTGCTTCTGGTCGCTCCGGCTTCTGGTGGTAGTGGTGGTGGTGTTGATGTTGTTGTTGAGTGTGTGTGTGTTGTGTGTGTGTGTGTGCGTGTGTGTGTGTGTGTGTGTGTGTGCGTGTGTGTGTGTGTGTGTGTGTGTGTGTGTGTGTGTGTGTGTGTGTGTGTGTGTGCACGCATGCGCGTGTGTGTCTGTGTGACTCGGATCCACACTCAGAGTGTAATTGTCACGAGAAAACCATCAAGAATCTATAGATACACCAAGGTGAAAACATTAGAACACATTGTGGACCATAACGTGTCCGGGGCTATGTACAGAGCTCATTTTGCTTTTTCATGTTTATGCAATTCTGGACATACTTTGCAACATGGTTTTGTAGACAGTGGTTAGTCAGCCTCTCACAAGTCTTTAGATTGCTTTTCTCTTTATTTCAGTCTTACCCATTTGTATCCTGAACAGCTGCCCAGGAAAAAAAAAGGTTTGATCTTTTACCTCCGTACACCCTAAGCATTGTTTTTTCATTCAACGCCCATCTTGCGCCGAATCGGATGAAAATAAGTGATTGTTCGTTCCATTTCGTTTTCCTGGCTGTTGGTGTATCTTGTCTGAAGAAGACCTAAGAGGTCGAAACGAGTCGTGTTTTGTCTTGTGATTCAGCAGTCGCCTCACGCTGCAGCGACTGTCAGTGAGTCAACAGTCTATGGTTGAGAGTGAAAAGATAAACGAAAAGCACAGCAAATCATGGTGAATGACTTCTCAGTGAGTCAACAGTCTTTGGTTGAGAGTGAATAGATAAACGGAAAACACAGCAAATCATGGTGAATGACTTGTGGTGATCTAAAACGGAAAACACAACGTTGCATGATAAATGGCTTGAGTGAACACCTAAACAGAAAGCTCAATGCTCCAATGCATGATGAATGGTTTGTGTTGAACATCAAATAGAAGGTTCACCGTCGCAAGATGAATGACGTGGTAAATACCAAACTTGGTACCTCAGCGTTTCCAGATGAATGACTTGTGGAGACCAAAGCAGAAATCACTACGCTTCATAATGAAGGGCTTGATATGAACGCCTAAGCAGAAAGCATAGTGCTGCACGGTGAATGGTTGTAGTTTTCTTTTAAATGAAAAGCTTGGGATGACCACGATGCGGGCCCGTTCCATAGTTAGTATGACAAAGAACACTGGCTTTAGAAAATCTCGCCTGGCATCTTTGCCAGGTGACCATCCCACTTGATCTTCTTATGTGAAGAGAGAGAGAGAGAGAGAGAGAGAGAGAGAGAGAGAGAGAGAGAGAGAGAGAGAGAGAGAGAATTCTAAATGTTTTTATTTTTATTTGTTTGTTTGTTTGTTTTAAACCAGCTTCCACTGAAGAGTTGAATCTTCTATCACCTCAAAGAGAAATAACGAAACCATATGGTCCAAATTTCATACACGTAAAGGATGCGTGTCTGGAAACGTTTCTCGTTTGTTTGTTTTTACCAACAGAGCAGGTGAACGTATCCCCATAGTCTGGTTTACGCTAGAATAAGTAACATGGAGTACGGCTCAGTCATGATGCCTTAAATCAGAATAGAGCTCAGTAGCTTCAACTTCCACGTTCTCGTCCTCATTGTTTAAAGAACAACCACTGTGTAATGGTGTTATCCTGCCGTGGCACCTTTACGATTTTCTGCCTACAGGATATGAGAAAGCACGTGTGTCTTCTTCACATTTCACAAGCCTACGTAGGGCTGAAAACGAGTGGGATGAAAGAATAATAATGCAAGACAACATGACATTCAGGACTGGCATCTTGTCTCATCGCCCCTTGGGATTACTCTCATGCTGCTCTTTATGGCTTCACCGTCTACAGCCACGCTCAATTTTGTCCCGCTGAAGCCCCAGAACTGGCAATCCACAGGGGGCAATCATGATGAAAACCTCTTCTTTCTCGGACTGTCTCATGTAGTAATCAAAAGCTGGGACCGGATTTGCAGCTGACTACTACAATAATATGGAGTGTCGAGGTACTGTCCAGGTATGAGAATATGTCAATCGTCTGGAGTGTCCGGTCCTTTCTCATGGAAGGTAAATGAAAGGCTGGTCATGTTTTTATGGCCGCTCTTAATTTCTCTTTGGAGATAATAAAGTGTTCTTGACTTGTCGTGACTTGACTTGATCTTGAACCGGCTGAGGGCTGACACGGGCCTCATGTGGTGCTTATTGTTAAGCCGACACCCCCACAGAAGCCGGGAATCTGTTCGCGCTGCTTTGTGTCCAGAGGGTAAGCTACATCAAGGGTGCAGATGTAAGGAGGTGGATGTGGAGGGAAAGGGGAGGAGGGACGAAAAGACGGGGTCCTGTCTGCAATCCTTTCAGGCCGATTCCTTCGGTACAAACTCGCTATGCATTATTACAGACTTGATATTGATTTCAATTTCCTGAAAAGGAAAAGAGACACTGCTGGAATTGTCTATACTGTTTATACATGTTATTGCCACTGTTTGCGTGATCGGGCACAGATGGTGGATGTCTGTGGTCAGTTCCCCTAAGCGCATTGCCACCTGACTGGCTCAGTTAATATTTGATGTATTCCGTATGACATTGATTTTTCAGTATTTGCTCGTTTAAGAGTTCAACCAGCTTAATGTCTGATCTTCAAGCCATTGATTAATCAGTGTTTAAGAACTGTTTTCACTCTCTCGACTCATAGCCAGCAATTTTTCAGTGTGTTGTCGTTTGGTCTTTAGAAAGACCTATAATAAAGCACGTGTATCAATCTCGGTTACATGTTGCGTCATTCCACAGAGTAGTCCAAGGTCAGACAGATATGCATGTTCATGTTGGCCTTTCCAGGATAATCACACTGCAGTCATCAGAGCTGGATCGTGACTGTTCCAGGGTAGACGATCTGGACCGCAATACACCACTGAACTCGATGAGGAAAAAACAATCCTGAAAACGGGTGATCAGCTGTCGATTTCCCGTAAGGTTGCTGCAGCTTGCAGGCAGCTAGCAATTATTTTCATGAAAAGGCAGGGCAGTACTAAGCTCCAGTCAGACATCGGAGCCACAGCACAGTGAGAGTGTCTGGAAGACTCCGTTAGGACTGTTTCACTTTCTTGTCACAGGAATGTCCTCAAGTTTCTCTGCCGTGGGAGAGCTGTCTGAGAGTCCCTGCTTTTAGAACCACATAGCTTCCCCACCCTTAGGAAATCCTGTGCTAATAATTCTCTCGGCAAGCATGGTCAGTCGAGACGAGCTTGTCGACATCGGTGCCAGTTGGATGAATGGCTGGGTGTGTTTACTTGCAATGCACCATGACGGAGACCATTTTGTCGGCCGCTCGGTGTCTGGTGAACACGATCCATCCATCAGCTGTGACGGGAATCTGCTTTCCCCGACACGGAGAGAAATGAAAAGTACACTCTCTTGTGCGGAGAGGGGAGGGGGTGGGGATGTGGTCGAGGTAGGTGATGGTGGAGGAGGAAAAGGTGGCAAACTTGCTTTTTATCTAGCCAGTCACACCTTGTGCGGTTAGACTAAGCCTTGAACGTATGGAAATTGCACATACGCACGCATGTGTGTGTGTGTGTGTGTGTGTGTGTGTGTGTGTGTGTGTGTGTGTGTGTGTGTGTGTGTGTGCGCGTGTGTGTGCGTGTGTGTGTTTCTTACTTACTTACTTACTTACTTAGGCCCATAGCTCAAGAGTGAGCATAGGCCATCGACAACACTCCGCCATCGCACTCGGTTCTGGGCTGCTCGCTGAATGCCTGTCCAGTTGGTCCCCTGCCTCTTTATCGCTGCCTCAGTGTCTCGCCTCCAGCTGCTGCGAGGTCGGCCTCTCTTCCTTTTTCCCTGCGGGTTCCATGTCAGGGCTTGGCGTGTGGTGCTGGATGCTGACTTCCTGAGCGTGTGTCCAGTCCAGCCCCACTTCTTCCGCAGAATCTGCTTGGCCACTGGTTCCTGTCCTGCTTGCTTCCATAGATCTTCATTGTGTATCTTCTCTGGCCATCTGATTTTGAAGATGCGCCTCAGACAGGTGTTGATTGAAGATACGCAATTTTGTTGCCCTTCTGATCTCTCCTGAGGCCCAGATGTTCTTTAGCATGGTGAATGCTGCTCGCGCCTTGCCTATCCTAACTATGATGTCTCGATCGGTGCCCCCCTGCTTGCAATTACGCTTCCCAAGTAGACAAAGGAATCTACTTCCCTGATGGGCTTGCCTCCGACTGTGACTGGGCTGCTGCCTGTGGTGTTGATCTTAATCAGCTCGGTCTTCTTCTTGTTTATCTTGATCCCTGTTCCTGCTGATGTTGTCTCAAGGCGGGTGGTCTTGTCCTGCATCTGTGTGTGACTGTGGGAGAGGAGTGCCAGGTCGTCAGCAAGGTCAAGGTCATCTAGCTGCGTCCAGGGTGTCCATTTTATCCCATTGTTCCTGCCAGTTGTTGTGTGTGGTCTTCATGATCCAGTCGATGACCAGGAGGAAGAGCGTGTGTGTCTGTGCGTGCCTAATTGCGCGCACGGGTGTATGCGTCTGTGTGACTCAGATGAAGACTAAACCTTTAATTATCACGAAAAGGAGTCTTCAGACACACCAAGGTAATAATCTAAGAACAGACCGTGGTTTATGTTTCGACTCTAATTTGCCAGGATCCATACAGGCAACCATATTTTTTCATGTTTATGCATTCTTGGGAACGTTTTGCAATACACGTTTCTGTAAAGTTTGTTTCTACATAGATGTTCTCTTCATTACAGTTATTAGTTTGTTGCACCCGGTGCAGCTGTCCAGAAAATGAGTTTCATCTTTCAACACACGATGTCCTTAGCATTTTTTTTTTTGCATTCTTTTGAAGTGTGTTTGTATCAGCCTTTTATTCATCTGTGTTGTGAGCTCTCTCTCTCTCTCTCTCTCTCTCTCTCTCTCTCTCTCTCCTCTCTCTCCCCTCCTCTCTCTTTCTCTCTCTCTCTGTCCTTTTGTCTGTCTGTCTGTCCTTGTGTCTGTTTGTATGTCTGCCTGCCTGCCTACCTGTCTGTCTGCCTGTCCGTCTGTCTGTCTCTTTCTCTGTCTGTCTGTCTGTCTGTCTCACACACACACACACACACACACACACACACACACACACACACACACACACACACACACACACACACACACACAACCCCCCATAAACACACACACACACACACACACACACACACACACACACACACACACACACACACACACACACACACACACACGCTGTGGTCTGACATTCATTTCGGAAAGACTTTCACATACACACACTTCTCTAATCATTGATGTCCTGTTTGGTTTGAACAGACGGCTGTCAAGCAGTGACAACCCGACGCAACGCCAAAAGCGGCAGCAACTGACAACTAATCAATAGGACATGACATAGTTAACAGTGATGGTACTTCAGGAAAGAACAGTGTAAGCTAAAATTCTATTTTTTTCTTTTTGTTTGTTTGTTTCCCCCCCCCCCCCTTTTTTTTCTTCTTTTTTTTTGCCACGTCGCGTAGCCTTTATCTTCCCGTTTGGGTCTGACATGAATACGCTGATGGCTTTAACCTTTTGGGCTAAACGTAGTTTTGTAAAAAGATGTGTGATCTAGGAGGGGTAGAGAGGGGTAGAAAATAAAGTCAGCCAGAAAATGGTAATGTCAGATTATTGAATTAATGACGGACAGTAGAATTCTAACTTGTAACATATAAGTCTCAGCGTACATCTTTCATACCGCAGCCCTCCCCCTCACTTTATTTTACTTACCTACTGACTAGGCGCGCACACACAAGAACGAACGTGAAGCTGCATGAACGCGAGTGCTGTCATACCTTTCGGTTCCATTAGAGGAGTCGGAATACCTCCAGTGTGAACCTAACCTGCCCTCACCAAATAACACGCAAGGCCAGGCACACACCACATCATTTGCACTCACAATCACACAAAGTAACTTTAGAAAGTATATGTTAAGGAGAGGGGCCAGCGCGGAATTCTGGTCTTTGTCTCTCTTGCCAAAGTCTGTTTAGATGCTTTCAAGATGATGGTGACTTGGAGTATGAGGGGAAGGGGAAGAGGGGGGGGGGGGGGGGTTCGAAGCTACCCTAATGAAAAGGGGGAAACAGAAACACCGCAGGCAAATGACCCGGTGGTGAAAACCACCTAGATTAACAGGCGTTGATATACATTCGACGTGGCGTTGCTCGTTAACCAGTTGAGATGTAGGTGCGTTGTGGACGGGTGTTTTTTGCAAGACGTCAGATATGATCGGTGTTGTGTGTTCACATTGGGGGCTTTGTCCTGACGTTTATCATAGTTATGACAGCCCTTCGCTCATTGGTCACTTCCATTTCTGTTCCAAACATGTTGTTAGTACCAACGTCACTATATATAACTACTATCATTATGATCACCATCCAATAGTTTTGTTTGCTTTTTATTTATTGATCATTTCTATTCCTTGCTACTAGTCATCATTATTAATCTGCCATTATTAGTATCTTCACTATAATCATCATACCGTTAAACAATACTTTTTTTAAAAAAAACTGCTGTTCTACTGTCCTCTAACCCCTCTCCTTTCTCCCCTTTTGTGTTTAGCCACTATTAATTCTATAACTATTATCGTAATATTATCACCAAAACTGGCAGTATGTCTCCTCTTAGTATTTGACTATGTTCATCATCATCGCTATCACCACTATCATTGCAATTATTATTATTGTTATTATTATTATTATTGTCATCACTATTATTTGAACCCCCGTGGTTCCCTTCCCAACGGCATCGTTTCCATTCAACACCCATTTTGCGCCGAAGATGGGGAGATAAGTGGTTGCCCATTCTTAGTTTCAATTGTCCTGCAAGATGTTTGTTTTACCTGATGAAGACGTAAGAGGCCGAAATGCATCGTCTGTCCTGTAATCTGTTTGGATTGTCAGTGGAACCAATAACGTTTCTGGAGAAAAAAAATGGAAATAATAATGACGATGATGATGATGGTAATGATAATAACAATAATAATAGTAATGATAATAATAATAATGATAATACTAAT
>CM031603.1:48412908-48425408 GCA_018398815.1 Conus ventricosus | reverse complement strand
GTGTGTGTGTGTGTGTGTGTGTGTGTGTGTGTGAGCAGAGAGAGAGAGAGAGAGAGAGAGAGAGAGAGAGATGGCGCAAATGTATGTGCGCTAATGTGTGTCCTGCTCCCCCCCTCTCTCTCTCTCTCTGTCTTTCTCTCTCTCTTTCTCCCTGTCTCCTTTCCCTCCCTCCCTCTGTCTCTCTCCCCTCTCTGTCTCTCCCTCTCTGTCTCTCTCACCGTCTCTCTTACCCTCTGTGTATCTGTGTGTGTGTGTGTGTGTGTGTGTGTGTGTGTGTGTGTGTGTGTGTGTGTGTGTGTGTGTGAGAGAGAGAGAGAGAGAGAGAGAGAGAGAGAGAGAGAAGGTAGACAAAACATAGATCAATGAAGCAAAGAAGGTGCCAGTTAATCCCCAAAGAAGGCTAGCTTCTCATCTTCTTCGCCATCAAAGCTTCTGTTTCTAATGGAAGAGACAGACGGAGGCCCTTCAACTTTCCCTTGCTAATCTGGCTTGTTTTTCAAAATCAAGCTGAATTAACGTGAATGAAAAATGAAGCGGCAAAATCTGTTCAGACTCGTTATTTTTAATTGGAAGCCATGCCGCTGTTACTCTGAGCAATAGATATCCTATTATGGGTCCTTCGATTCGTGACAACACTGGATAGAGGCGGAGAGAGACAGAGAGAGAGAGAGAGAGAGAGAGAGAGAGAGAGAGAGAGAGACAGACAGACAGACAGACAGACAGACAGACAGACAGACAGACAGAGGGAAGGAAGAGAAATGTGGATCGGGTAAGAGACAGTACAAATGGGAAAGACAGAGGATATGATTTAAGAGAAAGAGTTGGAGGCAAATTCAGACGTGTTGGTAGTAGGGTGAGAAGGAGAGGAGTCGGAAGAGAGAGAGAGAGAGAGAGAGAGAGAGAGAGAGAGGAGAGAGAGAGAGAGAAAATTAGTGTTTTATAATAAGGCCTCCGACCCATACACAAAAGGAAACCGGTTTCTCATAACTGGAAATGACTCGTGAAGGGACGATGTGAATGGAGGAGATTGAGCTAGAAAGGGAAGGAGGGACAGAATGGCTGTCGCGGGAGGGCAACGGAGGAAAAGGGATAATGGAGTAGATAGACTCACAGTGATGGGGTGGCTGGTGGTGGTATAGGTCGTGTTGGTCTATATCCCAGCTGGCCATGGTGGACAAAGTAGGACAGAGAGAGAGAAATGTAGGACACACGCACGCACACACACACACACACACACACACACACACACACACACACACACACACACACACACACACACACTCAGAGAGAGAGAGAGAGAGAGAGAGAGAGAGAGAGAGAGAGAGAGAGAGAGAGAAGAGACAAAGACAGACAGACAGAGAGAGAGAGAGAGAGAGAGAGAGAGAGAGAGAGAGAGAGAGAGAGAGAGAGAGAGAGAGAGAGAGAATCTCGGGTCTTCCAAGGCAGATTAATTCATTCTGTTATTTTCCTCTACTTTTAATTTTCACTGTTTATCAGATTGGGCAACAATGGAAACTTGCTTCTCTTTTTGTACTCCCAGTTCTTAAAGAACGGGGAGTACTTTAAAATGGGAACGAAGAGATGCTGTCTGTGTGTCTGTCTGTGTGTCTGTGTGTCCGTGGTCAAAATGTGTTACACTCGCTCCAGACAAAACTACTGGGCCGATCTTTCTGAAAATTTGTAGGTATGTGTCACGAGTTTGTCACGAGGCCTACGACGTTTGACCCATCTAGGGTGGCGGAATTATTTATTTGTTTATTGTCGTTGCTGTTGTCGTGTATCCGTCCCTTAATGTGGCTTGTGGTGCGGTTGCACCTTGGTGTAGTTCAGCTCAACTTCGGTTTGCTTTCTCTCTCTCTCTCTCTTATTCCACTGCTCGTGCTATTCATCCTGTAGGTTCACGGCTGGCTGGTACCTTTCTCTCGAACTTGCTGTCTATCGGCCTCTCGCCTGTCTTTTTACCTGTCGCACGTGCTTCATTTCTTTTAGTTTGAAGTATGCTCACTCTGTGACGCAGCATGGCATGTTGGCCGCCATTGCTGAGGCAGGTTAGCTCTTCACTCGAGCGGAAGATGTCTCTGGGAGCGCCTGCTCCGGTCTTGGTTCTTCACCGTGTCATCGAAGGTACAGTCGGTATCTTCAGTTCCTACAGTCGGCCTGTAGGAGAGGGACATCACTTCTTCTTTTCCGCACCTGTGCCTCTGTCCTCTCGACTGGACAGAGGGCAGAGAGAGTCGTTTGACCCGCCTCTTCTGGGTCACCCACGGGTAGCTGGTAAGCATCAGTTTCGTGGTTTGTTTGTTTTGGTTTGTTGTTGTTAGCCGGCTTATTCTTCTCTTTTGCGCAATTTTCTTTTGTTTTCAAAATTATAAAAGAAATATTGTTTGAGACCTTTTCTCTGGTTAATTCAATCTTTAACCTGGCCATTCTAAATTATTTCCAAAATTCTTTCTCCTGTTTATGCATCTGGTGATGCGGTAGTCGGTGGGGATGGGAGAGAACCTGGTGATTCAGGGTTGGAACTTGCTTGGTCTCGCTCGTCCGCCCCTGTCACATTCGCCGGACTCTTATCCTTCGGCCACCGTCTGTTTGTGTGTGCAAGGAGAACGAGTTTTATGTTCGCGAGCGTGCGTACGCATGATTTGTCGTTCGGATGCGTGGTTGGAGATTTGTGTTATTTTGAAATGTGGCTATAAAATGTGACAATTATGCCATTGAATTATTATTTGCAAATGTGGTGGCAGTTATAAAGCGATGGTCGCTGTGTTGGTTATTTCCTAAGAAAGGCAAATGTTAAATGTGAGTGAGAGAAGGGTGAAGATAATTCATATTGTTTTTATAACCTGTTGATTTAATGCAGTCTTTTACCTGCATCGTGTGAGAAGACCCTAGTGAACATTCCTGATTCGATGGGTTTACTGTGTGCGTTTAGTAGACTTCCCCTCGCCCATCATGCGAGTGGCTGTTAAGATTTGACAGCATGGGTCAGACTGTACTGACGGCGGGGTTCCAGTACCCTTCTTCTTCCTTCCTCCTTCCTTCTTCCTTCCCTCCCTTTCTACTCTCCTCCCAGCTACGTCCCCCCCCCCTCCCGGGGCTTCACCCGAGTCTGGACTGGATGGTGCCACGTGCTGGTTGAGGCCACGCTCTGGCTGAGACCACGGACTGGATGGTGCCACGTGCTGGTTGAGGCCACGCTCTGGCTGAGACCACGGACTGGATGGTGCCACGCGCTGGTCGAGGCCACGCTCGGGTCGGGACCGCGGACTGGTAGAGGAGCCCGCCGTCTTGACTGGCCGGCCCTGACCCCCGTCCACGACCTCCAGTAACAGCGCCACGTTTCCCCCCCCCCCCCCCCCCCCCCCCTCCGGGACGCGCTCTTCACTGCCTGTTTGTGAGTCGAGGGTGTCGGCTTTGAGCGACTCCCTGCGAGAACCGACCCGGTTCGGAGCACCTAGTGCGACAGGGTGCTCCCAGTAGACTTGACAGAGGCAGGGGTGTGGACGCACTCCAGGGTGTTAGAAGGGATGGATGCTGGAAATGTTTCTTTATAATTGTGTATATGTCATATGTGCTGGAATGCTGTAATTGTGATTGTGTACGTCGTATGGTGAAATGTTTATTTATAATCGTGCATGTTGTGGGTGTGGGAGTGCTTGATTGTGATTGTGCATGTTGTGTGCGTTGGAGTGCTTGATTGTGTTTGTGCATGTTGTGTGTGTTGGAATGCTTATTTGCTGGTGTGAATAAATGGGTGTTGTATCGTAATCTTTATTGTGTGGTCTCTTGCGGGGCGTGTGAGGTCAGTCACTCCCTTCACTCCCACCTAGACCGATCCTGTCAGGGCAGACCTCCAGGGGTCGGTCGTGACAATTGTGGGGGCTCGTCCGGATGTGAAGGGCTCTGGCTGTCTCTCTCGTTTCGCAGAGTACCTGTTTAGTTTTGTCTGTTTTGTATATGTTTAGTTGGTTTGTCGTGTTTGTTTGTGGTGGTTGGCTGGGTGACTCTAGCGTGAAGGAGTCTTTTTGTGGCCTGAGGGAACATCCGGTGTGACTCGGAGTCGAGGTGAGACCGAGGGTGTCGACCGCGTCCAGACCTCCTTCCGCCGGGTACCTCACGCAGGTACGGCCGTAAGTCTTGCCCTTCTGTTGCCGCTCAGTCTTCCATTCCTGTTTTGTATTTAGTCATTTTTGTTTTTTTTCTCTACCGGGTCATTGAGTACAGGGGGTTGTATCGGACGTTAGTGTCATTTTTTTTTTCCTCTCTCCGGATTCCGTCTGCCTGTTTGTTTTTTTCCGGCCAGCCCCACCGCACTGTTGCTCGTGCTGTGGAGCGCGGTGTTGCCAGAGTGGGGGCAGCCGGACATAGTTTTTGTTTGTTTTTTTTTTCGGTGAGCCCCACCGCACTGTTGCTCGTGTTGTAGAGCGCGGTGTTGCCAGAGTGGGAGCAGCCGGAACTTGTCCCGCACACACGCACACACACACATACACACATATACACACACACCCTAAAATATTTGTTTTTTTTTCTAGTGGAATTGTCTTTTCCCTGTATTTGAAAACCGTAGAATATTGTTGTCATGGCAACGTCTGGCGCTGGTGGTATGGCGACGCGTGCGTCGAAGAAGAAGGGTATTCAAAATGTTACTGTAGTCCCTACTATTAGTACCAGTACTTCGACTACGGTAACTTCTACTTATTCCAGTGCCGTAGCAGGTAGTCCAGTGAGTACTTTTACTACCTCTTCGCTGGGGGTCTTCCTGTCGAGACCCCGACTGGCACTTCCGCTCGGAAGCGCCAGAGCATAGCGAAGCAACTATGGGCTTCTGTTGGGTCGCAGAGACCGAAACCTTCTCCTCTCCAGGCTTCCCCTCGTAAGGAGTATGCCCCGGGAGACTTTCCTCATGGTAAGGTCGAGACCCAAGGGACGGGTCAGACGGGTCATCCTCCCGTGTCGGGAGTGGTGAACCCCGCCCAGGACATCACCTCCGTCCTGATGTTTCTGGAGCGACAGCGACGGGAGGATGAGGCCCTACGTAAGGAAGAGGCCTCTAGGCAGGAAGCTCTGCATAGGGAAGAGCGCAGTGAGGAGGCTGACAGGCAGGAAGCTCTGCGTAGGGAAGAGCGCCGAGAGGAGGCTGCTCTGCGCAGAGAGGAGACTGACAGACAGGAGATTCTGCATAGGGAAGAGGCTATTCTTCGTAGGGAAGAGGCTGCTCAGCGCAGGGAAGAGGCTGCCAGGCAGGAGCTCAGCGTAGGGAAGAGGCTGCCCTCCGTAGGGAAGAACTAGACAGGATGGAGGCTCTGCATAGGGAGGAGATGGAACAACTTCTTTCGCGGTCTCCCACATCTGTAAGTCAGGGGTTAATCACCAGGCAGGTGATAGAGTTAGAGGCCCAAAGTTAAAGCTTCCAGAGTTCAGACCTAGTGAGGACATTGATATGTTCCTGGAACATTTTGACAAGGTTGCTAGTTCATATCAATTGTCTGAGGGAAAAGAAGGCTATGCACCTTTTTTCTGGGTTATCTGGTGCTGCAAGGAGTGTGTGCTCACTCTAAACGAAGGTGCGTCTTATGCAGACATGCAGTTGGCTCTGCGTAAGCGTTCCACCTTACCCCAGAGACGTACAGGCGGAAGTTCAGGTCCATGAAGAAGAATAACGACGAGACCTTCGTGCAGTTTGGTGATAGGCTGCGCAAAACGCTAGGGTACTGGCGTCAGTTGGCTAAGTTGGAGCTGGAGGATCTAATCCTCATTGAACAGCTCACCAACACTGTGTCCCCAGAGTTGAGGATCCGGATAGGCGAGACAGCACCTCAGGATTTCGCGGCTGCGATTCACACCGCTGAGGTGTTTGCTGAAGCTCGCAGGGCTTATGGGCATCGCCCAAACGGAGAGGAAGCCCTCCACAGGATTTAGTGGCGGTAAGGCGCCGACAACTGCTAGCGGGGTGAACAAGGCAGGCAGTTCATCGGGGATTTCAGCGCCCCGACTGTGTTTTCTTTGTGGTCGTCCTGGCCATATTAGGAAAGATTGTCCTAAAGCCGCTGGTAGTCGTGGGGCTGGTCCTTTCCCACGCCCTCGTGCCTCGGCTAACGTGGGTTCCATCCCAGCTTCTGGTGATTCAGAGTGCCCAGTGTTTCTCTCCGTTGTTGGTTCCTCCTTGGTCGACACCATCAGGGATTCGGGAGCATCAACGATCTTTGTGGATAAGAATTTGGTTTCCCCTGAGGCCCGGCGGGGCGCTAGTTATGATGTGTGCGGGTTGGAGGCTGGTTTTACCTCCACCCGTCCTTCTGTACTTATTCCTATCTCCACCCCCTACTTCTGTGGCGAAGTATGGGCCATTGCGGTGGAGCGACCTATGTATTCCCTTCTCATAGGAATACTGTCACCTTTGCTGATGGACGCAGTCAGTCCGTGTCTACGGATCTGCCCGTACAGGCGTGTGTGGGAGTCACCACACGCGCCAAAGCTAAGAAGCAGGAACAGGAATTGCGTCCCGTTCTCCAGCCGATCTCTGACGAGGTTCTGGCCAGGGCCGATCCTGCTACCATGGTCCGTCTTCAGGCCAGGACTTGGATGTCCAACGCCTGCGACAACTGTAGATTGTCCCGCTCTGTCGGCCCGACACGCCAAGGTGAGCTTCAAGCTCCACAAGGGGATCCTCTTTAGGGTTTTCACTCGGGCAGATCGTGTGGCCAAACAGCTTGTTGTTCCCCAAAGCTTGAGAGAGTCTGTTCTCCGGCAGGCCCACGATTCCCCCATGGCAGGTCATATGGGCTCCAAGCGGACTCTCGAGCGAGTAAGACGAGACTTCTTTTGGCCAGGGATGAACTCACAGGTTAGGCAGTACTGCCGCAGTTGCGATGTCTGCCAACGGACAACGCCTAAGGGTCGCTTGAAGCGTGTTCCCCTAGGGTCAGTGCCACGGGTTGGGGAGGCATTCAGCAAGGTTGGGGTCGACCTGGTGAGACCCATTAATCCTCCATCCGATCGCGGTCACCGCTACACTTCGGTAGTGGTAGAATCTGCGAGTCGATACCCAGAGGCTGTCCCGCTTAGGACTAGCGATGCCCCTACTGTTGCTGAATCTCTCGGGCAGATGTGGACGCGCACTGGCGTGCCCAAGAAGAAGTACGGCCGGAAGTTTGTACTGGAGAGCGATCATCATCCTCTCCAGTGCCTGGACCGGATCCGGCCAGTCAGTCATCGACTCATGAGTTAGGCAGTGGAGCTGCAGGGTCATGCGTTCACTTTCCGTCATATCAAGTGTTCCTGTAATACGGATGCTGACTATCTTAGCCGAGCTCCGTAGTCAGCACATTGGAAAATCAGTCAGAGGACACCTCCCCTCAACCAGGGTTATATCCCCTTTTGGTCTTTGTATCAGGTGTAGTGACAGTTTTTTCACTTCAGGGATGTTAACGGTAGTGAATCACCAATGGTTCGGATTGTTACTTTCATGGTTGGAAGGTTCGCTTAGTTGTTTGATAAATGTAGTATTATGTATTTCTCGTGTGATTCTATCGTGGAATGTTTGTATTGGATTCCTCGTACTCTGTCGAGCACAGAGAGTTGGGTTCGGTCCCATTGTTGTGAATTTGCACATGCGTCAAGGTTCAAAGGAGCACTGTATCTCAGAGAAACAGATGCTTTTAGAAGGGGGGTTTGTCACGAGTTTGTCACGAGGCCTACGACGTTTGACCCATCTAGGGTGGCGGAATTATTTATTTGTTTATTGTCGTTGCTGTTGTCGTGTATCCGTCCCTTAATGTGGCTTGTGGTGCGGTTGCACCTTGGTGTAGTTCAGCTCAACTTCGGTTTGCTTTCTCTCTCTCTCTCTCTCTTATTCCACTCCCCGTGCTATTCATCCTGTAGGTTCACGGCTGGCTGGTACCTTTCTCTCGAACTTGCTGTCTATCGGCCTCTCGCCTGTCTTTTTACCTGTCGCACGTGCTTCATTTCTTTTAGTTTGAAGTATGCTCACTCTGTGACGCAGCATGGCATGTGGCCGCCATTGCTGAGGCAGGTTAGCTCTTCACTCGAGCGGAAGATGTCTCTGGGAGCGCCTGCTCCGGTCTTGGTTCTTCACCGTGTCATCGAAGGTACAGTCGGTATCTTCAGTTCCTACAGTCGGCCTGTAGGAGAGGGACATCACTTCTTCTTTTTCCGCACCTGTGCCTCTGTCCTCTCGACTGGACAGAGGGCAGAGAGAGTCGTTTGACCCCCTCTTCTGGGTCACCCACGGGTAGCTGGTAAGCATCAGTTTCGTGGTTTGTTTGTTTTGGTTTGTTTGTTGTTAGCCGGCTTATTCTTCTCTTTTGCGCAATTTTCTTTTGTTTTCAAAATTATAAAAGAAATATTGTTTGAGACCTTTTCTCTGGTTAATTCAATCTTTAACCTGGCCATTCTAAATTATTTCCAAAATTCTTTCTCCTGTTTATGCATCTGGTGATGCGGTAGTCGGTGGGGATGGGAGAGAACCTGGTGATTCAGGGTTGGAACTTGCTTGGTCTCGCTCGTCCGCCCCTGTCACATTCGCCGGACTCTTATCCTTCGGCCACCGTCTGTTTGTGTGTGCAAGGAGAACGAGTTTTATGTTCGCGAGCGTGCGTACGCATGATTTGTCGTTCGGATGCGTGGTTGGAGATTTGTGTTATTTTGAAATGTGGCTATAAAATGTGACAATTATGCCATTGAATTATTATTTGCAAATGTGGTGGCAGTTATAAAGCGATGGTCGCTGTGTTGGTTATTTCCTAAGAAAGGCAAATGTTAAATGTGAGTGAGAGAAGGGTGAAGATAATTCATATTTGTTTTATAACCTGTTGATTTAATGCAGTCTTTTACCTGCATCGTGTGAGAGGACCCTAGTGAACATTCCTGATTCGATGGGTTTACTGTGTGCGTTTAGTAGACTTCCCCTCGCCCATCATGCGAGTGGCTGTTAAGATTTGACAGCATGGGTCAGACTGTACTGACGGCGGGGTTCCAGTACCCTTCTTCTTCCTTCCTCCTTCCTTCTTCCTTCCCTCCCTTTCTACTCTCCTCCCAGCTACGTCCCCCCCCCCCTCCCGGGGGCTTCACCCGGAGTCTGGACTGGATGGTGCCACGTGCTGGTTGAGGCCACGCTCTGGCTGAGACCACGGACTGGATGGTGCCACGTGCTGGTTGAGGCCACGCTCTGGCTGAGACCACGGACTGGATGGTGCCAACGCGCTAGTCGAGGCCACGCTCGGGTCGGGACCGCGGACTGGTAGAGGAGCCCGCCGTCTTGACTGGCCGGACCTGACCCCCGTCCACGACCTCCAGTAACAGCGCCACGTTTCCCCCCCCCCCCCCCCCCCCCCCCCCCCCTCCGGGACGCGCTCTTCACTGCCTGTTTGTGAGTCGAGGGTGTCGGCTTTGAGCGACTCCCTGCGAGAACCGACCCGGTTCGGAGCACCTAGTGCGACAGGGTGCTCCCAGTAGACTTGACAGAGCAGGGGTGTGGACGCACTCCAGGGTGTTAGAAGGGATGGATGCTGGAAATGTTTCTTTATAATTGTGTATATGTCATATGTGCTGGAATGCTGTAATTGTGATTGTGTACGTCATATGGTGAAATGTTTATTTATAATCGTGCATGTTGTGGGTGTGGGAGTGCTTGATTGTGATTGTGCATGTTGTGTGCGTTGGAGTGCTTGATTGTGTTTGTGCATGTTGTGTGTGTTGGAATGCTTATTTTGCTGGTGTGAATAAATGGGGTGTTGTATCGTAATCTTTATTGTGTGGTCTCTTGCGGGGCGTGTGAGGTCAGTCACTCCCTTCACTCCCACCTAGACCGATCCTGTCAGGGCAGACCTCCAGGGGTCGGTCGTGACAGTATGTTCCATATGGGTCAAAGATGATGCCCGATGTTTTACTTTACCGTTACAGCCGTTACTAACGGCTGTAACGGCCTGTAACGCTTTTTCTTCTCCATGGAATATCTCAGAAACTACTTGGCCGATCTTTGTGAAAATTAGCAGGTATGTTCATTATGCGTCACGGATGATGCCCGATGTTTTAGTTTACCCCGTTTTAGCCGTTACTAACGGCTGTAACGGCCTGTAACGGTTTTTCTTCTTTATAGAATATCTCAAAAAGTACGTGGCCGATCTTTCTGAAAATTTGTAGGTATGTTCATTATGGGTCACGGATGATGCCCGATGTTTTAGTTTACTGTTACAGCCGTTCCTAACGGCTGTAACGGTTTTTCTTCTTTATAGAATATCTCAAAAAGTACGTGGCCGATCTTTCTGAAAATTTGTAGGTATGTTCATTATGGGTCACGGATGATGCCCGATGTTTTAGTTTACTGTTACAGCCGTTCCTAACGGCTGTAAACGGTTTTTCTTCTTTATAGAATATCTCAAAAGTACGTGGCCGATCTTTCTGAAAATTTGTAGGTATGTTCATTATGGGTCACGGATGATGCCCGATGTTTTAGTTTACTGTTACAGCCGTTCCTAACGGCTGTAACGGTTTTTCTTCTTTATAGAATATCTCAACAAGTACTTGGCCGATCTTTCCGAAAATTTGTAGGTATATTCATTATGGGTCGCAAATAATGCCTGATGTTTTAGTTTACCGTTATAGCCGTTACTAACGGCTGTAACGGCCTGAAACGGTTTTTCTTCTTTATAGAATATCTCAGAAAGCACCTGGCCGATCTTTCTGAAAATTTGTAGGTATGTTCATTATGGGTCATGGATGATGCCCGATGTTTTGGTTTACCCGTTACAGCCGTTACTAACGGTTGTAACAGCCTGTAACGGTTTTTCTTCTTTATAGAATATCTCAAAAAGTACTTGGCCGATCTCTCTGAAAATTTGTAGGTATGTTCATTATGGGTCACGCATAATGAGTGATGTTTTCGTTTACCGTTATGTCCGTTACTAACGGCTGTAACGGCCTGTAACGGTTTTTCTTCTTTATAGAATATCTCAGAAACTACTTGGCCGATCGTGCTGAAAATTTGTAGGTATATTCATTATGGGTCACGGATGATGCCCGATGTTTTAATTTACCCCGTTATTGCCGTTACTAACGGCTGTGATGGCTTGTAACGGTTTTTCTTCTTTATAGAATATCTCAAAAAGTACTTGGCGATCTCTCTAAACATTTGTAGGTATGTTCATTATGGGTCACGAATAATGCCTCATGTTTAAGTTTACCGTTATAGCCGTTACTAACGGCTGTAACCGCCTGTAACGGTTTTTCTTCTTTATAGATATCTTAGAAAGCACTTGCCCGATCCTGCTGAAAATTTGTAGGTATGTTCATTATGGGTCACGGATGATGCCCAATGTTTTACTTTACCGTTACAGCCGTTACTAATGGCTGTAATGGCCTGTAACGCTATTTCTTCTCCATGGAATATCTCAGAAAGTACTATTCCGATCTTTGTGAAAATTAGCAGGCATGTTCATTATGGGTCTCGGATGATGCCCGATGTTTTTATTTACCCCGTTATATCCATTACTAACGGCTGTAACGGCCTGTAACGCTTTTTCCTCTCTTTGGAATATCTCAGAAAGCACGTGGCAGATCTTTCTTAAAATGTGTAGGTATGTTCATTTTGGGTCACAAATAATGTCCGGTGTTTTAGTTTACCATATATATACCGTTACTAACGGCTGTAACGGCCTGTAACGCTTTTTCTTCTTCATGGAATATCTCAGAAAGTACTTGGCTGATCTTTGTTAACATTAGCAGGCATGTTCATTATGGGTCACGAATAATGCCCGATGTTTAAGTTTACCGATATAGCCGTTACTAACGGCTGTAACGGCCTGTAACGCTTGTTTTTCTTCATGGAATACCTCAGAAAGTACTTGGCCGATCTTTGTGACAATTAGCAGGTATGTTCATTATGGTTCTCGAATGATGCCCGATCTTTTAGTTTACCGTTATAGTCATTACTAACGGCTGTAACGGCCTGTAACATTTCTTTTTCTTTATGGAATATCTCAGAAAGTACTTGGCTGATCTTCGTGAACATTAGCAAGTATGTTCACTATGGGTTACGGATGATGCCCGATGTTTTAGTTTACCGTTATACCGTTACTAACGGCTGTAACGGCCTGTAACGCTTTTTCTTCTTTATAGAATATCTCAGAATGTACTTGGCCGATCTTTGTGAAAATTAGCATGTATGTTTATTATGGGATCCGGATGATGCTTGATGTTTTACTTTACCGTTAGAACCGTTACTTACGGCTGTAACGACCTGTAACGGTTTTTCTTCTTTATGAATATCTCACAAAGTACTTGGCCGATATTTCTGAAAATTTGTGGGTATGTTCATTATGGGTCACGGATGATGCCTCATGTTTAAGTTTACCGTTATAGCCATTACTAACGGCCCATAATGGTTTTCTTCTTTATGGAAAATCTCAGAAAGTTCTTGGCCGATCTTTCTCAAAATTTGTAAGTATGGTCATTATAGGCCACAGACGATGGCCGATGTTTAC
>CM031603.1:48375408-48397908 GCA_018398815.1 Conus ventricosus | reverse complement strand
ATGGTGTGTTTAACCAATGGAGGAAGATTTCCACATTTGGCCACCAGTCTGAACAGGTACATCTTGGATGAATAGAGTCAATCTGACATGGAAGTAAGTTTGTTGTTGTGTCCCAGATGACGAATTCTGATGCTATGTGGCTATACAATCGGACTTGAACTATGCGGGGGCGCAGGGTTTGATTTTGGCAGCCCTTAACAAGGATCATGTCTCATGAGCATCTCAGAATGGTTTTGTTTCAACACAAGCGTGGATCACTGTGTTCCAATCTGACATTGTCTAGTAAGGAACAGATCCTGAAGCTGGGACATGATATCGTTTTCCTATAATGATGTAGGAAGAAAACAGTTCGGAAAAAGAGCCTACTCGTTTCATTAGAACGCGTGTTTCGTTTGAAATCATTTTTGTCAGATAGACTTACTCGAGCAGAACGCTGAGTCTCATAGAAGAGTTTTTAACAAGTGTGTGCGAGCTCTATTTCACAACGTGCTCTAGTTAGCAGAAATGTTTCTGAAATATGTATGAAAGTATACAGACCGCTCGCTTCTTACCTTTAGTATGGGGTCGATTTGTTTTGCCCAGGTCCCATATGTCCAGGGTTCCACATACCATAATCTTCACCTGTCCAAGGTTGGGCTTGCTGTTAAAGTAGTAATAGTGCTAGAAGGGGGGGTAGGAGTTAGAAGTAGGTTAAGGATAAGGTTTAAAAGGTCATTTAGACGAAAGATTCTGGATATAAATAAGGTTAGGAATAGAAGTTGGGTCAGGATCAGAATTCGGTTATGGTTATGATTAGGTAAGAGGTTTCATATGTTACAGGTTCCATAATATTTATATCCCTAGTAGGGGTTATGGTAAGAAGAATATGTAGGGCTAGAAGTAGTTTTCAGGTGAGGGTGATGGTTGATGCATTGAATCTAGGTCGTTTTGGACCAGGACCGTACTGTGATGGTACACATAGACTTATAAAAGAGAAAGGAGGTTTGGAGACTTTTTTTTTAAAACTGTGAATGTGAATTCTCAACCGGTAGGTCGACACATACGCCAATTTGATTCATGTACTCACAATTGCGTACCAAGCACACAAGATTTTAAAGCAGTGAGTGAGAATTTAAGTACAGTGGGAGTGAGAAATAATCAGTTTCAGGATAACAATACTGTGCTTCGGGCTGTCATTTAGTGGGCCCATGGCTTTTCTTTCTTGATAAAGGTTTTGTAAATAAACCGAAAATTTGCAATATGCTTATTGAGTGTTGGTGGTTTTTACTATTCAAGTCATGTTCAGTTTTTGGTCATTATGCCATACCAGGACGAAATGGACTGATCACACCAGAATCCTTAATTTACGACATTGCCTGTCTTCGTTTTAGATATAGACATTTGTTACCCCCTCTTCGGTCTTTAACCTGCAAGGGTTGGTCTTTTGTTTATTTTTGCCACAATCTGAATAGTCTTAGTTCCTTCTTTATTCTTCTTGTCCTGGTTGTTTTCTGGTTTACTTATCATGATTTTGTTGCCTAAACATAGGCCTGGAATCGGCACAGATTTCATTTTGTCTGTTATCTCACTGACAAGGGGAGGGAATGGGCGGATTATTAAACATATTAAACTTTAGAGGAGGATAATCTTGTACTAAGGTCTTTACCAAGGCAAATTTTTAGGACTCTCCTCGTTTAACCTTTGTTTTTTTAAACATGACAGTAATTAGAAACAACAACAACAGCAATAAATTCATGGTCACGGTAGTTGCTGGCTAAAACTGCTGACCTGTTGTTATCATTGTGGGTGCATAAAAGACGCTTGCTCAGTGTATGACATTGCTTGCCTCTGTCCTTAGTCATACCCAGCAAGATCGAGGCATCATAATCAATACGGCTGACAGTCTTTAGTCGGGCTAGATGCGTTGCAATGTTCACAGTTCTTCGCCCCTAATCATGCACAACAAACTGGATCTGTTATTCTCTGTATACTTTTCTATGTTCAGTCACTCAAGGTACAGGTTTCATAATGTACATGGCTATCTGTCCTCAGACATGCACACCAAGATAGGTGTTACACGCTACACAGCTCTCCCTCTCAGCAGTCATCCACTTGAGGAGAGAGAGGCTCTGTAACTAGTCCACCCCTTCACATTGTACGTCCACGACGTCATGAGTCGACTTCATCGATATCCGCTGAACTCTGAGGGTTGACTTGAAAGACTCAAATGGAAGGCAGAAGGCATTATCGCAGAGGACTGGGCAGGATTCAGGCTGAAGAGAACCTCAAACGAACAGCCGTTGTGACTGCCATGAAAACTGAACAAGGCTGTAATACCAGCGACTCTTTTCACGGCAGGTTTTGAATGGCATCGGAAGTACGCATTCGTCGATCGGTGTTTGTGACGGTGGATGGGGTTTGTACCCTGATGGGTGTCCGTTGACGGAAACACCGGAACGGGAGCCAGAATTCAGATTAGTTAGAAAGGTGGAGGGGAGAAGGGGGGGCGGGGAGGGGGCAGAAGGAAGAGAGGAGGGCAGAACCAAACAAATGACGCGGACAAAAACGAACCACGTGAGGTCTGTGCCTTGTTTGATGGGGGTTCTCAGACAGGATGAATGGTGGCCATTATAGCCATTAAAGGAACGTCACTCTCGCGGCCTCAATGTCGTTCCAGTGTGACGAGGAGAGTGCTCTATCCATCTGTCTTAGTGCCACGGTGTGCGCGCATTGGTGTGTGTGTGTGTGTGTGTGTGTGTGTGTGTGTGTGTGTGTGTGTGTGTGTGTGTGTGTGTGTGTGTTACATGCATGCATGCATGCTTGTGTGCATGTGTGTATGTGCATGCGTGTGCGTGGGTGCGTGCGTGCATGTGCGCCCGTGCGCGCGCGTGTGTGCCTGTGTATGTGTGCATGCATGCGTGTGTGTGCATGTGTGTGTGTGTGTGTGTGTGTGTGTGTGTGTGTGTGTGTGTGTGTGTGTGTGTGTGTGTGTGTGTGTATGCGAGCACGTGTGTGTGTGTGTGTGTGTGTGTGTGTGTGTGTGTGTGTGTGTTCTGGACATAGAAAATAGTCGCAGAGTCGCGGGTCGAGTTATGTTATTTACATCTCAGCCGCCCACTAAGGCCAGTTCAGAGTGGCGACGGTTTTTTTGTTTGTTGTTGTTGCCTTTTTGAGTACAAGCCACATGAATGTGATCCCAGCACGCTTTCAGTCTAATTTGATTTGATCTTTTTCTCGTAAAAGGTCTTTAGCCTTTAATTGGAGGTGTTCGGCTGCCCCATCATCAAACGCCTCCCTCCCTGCCCCCGCCCCCGAAACCCATCTGCCCACCCATCGACCGTTTCCACACACACACACACACACACACACACACACATACACACACACACACACACACACATACACACACACACACACACACACACACACACACACACACACACACACACACATACGCACACACACACACGCGCGAGTGCGCGCGCACACGCACCTAATTCACTTCCGCCTTCGGCGTTTCTTTGTTCCCTTATTACGTGATGAATGTCGAATTAGACCCTTGTAAATAATATGTAAGGACCCATGTGATGCCCCACATATTGACATATGTTAAGACCCATGTCAAGGGTCTACGGTTTAATGCAAGACTTTAAAGAGATGGTGCAAGACTACGGTAAGCATGAAAACAGGAGACGAACGATGGAATGAGGGAAGGAAGGAGGAGGAGAATCAATCGTCATCGGCGACGAAATTGCCCAAAAGCAGTGTAGGCAGCGGCAAGAGAAAGCAAGGAAGCCATCTTTCTACCATTGAAATTGCATTCAGCGAACGCTTTCCTCGATAACATTTGTGAGAGCTTTAGTTTGCTTGTTTGTTTGTTTGTTGGTTGTTTTGTTTTTTATCAATATTTTGCAAATCTATGCTTTGCACTCAGGGACCGGCCAATAGATCAAGTGTCCTGTCAGCTGACAACTGAACGAATCTGCAAAGACGGGGTCAGGGGCCGAGATCTCTCTGCACAAGGAAAGGGCGGAACGGGGGCAGTTGGAAAATCAGTCACAATGTGGATACAGGCATCATGGATGAGAGCGATGTGGCATCTGATGGGGGTTGGGGAGGGTAAGGTTCCCCGAACAGGATCAGAGGTCGCCATGATGGCCAGCAAAGGGGAGTCACCCTCCCTGTGTGCGTGATTTTGTCGTTTCCATTGCGGCCGTGGGAGTTCGTGCCCTTTCTGTCAGTCTTTGGAGTGTTTGTGTTGTGAAGTCCAAGGGTTTGCATGCACTTTTCTTTGACACTGTAAGTTTTGACAGTTATGTTCTTTTAATAGTCCTTCTGACCAGAAAGGCCAGACCATGTCGCCTCTCAATCCACTTTCTCTTTACTATCTTGGGTTTTTATGTGTGTGTGTGTGTGTGTGTGTGTGTGTGTGTGTGTGTGTGTGTGTGTGTGTGTGTGTGTGTCCAGTTTCTTTTGCCCTCGGCACAGGGAACCAGACTAACCAAGACACGATATGTTGCAGCGTGAACCTGTAACTAACCAGACACTGCAAGGAACGTGTCTAACTAAAGCTGTAGAGGGAGCAGCTTCGGTATTGGCCCCAGTGTCGCGAGTCGGACTTCTACTGTACATATTGAAGGCATTGTCCACTTCCTGTCGGTCTGACGTCCTGTCTGTGTGTTCCACTGCTAACGGGATTGCTATCTTTTCACCACACTTTACAGCTGATAGTGTCAAACTTTCATGTTCCACACACACACGCGCACTGTCGTTTGCGTGCATGTCACGTCTGTGCGAGCGCAGAAGGCTGACCACGCTGAACAGCAGATAACAGAACATTGGCATACGAGGCTAGCTGAAAGGGACTCCAAGCCAGTGATAACAGAACATTGGCATACGAGGCTAGCTGAAAGGGACTCCAAGCCAGTCGGACAGTTCTTTTTTTTTCTTCTTTTTTTTCCTATTAACTTTGTGGGGCACCAATCGGACCATGCAGAACCACCACAGAGATCAGGATCGTTATTTTTTGTTTAATTGATTCCGTCATTTATCATTTGTATGCCTTTAAAAAAAAACATAATTAGTTAGCTATTATTGATATGCCTTACTTATTATTTGATTTATATGCCTTGTTTCTTTCTTTCTTTCTTTATTATTTATTTAGGTATGTATGCATGTGTATGTATTTGTGTGTAGTATGGATGTATGTATGTATTGCATATTTGCTTCTTTTTTTATTCTTGATTAATTCTTTCATTAATTTTATTTTCTTCCTTTAATTTTATGCTTCATTATATATAATGCTTCGACAACCTCTCTCCCCCTCCCTCCCATCCCAACTCCTCCCCTCTTTCTCTCTCTCTCTCTCTCTCCCGGAAGCGGTAAGTGACCTGTGGGGGGTGAACGGGACTCTGACACATTCAGACAGTGGGAAAGCGGGGAGAAAAGTCCCTCTACATCACTGGTGTGACTTAGTCCCTCTACATCACTGGTGTGACTTAGTCCCTCTACATCACTGTTGTGACTTAGTCCCTCTACATCACTGGTGTGACTTAGTCCCTCTACATCACTGGTGTGACTTAGTCCCTCTACATCACTGGTGTGACTTAGTCCTCTACATCACTGGTGTGACTTAGTCTCTCTACATCACTGGTGTGACTTAGTCGCGGGCAAGCGTGTCCAGACAGCGATCATGACAGTTTGTGTGTCGCACCCGTTTGTCTTATAATTGATGAGAAAGAAAAAAATGAAATGAAGAGGAGCATGCAAATGAAGAGTTCGCTTTACTTTATTTCACGTCGTGTCTTCATGTTGTTTATGGCGCAGCCACGCACAAGGAGTCATATCATTGTTGTTGCTATGTCAAAATCGATAGACCTCTCCGCGATTTGAAAAGATGTTGTAAGGCCTTTAAAATGGATGGGTTTTTTTTTTTTACAATCGTAGATTAAATGAAAAATATACTTCCCTCAGTTTAGAGCTTGGTATATCTCATCTCATGGAACACCTCTCAACAGCTGTTCATGGTGTCTACTGTAGTCTTTTTATATTTCTGTTTTGTTTTTGTTTCTGATGTCTTACAAATAGCACCACGCTGTAAAACAAAAGACATGTTTTATATTGAGCTGATCATCACACTGTATGCACCATGAATCCTCTTTGCCATTGAAAGGATAAGAGCGTGTGCACAAGGAGTGTTGGTGTATAATCGGCACCAGACCGTGAATTCTTCGTGGCCAACAGTGGCAGATGGGATCACTGACAGAATGAATGAACGATTGCATGGGTGAATGAATGAATAAGTGAATAAACAGATGGTATAAATGAATGAACAGATAGATGTACGGCTGGTAATTGGATACAGAAGGTAGTCGGAACTGATGGATCGGTGAAGGGGGGGGGGGGGGGGTGTGGATGGGTTGTCCAGGAGAGATTTATGTCTTGATGGGAGTGTTGCTGTCTGGACGTTGAGAAACTCGATGACGTCCCAGAGAGTGACTGGGTGTCTAGTTAAGGCAAGGCCTGTTGTTTATAGCCCAGCCGACCACAAAGGCCACGTCAGGGCTGAACTGCGCGTCTTAGCTGAGAATGGTGGAACCAACTCTATGATGGGTAGTGGGCAAAGGGAGTATGATATGTGTATGGGTTAATGATATATCCAGAATAAAAAGCAAACACACCACACCCCTACAGAAGACAGGGGCAACGATCGGTAACATGGAAAAGAAGAAGCAATGTATAACAAACACGGGAGAAACACTAGAAAAAGGTGAATTAAATTGTAGTGCAAAAAGGAAACAGACATGCAGAAAATATTAAAAAGAAATTTGATACACAATTTAACAAAAAAGAATAATGATATAAAAGAAATATGAAAAAAGGTAAAAGGGTAATGTGAAAAAATACAAATGGAATTTAAATGACGAAAGGAGGCAGTGCATCTATTCTGGTTCCGTAAAATAAATACATACAACAATGGCAAGTGTTAGCAAAATAGTTATATCGGTCAGCTCTTTCTGCTTAATTTTGTTTTGTCAGAGGATGGAACACCAGCTTAATTCTCCAGCCACGGCTTGCCATTCTTACCATGGTCTTCAGATTAAAGTGGGGTAAAGCATCAACGCCAATACAGGAACGCAGGTTCTCTCTCTCTCTCTCTCTCTCTCTCTCTCTCTCTCTCTCTCTCTCTCTGATATAAAATCTGTGCTGAGCAACTCTCTTTGTTTCGTTTGTATGATTGCTGAAAAATCTTCTCTGATGAAGATATCACGGTACAGTTCTGACTCCCTCAGTCGCCGAGCTAGAGAAAGAATCAGAGACTTTGGTTTAAAGGACAACAATTTGACGATGACAACCTTGCGCACACACTGAGCACGTTCTATATGGATTTCTTCGTCAATACATTGTCCTTCCTTGATAACCTTCTGCACGAGCAGTTAACATTTTCCCCAGGATGTTTCAAGAGGAAGTCCGAAAAAGGATATTATTACGCCGACTCTGGTTTTTGAGGTAGTCACACATGTTTTCAGATCTGTGTTTTCTTTTGTGAATGCTTGACATTCCTTTCGCAAATGATAAACATCAGTAGTCAGCTGATTTTGAATTTCTTCTATCTGTCTTAGATGGCGATCGATTTTGTCTTCAACCCTTAGAAGTCTGTCTTCGATCATCTGTCCTTGTCACTGATTTGCATTTTCCATGTTTGTTATAGTTTCAGTTACGACAGATATATTATCGTCATGGAGGGGACAAACGGGAATTTAAGTCTTGCCCTGTCCATCATTGTAAATGGCTTCACCACGCTCACCTGTACTCGGTTCTTTCACAGTCGCTGCTTCGGGGTTGGATTCCACATCGCCACAGGCGAGAAGGAGACTTGCTATGAAGACAGTGGCGATGGCACAGCAGAGGACGGTGAATACCCCTTTGAAGTGTCAGTTTGCAGCGTACTTGCTTGGTTTCATCAGGTTTTCTTTTCAGGAACATGTTTGCACAGACAAACATTAAAGATGACATCATTAAATCTTCCATTGCTCTGTAGTAGACAGAACTGCTGCAGTTGTTACCATCCTGAACAAAGCGGCTCGACATGCCATTGACCGAAGCTGTGCTGTCTGTTCTGCGGCAAAGTGCTAGCAACAGACAGCCAATGAATACAGCCCGTGCCAAACTCAGTGGCCAGCGAAGCGAGAGGCGCAAAGTCTTGTGATTGCTTGGCCATGAAACTTTTCCGCATGAATTTTTTCAAACAAACAAAAAAAAAAACAGTCACAACTGCTTCATGCGTGTAAATTCGATATGTGCATGATAGGCAAATATCTACTGATAATCCCAAATATAGAATACAAAACCTTAATTGTTGTACTTACTGAGGAAAATGAAGAGAGAGAGAGAGAAGAGAGAGAGAGGAGGGAGAGAGAGAGAGAGAGAGAGAGAGAGAGAGAGAGAGAGGTTAATAGTTTGTAGTCCTTTTTGTCTCTGTTGCCTTAAGAGTTGCATGTTCTATCAGTACAAATGGATTTTAAAAACAAAAACAAAACTGAAGCCACACTGTCAAGTTTCATGCATTAAGTGATGCATGTCAGAAAGTGTTGCTCAACGTTTCCGACCAACAACTCAGCTGAACGTATCGTTAGGACCTGGCTGACGCCGAGATAACAGCGTGAGAAGTAGCATGGAGAACACACAGCCTTGTCTTGATACCTTTGACCAGCCTCGAACCATTACCTTCATTATCCTCACCCTCATCGCCATAGACTTGTACAGCCGCTGTGTTATAGTGTTGCTCTTCCACCTAATTGTGTGCAGGCAGAGCATGATAAAGGGTTGACTCGCTGTATATGTTGTAACCCGCCGATTTGTAAGCATCGCCGATTTGTAAGCGCTTACAAATCGGCGCACATTGCATGACTTGTAAAACCGCCGATTTGTAAGCAGCGCCGATTTGTAAGCGCTTACAAATCGGCGGGTTAGGCCCCGCCGATTTGTAAGCGCTGCTTACAAATCGGCGGGTGCTTTACAAATCGGCGGGTTAAGCCCCGCCGTTTTATAAAGCGCTTTACAAAACGGCGGGCGCTTTATATCCTGTTTCTTTGGATTGAAACGATAAACTATAATTACGCTTTCATTGATTATTCCTGCAATTTTGATAACTTTCTATTTCATCAAAACGGCGGACTGAAATGCGGTGTGTGTATGTGTGTGTTGTGTGTGTGTGTGTGTGTGTGTGTGTGTGTGTGTGTGTGTGTGTGTGTGTGTGTTCATGTGTGTGTGTGTGTGAGTATATGTGTATGTATATCAGTTTGTTTATGTAAGCCTGTGCATATGTGTGTGTTTGGAGGGGGTGGGGGGGGGGGGGGGTGGAGTAAACAGTATTTCTGTTGCCCTGACTCACTAACACAATCAAATTTCGAAGCCGAAAGCACAGGACATTGTTGACATGTTTTTATTCATACTTGTTCATTCCTGTAAACGTTACATGAACGACAAAGTGAACTAAAATTGTTTGTTTTTAAACGCAATTTTAAGCACATTTCACAGTTGAAAATATCAACACAATTTTCCACACTCAAATGAAAACGAAATCGTAACTCAGCTTATATTGAGTGAAGAGAATAGGGAAAAGTTCAACTAGTGTGCAGTTTTCATACTTTCACCGGAACATTTCACTAAAAGAATAGATATGATTGCCAGACACAATCAGTAAAAGACAATGCAGGAAAATTATTCGTGGATGCTGAAAATGTTACTTGTAAACACAAACAAACAAACAAACAACAGCCGTTTGCATGTTTAATCAAAATTTAGTGGTGGACAGATGAAAATGAAACAACAACAAAATCATACGCTTCCTCCCTCTTGGAATTGTGTGCATCAAAGCAAAGTTAAATCATAATTACACATCTTTGTTATCTTTTATAACCGCAGTAGGATAGTTGCCCATTTTGATACATAAAGTGAACTTGAAACGAGCATAATTTGTTTAATTGTACAAGTTGTAACGGACAAATTCCAGACCATGAACATAATGTGACAAGTAACCTTTTTTCATTTCTAAACATGTTGAATGCTTGGACAAGTTAATGATCCTCACCTGCAAAATATCGTTTTAAAATTGCTACACGTTTTCTTCAGTAGAGTCTAGAAAAAAAAACATGCAGAAGAGTGTTGGTTGGATTTCATCTGCTTTCGTGTCTCAAACAAATGAAATTCCAAGTTTGAAAGCTCCACCCATGATGGTAATATGTGTTGTACTTCAAAGGAATACGAACACATCATCTAATGAATCTTCTGTCTCTGTTGATAACCGGCATAAAACTACATCTTAGCTAAAATCAAAAATTTTTGACTAGATTGTTTTGGATTTCTCACTTTCAAAATGAATAACGTCCTTCATTTTGGCCCAAATTCACTGTTTGACAGCTAGATAGTGTAGAACGAGTTCAGGTGAACAATTTATGACGTTGCTGACCATTGGTCAGTGTTATTGACCAGCGGTCATTTTTGCCTTATTTCTCTGTTGACTGCAGTTAGTGAATAACGAGTTCATGTGAACAATTTATGACGTCGAAATTGGGTCAAAATGGCCACTGCTTAATGACACTGACCAGTGGTCAGAAACGCCATAAATTGTTCACATGAACTCGTTCTACACTAACTAGCTGCCAAACAGTAAATTTGGCCAAAATGACCACTGGTCAGAAACGTCATAAATTGTTCACATGAACTCGTTCTACACTAATTAGCTGTCAAACAGTAAAACTGTGCCCAAATGACCACTGGTCAATGACACTGCATGCCCACTGGTCAACCACAACATGAATTGTTCACATGAACTCGTTCTACACTAACTAGCTGTCAAACAGTGGAAATTGGGCAAACATGACCACTGGTCAATGACACTGACCATTGATCAGCAACGTCATAAACTGTTCACATGAAGCCGTACTATACTGACCAGCAGTCAAGCGGTGAAAATAGGCCAAATGACCATCGATCAGTGACCCTGGATAGTAATAATACTAAGAAAGAGGACATAATAATTTCACTCAGGGATCATTTCACTATATAGTCGCAACGCCAAGCTACTAACTTCTGAAAAGTTACTAGTACTACTATCTTCTGAAATCACTACTATAATTTTCGTAAGTTAGTCGTATTACTACTATCTTATGAAAATTATAGTAGTGTTTACAGAAGATGGTAGTACTAGTAACGTTTCAGAAGTTAGTCGCTTGACAGACATGTGTCAACCCGCCACCTTGATGAGCAAAATAGAAAGCCATCAAAATTGCGGGAATAATCACTGAAAGCGTAATAATAGCCTATGGTTTAATTCCAAAGAAGCAGGATATAAAGCGCCCGCCGGTTTGTAAAGCACTTTACAAAACGGCGGGGACTTAACCCGCCGATTTGTAAAGCACCCCCCGATTTGTAAGCAGTGCTTACAAATCGGCGGGGGCCTTGCCCGCTGATTTGTAAAGCACCCGCCGATTTGTAACCAGCCGATTTGTAAGCGCTCTACAAATCGGCGCTGCTCACAAATCGGCGGTTTTACAAGTCATGCAATGTGCGCCGATTTGTAAGCGCTTACAAATCGGCGCTGCTTACAAATCGGCGGGTTACATATGTCACCTCCACGCTTCACGCTTCATGAGCGTACATGCAGATTAAGAAAAGGTGGGGGTGAAAGAATGACAGCACAATAGACCATGAGTTTCGGGAATATTTCGCTGCCTCCTCCTCCGTTCCTCTCCTGCAGCTCTTTATGGCTCCTCATATACAGCCACACCTTCTTTTGTCCTCCCGCTGTAGTACCAGCTCTGGCAGTCCACCATCCAAGGGATTTTGTTTTCACGAATGTGAAAACCTCTCCTTTCCCAGACTGTCTCCTGTAGTCATCAGAACCTGGCATTGGATAAGGCAATCCTTCGGATGAATTTTTCATCGGTGTGGAGAGTTAAGGAAAGAATACTGTCGAGGCACTGTCAAGATTTGTGAATAGGTGAATTTTCTGGAGTTTTCGAACTTTCCCCGTGTTGAAGTGTCAATGAAATTCTACTCAGGAACCAGTTGAGGCTTCATATGGACCTTGTTTGGGACTTATTGTTGAACTCACATCATTACAGATGCAGGGGGGAATCTCTGTGCATGCTGTCTTGTGCCCAGGGGAGTAAGTCTGCATTAAGAGCGCTGTCATCAGCAGATGTGAGGCGGATATGTGTGAGAGACGGGGGGGGGGGGGGGGGCAGAGAGGCTGGCAGTGGGCGTGGGGTGTCAGGAAGGAGAGATAGTAGGGTACCCTGTTTGCAATGATTTCTGGCTGATTTCTTCTATACAACCTGGCTATGCATTGTCACAGACTTGATATTGATTTCAATTTCCTGAAAGCTTGGGAAGGGAAAGCAATACTGCACTACACTGTTCATGCATGTTGTTGCCTCTATATACGTAATCGGGCAATTGTGGTCAATATATGCGGCAATAAGGCAATGTCACCCAAACAAAACTGGCTGGCTCAGTAACTATTTGATGAATTCTGTAAGGCATTACTTGTATGCTGCAAGACAGATTCCTTGATTGTATTTTTTATTTGGATGATATGGAAGCAGATATTGACAAACTGGAGTTAAGGATCTTTCGTTGTTGTTGTTGTAATTGTTATTGTTGTTGATGATGATGATGTTGTTGCTTTTCTACTTCAAAAGTTGAACTAATCTTGATTTCATTACAAGATCATTGATGGCCCTGTGTTTAAAAAAAAAGTGTTCATTTCAATGACTCAACTATCCTGCATAGTCATTTTTGTAAGTGTTGTCGTTCGGTCTTTAAACAAATCTCTAGTAAAGCATATTGGAGCAGGCATTATCTAACTCTGTTACATGTTAGTTCATTCCACAGAGTTGTCCAAGGTCATTCGAATCATTTCTATTCGGCATTGCCTTCCCACTTTTCTATATTTTGAATCACCCTGAAGTCATTACAGTTAGATTGTGACTGCTCCATGGTTGATAGAAATTAATGTTGAAAACGGGCGATCAGAATCTTTGAAAAAAATGCTTTAGTATGATTGGCACTTTGTGTGTGGTGATGAAATTAAAAGCAAAACAAAGTTTTTAAAAATAGGGGGCCGTAAAAACTCGAATATTACCCGGAGCTTTTACTTTGAGTTTTCTCAGCTGCAGATTTCCCCTCAAGGTTCCGTAGCTCAAAGACAACTAGCAATTGTGTTCATGAAAAAGGCAGGGGAACGCTATCTGCTATGAGGCACCGGATGGCAAGGAAGTGGAAGTGATCGGAAGATTCCATAAGAACTGTTTCATTTTTTTGCGACAGCAATGTTCTGTATTTTCTTTGCCATTGGAAACCACACAGTTGTCCTCCATTTCAGCGGTCTATGTCCACAAACGGACCCCACAGGTTCTTACAGTTCCTCACCCGTAAGGAATTCTCTGCTAATAGTTCCCTTGGCGAGCATGATCAGTCAGGACAAGCATGTCGACATCAGCACCAGTTGGGTGAACGGCAGGATGTGTTTGCTGACGGGATTTTGCATGGCCAATGACGGAGACTGTTGTGTCGAGCTGTTCAGAATCTGGCGAACACGATCCCTCCATAACCTGTTACAGGAACCTGCTTTCCCCAACTCAGAGAAAGTCAATAGGTGCACGCGCCTAATGAGGTGTTGTGTGAGGGAAGGTGGCGGGTGTGGAGAGGTGGTGAGTGTGGGAAGATGTAGGTGGTAGGGATGACGGTGCATGATGCGGGACAAACTTGCTTTTTCTGATCAGTGACTCTCAGCAGCACTGAGCCGTGAGTGTATGAGTTTTGCACATGTGTACTCATGCACGCATGTGTCATGTGCTTGGTTTTGATGTTACTGTTATCATTGATTTTTTGGTCTAAAGATGTGACTGTTGTTATCGTTGATGCTCTTGTGTAGTTTTTTGTGATACATTTTATGTGCTTGTTGTTGTCATTGCTTCTGGTGGTTCCAGTTGCCGTTGCTGTCGATCACAGACATTCCTCTTTGTGTGCACGCGCTCGAGCGCGTGTGTTTGTGCGTTCATGTGTGTGCGTGCGTGCGAGCGTGCGCGCGCGCATGCATGTGTGTGTGTGTGTGTGTGTGTGTGTGTGTGTGTGCGTGTGCGTGCGTGCGTGTGTATGCACGCGCATGTGCATTTAAGCCTGTGTGACTCAGATTCAGACTCGGTCTTCATTGGCACGAGCACAGTCAACAGTCTATGGACACACCAAGGTAATGATATTACAACATAGTATGGACCACAATGCGTCTGGGTCCATATACAGAGCTATGATTGCTTTTTCATGTTCATGCAATCTTGGGCATAATAATTAGATTTGTAGACAGTCGTTAATAGGCGTATCACTTTGGGCGTAGTTATACAAGTTGTTGTCCAGTGTACCTTCAGACAGCTGTTCTGTTGATTTCAGTCCAATAGAAAGCTCAACGTCGCATGATGAATGCCGTGGTCGACGCCAAACGCTTTCCAGAACAATTTGACTTGTTGTGATGATCAAAAGAGAAACAGCTTAGCTGCGTGATCAAAGGTTTGATGAACGCCTGAAATGGAAAGCACAGTGCTGCCTGGTTAACAGTTGTTAGCTTGCTTGCTTGCTTGTTTGTTGTAATGAAAGTTGGGCTAACCATAATGCGGGCCCTTGTCTGCCGTCATGATGCCAAAGAACACTGACTTTAGGGCTTTTTGTCTGGCATCTTTGCCAGATGATCATCCCATAGGCTGCAGGTATTCTAATGTGGAATGGAGAGAGAGAGAGAGAGAGAGAGAGAGAGAGAGAGAGAGAGAGAGAGAGAGAGAGAGAGAGAGAGAGAGAATGAATTAATCACTATTTCATTTGTTTTTGTTTTGTTTTCTACTACTTTCTACGTAAGAGTTGAGTTTCCATCGCCTGAAACGGAAATACTGAAACCATGCAGTCAAATTTCATGCACGCAAGAGATGCATGTCTGAGAATGCTGCTCAGTCGCTTTGACCAGCAGTGCAAGTGAACTTACCACAGGAGCCTGGTTGACGCCAGGATCAGTTGGATGGAGTACAGCTCTGTCATGACGTCTTAGACTAGACTAGAACTCGATAGCATCACCTTCCTCATTCTCGTCGATTGAAAAAGAACCACTGTATGATGGCGTTGTTCTGCTGCCTAATTTTTACGCTTTCTGCATGCAGAATATGTGAAAATGGATGACCGTCTGTGTATGTCTTCTCCACATTTTAACAAGCGAACACAGGGGTTGAAAAGAGGTGGGATGAAAGAATGATAGCGCAATAGACCATGACTTTCAGGAATTGCTTCTCATCTCATCCTTCATGACCCATCTCCATGCGGCATTACTCTCATGCTGCTCTTTATGGCCCCACCGTATAAACACACACCCAATTTTGTCTCGCTGCAGTCCCAGCACTGGCAATACACAAGGAACAAACGCGAGATGTTTTTCTGAAGATGAACAATTCTAGATTTCCAGACTGTCTCATACAGTCCTGAATAGCGGGCTCTGAATTCAGCAATCATGCAGCTGATTTCATTCATATGGAGTGTTCAGCTGAGAGCACCGTTAATTACTGTACATGTGATATTGTCAATTTGTTTTTGGAGTTTCCGGTCCTTCCTGGTGACCTCCAGTGAAGGGCTGACCAGGAACTGGCTGAAGGATATTGCAGGCCTCATCTGGTGCTTATTGTCAAGCCGACATCGTCACAAGAGGAGGAAAATCTGTTCGTGCTGTCTCTGTGCCCAGAGGGTGAGCTGCATCAAGGACGTACTCGTCAACAAAGGGAAGGGGTGGATGTGAAGGGAGAGGGGGAGGGGATGGAGGAGGAACGAAACGAAGAATGCCTTGTTTGCAATCTTTTTTAAATGGATTGCTTCAAGATAAACTGACTGTGCGTTGTCCCAGAATTGATATTGATTTTGATCATCTGAAAGCTTCCGAGGGGAAAGAGACACTGTTACTTTCGACACTGTTTATACATGTTGTCTCTATATAGTGATTAGGCAGGGATGGTAGGTGTCTGCGGTCAGTTCCCCAAAAGGCAGTGTCACCAAACCTACCAGTTGGCTCAGTAAATATTTAACATACTCCGTTTGACATTATTGAAATACCGCGAGACATGAGATGCATTGATTCTGTTGGTTTTCTTCTTTTTTTTCATTTTGCTTTTATTTAGAGTTTAATAAGTAATCTTAACTTGATCATGAGGCTGTCGCTGGACCAGTGTATCAGAATTGTTTTCAATCTATTGACTCGCTTATCATTCAGAGTCAGTCATGTTCTGGTGCGTTTTCGTTTGATCTTAGAAAGATGATCTTAGAAAGACCTCTCGTAAAGGATTTAGAAACGGCGTTACCTACCTCTTTTACATGTTACGTCATTCCACAATGGAATTCAAGGTCAGACGTATATTCAGCTGGCCTTTCCACAGTTCCATGGCGAGAATCACACTGAAGTCATCAGAGCTAAATCGTGACTGTTCCAGGGTGGATGATCGAACAGAAATGTAGCGATGATCTTGATAAACAAAAATTAAAAATCCAACAGCAACAACAACAAACGCTGGCGATCGGACTTTGAAGAAAATCTGTTACACGTTTATCAGCTTGTTTTCAGGGATAAAACTAAAAGAAACAAAAAAGTTCGGTTCAAAAATTAGGGGCCCTCAAAAGTATATCATACCCAGATTTTTGCCTTCGCATTTCTCCGTTGCAGATTTCCAGCAAGGTTGCTGCAGCTTGCAGACAAGTAGTAATCCTATTGTATGAAAGTACAAGGGGATATAAAACTGCTGTGATGCCATTTTGCAGTGGGAGTTACTAGAAGATTCCACTGGGACTGTCACACTTTCTACTGTCACAGCAGTGTTTGCAGTTCTTTTTGTCATGGAAAACCGCTCAGTTATCCTTCAATTTGCTGTCTGTGTCTCCATGGAACCGTCAGAGGCTATTTCAGTACGCGTAGCTACCCCCGCCTTGTGGAATTCTCTGCTGATAGTTCCCTGGGCAAGCATGATCAGTCAGGATGAGCATGTCGACGTCAGCGGCGGTTTGAGTGAACGGCTGGGTGTATTTGCTGACGGGGTTTCTCATGGACAATGACGGAACTATTGTGCCGGCCTGCTCATAGTCTGGTGAAGGCAATTCATCTATCAACTGTAACAGGAACATGCTTTCCCACACTCGAGGAGAGACAAGAGAGTTGCACACACTTGGGGAGGTGGTGGGTGTGGGAAGGTGGTCGTGTTAGGGGATGGGGGAGGGGTGGAGGGAGAGGGACAAACTTGCTTTGTTATTGGTCAGTGACACTTTGTGTGGCTAGACTGCGCCATATGTGTGTGTGTGTGTGTCTGTGTGTGTATTGAATTATAAACAAAGCTTGCTCTTACGTCTTAGAAAGAGGCAATAAGGGAGATAAGCATTCATATCTGCAGTGGTAGATAATTCTTCCAAACTAACAGTATGTGCTTGAGTGGGTGAATGGGGAAAAAAAAATAAATGCTTCTCAAAATGAGCCTTCAGCAAGCTTATAGTCTCCAAGGGGAGACACTCTCCAATAGGGAGGGAAACTCGCTAACATACATATATAACTCCTGGTTAGATACCGATATTTCGAAACCTGATTGTTCCTCCTCAGTGACCACGGAAAGTGGTAATTTGACTCCTCTGCCTATTCGGTTTTAAGAAGAATGCTATCCCAGAAAAGGCTGGTGTGCAATACTGTAGTATGTTTGTTGAGTTTTCAAAAACCCAACCAAAGGTGCCACGTAAGAAGCAAAAGAAAATCATGAAAGAGCAAAATAAGCTACATTTTCTTGTGAAAAGTAGAAAATATAAAAAGATAACCCCTTAAGACACAAATGCTGAGGGCCAGTTCTTGGAATGAATCCACAAGGGACTAAATTACAACAAACTAATATATTCCAAGGATCAGTACCGAGCACCATTCCAGCACCTTACAAAGCAGCTTGGTGTGCAATGACTGCAAGAAATATTGAATTATAAAGAAAGCTTGCTCTTATGTCTTAGATTGAGGAAATAAGGGGAGATAAACATTCATATCTGCAGTGGTAGATAATTCTGCCTAACTGAGTGGGTGAATGGGGAATTATAAAATAAATGCTTCTCAAAATGAGCCTTCAGCAAGCTTATAGTCTCCAAGGGGGGGACACTCTCCAATAGGGAGGGAAACTCAGTAACATATAACTCCTGGTCAGATACCAATATTTCGAAACCTCATTGTTTCTCCTGTGACCGCGAAAAGTGGTAATTTGACTCCTCTGCCTTTTCGGTTTTAAGAAGAATGCTATCCCAGAAAAGGCTGGTGTGCAATACTGTAGTAGTTTGTTGAGTTTTCAAAAACCCAACCAAAGGTGCCACGTAAGAAGCAAAAGAAAATCATGAAAGAGCAAAACAAGCTGCATTTTCTTGTGAAAAGTAGAAAATATAAACAGATAACCTCTTAAGTTTATTTCTACATAGCTGTTCTCTTCATTTCAGTCTTAACAGTGTGTATCTGGAACAGTAGTCCAGAAAATGAGTTTCATCTTCGTCCACAATATATGTCAAACATTTTCTGTATTGTAGTGTTCGCGTATCACCCCTTTTATGTTTGTAAGTTGTAATCAATCTCTCTCTCTCTCTCTCTCTCTCTCTCTCTCTCTGTGTGTGTGTGTGTGTGTGTGTGTGTGCCACACACACACACACACACACACACACACACACACACACACACACACCACACACACTTTCTCTCTAACACACACATACACACACATACACACACACACACACACATGCGCGTGCGCGCGCACGCACGCACACACACACGCGCACGCGCGCACGCGCGCGCACACACACATACACGCGCGCACGCGCGCGCGACTTTCTCACCCACTCAAACACACACACACACACACACACACACCACACACACACACACACCGTGGTCTGCTTTTTATTTTTCAAAGGCTTTCACACACACTTTTCTCTAATCATTGATGTCCTGTATGGTTTGAACAAACTGCTGTCGGATCGGGCAATGACAACCCGACGCAACGCCAAAAGCAGCAGCAACGGACAACTAATCAATAGCACATGACAGCCTGCTATGCTGTTGACACAGGAAGGGCGATAGCATGACAGAAAGAACAGTGTAAGCTGAATTTCATTTCTATGTGGCGCCTCGCGCAGCATTTTTCTTCCCCTTTGCGTTCGATAGAATTATGCTGACGGCTTTAACGTTTCGGATTAAACGTAGTTTTAAAGGTGCGTTTTTGATCCAGGATGGGTAAGGACAAAAGCCAGCAGGACAATGATGATAACGTCAGCTTAGTGCAGGAATGCCGGACAATAGAAATGTAACTTCTAATATGTTATTTTCAGCATCCATCTTTCATAGAGCAGCCTTCTCCCACCGTTCCTGTAACTAGCCTACTGACTATGCCTACACACACACACACGCACACACACACACACACACACACACACACACACACACACACACACACACACACACACACTATGAGTAAAGCTGCACGAAAGCAAGCGCTGTCACCATTTCAGTTCTGTCAGAGGCGTCAGAATGCCTCCGGTGTGAACCAGTTCTGCTCTCACCAAAGAGCACGCAAGGCCAGGCACACACCACGTCATTTGCACTCACATTCTCAGAAAGTAACTAGAAGGGTAAGGGAGAGTCAGGGCGGAATCTTTGCATCTCTTGCCAAAGTTCATTTAAATGCTTAGATAATGGTCCAACGGCGGACGGGGGGGGGGGGGGGGGGGGGGGGGGGGGGGGGGGGGGGGGGGGGGGGGAGGAGGGAGCTACCCCTAATAAAGGGGGAGGGGTGGGGGTGGACAGAAACACAACCGACAATAACCGAAACGAATTCACTGATGGTGAAAATCACCGACGGCAACAACCGACGTTGACATCCACTCGATATGGTGTAGCGCAATTAACCAGTTGAGGTGTTTGCTGGACGTCAGAGATGATTGGTGTTGTGTGTTCACAGCGAGGGCTTTGTGCTAACGTTTATTACATTTTCCAGTATGTGGAGACCTCTTGTTTACCCACAACCACACACCCGAGCCCTACTCTGTTGCTTTTTCAATATTGAGATATCGAAGCATGGCTTCGTCCTGACGTTTATCATTTGTGTGAGTGTGAGGAGATCTCATGTTTGCCACCACCACCACCACCCTCCCACAGCTCACCTCCATCTCATCGCCTCCGAGTAAAGTCAATGTAATGAAAGCATGCGCAGCAAACACAATATATGAAGAATGTTAAGAGTTCAATATTACGAAATCAAAATGGACTTTGCGCGTAAGAGCAGTAAACACAATGCCTCGATGAGTTTAGTAAATTATAACATATAGCTATCAAAACTCCTTGCAGGTGTAATTTACACATATTTCTTAGTATGCTGTGACGTGTATATGGCAGAGACACGTTTTACTGATACTGACAAAGGTAATTGTCGACGTTTTAGCTGTAAACATCGTGGTTAAACATAACTAGCAACAACGTTTAAAAAAATGTAATATTGTGCCTGTATTGCTGCATATTTGTTATAGGTTCTTCGTTGTCCCATCCACGTACTTCAAGAGGTTTTCGCGTGGCCCTTTCGTTGACAAACGGCGTTTCAGCCACTTTCACCACAACATCCTTCTGTCAACATGCGTCGTTCAAACCTATCCACATGACACCCTGAGCCACGCAGTATTTTCAGTTTGTTTTGTCTTTTTAGACTATACAGAAGGAAATGAAAATAAAGCCTTGTTTTCAACCAAATTCCCAAGAGTGTTTGAAAGACAGTAATCTTTCAAGAGAAAAACATTTTAGATACTTTTACGTTCACAACGAATATTGAACTGTTCCCCATTTCTGAAGTGCTAGACAAAAGATTTTGATAGTTTAAACTAGAGAATCAGACGCTGTATCATAACGATGCATGAGAGCTAATCGTAAACCTAAAAAGGGCCGATTCCAGTTCCTGCAAAGGAGCTGTTTTTTCGTCTCAAACTCAGATACAGAAAACGGTGTACATCCCTTTCATACTTATGTCCTGTTTTAGCACTGCCACACAATGTCCTCTGATCTCTTTCGCTCAAAAGTTGATGCCACAAGATGGAACATTGTTAAGGTCTTAGTTGAATCAATTGTGTATGTGTGTAATGATGGTCTTTGTCAAGGGAATGCACTGAGTGGTTCCAGTCTTGCTAATGAAAATAGTGTCACCAAATTTATGCAGTCAATGAAACTTACATCTTGTAAACTGAAATTTATTCTTGAACCCTTACTGTAAACCCTGTTGAAGAGATGGTTGCTGTCCTAACGATATTATGTAGCGATTTATCCCTCTCTGGTTACTGTCCTTCCATTTTTAACTAGCCCTTGTCAAAGCTCTCTCAAAAAGCCCACCATGGATTATAATGAATGTAAAAACTACAGGCCTTTCTCTATTTTACACTCCCTCTCAAAGCTGTTAAAGGATTGTCATGATCCAGTATTGAATCATAATAAAAACGATCTTATGCCTTACCTCCAGTCGCGTTATAATAGTGCCAGCCATAGAACTGAAATGTTCTGGTCAGAGTTCCAAATGTTTTCTTGAGTGACAGTGACGATGCTGGACTTTCTCCGTTTGATACCACCAGGCATGCTATCCTCCTGTATTGGCTTCGGAATGTTTAAGGTTGAAATGGCTGTGACCTTTATACCATTCAGTCCTATCTTGCAGACAGGAGGCAAAGCGTTATCTCCCGTCTCACTTCAAACGCAGCTTTTCTGCTCGGTGCTGCACAGGTTGGATTCTTGGTACTTCCGTTTTACTCCTATAGACACACCCACACTCTGAAATATTATCTAAAATGCGGACTTCTACGCTAGTTTTGTAATAATATTAAGCTGCGTGAGTCTGGAATATCTGAACACCTCACTTCCTTAACTGTTAATGGAAAGGAACACATTATATAATCATGTTAACCTCTGGATGACTCAAACAACGTGGAAAATCGAGAGGAAATCCATGTCCTTTCATTTTCACTGACGAAAATCAAATGTCCCTTCCTTTGGTGTTGTATTTGATTCTAATCCAGGTACAAATGAACAAGATAGGGGACATCTGTTAACATACGTATCTCTAACTTCGCAAGATAAAACCGATTCGTCACTATTTAGCACCGCGCTACAAGCCGCAAGCACTTTGGCTACCTCTCTCGCTCTTTCTTATTTTCATTACTGAAATGCTTTGTTCACTAGTTTTGCAGATAAGCAACTTGGAAAAAAATGCTCCGAATTTTGCTCAGATTTCTGCTCCATACTGTAAACCTGGCTCGAGAGAGAGAGAGAGAGAGAGAGAGAGAGAGAGAGAGAGAGGGGGGGGGGAGGGAGGGAGGGTGGGAGGGGTGGGGGGAGGGGGTCGACTCAATACAAATATCTATCGCCACATTGATCTCATTCTTTACCATCATTTCAAATAC
>CM031603.1:48367908-48372908 GCA_018398815.1 Conus ventricosus | reverse complement strand
GAACTAATATAGAACAGTAAAGCAGCATGCATCGTATCCAATCCAAACATTTCCGACTTATGCCTTAGAAATGAAATGGTTTAGAAGGCAGTACTTAATATACGTATGCCTGTTTATTTCTCAGTCATCTTATGTTTTTAGATGCAGGAATTTCGGTGCACAATAGAAAAAGGTAGTGCTAAACTGGATCCGCCTGGCGGCAAAATGTTTCTGAAGTTCACTGTGACAAAGAATTTCATACTGCTAAAGAAATTAGATAATCGTCTAAAGTGGTCTTTTTCCAAAACCAGAGGCCTTTCAACTTTATTGGAATAGTTCCAGTCAACAAAATCAAACGCCTTCTGAAAATGGATTGAAAGGAGTAATCCAGGTATAGTTTTTCCAATGTATTTACAATTTTTTTTTATATATCTATTTGCGTAATTTTCCCTGGGTCAGGGGTAGTGTCTGATCCTCGTTCATTAATTTTGGCAATACGGTTTAAAGTTCTACTAGTACAGGAAGCTGAAGCGATCCTGTGTGTTACTTTAAGCAGGGTTATTAGTCTCTACTCTCGCCGGCATTATCGTGGTCTGCCTGACTGCTGCTTCTCTTGATGTTATTAACAAATCGCTTTTGGGAAGAAAAAAAAGAAACGATCTTCACTTCTTGACCTGAGTACCTGCCTGACTGTACATGGTTGCATAACTCTGTGTGTGTGTGTGTGTGTGTGTGTGTGTGTGTGTGTGTGTGTGTGTGTGTGTGGTGTGTGTGTGTTCGTTCTTTAATTTAACGTCTATCCACCTAACAATGATCTTAGACAGTATGTAAGTGTTATGTGTGTGTGTATGTGATGTTTTTGGGTGTATGAATCAGAACGGTTGGTGTTGACTTTGGGCGTACGTAAGTATGTATAATGCAATTAGGCCTAGATTTATAAATTAAAATTTTTTTTTAAAAAAAACACCACATAACTGAATCCAAAACTATAAAAGAAACACTAAATAAGCAACTAACGCCAAGATGGGGAAAATAACATAGACGTTAAAGTAAATGTCCAATTGGGCTCTTAATCAATCCTTGAACAACTTCAAAAATGTTTAATTCGTTAGAGATGACGTCTTCAAAGACTGACATCGACGGTTCAGTGTTCAACAACCAAGCAGGTAAGTAGGGTTTCATTCTATCGCACAAAAAAAGTAGATGGAACGGAGTGATTTGCTGGCCACAAATACAAGTCACATGTTTACAGAATTTGGTTTTAAAGGCATCAAGCCTCAATCTAAAAATCAAACTTTTTAAAATCCTCTCTTGGTAGAGATTCTTGATACCTGTTTTATTGTCTGATATCTTGTTAAATAATGTCCGTTTTTTTGTTTTTGGTGCCTTTTCCCTTATCTAAAATAGAGTTCCAGGCTGCGTCTTTTAAAAGACTAAAATTCTCATGTAAGGATATAGGAATGTATATCTTTGTTAAATCAGTTTCAGTGATAGCAGCCTTTTTGGCTAATGTGTCTACCCTTTCATTAGCAGATAATCCACAGTGTGATGGAACCCAACAAAAATCGACATAAGAACCACGTAAATGCAAAAAATGAATTAAGTGGTACACTTCTGATATACGTTCTGCTTTCACACTTGTATTCGAAAATTTTAGAGCTTGTAGGACTGATTGTGTGTGTGTGTGTGTGTGTGTGTGTGTGTGTGTGTGTGTGTGTGTGTGTGTGTGTGTGTGTGTTTGTTTGTGTGTGCGCGCGCGTGTGTGTGTGTGTGTGTGTGTGTGTGTGTCTGCGTGTGAGTGTGAATGTGTGTGTTTGTGTGAGCGTGTGTGTGCATGTGTGTTCTGTGTGTGCGTTGGTGTATGTCCGTGTGTTTGTGTGTGTGTGTGTGTGTGTGTGTGTGTGTGTGTGTGTGTGTATGTGTGTGTGTGTGTGTGTGTGTGTGTGTGTGTGTGTGTGGTGGTGTGTGTGTGTGTGTGTTGTAGAAGCAGTAGTAGTAATAGTAGAAATAATAGTAGTGGTAGTAGCTAAGTAGTAGTAGTAGCAGGAGTAGTAGTAGTAGTAACAGTAGTAGTAGTATGCGTGTTTGCATGTGTGTGTTTTGTTTTGTTTTGTTTGATTTAGCGTCTTTTCACAAAATAGTGTTTTTAGACGGACCTTGAAATCATCCTGAATGACATTAGTATTTTATCACAAATAAGAATACCCCGTCATTTCATATCCCCAATCAACGTAATACCCTGTTTGACAGAAATATACATCAATAAACAATACCTATTATTTAAATTTTTTAAATTTTCAAAACGAGCAAACTACAGAGTAGTCCGGTTGCCAAATCCAATTTCTTGTCTGAACCTGGAAATTTTATGCAAAGTTTTTTTTTTGGTTGAGTTTGGTAGCCTAGGGTCTACTCTTTCAGAATCTGCCGGGTGCACCCCGTGCACCCTTGAGCGTTATGAGAAATTCAAGATGGCGTCCAAGATGGCTGCCGTTTTCGATAACTCCCTATAACTCAGTTAGTATTTGACCTAGGATGATAATTTTGGTGTCTAACCATATGTATTGAGGGGCAAGGAATCCATTGAAACTATTTATTTGACTGGTTTGGGATTGCATCATATGGAAATGCAATATGGCCGCCAATATGGCTGCTATATTACAAATTTCAAACAAAAACAAACAGACATCTGCCTAACAAAAGGATTAAGACTGCCAAACTGTGGGTGGACATGTTGATCAAACCAGTGTTCCTTATCATGAGGTTTGTCCGAGCTGAGCGGGAGGCTGATTGGCTGTTGCATCTGGAGGCATGCAAACAAATGCTTCCCTATTTCTTTGCCGCTGGCCATGTGCATTATGCAAGGTATGGGATGTGTTACCTAAGGGCAATGGAAGCCCTCCCAGAAGAGGTACTAGTCCGGTTCATGAAAGGAGAGCATGTGATGAGGCACCAGCGCGGGCATTGGAATGGCCTGTGGAGTGATATGTTTATAGAAACTACATTCATGAGATATGGCCATGCCCAAATGGCATCATAGGAATAACCTTGAAGCCGGATACGCTCAAGGTCTGGGCATTGAGTCTTCATACATGTAGTACTGTGGAGGCTGCTCTGGACGAAATGCTTGGAGACTCTGGAGACCAGGGAAGTGGACATAAGGAAGAGAAGAAGGCACGGATAGAGAATGACAACAGGGACCGAGAAGCCATAAGGACGAAGCTTCAAAAATGTATCGATCCACTTGATCCCGAGAAACATCCACAGGATCTAGTGAACATTGCAACTGGTCAACATGGAACCCCGGCAGTGAATGTGCAGGAGGCTGTGCAGAAAGGATTCACACAGATGTGCCAATTTGGAGAGAAATTACCTGATGGCTTACATGAAACAATTCACAAGACCGTGACTACCATGGTGGCTACAAAGAAACATGTGAATGTGGGAGGTAGTAAAGTGTACGACATGAATGTCATCTACTCCAGGATCATAGGCCAACAGTCTAGTGGGCGTGATGTTGACATAAAAGATGTCCTATCCTACGAATTGGCCCCAGTACCAACGTCTATGTTTGACCCCACAGGAGAAATGAGAGCTGCAACATCAAAGTCTTCCTTTGAAGCGACAGCTTCAGGTTGAGGTATCTGCTCGGACAACAGCAAGTAACACTTCAGTAGTTGTGATTGATGGTTCAGCTCTACTCTGGGTGATTCCTTGGCCGGCAGAGGGCACCACTACAGACTACACAAACAACTTGAAACACGCCATTGCCAAGAGACTAAAAGTTGGGGACGTTCACCTAGTGTTCGATCGGTACTACGATTACAGTACTAAGAGTGTCACCAGAAGTGCTAGGGCCACTGGAGTTAGCCGAGTCCACGAGCTGCAGTTGAACACCAAGTTGCCACCTCAAAAGACTGTGTTGACGGTGACCGAAAACAAGAAGCAGTTGATAAACCTGATTGTCAAACTTCTGATTGAAGACGAGTCATTCCATGAATGCACCCAAAGCCACAAGTTGATAGTGATTGGTGAGGACGCTGCCCCATTTCAGATCAGCCATGGTGGTGTAGTGATCAGGAGGGCGGACCTTTCAACTAGTCATGAGGAAGCGGACAATATCATTGTCCAACAGGTGATGTGGTCTGCTCGAAATAATGAAGAGAGTGATATAACTGTGATATCCGATGACACTGACGTTTTCATTCTCTTGCTTCATTATTATCACACTGGAAGCATGAAAAATCGTATCACCATGGAATCACCAATTAAGGAACGAACAGTCATTGACATTGGAAAAACCGTAGAGAAGCATGCGTCTTTTGTGAATGAACTCCTGCCAGCCCATGCTCTTACTGGGTGTGATACGGTAGCATGCTGCTATGGGGTTGGCAAAGGTACTGCATTGAAGGTTCTGAAAGATGGTCACTCACTGTCACTTTTAGGGGTCATTGGTTCTCCATAAAATCAGTGATTGAGCAGGCAACGACATTCATGTCAGCCTGTTACGGTCAATATTCTATGAGTAAATCAATGTCCGAGACACGCTGGAGGGTATGGGCATCCAAAACGGGTCGGGCCTCCGCGGTACCACCAAAACTTTGTTCCCTTCCTCCTACAAGTGAGGCATTTAAAGAGAATGTAAGAAGGGCCCATCACCAAGCCATTGTGTGGCGTTCACTGGAAGACAGCAATCCGCCTGAACTTGATGCAGAAATGTACGGATGGGTGAAAGACTCGAAACTGAAAACGCTACAACCGGTCCTCCTTCCGCAAATGTTGAACTCGCCCCAGAAACTGTCATGCGTATGATCAGATGTGGATGCAAGAGTGACAACCCCTGCAGAACGCTTTCTTGCAGCTGCACCAGGGATGGTTTGAAATGTACAATATTCTGTGCGTGTTATGCTGCAGGTTGCAGCCAGACTCTTACCTAGCATTTTAATTCAATTGGACAACGTCACAGATTTATGGACGATGTGACTTAATGACGAGATGATAACCACAACTGACTGTCCTGTGAG
>CM031603.1:48347908-48357908 GCA_018398815.1 Conus ventricosus | reverse complement strand
AAAAAAGTTAATCCAGCCATATGTCACCTTAGATGATATATCTGCAGTGGTTTGCTGCTGGCAATTTCAAACTGGATTGGTTTTTAATGTTTGTGATTTAACAGAATGGGCTGGCAGTGCTGACGAGTGTGCAAGCCATCATTTCAATGATGACAATAATGCCAATGGCGACACACATATTAGGTGATACCGGACATGAAAAAAAAAGTCGCGAAAGCGACGATCCTGATGTAGATGGTATCATTTGGTGAGATGATGTAAAGTGGTGAGGTGATGTAAATGTGTGTTATGTCTGATTTGTTGACGGGTTGTAATACAAACCTTTATGTTGCCCTGTTTGAGAGAGGTGTGATCCATGAAATGTGGATTAAATGTTGTTTTCCCATTACACACAGGCAATGTTAATGCTGCGGCTAACTATAAAGGAATTCCCTTGTGAAATATTGGCGATAAACTGAATGCTGTTGTAATTACCAGAGAAGGTCTCAAGATTACGTGTTGGAAAATCTTAACCCCTGAATGTTCAGATCATGTAACTAACTTACTCAACGATAGATCGCATGTATGAATTCATGGAATATGTGTAAAAGCAGATTTGTTTAGTTAAGAAGTTGAAGGTTCCACTCATTGTATTTAAAAAGGCCTTTGATTTGGTCTCTGTGTTATTCTTTAGTATGTTGGGGGTTTTTTTCGAAACGGACTGAGGGTGAAGGTGTATCAGTAAGCAATGAGCGTGTTTAACTCTGTAAATTCCAGAGTGGAAAATGACAAGTCTTTCACCAATCTCTCTCTCTCTCTCTCTCTCTCTCTCTCCTCTCTCTCTCCTCTCTCTCTCTCTCTCTCTCTCTCTCTCTTCTCTCCATGTTTGTATGTATATACATACATATATATATATATATATATATATATATATATATATATATATATATATATATATATATATATAGATAGATAAAACAAGTTAAAAGAGGAATCTTAAAACTATCTACAAATTTGTTTCAAGCGTGTTGCGCTGTCATTACTTGTTTTAGGCATTTTAAATATACTGATCTATATATATATATATATATATATATATATATATATATATATATATATATATATATATATATATATATATATAATATATATATGATATTATATGTTTTCAAATTCTTTGTTGATAAATCGACATCAGAAGTAATAAATGGCATGGTGCAAAGTTTGATCTTCATCCGTATTGTAGCTGACCGTATTGCATTAATATTTCAAAAGGCATTTGTTATCAGTTTCCATTCACTTAAAGTAAGTAAACATAGATATACAAAAAAATCTTACTGTTTAGAAAGGGAAGATATCGTGCTTCAACAGGAAGGTCGCTGCATAATAGAATAGCTATGCATATGGTATATGCTGCAGAGCACGCTGCATACTAGAATAGCTATGCATATGGTATATGCTGCAGAGCACGCTGCATACTAGAATAGCTATGCATATGGTATATGCTGCAGAGCACGCTGCATACTAGAATAGCTATGCATATGGCATATGCTGCAGAGCACGCTGCATACTAGAATAGCTATGCATATGGTATATGCTGCAGAGCACGCTGCATACTAGAATAGCTATGCATATGGCATATGCTGCAGAGCACGCTGCATACTAGAATAGCTATGCATATGGTATATGCTGCAGAGCACGCTGCATACTAGAATAGCTATGCATATGGTATATGCTGCAGAGCACGCTGCATACTAGAATAGCTATGCATATGGTATATGCTGCAGAGCACGCTGCATACTAGAATAGCTATGCATATGGTATATGCTGCAGAGCACGCTGCATACTAGAATAGCTATGCATATGGTATATGCTGCAGAGCACGCTGCATACTAGAATAGCTATGCATATGGTATATGCTGCAGAGCACGCTGCATACTAGAATAGCTATGCATATGGTATATGCTGCAGAGCATGTGGGTATGTGATTTTCAAAGGCCAGAGTTTTAATTCTCGAACTCGTTCTTCAGTGTTTTAAGATATATATATATATATATATATATATATATATATATATATATATATATATATATATATATATATATATATCACACACACACACACACACACACACACACACACACAAAGCACACACACACACACACACACACACACACACACAACACCAACACACACACACACACACACACACACACACACACACACACACACACACACACACACACTCAACACCAACACACACACACACAACACACACACACACACACACACACACACACACACACACACACACACAACACCAACACACACACACACACACACACACACACACACACACACACACACACACACACACACACACACACACACAGAGAGAGAGAGAGCTGGAACAAAAGGTGGGGAGAGGAGACGATTGGAAGGGGGATGGGGGCAATAGGTGGAGGGTCAGTCGGAATAAGGGAAGGAGAGTGGCGAGGCAGAAACGCAGACCAGACAAAACTATTGGAAATCACTGGCAAGGAATTAATTGGGAAAATGTTTTCCATGTAGCGGATATGTTGAAGGATGGCTTTTCAGCGCGAAATGAGAAACGAGAAGAAACCTTTCTACTTACGTCAAACGGCTGGCTGACATACAGACCATAGACGGTGGGAGGGGGGGGGGTGAATGCGGAAGAGTAGGGGAGTAGGAAGGCAGGGGAGTATAGGGGGAAGGGGAGCGGGGTCTGAGTAAAGGGGGGAAACTAATTGACCGAAGTCTTACTTTCACCGCAGACAGAAGTTTCAGGGAAGGCTGGAGAGAGGCAGACTGGCGAGAGACGACGCAGCATGTGATGATTGAAGAAAGAAAATAGCCTGTCGGTCTATATTTACTGAACGGAGTTTCTGAACCAAAGTTACCATCGTTCGTGGTCAGCAGTGCTACTGGTATTTGTCAACGTGTTCGCTAGCAATGCAGGCTGAAAGGAGGGAAGGGAGGGAAGGACTTAAAAACTGTGTTGTATGCTAGATTAGTTGTAACCATTGGCCTGTAACATACAACTACTATCACTGAATGGTATTTACGAAGTGTGAAATTGTGCTGAACGATGAAAATGATGATGGCGGTGCGCTTGAACAAGCGTGCAAAGAAAGAGAGAGAGACAGAGACAGAGACAGAGACAACGACAGGCAGAGAGAGGTGTTACAAATGACTCGTTGTTAACCATTTTATCTGAATGCAAAAAGAATTGAAGCATTACTTTGAATTTAAAGGATCGTACGGGTGGCGTTTTTTTTTTTTCCATATTCATATTTAAACGAACCTTCATGATCTTTAGAAGCAATACCTTGAGATTTGAAAGAGCATTGAGAAGAATGCATACCCCCACCAAAAATTGAACGTATTCTGAGTCCTCCTTTTGACTCGGTTCACGAGTAAACACCAAATTGTTTCCACCAGGGGAAGTAATTGAAGGTTTGGCCTGAAAGAGTCACCTTCCATTGGCTTTTTTTATATATAGAAAGTGGAAAATGCAAAAGGGCAAACGTTTATATCATTTAAAGTTGTCAATATTCCATGAAGATATGGTATAGTTGTCAGTCCGTAACAGCAGCTTCACATTATTCATACTCAGTGTAATATCTACAAAAGTCTTGCTTGAGAGATTCAGGATCTACCCTTTGTGATCTCAACCTTGTCGAAATGAACTCCATTTGTTTGTAAGAGAGCGAAATAAACCTGTCAACGCTGATACGTGCTTAATTATTCTGGGAATGCAAAGTGTGATACAGGCGGTATGGCTGCAGAGAGCGGAATGCAAAGTGTGATACAGGCGGTATGGCTGCACAGAGCGGAATGCAAAGTGTGATACAGGCGGTATGGCTGCACAGAGCATGTGTTATTTTGTACTCTGGCTGAGGGTGTGACTTTAGAGAGGGAAGAGTCATTGTCTAAAACGATGGATGTGAAAAACATTGATCGTGTCTGTGAGAGAGTTGGATATAGTTTGAATGCGGTGAAAGACATGTGTTTGTGAATCGCACTGGAGAGAGGTGTATTTTGAGTAACAGCTGATCAGAAGACCGAAGTACAAAGCGCCATGACCTATAACAAGGACAAGACGGGAGACGCGGAAGTACTTTAAGATTGCAAGGCAAGCCTCCAGACATTTTCAGTCCAGATGCACTGAAAGGATTCCTTTCCGTACGTTGCTACGGGACAGCAGACAAATAAATAGTGTTCTTCAGATGTCGCGGATTGTTAGTTTTAAGTATCGTCGACAGCCATATTCTGTTTGGATTATTTCCTTTTTGGTTTCCGCAAGACGTACGTTCTGAGGAGTTGGAAGACGTACATTTTCCGCTGGTCACGCTGGAGCACAGTAAAGTAAAATAGCGTTGTTCTGACATCGCAGATTGTTCTTCGTTTCCGCCAGAAAAGTTCTGAAGAGCGCAGCACACACATTTTCCTCTGTCCGCGTGGATTACTTTGGAAATGCAGGCTTCGTCAAGACTATTTGAGGCGTGCGTGACGTCAGTTCTGCTAAAGCAACAGTTTAGGATCGAGGGACCTGAGGGAGGTACTTGTCCATGGATTTACAGGACAAATCGCCCACATACAAAGCGATCAGACTGACCGCAAGCGTGTCTAGAGAGAGAGCGAGAGAGAGAGGGGAGGGAAGGGTGGGGAGGGAGGGCAGGCAGGCAGGCAAACAAGCAGGCAGATAGATAAAAGGACAGGGAGGGCAGGCAGGCAGACAGGCAAACAAGCAGGCAGATAGATGAAAGGACAGGGAGGGCAGGCAGACAGGCAAACAAGCAGGCAGATAGATAAAAGGACAGGGAGGGCAGGCAGACAGGCAAACAAGCAGGCAAATAGATGAAAGGACAGGGAGGGCAGGCAGACAGGCAAACAAGCAGGCAGATAGATAAAAGGACAGGGAGGGCAGGCAGGCAGGCAAACAAGCAGGCAAACAGATGGAAGGACAGCGTCACACGACGGGTCGCTGCGTCCACATTCACATGCAAAGACAGTCATGCGTCCAGCATGCAACCACACATCTGACTCTCCTTCTATCATTAAACAATTAAAAATACCATTTAAAATTATTCCACGGAGAAACATGAAAATTATTTTTCCTTTCTTTCTGTGCCTTGTTCATTTGACGCTCGGGGGGTTTTAATTTCTCATTCTTTTCTCTTTGGCTAACACACACACACACACACACACACACACACACACACACACACACACACACACACATACAATAATATATTAATATATATATATATATACAAAGGCGAAGAGGTCGACAAAGGAAAAGATGGGAGGATAACATCACGGAATGGACAGGCCTGCGGCTGAGAAATACATTGCGGAGGCAGAGAACAGAGAGGAATGGAGAAGGATGGTTGTCACTGCTTCAGGGGTGCCCCCACGGACCGACGTCTAAGGCTTTGTGTCCACAGACCCCGCACAGACCATACTTTTTTGCGGGCCAGAAAAGGTATGGACAGAAAGGTGCGGTTACCCGTCTCCACAGGGTCCGCATAGTTCTGCCCGCTTTGCAAGATGGCGGTGACAAGGAAGCGCAAGATTTTTCTGCTCCGATGGTGGTACAAAAGAAGATCTCTAGCATCCAAACGACGTTTTTGGGTGCACCCAATTTGTAAAGATCGGGGAGCACGCAAATCACGACCTTTTCTGCCCGTACAGACCAGAAAATGTCTGGCATGCTTGACGCCACCCAGATTGTGCGGAACAGGTAAAAGTCTGGCCGTAGCGGACTGGCTGCTGTGGACAAGTCTAGTAGTAAAATATAGTGTTGAACGCAACCGCACTTTTCTGTACGTCTGTGCGGGGTCTGTGGACACAAGCGCTATGGGACCAAGTCAAGTCAAGTCATATATATATATATATGTATGTATTAATATATATTTGATATTATTCAACAATGCAGCAGTAGAATATCAAGAAGCACTGCAAAAAAGTGGGTACAACTACAAACTACAATACAATCCAGACAATAACACAAATAGAAATAAGAAAAACAGGAAAAGAAAAATCACATGGTACAACCCACCATACGACGGAAAACTCAAAACAAACATAGGAAAAGAATTCTTTAAAATTTTAACAACCTCGTTCCCAAAAGAACACAAACATATAAAATATTCAACAAAAAACACCGTCAAACTATCGTATTACATGCATGCCCAACCTCAAAAATTTAATTGACGCATCTAATAAAATGAAAACCAACACAGCAAAGAAGGGTTTAGAAAGGAAATCTTGCAATTGCATCAAAAAAAGAGCAGTGGCCCCCCTGAGCAATAAATGCCTTCACAACAACATTGTATACCAAGCCACTGTGACATCAGAAAATGAAAAAGAAACATACATAGGATCACTGAAAACCACTTCAAAACCAGATATGCAAACCACAGTCATTTAATAAAGAGAAAATATAAAAAACCCAAACAGAACTGAGCAAATATATCTGGAAACTTAAAGACGCAAAACAAGCTACAATATATCCTGGAAAATCATAAAAAGAGTATCACCATACAGCAATGTTTCAAAAAGGTGCAACCTATGTTTAACTGAAAAATGGTTAATACTATGCAAACCACACTTAGCAACTTTAAACACCAAAACAGAAATAGTAAACAACTGCAGCATAAATGGAAATCGTTGTTAGTGAATACACCCAAAACAAAAACCTGAAAGCCCCCAAAAAACACGTGCAGCCAACCCGCACGTGCAAACAACCGCAAACGGGAGCCCAGACGCTATATAACATCGGCGGTGGGCAAACCAAAAACCATCCTGATGACAGCGCAACGCGCTCGAAAAAAATTTGTAGATTCTGTTTTTTAAAAACCTATTTTAACAAATGTTGCTCCCCAAGGGGTCGAGCACTATCAAATCATTTTGGGTATTTTAACTACATTAATCTCTCTCTCTCTCTCTCTCTCTCTCTCTCTCTCTCTGTCTCTCTCTCTCCTCTCTCTCTCTCTCTCTATATATATATATATTATATATATATATATACACACACACACACACACACACACACACACACACACACATACACACACACACACACACACACACATATACAGGATCCATATCTTACCTATCGAGTATGTGAACGGGGTAGAATTTGGATATAATTTCGATTACGAGCAACAAACAATAATTGTTTATAGCTCCAAATTATTTAAAATGTTAGAAGCGCGAAAATGAAAAAAGCTTGTATTGAAAGTTATCAAAATTTGTTCACACATCTCATGCCCGCCCTAGACTCGACAATGCCTTTTTGTAACTTTCTCTTTTCTTGTCTTCCTTCTTGTCTGCCGCCTCCGCCAAATGTGCCAGGCAATCTACTGTTTCCCCAAGAGCACAGAATCCTCCCCGACCAATCAGGAACAAACACGCTGTAAAGATGAACTTTAAATCAAAAATCTCTCTCTCTCTCTCTCTCTCTCTCTCTCTCTCTCCTCTCTCTCTCTCTCTCTCTCTCTCTCCTCCACGGGCACACGACAAGAAGCACATTCTCTCTCTCTCTCTCTCTCTCTCTCTCTCTCTCTCTCTCTCTCTCTCTCTCTCTCTCTCTCTCTCTCTCTCTCTCTCTCTCTCTCTCTCTCTTCCTTCACACGACAGACAGACGGACGGACGGACGGACGGACGGACGTGCAACAAATAAGTAGCCAGGGAACACAAATGCAGGCAAATGATTCCTCTGTCATTTTTACAATTCTTCTGAAGAATTAGCAAAAAGACCTAACACAAATCAGACACAGAAGGGTTGGAGCCAGAGTGGAGGGAGGATGTACGCAATAAAGATAAAACAATGATTTAAATCTGGTCAGTCGTTCAGAGCTGGAACCAAAGTCTTGTGTTGAACCTCCAGAGAACCAGACACTAGAGGGCTGGATAAGCAAAACTGAGAGAGTGGGAGATGGCAAGGATGGAAGTGGGAGGGGATGGGGGAGTGGGATGGGTTGTGTCTGCGGGATGGTGGGGGATCGAAGGAAGCTGAACATCAAATCCCGCTTTACAGCATCACCGAAGTAAACTCAGTGTTTAAGAAAGTGAATATCGAAATAATATAGATTATGTTTTCTCTCTGCTTCTCTTGTGTCTGTTTCCAGTTTTGTGTACTTGTCTGTATGTTTGATTCATTCTCTCTCTCTCTTCTCTCTCTCTCTCTCTCTCTCTCTCTCTCTCTCTCTCCTCTCTCTCTCTCTCTCTGAGACACACACACACACACACACACACACACACACACACACACACACACACACACACACAGAGAGAGAGAGAGAGAGAGAGAGAGAGAGAGAGATGGAGAGAGAGAGAGAGAGAGAGTATGTGCGTGTCCCATCCTATCTTGCAGGCTGTTTCTGACATTCTTTCTGAATGAAGTTTGTCAGGAAAAAAAAATTTTCGATGAGTTAAATCAAGCACCTATTCCCTGCAAAAAGAGAAGACGTATGAATATGAGTTAATTCGAGCGCCTGTCTCCTTAGGGGATGTATGTCCAGCGGCTGGCTGCTGTGATTTGAAATTGGATTGGAATTCGTGAAGAGAAACAGTGCTTGAAAAAAGAGATACTTGTGATTTGATAGAACAGAGAGGCAATAGTGATGAGAGTGAAAACCACCATTCCCAAGATGACAATCATGCCATTTGTCTCAACGGGTGAGATTATGATGGCACAAAGGAAATCAAAGAAGCCCTGAATGTGATGGCAGTGATGGTGATGGAATCAGTTTTTTAGATGTTCAGAAGTGCCTGCATATGTACCGGATTCGTTCATGGATCGTAGATCAATGCTGTTTAATACTTTGTTCGATAGAGGTGTGCTTCCTGAAATGTGGACGAAACCAATTTGTTCTCCCAGTACGTAGAGATAATGGCCCGCAGGATGATCGATTACTAAAAGACAGAAGTCTGCTTGCAGTTTGCCGGTCATCCGCAGTTGCGTATCGGCCCAGTGTCGGCTGCTACAATGACCGACAGCGAGCCGATCACGGGTAAACAGATTTCGTCTTATGACGTCATCAAATCGTCGACATGTTGACAGAATATCACTCACACACACACACACACACACACACACACACACGCACACACGCACACATACACGCGTACACACACACAAACACACACACATATACACGCGTACACACACACACACACACACACACACACACACACACACACACACACACACACACACAACCAATGGGAGAGAGAGAGAGAGAGAGAGAGAGAGAGAGAGAGAGAGAGAGAGAGAGAGAGGGCGTACTAATGTGATTAATTAACAGAACACAGGATATACAGAGCTCTGGGTCTGTTTTAGCTGTGTGCATTTGGAAACTGTTATGACTATAATGATGGTGGATGTATACGTAGCTTCTGCCTGGCTTACATTAGACCGATGTAGTACGTTCTGATGCTCCGGCATCTAGTCGTAGCTCATCAAAAAATTTTAATCCACTTTACATTTGCTTCTGTCCTTGAATAAATAGATTGTATTTGCTGCCAGCTGTACTGTTCACTCTGAAATAATGTCGCTGCTTGTGATTTTCAGAACCGACTTTCTTTGTCCACACCAATGGCATACAATCATATCATGAGATTCCAAAACTGATTTCTCAACTTTCTACCACACAGACAATACAAATAAAAGTCGACACCATGATTAGAGATGAACATCATTAGGCTGACCGTACTAGCAAGAAAAAACTTTCCGAAAACAATTGGATCGTCCATATCAAGGAATGTAACTGTGACGCGACATACTGCCCTCGGTATTGTCAGGACAAAAAATGCAGCACTTAAAATGATCAGGGGCACTGTTGAAGAAGACAGCTTCCCTTGTGTGGATTCCAGACTGCCTTGTACAGGAAGACGGCTGCCTGTGCTGACATCTAGACACGTCCAAGAAAAAACTTCGACATGACGTCCATCAGGAATTAAGTGAGCGACAACAGCCTCATTGTCAGTA
>CM031603.1:48335408-48345408 GCA_018398815.1 Conus ventricosus | reverse complement strand
TTTGCTGTCAGAGTGTTCCTAACTTTTGATGCCCAGTTGTGTTTGCCTGCCTCTAATTGTATTAACATCATATCATAGGCTTGCCTACATATTCTATTAATTGGTAATCTTACCACTCGCAACCAGTACTTAACACATTTTACTGCTGTTCGAACGTACAATGGATATCTTCCTGTTTCTCCGTAAATCATTTGTTTGAAGAGTGTAAAGGTACACCCAGGAATCGTTTAATGGCAAAAGTATGTACTTTTTCTATTAACCCTGTATCTTCCAACCCCCAAATTTCTGCTGCGTAAGTCAATATGGGCTCGATCTGGGTATCAAAAAGCTTCCAGAATAGAAAAGGATCAATTGTATGTAGTTTCCTTAGTGACTTTTGAATTTCAATAACACCCATCTTACCTTTTCTGCTCATGTCTGAAAGGGCAGCACTCAAACTTAATTTTGTTGTAAATATTAAGCCTAAGTATTTGTAGGTGTTTGTTGATTTAATTTCTTCATTTCCATATTTCCATCTTTCTCTTATTCCAAGATAGCCACCTTTACGGAAAACCATAACATTAGTCTTATCTAGATTTACTTCTAGGCATAACCTGTCTGCTTCCTTTTTTAGATTGTTCAACTGATTCTGTAAACCTACGACCGTATCTGATAACAAAATCACATCATCTGCAAAGAGCAAAAGAAATACCTCTGCAGATCCTGCTACCATCTGGACTCCATGCTTCCCTTTCCCGATCAAATTTACGGCTAATTCATTAACAAAAAAGGAAAACATAATTGGGCTAAGTACACATCCTTGTTTACTCCTCTCGGACAATGAAAAAAATCAGAATAAGAATGTTTATCTCTGACACATGCAATGACTGAGTCATAGACTCCTCGAAGTGCTTTATACAATTTTCCATCAATCCCACTTCTCCTTAACACATGCCATAAGACATTTCTGTCAACAGAATCAAATGCTTTTCTGAAGTCGACGAAAGCTACATACAGCTTAGAATTTCTTGCCAAATATTTTTCAACAACGGAGTATAAAGTGAAGATGTGATCAATTGTACTATATCCTGCTCTAAACCCTCCTTGCTCCTCTGCTAATTTTCCTTCATTTTCTGCCCATTGTGAGAGTCGCTTATTCAGAATAGATGTGTACACTTTGCTCACGACACTTATTAATGCTACACCACGGTAATTATCGGGTAGATTAGCATCCCCTTTTTTGTAAATTGGAATAATAATGGATTTACACCATTCTTTTGGGAAAATGCCCTTTTCAAATATCTTGTTGAAAAGCTCTACGAGAAATTCAATTACTGTTTCGTTGGCATATCTAAGCATTTCACCAAGTATCATATCAGTACCAGAACTTTTACCGGCTTTAAGTTTATTAATACTAGATACAACTTCCTCTTCAGAAATAGGATCGTTAAAAAGAGGCTCATCCGATTCGTCCGTCGGTTCGTCGGCTAAGATTTCCTCTTGAGCCAGCCCAGGTGTCATGTTAAATATCCTGTGGAAGTGTTCATACCACTTGTCCATGGAGATATCACTGTGCATTACATTTTTTCTGTTCACAGTTCTAATAATTTTCCAGAATGCCTTAGGGTCACTAGTGAGACAGAGAGAGAGAGAGAGAGAGAGAGAGAGAGAGAGAGAGAGAGAGAGAGAGAGAGAGAGAGAGAGAGATTCAGAAACACAGTCATACAGAGAGACAGACAGACACAGAGTTTGAGTGGGTGGAACGACAGCATTCAGTGCGTGAGGTACAACCATAGTTTCAGTTTGATCAAGGAGGCGTCACTGCGTGTGGACTAGTCCATATGCACTACACCATATCCGCAAAGTTTTGAGACCACAGTACGCATGACATTAAGCTGATGGATAAACGATTAACAATTAAGATGAAAGAATCGAAGAAGAGGGTCTCGTGGCTTCGGCTTAGCAGATGTCCGACCTACGCATTAGCCCAACAACCATAATTTCAGTGCAATGGACATATGGCCATTCATTCAAACAACCAAAAGATTAAATGGATACATAAGTCAATAGGTAAATAAATAAATGAATACATAAATAAATAATTCAAAACTTTTTGCGTGGAAGATTGCATCTGCAAGTCACATAATAAGAGGGCCTAGTTTTCGGAGAAAATCAAAACAAAACTAAGCAAAAGTTCATCACAATCAGCAATCAGACTCATACTGTTCAGTCAAAGCAACCTGACAATCTGTCAGCTCTTTTCATGCAGAATTCATTATTGTACTTTCAATGAGAGAAAGGTGGATCAAAGCCTTCTGAGATATCATCGAAAATCCACCTCTGAGGTGTTGAATGGGACTTGTGCTTCCCATGCGTGTACCAACAATAAAAAAAATACTACTACCAAGTAACCATTTTTGTTTTCATTCATCAAACAAAAGGACGGACACATCTGAAATGTGCGATGTATTAAATCCACACACACACACACACACACACACACACGCACGCACGCACGCACGCACGCACGCACGCACGCACGCACGCACGCACGCACGCACGCACGCACGCACGCACGCACGCGCGCGCGCACGCACGCACGCACGCACGCACGCACGCACGCACGCACACACACACACACTCCCAAACCAGTGTGTGACAGCACGCACGCACGCACGCACGCACGCACGCACGCACGCACGCACGCACGCACACACACACACACACACACACACACACACACACACACACACACACACACACACACACACACACTCCCAAACCAATGTGTGACAGTCTGTATCTCAACACTGTACTGCAGGTCAGCAGCCAGGGACTCACAAAATCAGGGCGACCCGTCAGGCGAAAAGGACTGTCACCTCTGAGTTCTGCATCCATTCTTCCTTTCTTTCTTACTGGACGGAGAAGAGCAAATGGTTTCCTTACCACTGAATCTTGCCCTTTTTATGGTGCAGTGGAACCTAATTGTCTCTGTTCTTCTTTATCGCCTATTTCCATTTTCTTTCTTACCTCGTTTTCCAGTCTTACAATCCCTGTGAAAACTGCAGAGGATAACCATCACAGTGTTTGATTTTCGTCAGCTCAGTCATGTTTGTCCTTGGCTTCAACTGAGGTTGGTGGCTTCGTTAACCGTCTTTCAGTGCGACTCAATGGCAGTAAAATGCGATGACGAGATGGCGACAAAAATGGAAACGGGCGGACAATGGAAATGATAATGACATGGTACCGCACCAGCATGAATGGACAAAGGTCAGTGGTGAGGAAGACATTCCTCCTGTTTGTCCAAGTGGCAAGGAAAACACTGGGACACAAGGAAGCATAACTCAGAAAGGCAAGTCTTAGTTGCTTACAGGTCAGCCTGACTTCACGAGCGGCTCGAAGCCAACCTACAGCCTGGTACTGAGATGCAGACTATCTGTCTGTCGGCATCTCATACACGCATACACAGAGAAAGGGAGGGGAAAATGTTACTACGACAAGTAGTTTAACAACTCTTGACACCTAAAAAGATAACTTAAAAAGAAACTGTTTGCATAGTGATTTTAGTTTTTCAGCAACTTTTTTCCTCGCCACACTTTCTTTTTCTTCTATTTACTACCTTTCGCTGGATGCTTTGGGGGTGCTGTTGGATTCTTTTTTAAATCCTTGGTGGTGAGAACACAACAGAGTTATGGACTGTGGTGTGTCTCTATTTGACGCCAAGAGCACAGACACAATCGGCCGTTTCTCCCTGATGAGTCCGATCCAGCGGACGAAAGGCCTAGGAGCAAGCAATACATATAATCTGCCTTCGAGATGGATTACGATGGTTCTCGCATGCAGCTAGTGAAGGGTTTTCATATTTATAATATTTATTTTCCCTTTTTCGTCTTCTTCAACCTCCTTTTTTTCTAAATTTCATATCTTTGCCAAGTCATTACTATAATGATGGAAGAATTGTTAACCTGCGCTTGTTTTCCCCCACTACTTAATTGTTCAGCATTACATTGTTTGGTCAATCAGGGGGCGGTTGCATCTCTTAGGAAATCCAAGTAAAGGTTGCTCTGCACAATTCTTAGCCGCTGACAATGTTTGGGTTATTGAACAGTAGAGCTGACCACTCAGACTGTTCCATATCTTTTGATCTTCCTTGCATCCTTAGATGGATCATCAGGCATAGGCTCAAAGATTGTCCCCTGCATTTTATACTGTTTGCGTAGTAATTCTAGTTTTTTAGTAACTTTTTTCCTCTCCGCACCTTCGTTTTCTTTTATTTCATTACCTTTCGCAGAGTGCTGTTCGATTCTTTTTTGAACCCTTGGTGGTGAGAACACCACAGAGTTATGGACTGTGGTGTATCTCTATTTGACACCAAGAGCACAGACACAATCAGCTGTGACTCCCTGATGACTCCGATCCAGCGGACGAAAGGCCTAGGAGCAAGCAATGCATATAGTCTGCCTTTGAGATGGATTACGATGGTTCTCTCGTGCAGCTAACAAAGGGTTTTCATATTTGTAATATATATTTTCCCATTTTCTTCATATTCACCCCCCCCCCCCCCCCCCCAACCCCCCCCCCCCCCCCCCCTCCCACCTTTTTTCGAAGTTACAAATCTTTGCCAAATCATTGCTATAATGATGGAAAATTTGTTAACATACACTTGTTTTCCCCCACTATTTAACTGTTCAGCACTGAAAAGAAACGGTGTTAGTTCAGCCACAGATACAGACAAAAGGACAAAACACAATGCATTTCGACCTCTTGGGTTTCCTTCAGGCAAAAACAAACAACATTTAGGACAATGAAAACGAAGAACGAGAAACCACTGATCTCAAATTCGGCGCAAAATGGCTGTTTGATGAAAACGAGGCAGTTAAGGAGGGGATCAAGGGAGTTGAAATAGTAATGATGACCACGATAATAATGGTAACAACGGCAATAATAGTGATGATAGTGTGTAGTGTTTAGCCACCATCAACACTTTTTTTTAAAACCAGTATCCTTCCTCTTATTATTTACGTTTTCATCATTGCCATTATTCTCACCACTATCGCCACGTCAACACAAGTTGACGTGTGTTGGATCATTTGCCTCTGTTTTTTTTGGAAGGCCCAGTGTGAGTCTGCTTGTTGAGTTCTAAAGTGGTCTGTGGATGAGAGCTTGTGTTACTGCTTCTGCCTCCATTGTTTGACTTGAAATTGTTAAACTGTATGCACCTTTGTCTCCCTGGATAGTTCGGCCATTTTGCTTCGCTGTGTATTCCCAGCCTGAGTTACTTTGTTGACAGATCCGTCAATTGTAACAATGTCTTCTTTTGTGCCAAGGTTTTCTGACTGCATCTGAATTTCTGCATTGGTTCTGCATTTGCCATTTTTGACAGCGTCTTCCAAGCTCTGGAGCAATGGCAATTTTGATAGTGGTGTCTGAAGTGGTCTGGGTAATTTTTCTTTTCCTTCTTGTCTTTGAGTTGTGCTAACTGGCACAGAAGCTGCAAGGTGTCTTCTGTCTGTCCCAGCCATGATTGTTTATGTCCTGGGCGAGTGCCTTTTGCTTCGTTGACTGCGGCATGTACTGAGTTTGGGGGATTTTCGAGTGCTCTGAAATATGCCTTCACCTGTTCTAGTTTGTGTCTTGCCTGCATTGAAGGAAGGTCCAGCAGGTATCAGAAAGTTTCAGCTGATGCATCCTTCGTGGTTCGCAAGATCAGTCTCATTGCTTTATTTTGAATCCTTTCTAATTTAAGGAGATTGCTCTTGGACAATGTTGTAAGCCCTTAAGCATAATCATTCACAATAAGAGCAAGTGCGTGATGAAGTCGGTAGAGATGGCGCTGTTCAGTGTCTTTAGTTACCATTGCTTTCATGGCAGACAGGACCTCCTTGCATTTAAGAGCAGTATTCTCAACATGTTTTCTAAAAGCCAGCATTCAGTTAAATCATATATCCAGACAGCGTAGGTTGTCAGTTCTTTAAATTGACATTCCATTGAAGGGTGGAGAAAGATGCAAAAATAACCGACAGTTTCTGTAGTTTCGTAAAACGAATCGTGAGAAAGCAGGCGAAAAAGGTAGTTGGCAAACAGGAGAAAGTATCTGAAGATCCAATGCTCACGAAATAGAGGTAACATATGAAGAGTGTATAAATGTAGAGATCTGGAAGAATGTGAACTTGGGGATCGGCAAAAATATAATCATTAGAAGAAGAAGCAGCTGCCTCACTGGGAGGTGACATAAATAACATGCAGTTTGTCTCTTGTGTAATATAAACAAAAAATGAATACCTATATAGACGGTATTGTTACCAGTTATTCCATCCACACTGATATACTTATCGTTTTTAGAATATTGTAATCTTCAGAATATATGATTTTCAGAAAAGACTTTCTCTGTCCAGATGAAAGAGGCTAAATCATATGATTCGATTCCAAAATTGAGTTCTCAACATTCTACCTGTTAGGAAATACAAATAAAAGTTGACAGCACTGTTAGATGACAACATGATGGAGCTGACCGCTTCAAAAACAGTGTATTTTCCGCTAAGAATCGGGTCGTCCATATCGATATATGCATATGTAACGTTATATACAGTTCTCGGTGCTGTCAGGACAAGAAATGCGGCACTTACAAAGATCAAGGTCACTGTCAATGAAGACACCTTGTCGTGTCTGGATTCCTGAATGATTTGTTGAAGAGGAAAACGTCTGACTTTGCTGTCAGATCTGACAAGTTTCCGCAGTAGAACACTGTTGCTGATGACCATCACGACAGACGGTAGAAAAGAGCGTACAACCAAGTCTGCCCAAGACCAAACCATGTTGAAAAACCATAGGTATGCTTCAGAAACAGAATAATTACATTCATATTGCTCTTCGTCAAAATCAAATGCATAGAGAATATGACAGTGGATCAGAGCGATAACGACGATCAATAAACCAGCAAGAGCTCGTGACTTTGTCTTCGTCCACACAGCACTGACACGATGTGGCCACAATACAGAAGCTGCTCTTTGCATGGTGAGTGCCACAAGCACCCATGGAGACAAAACTCCTGTGGTGTTTTCCATGAAATTATACACTTTACATGGCCAGGAACCCTGGTCTTCAATGTGCGGGACATCGAATTCATTGTTGAGCCATGTCGTAAATGGGTTTACTATCAAGTATAACTGGTCAGACCACGCTAGAGCTTGGAGCAAAACACTCAAATTGGATGTCGTAAGCCGATGCATGATCAGAATAATCATAACATTTCCAAAGAATCCAAAGGACAGCACAATAGGTAACCCAACTTTCCAGATCATCTCTGCGGTGATTCCAAATGGTCGGTATAATTCATCCCATGCATCATCATCCCGTTTCCATTCCGGACTGTACTCAGACATCTTGATTTTGCTCAGTAATGTTGGAGTACATCTGATACCTTAGTTTACACCGATGACTGTCTCCTCAATGTCCAGTTTGCGAGGAGAGTGCAAGAAGGCGGATGATAGTCCAGTATGCAATGAGGGTCAAGCTGCCAGTATTGGAAAATGTCATGGGACCTTCATCTTTTAGAGCGCGACTTTCTCTCAACATGGTGGCCGTAAAATGTCTCACAGTTTGCAAAACATGGAACAACTCACAAGCAAAATGAGAGAGAGAAAGAGAGATCGAGCGGGAGAGAGAAGGGGAGGGAATGTGTATGGGAGGTGGTGATGGGGATGTGAGGGGGTGGTGGTGGGGGTGGTGTGTGTGTGTGTGTGTGTGTGTGTGTGTGTGTGTGTGTGTGTGTGTGTGTGTGTGTGTATACCCAATTCAAAATCTATTGACACAGTGTCAGACTGAAAGATGAAACAGTTATTAAATATGTAATATGCACGATTATTGAAATTTACTTTTTGTTCAATTTTGTTATTTTGTGTCAGTGAGCTTCACGAATGTGCATTCTGGTCAACAATATGAAAAGGTGTTCATACCCAGCAGTTTCTTACTTACGTCACAAACAAATATTCAGGTAAAAACTTGTTTCGCATTCTTTCATGGGCGGTTCTCATGTACAAACTCAAAGTGAAGTTTGTTCATATGCAAGAATGAAGGAAATAGGACACCAGAAAAAAACAAAACATGAATTTCTTTCGCTGTGTAGGCAGTCGATTAATCGATTTCACTACAAGAGCAGTAACAATAACCATCACATCACATCACAAATAAACGGAGATAAATCTTGCACTGAAACTGAAAATCAAGAACACGAAAACAGCGAGGGTAAACGCATAAAGAACATTACTCAAAAGGGTGATTTTAGAAGAAAGGTGTCAATACAGACAGATGCAAAGTTCAGTCGAGCAGCTTAAAACGGATGATCGCGCGTAGCCAAGAGTGCATGCAGTTCTGTGGAGTGTGCTTTCCCTTTAGATCTGCGGTTATCCGTCAACCAGTCTGAGAAGGACATCTAGTTTGTCAAGAACAAAATGCTGATTGGTTCTTTAAGTTTGCCTCCCATATTTGTGATCATGGAGTGAAACCCGAAGAAACCAACGCAAGTCAGTCTGAAGCGGGCATGACAATAACAAGCAAGAGTTTGTCGAATGTCAGTTTTGTTTCCAGCCATCGCAACTAGAAATATCGCCCGAAGAGACTGGCAAAAGGCCAGATGATTGTTATGCGAAGTTTATTTACAGGAAGAGGGTCGGGGAAACTAGAAGCGACCAGCCCTTGTTCCCATCAGAAATTCAAGGAAGACACCAATCGTCGTTGCGAGTCAAATCACCGCCGCTTGTCGCGTCGGCATATTCATGATCACGTGTGACCATGTCTTGAAGTGTCCAGTTCCATGTTCGAGACCATCGTCGACACAGAAATGGTCATGGTTGAAAGGAAAATTAGTATAAAACGGTAGCACACACTGACAAAACAATTGCGAGGATCTTTATGCATGAAAATCACCAGAACGTTTTGGGGGTATGAAATTCTAAGACATTGTAATTTGGGAGAATGAAAAGCTATACATTTTAATGAAACCCTGGACGACGACGATGACGACGACGACAAGAAGAAGAAGAAGGAGGAGGAGGAGTAGGAGTAGGAGGAGGAGGAGGATAGTGATGATAAGAGTGCTACTACTACTGCCACCACCACTACTACTACTGCTATCACTACTGCTACTGTTGCTGCTACTGCTGCTGTTACTACTACTGCTGCTGCTACTGCTACCACTACTACTAATGCTGCTGTTACTACTACTGCTGCTGCTACTGCCACCACTACTACTACTGCTAGAACTGCTTATACGGCTACTGCTGCTGCTGCTGCTACTACTACTACTACTACTACTACTACTACTACTACTACTACTACTACTACTACTACTACTACTACTATACCGCCACCACCACCAATAGCAACAAGAATAACATTGTCGATGATGTTAATAATTCTACAGTAATGACGAAGATGATGGCGATCATGTCAATGAAAACAGTAGTAGTGATGGTGATAGTAGTGTTAGTAGTAGTAGTAGTAGTGATAGCAGCAGCAGCGACAGAAGTAGTAGTAGCAGCAGTGATAGTAGTAGTACTAGTAGAAGTAGTAGTAGTGGTCGTTGTCGTAGTAGTAGTGGTACTGATGATAATAAGGATGATGATGACGATGACAATGATGACGATGATAATAGTAGTGTCCCCAGAACAGCTGAGTTGGTAGGGCATCGGATTTGTAAACCTGGTGATCACGGGGTTGCAGTTTCGAATATTCGCCCGACCATTTTGGTACCAAGAGATTTCCCCCCCCCCCCCCCCCCCCCCCCCCCCCCCGGAGTCAACATTAGTTCTGACTGCATTTTCTGAGAAGTCCCTCGAATGATACCGTACGCCGATGATCCGTTGTAAACGCACGCTTATATCTCTTGCACACCTGTAAAATCCTATCACCAGAAGTCGAAAGAGGAGGCCAGTTTGGCCGCTGGCATGGATGACGCGTTACACGCAGCATGCACCCTGCAGGAGAAGTCGGAAGAACGGAGATAAAAACTGAGAGATTGATT
>CM031603.1:48302908-48330408 GCA_018398815.1 Conus ventricosus | reverse complement strand
CAATCTTATTATGAAATCGTCGTGGTGGAAGAGAGAGAGAGAGAGAGAGAGAGAGAGAGAGAGAGAGAGAGAGAGAGAGAGAAGAGAGAGAGAGAGAGTGTGTTTCAGTTTCAGAAGGTCCTCATGAAAACGTTGTGGACATGTCGCGATATTAGAAATAAAACAGTGGAATATGCCAAAATGATAGTGGAACGTGTATGAAAATCATATCGAGTCAACTGATGAAGGCCCTATCGGGAGTTACTTGGACAATGCCTCTCTCCTGACCACCCCTTGGCCATGGACTTGTGGTCAATAACATCCACTAAGTTGGTAAGTTCAAGCCGTAAGTCTGCTACGGGAAGTCAGGTGAAACTGTGTCGAATGCTCGCCATCAGGGTGATAAGATCCATCCACATCCATCCAGGCTGACACTTTTTAAGTAATGGGCAATCCGCTTATGGGACAACCCTCGTCAGTATTTCAAAACATACCACTGTGATGTACATCGACTCAGAAATAACTATAAATACTCAGAAGCGAACCGTTCTTTCAAAGGCTGACTCCCTTAGCAGAAAACATACACGGGTTAGAGGTGTCCAAATAAATACTTTATAGAATTTGCCAAACCACATTGGGGTTTTTCGTCTGTCAATAGGCAAGGCTGATAATGCTCCAGTTTTACTATGAGAGTGTGGACAAGTTTGCCTGCCGTGCAAACTGTCAGCTCTTGAAATGGACACAGGGAACCCACCACCACCACCACCACCCCACCCGTCTTGGAAGTAACCGTTTAGCCTGAACTTTTTGAAAATCTTTACGAAGACTATAGACATGGTTTTCTTCCATGGTCTGCAAAACACACCAATAGCAGAAAGTGAATGCATGTGTATCTGCACGCCTTGCCTTTGGTGTCCTTTGCACCTTCGCTGTATCAAACGTTTGACTAGCACACCCCAGGCCTTTTCAAAAGGGAGTGTAAAGGTGATGGAAATGTGTCGCTGTGTGCCAGACCTACTACAATTTCAGAGAGTCTTAGACGAACTTCGGCAGCAAAAGACCGAGTAAAAAATGAATCAGCAAACCAAAGACCGTTATCTGTATGTCCTTCAAACCTGAATCAATGTCGGTGAAATTGACAGAGGATTTCAAACTGATAGAAAGAGTGACACACTAATAGCAACATAGTTCACCGTCCTTGTTTTACGTCTAATGCGGAGTCTTGGATGGAGTCATTAACTCGCCTCTTCTAATTTGAATAAGTTGCCTATTACTGAAAAAGCAACTAGCTCCCTCCTATCCATCCAGTATCCACAATTGCAATGGGCGGAAGCAGAAACACTTTGATGCGTTTTTCCTCAGTTTTATACTCTATATGACATTCAAAAGGGGGAAACATTCATTTACGTCCGGTCGGCTAATAGCATGGACATTGCAGTGGTTAAACGGTTGTGTACAATTCCCGATTCTCATAGTCTTCGTACAAAGTGATCCACGTGTACGTTCCAGTATCATGTCGTATGTGTTCTTTCTCATAACCGATTTCTCTCTCTCTCTCTCTCTCTCTCTCTCTCTCTCTCTCTCTCTCTCTCTCTCTCTCTCTCTCTCTCTCTCTCTCTCTCTTCTAATTATCAGTGACTTCTTACATCTGTCGCCATACTTTTCTCCTGATTTTGCCTTTTAGGTCAACGACGACTAAGCGGATGATGGAGACAGCGCATAGCCTTTGCAAATGGCCTGCTGACTGAACTGTGATGCGGAATCTGAAGATGTTCGATGTCGTGTCGTTTGACTACTTAAAGACAACTTTTTGTACTCAGTGGTTGGACGGAAATGTGTGTTTCAAATACCCCAAACAAAAATGTTATCTTCGAGAGATTGGGGGGGGGGGGGGAGAGAGGAGAGAGAGAGAGAGAGAGAGAGAGAGAGAGAGAGAGAGAGAGAGAGAGAGAGAGAGAGAGAGAGAGAGAGACGGGACGTGGTGGCAAGATGCGACAGAAAAGAAGAAAGAGAGCGGGACAGACAGACAGACGGACAGACAGACAGAGTGAAACTATGTCAGAGAGAGACAGAGAAACGGAGAGAGATATTGTGACGGACAGAGGCTGTCAGATGGAATACGTGTGCGTGCGTGCGCCACCACTTCAGCACCCACCTCTCCAGACCCCTATTCTCCCTTCCGAAATCGTATAGATTATTTGAGTTTGGGTAGTTGTTGTGCGCAATGATAGGCCGACTCGTTCTGCAAGAGCTTGGTTGTACATCTAGGACAACGTGCAGGAAGGGAACGACAACTACAGTCAGAGTTCTGAATCCGTTCGTGCCTCGTCGAGTTTCGTTTCTGCTGTAGCACAGTACCAGAAGGCGCAATAAGACAGCACACATAAGACAGAACAAGACCTTCACATCCATTATGGACATGTATAGAGACCAAACGCTCAAGAAGACAAACTTTCATTATCCACCCCATCCACTTCATCTCTTCCAGTCCTAAACAACACGTGGCACACTCCCATCAATGCACGCACATGCGCGCGCGCTTAAAACACACACGCATACACACGCACGCACGCACACACGCACACGCACATGTGGTTCCGGCGTTAGAAGAGCACTATAGCTTTCTCCAACCTGTGTATGATTAGAAGCATCCGATGCTTGCAAACAGCACTCTGGTGTCCCGGCAGCATCAGTATCTATGCTCTCCGTCGTTTTGTCTTTCAGTCACTAAGACAGAAAGGTATTGATTTCTTTGTATGAATTCTGAAGTGTCAGTCCCTCAATGTTTTCAGACGCTATGCACACAAACTAGATGTGACTTGAAGCAGTTACCACGATCGATCCCATTATAGTCACATGCCAGGTAGCTGGAATCATGCAACGCCAGTTTGACCCCATGGCAATTGTGGAGATGAGTCGTGCCCGGACTGTAGATACTTCATGAAGGAAGACATATAAGCTTAGTAAAAGAGACTGCATGCAGCGCAGAGTAAGTGAAGTTGAAGTAGAACATCAGCAGCGTTTGGGAACCTTAACACAGAGAGAGAAAGATGTCTTGTAGATTTTCTAGCGTCACTTGTACAAGCTGTCACCACCTCCTCAGATATACCGGCAGGCGCAAATCAAGGATAGAAAGAAGGCGGTTGTCTGTGCCGTTATGCTGAAGATGACGAAGATAGTAGAAGTCTGGCATGGCTAAACTGTTCCTAAAGAGTCTGATGCTGGCACAGATTACTCTAATAACAAAACCCAGGCAGTGTATAATAAAAATAAAAAAAAGGAAGCGGTTCTGAACTCGGCGATTTCTCCATTCTTCGGGAACTTTGCATTCCATTTTCGGTCAAAAGAAGTTTAAGTAAAGTCTACTCAGACCCATCTTTATTTGGCACAGGCGCAGGGACATAGCAAATAAAAGGACAATGATCCTATTCACTTGTAGCAATGTAACTTATCATATTCAAGACGACGTTAGCAGAGAGGTGTGTTTCCGTAAGTGCACACTTCCTGTTCATAAACTGTACGTGTTGGGGACTGTGGACTGCAGTTGAGGGCAGGCAGGGGGGAACTCATTGGAACTGCGTCGTATATGGTATAGATCAAGACAATCAGTATATATTAAACGCTTAGCATATCACTGTCGACAAAAAAATCGTAGAAGCAGCAGTGGTAATAATAGTAGTTGTAATGAGAGAATTTGTAGCAGTAGCGGCAGCACTTGTTGTGGTTTACATATCAGTAGAATTAGAAATAGTAGCAATTTCAGCACTGATAGTAGTTTTCGTAGCAGCAGAAGTAATAGCTGCATCATCATCATTAGCAGCAGCAGCAGGTGCAGCAGCAGTAGCATTAACAACAACAGCAGCGGCAGCAACAGCAGCGGCTGGAGCAGAAGCAGTTGTAATGAGAAAAAGGAAGAAGAGAAAAAGCATATCCATCACCAACAGAAACAGCAGCAAAGTGGAAGCAACAGCAGCAGCAACAGCAGCTCTTCTTCTCCCTTTTTTTCTGGTCGACGTCACTTCCACTAGTATATTTGAAAAGTGGTCTTTTGTTTCTGTGCCCTTTGTATTTTATCTGAATCTTTGGTACGGTTTTAAACAACAGTTTTTTTCCCCCGGTATTATCTTTGGATTTGCGACAGATGCGTGTTCTGGTTTCGCTCTTCCACTTTGTTTATATTGGACTGCACGCGACTCACCCTTTCACGACCCCTGTTGGCGTCCCCCTCCCTCCCTTGCCACCAGCTTTCCAGTTTGGGTTAATGGGAGTTTTCCTCTAAGCATGAGTGAGGGTGTGTCTTCTGTTTTTTTTTCCTCTCTACCTCATCTTCCATACACACAATGTGGAATTATACTCACGTTGCTCAATCTGGCCACCACATACACACCCAGTTTCTCCTGTCGCACCTCCGTTTCCTCACGCCATAGAGAGCGGTCAATATCAGGTGGCCAGGAAGTAGCCCAGTAGAGAAGATATTGCACTTCTGCAGAGTGATTGTGGTCGTTCTAAAGCCCTCCCACCCCCCACCCCCTCCCCTCATTTAATCATCCCCATTCCGAGGGCGTCATTCCATATATTTTGCAACCATTCCAATCAATCTGCTGAATTTGATTTTAAATTGCTCCGGGCGTAGACTTGAAGAGGAAATTGAAAGTATGGTCACCACGGTAGCCGGACATGGAAGGCCATAACCTTTGAGTTTGCAATCACGATCAGTAAGGATAACGATCACGATATAACAGTACGAACATCCATTCTAGTCTGAGAGCCCTGCCCTTCACTTCAATCGATATCCTGCTGCCATCAACACCGAAGAGATACCAGCAATTTTCGGGTCTTGAGCAACATTCCCAATAATGTATCTGTTATGTGCAAGATACTCAGCTGTGCTGTTCAAGTCTCTCCACTGGAGCCCTTAGGGTGCTGAACTCGGGAATGAAGCTGCCAGAGGCGGAAGAAATATAATAAAGAATAGCTCTGACATGGCTAGCATTCCAGTATCTGGAAACCTGAAAGCCCATGGTGTAAACCACTGGACTATCGGTTGAACGTTTTCTCTTGTCTCTGCCATGTGAATGTAACACAGAATTTGCAAAATTAGCTAAAAGTCCCATTGATGTTCGCGCTATAGGAACGTTGCCTGAATTTTATCTACGCTGCTCTTGATGCCCAGTGACCCGCGATGGAACCGTGCGAAAAAACATTTTGTGATTGATTGATTTGTATTTTGAAACGCGATACCTTGAGATTTAGAAGGGTATTGAGAAGAGTGCATACCTCCACCAACATTCGAACGTATCCTGGGTTCTCCTTTTGACCCATTTCATGAGTGAAAACCGAATTGTTCTCACCAGGGGAACAAATAGAAGGTTTGGACTGAAAGAGTTACCTTCTGTTGGCTTCTTTTTTAATATGGAAAATACAAACGTCAACGTTCATGTCATTTGAAATTGTTAATATTCCATGAAAATATGGAATAGTTCTCGATTCGTAACAGCAGCTTCACATTATTCATGTTCAGTATAATATTTACAAAAGTCTTGCTCGACAGATTCAGGACCCTTCAACCTCGTCGGAATGAACTCCATTTGTTTGTAGGAGAGTGAAGTAAACCTGTTCACGCTGATACGTGGTAAATTATTCTGGGAGTGCAAAATGTAATATATGTGGATGAAGAGAGCATCTGTTTGTTTTGCACTTTACCTGAAGGTGTAAGTTTAGACAGAGAAGAGCCATGGTCGAAACGGATGAATATAAGAAATTATTGATCGTCTTAGAAAGCTTATCATTGAAACTCTATGAGAGAAGTGGATCTAGATTGAATGCAGCGAGAGAGATGTATTTGTAAATGACACTGGGGAGAGGTGTGTGTAAGTGACCTCTGATAAGAAGGCTGAGGTACAAAGCGTCATGTCCTTGTGAGACGCGGGAGGACTTTAAGATTGTAAGGCAAGCCTCCAGACATTTTCAGTCCAGGGAGTACTTTAAGATTGTAAGGCAAGCCTCCAGACATTTTCAGTCCAGGGAGTACTTAAAGATTGTAAGGCAAGCCTCCAGACATTTTCAGTCCAGGGAGTACTTAAAGATTGTAAGGCAAGCCTCCAGACATTTTCAGTCCAGGGAGTACTTAAAGATTGTAAGGCAAGCCTCCAGACATTTTCAGTCCAGGGAGTACTTAAAGATTGTAAGGCAAGCCTCCAGACATTTTCAGTCCAGGGAGTACTTTAAGATTGTAAGGCAAGCCTCCAGACATTTTCAGTCCAGGGAGTACTTAAAGATTGTAAGGCAAGCCTCCAGACATTTTCAGTCCAGGGAGTACTTAAAGATTGTAAGGCAAGCCTCCAGACATTTTCAGTCCAGGGAGTACTTTAAGATTGTAAGGCAAGCCTCCAGACATTTTCAGTCCAGGGAGTACTTAAAGATTGTAAGGCAAGCCTCCAGACATTTTCAGTCCAGGGAGTACTTAAAGATTGTAAGGCAAGCCTCCAGACATTTTCAGTCCAGGGAGTACTTTAAGATTGTAAGGCAAGCCTCCAGACATTTTCAGTCCAGGGAGTACTTTAAGATTGTAAGGCAAGCCTCCAGACATTTTCAGTCCAGGGAGTACTTAAAGATTGTAAGGCAAGCCTCCAGACATTTTCAGTCCAGGGAGTACTTTAAGATTTAAGGCAAGCCTCCAGACATTTTCAGTCCAGGGAGTACTTAAAGATTGTAAGGCAAGCCTCCAGACATTTTCAATCCAGATGCACTGAAAAGATTCTTCCTTACGCTGACAGTGAAACCAGTAAAGTAATAGTGTTGTTCTGACATCGCAAATCGTTAAAGTGTCGTCTACTGAAGTACTCAGTTTGGATTATTTTCTTCTTCGTTTCCGCCAGAAAAAGTTCTGGGGAGCGCAGCACATACATTTTCCTCTGTCCGCCTGGATTACTTTACGAGAGCAAGCTTCGGCGAGACTATGTGAGGCTTGCGTGACGTCAGTACTGCTGCAGTAACGGGTTAGGATGGAGGTAAGGTACCCTGGGGGAAAGTACTTGGGGTTGGATTTGCAGGACAAAGAACACATATACAAACAGACCAGACAGACCGAGAGCACGTCTATGGGTGACGACTTCCGTCTGTAATTACAAAAAGAAGGAAACGCACTGGTTCCTCCGGGGGCACACATGGTGAAATACGACAAAAGAGACAGAAAGAGAGGGAAAAAGTATAGAAGGAGAATTAAAAACAAGATGCGAAGCATATAAACGTACTCCCAGTTTTCCAAACCGCTTATAAATCGCCCAAGTGCTTTGTGAGATAAGAAATAAAGGCAAAATAACGGTTTTAACGGTTATTTAACCGATGTACACTTTTGAAACTGGTATTTTAGTCCTCACTGGGCTAAAGCCTGTGTACATACCAAATTTCATCCAAATCGGACAATATGTCAAGAATAACAGTTTTTAACGGCCAGATTTTGAAACACTACATGGAAGTGCCATTTGTGTGTGATAACCTTTCTATATACAAAATTTCATTAAAACCCACCAATATATAAAAATATAACGGCAAAATAACGGTTTAACAGTTATATAACCGATATGCACTTTTGAAACCGGTATTTTGTCCTCACTGGGCTAAAGCCTGTGTACATATCAAATGTAATCCAAATCGGACAATATGTCAAGAATAACGTTTTTTAACGGTCAAATTTTGAAACACTATATACAAGTGCCATTTGTGTGTGATAACCTTTCTATATACCAAATTTAATTAAAATCCACCTATAATAAGAAATAACGACAGAATAACGGTTTTTTCACGGTTGTTTAATCCATTTTCAGCATTACATCACTTACATATGGACAGAGGATCCGATTTGTCACAAGATCATCCAAACCGCTTATAAATTGGCCAAGTACTTTCTGAGATATTCCATAAAGAAGAAAAACCGTTACAGGCCGTTACAACCGTTAGTAACGGCTATAACGGGGCAAACTAAAACATCAGGCATCACCCGTGACCCACAATGAACATACCTGCTAATTTTCATAAAGGTCGGCCAAGTATTTTCTGAGATATTCCATAAGGAAGAAAAACCGTTACAGGCCGTTACAGCCGTTAGTAACGGTTATAACGGTAAACTAAAACACCGGGCATTATTCGTGACCCATAATGAACATACCTACAAATTTTCAGAAAGATCGGTCAAGTACTTTCTGAGATATTCCATAAAGAAGAAAAACCGTTACAGGCCGTTACAGCCGTTAGTAACGGTTATAACGGTAAACTAAAACGTCGGGCATCATCCTTGACCCATAATGAACATACCTACAAATTTTCAGAAAGATCGACCAAGTAGTTTTGTCTGGAGCGAGTGGAACACATTTTGACCACGGACACACAGACACACACACACACACAGACACACACACACACACACACACACACACACACACACACACAGCATTTCTTCGTTCCCATTCTAAAGTACTCCCTGTTCTTTAAGAACTGGGAGTACAAAAAGGAAGACAGTGAGAAGGGGAAGAAAGAGTTAGACACACCAAAATACTTGCGAAGTCAGAAGAACAGAAAGTCAAAAGGAAATCGCTGTCGAGAAGTCGCAGGCTAAAGCCATTCGTCAGTATCAGACTACCTACATCAAATTGCAATTACTATGAACAAGTCAGAGAGTACAGCCATTTATTAACATCAGACTAATTACAGCAAAGTGAAATCACCAGGATTGTGTCGCCGTCTAGAGCCGCTCATCAACATCAGACTTCTTACAGCAAAGTGAAATTGCTATGAACGAGCTGCAGTCTGGATCCATTCATAAACATCACACTAGTTACTGCAAAAAGAAATCCCCACGAACGGGTTGCAGTCTACAGCTACTCACTAACATCAGACTACTTTAAGCAAAATGAAATCACCATTCTGAATAGTAGTTCATAACATAATATTATAACTCTCACAATTTGCGAATGTGGCCATCATTTAAAAAATGGAAAGGAGAAGAGTAATGCGCCAGACTCACGCCACTCGTAGGAGTCGAAGTCATGCAGCCTGTGTGAAGTTGCCTATCACACAATCAGTAGATTATCAACCGATTAGAAACGTCTTGTTTCTCAAGTTTCAGTTGTATGCCACAACAGACAGGCAAAATCCTAGTCTGCCAGACGAGAGAGCTGAACAGCAAAACCAGTTTCGCACTACCAGAAAGACGACCGCTTTGAATTCACTTGTAGACCGAATTCCCCTGTAAAGGCAGTGGCCTTAGAATTAGCAGAGATGATTGCATTGGAGAGGCTTCTTGAGGCCGTGCTACGTGTTCGGGACGTCACTCTAGGAACAGTACAGAAGCAGTACAAGTTGCCACTGTGTTTTCACTGTCGTACCAGACAGACAGAAGGCACATAGGCCCTGGGCCAACAAAATCAGAATAGCCTTCATTTTGACCGGTGAAATGAGGACAGGAGTGACCCAAGCAACAGTCCTCCTCCTAACCCTGACAGCATTAAATTCATCACAAACAAGACAACGGAAGTCTCGACACTGACAGATCGGTGTAGCTTCTAACCTCAGTTACTTTGTGGAAGCTGTTACTGGGCACGTGATAGCCCCAAACGCAGAAACTTCACAGCAGCTGTTCGTGGCGTTGTTGCAGCTATCAGTGTGTCTGGAGACGCTGAACAGACACTGTGTGAGACGCGTAGGTGCTTTGAACTCAAAACACAGTGCATAGTTACAAGAGTTTGGGAACTGGAAGTTCTGAGAGACACAGGTCCTGATGTGGCTGTAACACAGAAAGACCTGCTGCGCAAATTGTGCCACTCAGGAAAAACAAGAGGTGTAGCTCACTTCGTCTCAGTTAAGGAACAGTTGCCCTCTCTGATGGTTGAAATGCAGATCTTTACTTCCCTGACAAGACAGAACTTTTAGTAGTTAGCAAACCAATATGTTCTTATCTCGTGTGCAATATGTGCAAATACCGTGACAAAACAAAGAAGATGACTGTATGCCTGTAAGTGAATTCTGCAGTTGTTACAAGTCAGAGACGAAAACATGGGAAAACACATAATCGCTCAATATGAAAGAATCTCTTCCTGGTCCCGTAAACCCAGAAGAACTCAAAGAAGATTAAAGGAAAGATCCAGACACTGAAACCTTTGTCACACTTGAAGAGAAGTGAGGTGCCACATCAACAGGCGTGCAGCATCACTTTGAAATTAAAAATAAAAGATCATGTGCAATAGAGTCTACGCATCTCAGAAAAACCATTGTCAAGTGATGTAGCCAGCAAAGTCAGATCTGACAGACTGAAATCGGGCCATGACACCACCATAGTAGGCCATGCTGGGGTACACAAGACACAGAACTGTATAAGGATTAGTTGTTATTGACCAGGTATCCGAGGACAGGTGAAGTGCTGCATCTGCAACGCATGTCTACAATGTGTAGGCCGCAACACTATGTGCAAAACTTATATTTGAAAATGCCAGAGATAAAGCAGCCTTTTCAACAAGTAGCTGTTGACGTTTTAGGTCTCATTAATCCTGAATTCCTTCATTGCAAACTGAAACAAATCTGTTGAGATTTGTAACGTCAGAAACCATCGCCGAAGCCCTTTTGAACGTATGTTTAAGGTAGAAGTACGAGAACTAATACTGACTGACAAGCTGCCGATTTGTCTGTGATATCATGCCGCAAATAAACAAATTGCTGAGCATCAAAGTAAGACCAACACTCTCTGTCATACACATACTTGTTGAATGTTTCTAAGGAGCACTGAAAATCTGCCAAGGAAATTACGTTTGGAACAGCCAGAAGAACAGGGCAGATGCATTTTTGTTCTGCTGTTTGCTTCTCATGACGCGCCAAAGGAGCCCCTAAAAAATCACACCTTTCGAATTCCTAGATTCTTTATGTACAATGCGTGACGGGTGAATTTATTGATCCACAAGTTAAGACAACAGCATATTACGTGCCTGAACATCATGGGAACATTTACAAGACGTGTTCAGGAAAACCTGAAGAAGGCCAACTTAAGGCAGGCCAGCTTTCAGTTTTTATTGTTGTTGATGTTTTACGTCGTTCATCTAGAAAGACATTTGCATCCTGTTATTAAGGTATCACTCTTTGGCCAATCCAGTTATTAGCAGTGTTGAACACTCCTTCCTCCACCCTCCCACACTTCTTTATTCCACCCCCTTCTCTCTCTCTCTCTCTCTCTCTCTCTCTCTCTCTCTCTCTCTCTCTCTCTCCTCTCTCTCTCTCTCTCTCTCTTGTTCAATTCTTTCTCCGCTTAGTCAAATCAAGGGTTGAACTTGCACATAGGCCTTGATGTGAAGTGTTGCATTACAGGACTAAAAACATGGGCCATGAAGTACTGACTAAACGCTCGTTATCAGAAACAGAACTGTGAGCAAGTAGTGAACCTTCACTGCTACGTCTGACAACTCATTATCTTCAAAACAGAGCATCATTGTTGGAGTAAGTCAAATTTTAAGTTGATTTCAAAGGTAGTTGGGCTAAAATGTTTGCCAGCTGACCACACACACACACACATACACGCACACATACTCTCTCTCTCTCTCTCTCTCTCTCTCTCTCTCTCTCTCTCTCTCTCTCTCTCTCTCTCTGTCTCTCTCTCTCTCTCTCACACACACACACACACACACACACACACACACACACACACACACACACACACACACACACATACATATGCACGCACGCAAACACACACACACAGATACACACGTGCGCGCAAACACACACACACACACACACACACACACACACACACACACACACACACACACACACACACGCATGCACACACGCACGTACGCACGCACGCACGCACGCACACCATAAAGGTGGCCGTGTCTTTATCCAATGTAACATGGTAGTTTGTAGGGCAAGAGCACCATTCCTGGATTTCCGAAACATCTGAAGCGCCAAACAGTTCACAATGAAGATCCACTCCATGGTGTTTGTTTACAGTGCGGCCGTCGGCAGGAGCCATGTTTGCCTGGGAGAGAGAGAAAAAAATACTGGAATCCCAAGAAGAGAAAAGCACAACAAAGTGAATGTAGTGAATGAGAAATTGGAGAATCATCAGGCAGGACTTGTGGAACCAGAGAATACCCTGAATCAGATTTTTTTTTTTTTTTTTTTTTGGGGGGGCGAAAAATATCATGAGCATGCATAATATCATTAATATTGGACACTTGAAACAGTTCCATCGGACAGAAAAGAAGAGAGGTCGGAGGAATCCCTTTTGTTCCTTCCACACCAATTTCTTTGATATCTGTTTGACCTCAATTAGACATCTGTCGTCTTCAATTTCATGTCTGATTAATTCTCTTTGACGTCTGCTCGATGCCTCCTCGACGTTTGTTTGCTGTGCGTTTGGCACACACACACACACTACATAAGGACAAGAAAAAATAAATATTATACAATGGGACAGAAATAGAATGGACGTGAACCAGTCGAAGTCATGTAGTGGCTGGGCTGGGCTGGGATGTCATGGGTTCGAATCCCTGAGATTCATCAATCTGTGAGATTTTTCGGTTCGGATAGACTTCTACCCGGAATGCAGTGAGCTATAAGCATAAAAGGGAAGACTGGAACTACACAGTCGAGTTTCGTTCACATTGTTGATGTGTTTGTGAAAGTGCTGTTCAAATTCCCTGACCAAGTGTCTGTAATTCTCAGGCCAGGTTGACACCGGGGCACATTATCAAAAGGAAGTGCAGCCCACAGCCTTGTCATGTTGTCTCTAATCAGACTGGAACATTCCAAATATTGAGACAGCAAAGCAAAAAAGAAAAAAAAAAGAAAAGAAAGAAAAAATTCAAAAAGCAAGAACTGAAAAGAGAATTACTATACATATATTGCCTGTGTGGTTCATATCAAGACCAGACAGGAGTAGGTATGGGCGCACTTTCAGTTTCAAAACACGTGAGTCAAAAGCAGACTGACTGGTGATTGAACGAATAACAACATTTTCATAGTTGGTAGTACTGGAAAAAAAGAAAATACTGATGAATTTAGAAAGAAACAAGACACATAATTTCCTTAACAATCTCTGTTAACTGTAGCTGAATTCACGTACACGATAGGTGTTGCTTTGAATTTAAAAAAAAAATGGAAGGGGGGGGTGAGTTAACTACTGTGTAGGATAAACTGATTTTGATGCTTATTTAAATTGTTGACAGTTCATGACACATCGAAATTCGTCTTCAAACAGACCTGTATTAGAATTTACGACGAACGTGTGGAATATTGTGACGCCTGCACATTCTACTGATAATTTTCGCGTGCTAGATTTAAACTTTTATAAGATATGAATCTGACACTGTATGAACCTTCTCATTCTTACACACACTCACTTTTGAATTCTTTTAAATATTCCAAATTTGATGTGCGATATATGAATCAAATAGCAACTTCTGTTACGTATACGGCCCAGTCTGATTCGGAGCACAACATATAAATGATTGGTGTAATTCTACTCCTGTTTCAGAACGTTTTAGTTTTGCCCTTGCTTCATCGGCTTCATACAATGCAAACTGGCCGTGGTATTTGCATTGAAATATTTTCTCTTTAATACCCCTCGGCAATATCCTACATTATTGCCATATGCCCAATGCCACTTGTGGCCGTAAACATGTTCCGCATGAACATTTGCAGAGATGATGTAATAGAAGTACTTTCTGTCACACTACTAAAATTTTCCATTTTTCTGGAAAATGGTAATTCCATCATACTTAATATCTGTCTCTGCACTATTTTAACACTTTTCACAATTCATATGTATCAGGGTTGCATGAGCGTAACTGGTATTAAAGCACAGATTGGCATTCAAGCGAAAACCGGTTGAAAGTCCTGCCGTGGTATCCACCACACTGAAATTGTAGTCGTAATGTGAAACTCGGCTAATAAATTCCAGGAATGTATTGCTGATCCCAGACTCCCTAATCTATAACATTGTTTGTTCCGTTTTAAAGATCGATGCTTTACCTCCCATTTGTTCTTTGAGCTGCATGGTTTGGTGTTTAGGTCTCCTTGCTGCTCTTGTCTGAATAATCTGTGGTAAGAATTACCATGTTTTATGTTTCTTTTCCATCTGCTTGTGTTAGAGTTTTTACTTCCTTTAATCGTAGTGACGAGTAGTCAAGCCTATCTCCACTTCTGTTTTTATAATGTAATTGATAAAACACTTATGGGCTAGAACCGCTGACCGGTTGTTATAATGGATGTGGATAAGACACGTGCTCACTGTACGATCTGCACAACTCTGTCACCAGTCCCAAGAAACAAGGCAGAGGCATTGTAACTGGCTCAAGCAACAAAGAATAGGTGCTACGATTAGTACAGTTCTCTCTCTTCAGTCCCGCAAAACAAGGTAGGGGTATTATCATTAACACGGCTATCTTCAATCTTGCACACTGTAAAGGTGTCATGGTTACTAAAGCTGTCGCCTGCAGTCCTGCACAACAAAACAGAGGTGCAATGATTGGCACAGCTGTGTTTAGCGATGGATGTGCACACTCGTTATTTCCAGTCATGCTCAGCACAGTGTAAGCAATACATTCTGCATATACCTTTTTGTCCTCAACCATATATGCACATCAAGGCAACGGCTGCACTCTGCAAGGCTCTCTGTCCTTGACAGTGCGCATGAGATCAGAAGTGCTATACCCAGTCCAGTTCTTCACGTTATTCGTCTACCTCTTTGTGAGTCTACATTACACCACACACACACACACACACACACACACACACACACACACACACACACACACACACCCTCCACTGAGCTCTGTAAGATGATTTGAAAGGCGGTCCTTCTGATAAATTTCAAATGTAAGGTAGAAAACATCAGTGAGCTCATCGGAAAGACTGTCCTTCCGAACAGATCCAAAGTGGAGGCTTGAGGCATCCCCGAAGTGACATGAAAGACGATTTTTCTGAACAGATTTAAACAGAAGGCAGAAGATATCATTGAGATGGTCTGAAAGACGACCCTTCTGAACAGATTCCGACGGAAGGCAGAAGGCATTGTTGAGACGATCTGAAAGACGATCCTTCTCAACATATTCCAGCAGAAGGCAGAAGACATCACTGAGACAGTCTGAAAGACGATTCTTCTGAACAGATTCCAACGCAAGGCACAAGACATCATTGAGACGGTCTGAAAGACGATCGTTCTGAACAGATTCCAACGGAACTGGATCCGGGAGGCATAACAGATCTTGACAGAAGAACAGACAGGAACCAGGCTGAAAAAGAAAGAACCCCAAATGAACAGGCGGTGTTGCCACCACGAACACTGAGCAAAGCTGTAAAACTTCCATCTAACAGCCCCGACCGCATTCGTCGATTTTGACTTTCGCGAACGCTGGATGGGGCTTGTATCTAATGGGTGTCTATTGTCGGAAATACTGAAATGGAACAGAAGAAAGAGGTAGAATTAGTCATGAAGGCAAAGGGGATGAGGAAGAGAAGGCAGAAGCGAAGGAGGGGGAGGAAGGGGGGGGGGGGAGGCAGTACCAAACATCCGCGATCAGCAAACGGTGCAGACAAAAGCGAACCATGTGAGGTCTACACCTTGTTTGATGGGAGCACTCAGACAGGATAAATGGCCACCGTAAAAGCCATTAAAGGGACGTCACTCTCGTGGCCTCATTGTGGTTTCCAGTGTAATGGGAATAGTGCACTATCCGTTTTTTCAGTAAACACGTGCCATCGCTAGTGTGTGTGTGTGTGTGTGTGTGTGTGTGTGTGTGTGTGTGTGTGTGTGTGTGTGTGTGTGTGTGCGTGCGTGAGCGCGCGCGCGCGCGTGTGTGTGTGTGCGCGCACGCGCTCCTGTGTGTGTGCGTGTGCATGTGTGTTGTTTGTGTGCGCGCGCGCGTGTGTGTGTGTGTGTGTGTACGTGTGTGCATGTACATGAGAGAAAGAGTGTTGTGATGTTGTGTGTGTGTGTGTGTGTGTGTGTGGCATGCATGTGTATGCGTGTGTGTGTGTGTTGTGTGGTGTGTGTGTGTGTGTGTGTGTGTGTGTGTGTGTGTGTGTGCGCGCGCGCGTGTAAGTGTGTGTGAGTGCGCGCGCGCGCATACGTGTATGTGTGTTGATCTGTCTGTGACTATTCGCGCCTGTAGCAAATCATTCTGGAGTCTTCCAGGTCGAATCCTGCCGACCATGTTGCCTCATCAGGGTTGTGACGGCGTCTTCTACCTTTCGGTGTACACGAACATTATTTTGAAATCAGCGCGTTTTCAGCCTGGTTTGGTCGGTCTTCTCTCTCAAGTCAGTGTCTTAACCTCCTTACCTCCCTTTCCTTTCTGTCCCGTTAACCTCCACACTCCTGCCCCCCCCCCCCCCCCCCCCCCTTCCGACACAAACACAAACACGCATGCACGCGGTAACACACACACACACACACACACACACACACACGCACGCACACACACACACACACACACACACACACACACACACACACACACACACACACACACACACACACACACACGCATGCATGCACGCACGCACGCATACACACACACGCACGCACGCATCTCGCGCACTCATTCCCCTCTCTACCATCTCTCTCTCTCTCTCTCTCTTTCTCGCTTCCTCTGTATGCGTGTGTGTGTGTGTGTGTGTGTGTGTGTGTGTGTGTGTGTGTGTGTGTGTGTGTGTGTGTTTTTGTTTGTGTTTGTGTGTTGTCCATGGAGAATCAATTGACCCGTGTAAAACCCATGTAAAGAGTACTTCGTTTAATATAAGGCGTTGCAGTAGTGGCAGGGACAAAGATGTCCGTGAACATAGGAGAAGAAAGAAGGAATAGAGGCGAGTAGAGTGGGGTCGATCATCTAACAAAGAGACTTGCCAGAATGCACAGTATTTAAACACTAGGACAAGCGCCTACGCATCCTTCTATCATTATAATTGTATTTATTGATCGCCTGAGATGAGAAGTGACGTGTGTTTATTTCCTATTTTCTTTTTCTTTTTTTTTAATATTATTTTACGAATATGCGTCTTACACTCAGGGCTTTGCCAGTAGAAGTTGCATCATGTTAGCTGACAACTGACGGAATCTGCATGGGCAGGGTTGAAGGCCAAGATCTCTGTGTACGAGAAAAGGTCAGAAAGGGAGCGGGCTGAAAATCAACAGTCCCGTCACAATGTGGACACAAGCGTGATGGATGAGAGCGATGTGGTGTGGCATGCGATGGAGGCTGGGAGGGTAAGGTTCTTCGAATAGGCTCAGAGGCCAGCAAAGGGGCGTCACTCTCTCTGTGCACTGCATTGTCCCCAGTGCGGCCATGGGAGTGTATGCTCCCGTTCTGTACGTCTTGGCCGTCTTTGAATTGGACTCCTGGGTTTGGGATGTAATTTTCCTTGACAGTTGAGCGAGACGGTCGCTTCGATTGCCTTTGTGATTCTCCCGAGTCACGTTGTATCCGGCTGACCACCGAGGCCGGCCTAGTTTCCATTCACCAACGGGGTAGGCTGTTCGGGTGAGAGAGGGTGATATGCAAGTCCAGTTTTATTTGCCGGGACGTTTGTATTTGAAACACCAGTACCAGATGAACCCAAAGACGATCACTTGCAGAGTAAACTGTAAGGTACAGAGATTCTGCAAATAACCATGTCTAACGTTGTCCAGAGTATTGGCAGATATACAGCAACACATTAGTGTGTGTCCGACCTGTTCGGTCTGAAAATGGATGAAAATCAATCATGAAAAGCGCGTGTAAATGAATTATATTTATTTAGTTCCGTTTCTGTTTACCTTGTTGACAGCCCAGCCGACCAAAGGGGGCGTTATCAGGGCTGTTACAATCTCAAAATCGACACAATACCTGCTAGTAAGAAATCCAGACATGCTAAAAAACGTTTTGAATCTTGAATTCATGCCAGTCTCAACGCTTATATGAACATGTTGTACAGTGACTACCACGTCACGCGCTATGCACCAAGGAACCTTCGTACCTTTACAAAGATACGACTGTGTGTACAAGGAGTGGACTGTTTGTAATGGATTAGGGCTCCTGCCTGTTCCATGCTGGGAACCCCTGCTGACTCAATATTTTTATCTCTCAGAAGTATGGCTAGATTTTTACAGAACTGAAACAGCTATGATAGACTGTTACAGAGTAGAGCAGAATGCAAAACATAAGCTTTTCCTAGCCAGTCTTGCAACAACAACAACAACAACAACAACAACAACAAACGTGTACGTAAGCTGCAAAGCTACTTCGATATTTTTGGCTCTCAGATAATTATATAGCTAGATTTTATTTTTTACAGAACCGAAACAGCAATGATAAACTGTTACAGAGCAGAAGAAAGTGCAGATTTTTTACTGCATTAATGAAAATAATGAAAAAGGAATTCTTCGATTACAACAGGCACATTTAGTACCGCTCTTTCTTGTGTCAACGTACAGCGTATATCTGTTTAAAGGCAAATATTTTCTCAACAGCACAGCGGAATTAATATTAACATAGCTAGTACATGTACTGCAATGCCAATTTTTTGTTCAATAGAAAACATTCGGACATATACATATTTCATGTCCGTAATCCATATTTCAAAAATAAGAAATATTCATATGACTAATAGTCAATTTCTGTTTTAGAGTTATATTACAGTGTTTTTGAATTGTTGGCGTAATTTCAATGAGTTGTTTCGTTCGTTTATTGACGATTGAATTACTTCCCCTTTAAAACTATTGATCCTTTTAATGATATCCCATATCAAACTGACACACCTTGTAAATGTATGCTGTTGGCATCACAATGAAATTCCTTATTCTCTCTCTCCTCTCTCTCTCTCTCTCTCTCTCTCTCTCTCTCTCTCTCTCTGACATCCCAATCTCTTTAATGTGTTTCTTGAAGTTTTAAAGGAAAATCGCCTTTCCATTTGCTCATGAGAACCACGTGCTTCGATAAACCGGAAAGGGAGAGAGGCCGGGTTGTAAGAATGCTTTACTTGTTCCTGTGTCACGCGCGATGTGCACAAACCTCTGGTGGCTTCTCGGTGGATCCTAGTCCACATCAAAGAGGCTGGTCATTCAGTAGTGTGTTTCCTTTTTCACCGAAAAAAAAGTGCGTTTGATCTACCACAATTGAGGAAACTACAGCATTTTCTTTCTTTCTTTCTTTCTTTCTTTCGTTCATTCGTTCGTTTTTCTCCCGTTTCGTTTTCTTTCTTTCTACTTTCTTTCTTCTTTCTTTCTTTCTTTCTTTCTCATTCCATAATCGTCATCCTTCAACAGTCATGTTTCCACTAGCAGTAGGAACCAGCACGGACACGATAACGTTGGAATCGGCACATGGTTAGATGACATCAGATCCAGCACAGGCAGATAACTCCGGGACCAGCACGAGCAGGTAACGGTAGACCCAGCACAGATTGATATCGTCTAAGCCAGTTTGGATAGATGACGTCAGTACCAGCACAGATATATGACGCCGGTACCAGAACGGACTAATAACGTAAGAACCGTTATGGATTGGTGGCGTCAGAACTAGCACGGATAGAGGACGTTAGAAGCAGCATGGACAGACGACGCCAGAACCAGGACAACAGTGAGCATAACAACAGGCATATGTAATTTTAGGACATCAGGATATCTTATGAAGGGAAACGTAGGTAAACAGTCATTGTTTTAAGGTGTTGTCCTGCCTCCTGATTTTTGTGATCTGTGCTGGTAGGACACATAAAAATGGTAGGCTGTGCTAAGCGTCCTTTACAGAGTCGTGTTTCATAGGCTTACAATGAGGATAGATGGATGACAGTAAAATGAACCATGATAGATTCGGGTGATTTATTCCTGTCTCCTCCTGCTTGCCCCCCTTTTGCACTAATCTACACAGCTCACATTCCGCTCCTCCCCCTACTCCCCCACACACAGCTACACCCACCCAGTTGTGTTCTGCCGTAGCCCCAGCACCGGCAATCCACAGAGAGCAGTTAGGGTTTGTCTGAAGGTGGAAAACCTCTTCTTTCCCAGACAGCCTCATGTAGCCACCGAGATTGGCATTCCCGTTCTTTTTTTATACTGGGTGTTCTACTGAAAAGAATGATAAGGATTTGTGAATTTATGGAAGTTTCCAGTTTTTCTCCAAGCCCGGAGTGGGAGTGGGGGGGGGGGGGGGCGTTCGTGACGGGCTGGTCTGGAACGGATTGAGGCGTAATATAGACCATTTATGGTGCTTCTTGTTGAGCCAACGTCGTCACAATTGCAGGGAAATCTGTTGACGCTGTCTTGTACCCAGACTACTGCAAGCTCACATGTAGAGTGCAGCCATCAGCAAATGCAGGGAGGAGTGTGTGGATGGGTGGGCGGATAAGGGTGTTCTGACTGCAATCCTGTTAACTTGATTCCTTCAGTACAAGCTGGCTATGCATCGTCACAGAGTTTACATTGATTTCAATTTCCTGAAAGCTTGGAAAGGGACGGAGGCCCCGCAGGCTTCTACATGGTAAATAGGCCTACAATGTTATGATTCTGTCGTCTGGCAGAGACAGTAGATGTCTGTGGTCATTTCCTTAAAAGGCAGTGGCACCAAACAGTCTGGTTGGCTTAATGGTAGATGTTTTCTGTATGGGATTCATGGGATTGTGCAAGATACAAGATGTCTTGATTTTGATTATTGTATATGTAATATGTAAGCAGATTTCGGCATAATGAGATTTAGGGGGTCCTGTTTTATGCTGTTTTCACGGTTTGAGTCCGTCGTAATTTGATAATGAGATCGTTGGTGGTCTAGTGTCTATGAACTGTTCTCACTTTACTGATTCATCTATCCTTCGTTATTTGACATTTTCATGTGCGTTGTTAATCGGTCTTTTAGTAAACCTATAGCATAGCCATCTTGGAACAGGCGTTGTCTGGCGTCTGACGTCATGTCAGAGAGTTGTGCGAGGTCAGAGAATAAAGTATATACAGCTTGAGTTATTCACAATTCCATATTTTGTATCGCCCTGAACTCGTCAGAACTAGATCTGGACAAAAATACGCCACTGATCTGTTGAACCAATATATGAGTTAAGTGTTGAAAAAGTGTACTCAAAATCTCTGGAAACAAATGATTTTATACGAAACGTTTCACATTTTGTGCACTGCGATTAAAGGTAGAATTGGAACAGAACAGACTGGTAAAAGTCGGTCCCTGAACTCCAATGTTTCCCCACATCTTTCCTTTCTTTCTATTTTTTTCTCCGTGACAGATTTTCCTCAAAGTGACTGCAGCTGACGGATGACTAGTAATATTTTTGAAAAGTACAGCGGAATACTAAACATAGTAGGGCCTAGGATAGCATGGAACAGTTGGAATGATTGGTCATACTAGATCCGGAAGGGTGATTGTCACAGCAAATTGCTGGAATTGTTCTAACGCAGGAGACTGCGGAAGCAATAATATAGCGGAACATAGTTTTTCTCCTTTTGTGTCGTAGTGTGTGTGTGTGTGTGTGTGTGTGTGTGTGTGTGTGTGTGTGTGTGTGTGTGTGTGTGTGTGTGTGTTCGTGCACATGCTTGCGCGCACGCGTGTGTTTATTAGTGAGTGAGTGAGTGAGTGAGTGAGTGAGTGAGTGAGTATGTGTGTGTGTGTGTGTGTGTGTGTGTGTGTGTGTGTGTGTGTGTGTGTGTGTGTGTGTTAGTGTTAGTGAGTGAGTGAATGTGTGTGCATGTGTGTGCGTGCGCGCGCGTGTATGTGTGTATGTGCGCGCGCGCGCGTTTCATGTATGTATCAAAATTGACTTAATGATAAAACATATACAAACGCAACTCTTAAATCCATGTGTTGATTACGCTTAGTGAAGACCGATTTGATAGTTTCTCTGTCAATGTCTCGCTGGTTCTGCCCCTGACAACCTGTATAATGACTTCACATGTGCACGCCTTTTTGTCATTTCTGCTCTTCTTGTGGTAATCTTGTTCTATAGCTGCCCGCGCTGAAAACAAAGATGAACATCAAAAGGCACATTGCTTTTGAATCCCGAGCCAAAAGCAGTGAATCACGTCTGTCTCTCAGACATTCGGATTCTATCCCTACATTCAAGAGAAATTGAAGAACACGCCTATTCTGCAACAAGTACATGCAATGCTGGCATTATTGTGTGCTGACTGAGCATGAATGGGTAGGGTTAGGAGAACAGCTTGTGTATCATGTGTATGGCTACCGCTAGTGTGAAGAATACACAGATGAATGATTGAGTACAAATAGCCTAAGTCACGCTTTAATCCTGTCACGGGCAGCGAGTGGATCTCTACAGACGCGCTCAAAAATATCCGATGGTATTAGTATTAAACTATCCAGGGAGCCTTGAGTATCGTACCATTGGAAAGACTCGTAATTAGCCCACTGAAGGTCTGGCAGAAAACAGGAGAAAATTATCAGAAATCATCCCCTTTTGAAACTTGTGATTTGAGTTTCCTCTATTTGTTCAGTGAGTGCAGTAGCCACTGAGCCATCAAGTTGTTCAGTGAGTGCAGTAGCCACTGAGCCATCAAGTTGTTCAGTGAGTGCAGTAGCCACTGAGCCATCAAGTTGTTCAGTGAGTGCAGTAGCCACTGAGCCATCAAGTTGTTCAGTGAGTGCAGTAGCCACTGAGCCATCAAGTTGTTCAGTGAGTGCAGTAGCCACTGAGCCATCAAGTTGTTCAGTGAGTGCAGTAGCCACTGAGCCATCAAGTTGTTCAGTGAGTGCAGTAGCCACTGAGCCATCAAGTTGTTCAGTGAGTGCAGTAGCCACTGAGCCATCAAGTTGTTCAGTGAGTGCAGTAGCCACTGAGCCATCAAGTTTTACAACAAGCAAACAAACAAACAACAAAGCAGGATGAATGGAAGTTCCCTAGGCATGCACGATCGATTGAGACCAGCGTGCTGACATCGGCGCCCAGTGGGTGGACAGACAGGTGTGTTTGCTGACCAGGCCGTGCATGGACAGTGACGAACATTATTGTGTCGAGCTAAAGGGAATCTGGGGAGAGCGATCCATCCATCATCCGGTACAGGAATCTGCTTTTGCCGAACCGGATTGGGACGACGGGTGCACATGCTTTTGGAGATGGTGGATTGTGGAAGGTGGTGGTAGTGGATGGAGGTTAGAGGATGGGGTGAAAGGAGGGGGGGGGGGGTAACAGACCTGCTTTTTCTGATCAATGGCACCTTGTCAGATGGAAACTACGAGCATAACAGAATGATACGTGTGCACGTGTGTATATGCGCGAATGTGAGTGTGTGTGTGTGTGTGTGTGTGTGTGTGTGTGTGTGTGTGTGTGTGTGTGGGTGGGTGGGTGGGGTGGGGGTAATTCTCAGCAAACCTTTAGGCGGACTGACAAACTCTCATTTGAGAGATTATTATTTTGGAATCGGATTGGTATAAATCATGCCATCGAATGAATGGAACGGTCAAATGTGAGGTTAGCAGTTCTGTAGGACATGCACAAAACAGGTAACTAATTCTATTACTGTATTATCATGCTGCCTACGAGAGTGTTAATACATTGTCTCATTAAAAAGACTCACACCCAGGCCACTGAAGGTCTAGCAGGGTGGGGGACAAACAATTACTCGTTTTGTTCGAGATAAACCACAAGTCTGTAAATCCTCATTATTTTCTGTGTGTACATCATCCACTGAGTCATCGACGTTTAAAGTGGAAAGGAAAGGCGATGATAAATGGAAGAAGTTTCCTTGGCAAGCATGATCAGTCAAGACATGTCAACACCGGCGCCTATTGGATGAACGGCTGGGTGTGTTTACTGACCGGGTTGCGCACGGGCAATGATGGAGACCATTGTGTTGAACTGCTCGGAATTTGCTGAACGCGATCCATTCATCAAGTGGTACAGGAATCTGCTTTCCCCAGCTCAGAGACGACAGGCACACAGGCATGGGGAGGTGGTGGATGATGGTGGTGATGAGCGTTGGGAACAAAGGTTGCGTGTTTGTGTGTGTGTGTGTCTATGCGTGCGTACCTGAGTGCATCTGTGCGTGCATATGAACAGATCTGTGCGTATGCACGTGCACGCGATGTGTGTGTGTGTGTGTGTGTGTGTGTGTGTGTGTGTGTGTGTGTGTGTGTGTGTGTGTGTGTAAAATTCAAATAATTGTGAATATTGTTTATTTGAGTTGGTCGTGTACAATACATACACGCACGTGCACACTACAGAACATCAGGCAGACATACAGACTGACTGACTGACAAGCGGACAGACGGGCAGGTGTTAAAGGTAGGGTGCGGAAGAGAAATCAAACACTTTAAGGCGATGACTTGGAAGAAACTCATCTATTCATTTGAAGTAACACGTCGTGGTTGACTTTTGAGAACAATATTCTGTCTTATCAACTGCTTCTGTGGGGCAAAACCTGATAGGTTAATTCTTATGTCAGAATATGGTATTTCGGAATTATGGAATGAAACGAATACAGTAACACCCAAGCTTGATAAGACTTTGTATAGAATGTGCATTGTTTGCCTGTCAATGACACAAACATAGAAATGATAAATGTCTTAATGGTATAGCTGGAAACAAAAATTGCTGTATTCAGTTTTAGAAAGACGTCTTCTCTAATCATAATGCTCTGTTTGAACAGAACACTACTGAACAAGGACAGCCTATGACAACTCCACAAGCAGCAGCAGCAAATCAATCAATGTACAGGACAGGACAGCTTGTTAAGCTATTGACACAGGAGAGGCTGATGATTTAGAGGACAGTGATTTCCAGAAGCTGAATTTCCTTTTTATGAACCAAATCGGGGTGTCTTTTCCTTCCCATTTGCGTCCAAAATTGATGCACTGATGACCACGACGTTTGGGGTTAAACATAGTTTTACTGCTAGATGGATGGTTCAGGATAAGTATGAAATTAATAGCCATTGCAGGTTATCAAAATAATTAAGAAAATGATATCTTTGACTTGAAATGTTTAAGGAACAGCATATAACTTTCATATAACCATTCTTCTTTCCTTTTCTTTAACATGCTACCAACTGTGCTCTAATTAAATCAAGTATGACGCTACAGACAGGCCACCAAAACCATCTTTTCAGTTCCATTAGATGTGTAAGAGTCCCACAGTGTAAACCTAACCTGCCACGTGGACTGGAAGCGTTACTTAGAACCAGAAAGCTTTTACTTGAACCTTCCCTTTGCCATGGCCAAGCAGCACGCACGTTGAGGTCCATCATGACATTCGCACACACATCCTTGCAAAGTCACTGGAAGTTATCCACTAAAGGGAGGGGACAGAGCAGAATCCTGGTGTTTGTTTCCCTTGCCAGGGTCCATTAAGATGCTTCCAGAATGATGGTGCCTCGGGGGAGGGCGGGGTAAGGGAAGGGGTCAGCCACCCTTAAAGGAAAAGGGAAAAGAAACACACCACCACCATCAGTAACTGCAATATTTTCCTTGGTGGCGAAGATCAAGTACAGCGGCAATGGACTTTGATGTACATTTCGCATGGCGTTACTCAGTTAGCCAGTGGTGGTATTTATGTGCTGAAGAGCGATGTTTGCAGGATGTCGGAGATGATTGGTGTTGTATTCTCACATCCGGGGCTTTGTCCTGACATGTAGTGTATGTACCATTGCGGGAAGGCCTCATCTTTGCCCCCTCCTCCCTCCAGCTCTCATCTATCCTTCCCCACACCCAATCTCTCCGCTCCTCTTACCCCTTCCTCAGTTGTTCAGTATTAACAATTCAACGTACCTCATATCCAGAGTGAATGCCAGATTAAGCTCCGTAGGTCTTAAGATGAAGGGGGAGGCGAGGGAGGGGGAGGGCTAGGGGAAGTGAATGAGACGGGATGAGTGGGTGCTTGGGGGTGTGGGTGGGAAGATGTTTTTGTTGTTGTTTTTCATCCCTTTTTTCGATTTCTTTTTTACTGTGTAAAACATTGTACAAAGTTAATAAAGAAAAAAAGCTCTGTAGATCTTTAGTATGAACTGATAACGTTTTTGCCTCTGAAACACTGCGCGAGTAATGTGCATATGTTTTGTACAACGTATCAAAGGAGGCATAGCATAATCATATTCAACCGACACTGACCCCAGTGTATTTGTAGATGTTTAGCAGAAAACATCGTTCTTAAGAACTAGATACAGCAAAACGACATTGAACAAACTGCAACTCGCCATCTGCGTTGCTGCATACTTGTTAAATGTTGCTATTTGTTGTCCTCTCCTCGTGCTTCAAGGGGTTTGAAACTGACCGTTTGGGTGAGACAGCGCGGCAGTCAGTTTCACCACAGCATCCTGGTGTCCTTTTGCATCGTTCACATGAGACTCTCAGGCTCTCATTATTTTTATTTCCTTTGTCTGTATAGACCACCATCTAACAGAAACAACGAAGTGATGCCTTCTTTTTTTTTAACCAAATTGCCATTATTATCTGATAAATAGTATAATCTCTTTCCTGGTGGATTTATTATTATTATTATTATTGGAGACTTGAGTATTCACTACAATCATCAAACTTCTCACATTTTAGCTGCTTTACTTTATTACTACGTTCCGTCCTTACCAGAGTCACAGATTACACCCATCGTTGTGGTTCCATGATTGATGTGGTCATACGCTTGTCCAATGAACAGTTGTTTAACTCGTGTTCAGTGAACCACCATGTTTTCACTAACCACCTGCCTGTTCTTTTCCATACCAATGTACGTCAACCTCCCAAACTACTGTATTTTGTAGGAGGAGAAATTACAAGGCGTTCACATGAATTGCGTTCGAAACAGATCCAGAGTTAAGACTGAAGCTATGCAGATGTCCTCTTTAGACCAGCCAATACCAGCCTCGGTTCCTTCCTACACTACCACGCCGTGCTGAGATGGTTCAAATGCCTCAGTGCTGTTCTGGTCCTTGTAATAGCTCCTTTTGCTTTACGCTTTGCACCGTGAAACTAGGGAAAGGCTGCGCTGGTCATTCTCTATAGTCTCCAGAATGTTTCTGATATACAGTGTTGCGTCCTTTTTTTTTCATCCCATCTGCTTCACAGAAACGAAGCAAACCGTTATTATATTTCGTCTTACGTTGACCCGGCCCTTCCTCAGTTTCGTGTTTCACAACGTTCTGTGCTTGGTCCTCATGTTTTTCTGTCATATATTCAGTCACTCCCTGAAACATTCCCCAAACATTTCTCATGAAAGATATATCTCATTCTCTGTTAACTGAGATGCACCTGAGAAGAACTCTCGATGATGTGCGATAAGCTGCCGTTAAATGAAGGGAAAACAAAACTACTTTTCATTGACTAAAAAGGTCATAAATCCATTTCATTCATTTCAGTTGATCAAAATTAAGTTCGCTTTTCTCGCTCATTTCATTACCAATCTGTGACAGTCTATAATGAACGGTAAACAAAATAAACGCGTGCATTCTGAACATTGTAGAATAGGAAAAATCGTCACAACTTCAAACTAAAAACCTCAAAGATACTGATTGACCATTGTTCATCATCTTTTCACTGTTTTGTTGCTTCTTTTTTTTT
>CM031603.1:48295408-48297908 GCA_018398815.1 Conus ventricosus | reverse complement strand
TTTGTAGAATGAATTAGGCAGATTTCCAATAACTGTTAAGTCTATTGTTCGATGTATTCGCTACTGGTTTAAGTTAATCCAAGTGGACGAACATAGGCTACCAAAGAAAGGGTGTTTAATGCTGTTATATTTAGATCAGAGAGAAAAAAAAACTGGGTGACAAATGTAAAATTATGTCTGTTTCAGTATGGCTTTGGATATGTGTGGTTGAACCAAGGTGTTGGAGGTGTAAATGAATTTTTCAGTTTGTTCAAGCAGCGACTTACTGATTGTAGATGGCAAAACTGGCACGATCATGTGGGCAACAGTTTGCGTTTTTCAATGTTTAGACTGTTTTGTGATTATGACATGCACTGTACTCCAAAATACGTACAATTAAATATGGAGAGGTACTTAAAACATATAATGTCATTGTTCCGTTTTGGTGTGTCAGACCTTGCTGTTCATTACTGTAAATACAAGAATCCTATACCAAATGATCTGTTATGTCCATTCTGTAAGAATATCGAAGAAAACGAAGCTCACTTTGTTTTATGTCCATTTTAAGATAAATTAAGAAAACAGTTGATCGCTCACAAATATTACAGAATAGCACGTGCTTTCTATCTTAATCTATTGTTATCCTCAGTTAATGCAAAAAGTGTGAAAAACATCTGCATTTACTTTACAAAGCTTTTAAAGCCAGAGATATTGCAATTTCTTAAACTGAGTTATAACTGAGAGTGTAGATAATGAAATGTATAGTTGATCTTTATGTTTTCTTTCTTTCCGCCGAAATGTAAAACTTACTGTTGTTTTTCTGTGTACACACACCCCTTCTAAGGGGGCTTGGTCCTACTGAAATAAAACGTCGTGTCGTGTCGTGTTGTGTCTTCTCTCTCTCTCTCTCTCTCTCTCTCTCTCTCTCTCTCTCTCTCTCTCTCTCTCTCTCTCTCTCTCTCTCTCTCTCTCTCTCTCTCTCTCTCTCTCTCTTATTTTGCGTGGTGAGTGTTTGTTCCATAGTCTCATATTTGATAAATTCACGAAGTGATTTCCTGTCACGTTTAAAAGTGACACATAACACATGGCTATAATCCATGCAATTTTTTTCAACTCTAGCAGCTTCATTCACCTGACTATTGCCCTGTTGTAACGTAAGAAGGCTGTCTTCAGTGTAAAGTGTCACACAAACTCCGCATTACTGAACAGAATGAATATGTCTGAAATCGACCCTGAACGGAAATGGAATGAGGATGTATGGCATGATTTAAACCAACCCTTTTTAGACATAACCACTCTGATTTTGGATACTTGTGTACCTACAATACTTTTCTTTGGAATCTTTGGAAATTTCATGCTAGTTGTGATCATGCATCGTCTTCCTGCATCGAGTGTGAGTGTTTTGTTTCACGTTCTGTCTTGGTGTGATCAGTTATATTTGATATTAGGACCACTAACAACATGGCTCACTGCCATGTTTGATGTGCCGAGGAGTGAAGACCAGAGTTCCTGGCTGTGTGAAATGTATACATGGATCGTATTAACGACGACAATTTTGTCCCCATGGACGCTTGCGGCACTGATTGTGTTAAGAGCAGTTTCTCTCCTGTGCCCGCATCATGTCAGCGCCTTGTGGACGAAGACAAAGTCACGTGCTGCTGCCGGAACATTAATTGCTGTTATCACTCTGATCCACTGTCCCACTCTCTATGGAATGGATCGGGATGCAGAGAGTTGTGACTGCTGTGACACTAATACGGAAGCATACGAATGGTTCCTTGACACGGTCTGGCCATGAATGTACTTGGCTGAAGGCTGTGTTCTACCTTTTATCCTGATGGTTGTCAGCATCAGTGTTCTCCTCTGGAAGCATGTCAGAACTGTCAGCACAGGCAGCCGTCTTCCTGTACAAGGCAGTCTGGAATCCACACAAGGGAAGTTGTCTTCGTCAGCAGTGCCCCTGATCATTTTAAGTGCGGCATTTTTTGTCCTGACAATACCGATGGCAGTATGTCGCGTCACAGTTACAGTCCTTGATATGGACGATCCGGTTCTCAACGGAAAATATCAGGTTGTCTATATGATCAGCCTAACCATGTTCATCTCTAATAGTGATCTAAACTTTTATTTGTATGCTCTGTGTGGCACAAAGTTGAGAAATCAGTTTTGGAATCTCATAGTATAATTTAGCCAATTTCACTTAATTTGAAAATCTGTACTGGCATTATTTGCAATCATATCATTTCAGTGTGGGCGGAATAAACAGCTTTAGAACAATTTACCAATTCAAAAAGATAAGCAAATGTAAGGTGGGTTCAAAATGTCGAACATTTCCTCTTTTCGAAGCTACGACCAGACGCCAGACCATCAGGACGTCCCCCAGCGAACCACTGCATGCGAGGCAGAAGCTATGTATATTTCCACCAGCGAACTACTGCATGCGAGGCAGAAGCTATGTATATATCCACCAGCGAACCACTGCATGCGAGGCAGAAGCTATGTATATATATCCACCAGCGAA
>CM031603.1:48275408-48290408 GCA_018398815.1 Conus ventricosus | reverse complement strand
CAGCTGGCAGCTCTTTAGTCGGCACTACCCAGGTAGGCAGCCCGTTGTATAAACGAGTGTGGATTGTAAAGCGCTTAGAGCTTGGTCTCTAGTCGAGAATAGGCGCTATATAAGTATTCATTATTATTACTATTATTATTAATTCAACAATATAAAAGAGAAAACATAAAAAACAAAAAAACATTAACTTTAGTTTACTATTGATAGTGTAGCATGTACACACCATTATATATAATTAGATTTGTAATAAAAACATGTTAACCATGAGTAAAATGCACTCCTCATTTGTGCTAACACTCTCTCAAATGTGTACGAGTAAGTAGTGAAAACATCCTTGTAACAATACCAACATAGGCTATACACATTCATTTAGTGTCCTCTTTGAGAGTTTGGTTTCAAAATGTCACTTTTAAATACTATTACATTAATGTATTTCATATTATTTCAATGCATACAAAAATTAGCAAAGTTCAGTTTCTTATGAGTATCTATATTTGAAGAAACTCTCATTTCTTTTCAAGGTCTTATGTTATTACATGGATATTCTTTGTATCCAACTTTCAACAGCGTAATTAAATCAGTAGTTAATTTGTTTCATGCAGTCCGATTCAATGTGATTGCTAAATGTACAAGTGTCGGTTTCAGCTTTAGTTTCATCAAGATTGTTTCACTGCGTGTGGACTAATCCACATATGCTATACTACATCAGCTAAGTTTCCAGACCACATCGCACACAATTTGAAGCTGATGGATAGTTCAATTGATGACTGAATTACAGAAGAAGGACTCATGGTTACCATTCAGCAGATTTCCGACCTCCACGCTGGTAAGATGTTGGCTAACCACCTAAGAGTCTCTGTGCCATCATTTTCATTGTATGTGTATGTGGGTGGTGTACACGTGTGTGTGGTGTGTGTGTGTGTGTGTGTGTGCGCGTGCTCATGTGCAAGTGTATGCGTGTGCCATTTCTATGGACTTATGCGAGCATACTCCTGCACACACACACACGTGCGCTCGTGTATGCACATATATGTGTTAGTGTGCATGTGTGTGTATGTGCACGTGGTAAGCAGGTACCATGGTTCGTGTTTTAAAACGTCTCAGAATGGTAAGTATTGTGCACTCTTTCCAACCATTCCATGTGTGAATGTGTCACAGAATCATAGGGCCATAGATTTGTGATTAAAAATTTCCAGCCATAAAATCAATATCACAAAATCGCTATTTTCTCAGAAACTTTTAACGTGTACAATCGCTGCCTTATGCGCTGACAGTCATGTGTTATTGCATACAAATGCTGTTCCACATGTTAAGTTACATTCTGTCAGAGCCATTTTTTTATCTATCAGACATGAAGATGTCACCTAATCATAACCACATTATTTCGATAAACTTAGAGTATATTTCTTTTTCTTTTTTTGTTTAGATATATTTTGACAGTTTTCTGGCATAAATGTCTCGCTAAAAGTGGAATTAAGGAAGACGACATATACGCAGAGAATAATGACGTAGTTTACATCAACATATCACGTGACTCTACTATTATTCCTTTTGCGTACGTTGGCCTCTCAGTCAAACAGGGGAGTTCAACCAAAATACAGAGAAATAGGTCTCTGGGATGAACTTTTCACCTGTAGATGAGTAGGGTGGTCATTGGGTAGCTGACAGAGAGAGCAGCAGAATTCAAGGTCAGTGCCAAGGACACGAGAGGGAATGAGGGTAGAAAAGGGACTGGCAGTGGACAGTGGAGAGAAGTGAGGTGGGGCAGTGGAGGGAGTGGAAAGGAAAGGGCACGAGTGTGCGTGATGATGCTGTAGGACAGTGACGAAATAGGTGGACAATACGTTCTCCGAATAGAGAAACTTGTTTAACTATTTGCTGGTGCTGATCCTCCCCCCCCCCCCCCCCCCCCCCCCCAACATACACTTTCTGTGCTTTTTGTCAGACGTTGTTGGCATTGTACCCACATAATCTCTCTGTCCCCTGCTGCCATATGCATTTCACCCTGCTATCGTATTTATTAATCACATACGAGACAAATAAGCAGGCTGGCTCTCTTTGTGGTAGTTCCTCTACGTTTGTTTTGAGGATTTGGAGGCAAAATCCACATGTGTGATTTTCAAATCCAAGCACAACGTATTCAGCAACTACCTCCCTTTCAGGCTCCATGGCAAGATGTTATTTGTTTCAAACACAAACCTGTGCAGATACACGGTCAAAGTTCAAACTTTCAGGCCAGTCAAATGTGACTTTTAGAAACATGAAAAATACGTTCAAACAATAAAATGCATTCAAACAACTTTAGTTAATATACTTGCCATGTTTGTATTGATTCAGTGTTCGGTTGTAAACCAATCTTCTTCAAGTCTTAGGGTTTCCACTCCTTTTTTTGTGAAATATCTTAAAAGTGTTTCATCTGAAGAGATTTTATATCTCTGCTTTAAACATGAAATAGTTTGAAGGTTAAAGTATCACGCAGACTGTCATGGAACTTTTATCCTCATGTAAGTTAAAATATGCATTAATGGTAAACGGATTGATTTTAGACTCAATATTTGACATCTTTATGTCTTTTGTTTTGTTGTCATATCACATTTTGCGTGCAAGAGTTCTACCGCACAACAAAAACGGGTACATATAGTTGCAAACTGGAACACCCTTTTGCAAGTCACATTGAACAATATTTTGTCGTTTTCGTTTTCCCATCGTGAAGCCTGTCTGATCCTTATTCATTAATTGTGGCAATAACTTTTTCAGTTCCACTAGCACTGGTAGCTGAAGCGATCTTGTTTGCTACCATAGCCAGGATCATCGGTTACCAGGCCTGTAGGTATTCTAATGGTCTGTTTCATGTGCACAGGATGTGTGAAGGTGTCGTGTGCAGATGCTGTTTTGTGTTTTAAGATTGAACGTCAGCGGTATTGAGGTATTGAGAGAAAAAAGATCATGTGATTGTTCGGCGTTGTTCCATTGGTAGTGGCCCGGATGAGTACTGCTTGGGAACGTTGCGCGCGCTGTTTAACTTAGCTAGAAAATTTTATAATCACTTGCTCTACACCAGCCGGGGGAGTCGCTTGGTCTGTTTATTTACGGCGATTGAAGACCGATGCAAGGCTGATGCATCGTTGAGGTATTTGTATCATTAATGTTTAACCAGAGAGAAGTGAAATCTTTGGGGGGAAATTAAAGAAAACATTTGTATTCAAAAGAAAATAATAAGAACCAGTGTGGTTACACCTGTAACATTTCTTTATAAAAGAATGGGGGAAAGAAAGGAAAAGTAATATTTAAAGTAAAAATTTATAAGAAAAGGTTACTGTCTACATCTTCATGTTGAAGTGAGTCTCCTTAGTTATTGTAGAACTGCACGTGGTTCCGAGTGTGTTGACAGGTTGCCTGTCTCACGTCGGGCCACGGGTGGGAGTGAGTGAAGGTGGCGGAGGTGCCGGACCTGACCCCAGCTTGGGACGGGTGGCGGACCTCGCCCGCAGTACCCTTCCTCACGGAAGAGGATTCATGTGGATGAAGAATGTCTTTGGCGTATTCTCCTGTGTTGATGAAGAATGACTGGCGCATTTCCCCATGTGGATGAAGAATGACTCTGGCGCATTCCCTCATAATGTTATGACTCTAGTATATAACCTCAACTGTTGTGAATTGTGGTTTGATTGATCTCCTGTGTTGGGGTTATAAGATTATGGTATATAGTATAAATACGGTGATGATGGATAGTGACCCATGTTTTATGAATGTTTCAATTAAAGGGGAAACAGTACCTGGTGTTAACTCCTTGGTGGAGAGGTGTGTTTGTGTTTATTTTGTGTTGCCTCCCCATTGGAGAGGAGGTGTGGATAAGTTGAATTGAGAAATTGTATGTACTAATTATATTTGTTCTCATGTAGGAGGAGGGGGAGGAAAAAAACAACTTTTCGGTGCTGTGTATTTATTTAACGCACCTTGGGTGAAAGGAGTGACTGCGCGCGTTTGCGGCGTTCGCTTTGGCGGTGGTGCGTGCGTGTGTGGCACGACTCCGGGAAGCATGACAGTCTGTCTCCTTTAGGTAAACCAGCTTCTCCAGGCCTGTAGGTATTCTAATGGTCTGTCTCCTCTAAGTAAATTTGCTTCTCCAGGCCTGTAGATATTCTAATGGTCTGTCTCCTTTAGGTAAACCAGCTTCTCCAGGCCTGTAGGTATTCTAATGGTCTGTCTCCTCTAGGTAAATTTGCTTCTCCAGGCCTGTAGGTATTCTAATGGTCTGTCTCCTTTAGGTAAACCAGCTTCTCCAGGCCTGTAGGTATTCTAATGGTCTGTCTCCTTAGGTAAACCAGCTTCTCCAGGCCTGTAGGTATTCTGATGGTCTGTCTCCTTTAGGTAAACCTGCTTCTCCGGGCCTGTAGGTATTCTAATGGTCTGTCTTCTCTAGGCAAACCTGCTTCTCCAGGCCTGTAGGTATTCTAATGGTCTGTCTCCTTAGGTAAACCAGCCTCTCCAGGCCTGTATGTATTCTAACGGTCTGTCTCCTTTAGGTAAACGTGCTTCTCCGGGCCTGTATGTATTTTAACGGTCTGTCTCCTTTAGGTAAACGTGCTTCTCGGGGCCTGTATGTATTTTAACGGTCTGTTCCTTTAGGTAAACGTGCTTCTCTGGGCCTGTATGTATTTTAACGGTCTGTCTCCTTTAGGTAAACGTGCTTCTCCGGGCTTGTATGTATTCTAACGGTCTGTCTCCTTAGGTAAACCAGCCTCTCCAGGCCTGTAGGTATTTTAACGGTCTGTCTCCTTTAGGTAAACGTGCTTCTCCGGGCCTGTAGGTATTCTAATGGTCTGTCTCCTTTAGGTAAACCTGCTTCTCCGGGCCTGTAGGTATTCTAATGATCTGTCTCCTTTAGGTAAACCAGCTTCTCAACGCCTGTAGGTATTCTAATGGTCTGTCTCCTGTAGATACACCTGCTTCTCCGGACCTGTAGGTATTCTAATGGTCTGTCCCCTTTAGGTAAACGTTCTTCTCAAGGCCTGTCGGTATTCTAATGGTCTGTCTCCTTTAGGTAAACGTTCTTCTCCAGGTCTGTAGGTATTCTAATGGTCTATCTCCTTCAGGTAAACCAGCCTCTCCCAGGCCTGTAGGTATTCTAACGGTCTGTCTCCTTTGGTAAACGTGCTTCTCCAGGCCTGTAGGTATTTTTAATGGTCTGTCTCCTTTAGGTAACCTGCTTCTGCAGTCCTGTAGGTATTCTAATGGTCTGTTCCCTCAGGTAAACCTGCTTCTCCAGTCTTGTAGGTATTCTAATGGTCTTGTCTCCTCTAGGTAAACCTGCTTCTGCAGTCCTGTAGGTATTCTAATGGTCTGTCGCCTTTAGGTAAACCAGCCTCTGCGGTCCTGTAGGTATCTAATGGTCTGTCCCCTTTAGGTAAACGTGCTTCCGCTGCTTCTCTGTAAGTCATTGACAAATCGCTGGTGAAAATTGTCTTTACTCATACACTTCACTGCCTATCTGAACACGGAGATGCACAACGTGTGTGTGTGCCTGTGAGTGGGGTGTGTGGTGTGTGGTGTGTGTGTGTGTGTGGTGGGGTGTGTGTGGTGTGTGTGTGTGAGTGTGTGTGTGCATGTGTGCGTGCGTGCGTGCGTGCGTGTGTGTGTATGTGTGTGTGTGTCATTCTCTCTCTCTCTGTCTCTCTCTCTCTGTCTCTGTCTCTCTCTCCCCTCTCTCTCTCCTCTCCCCTCTCTCTCTCTCTCTCTCTTTCCGGCACATTTCACATTCTATTTTCTTTTGCATTTAGATTTTTTTCATTTAAAGTGACATAGAAAAATCAAAACATGCGCCCAAAAGGGGACGAATGAGGAGAGAGAGAGAGAGAGGGAGGAGTATTCGTGAAAACATTTATGCGCTGACGTTTTGGCCAATGCGTGCAAGCGTGAGTGTGCCTGCGTGCGTGCGTGCGTGCGTTCGTGTGTGTGTGTGTGTGTGTGTGTGTGTGTGTGTGGTGTGTGTGGTGTGTGTGTTGTTGTGTGTTGTCTGTTGTGTGTGTGTGTGTGTGTGTGTGTGTGTGTGTGGTGTTGTGGGGTCGCGTGCGTGCTTTGCGTGCGTTCGTGGTGCGTGCGTGCGTGCGCGTGCGTGCGTGCGTGTGTGTGTGTGTGTTGTGTGTTGGTGTGTGTGTGTGTGTGTGTGTTTGTGTGTGTGTGTGTGTGTGTGTGTGTGTGTGTGTGTGTGTGTGTGTGTGCGTGCGTGTGTGAGTGCGTGTTCTCTGCGTGTGTGGGGTTAAAGAAATACAGAAATAGACAAAAACTGGCACAATGAAAGGAAGAAAGGGCACGTCAATCCCTAAATGAGGCTAACAACCAGTCCTCTTCCCCATCAAAGCTTCAGTGTCTAATTGAAGAAACAGAACGGAACCTTCCAACTTCGCCTTGCTAATATGGATTCGTTTTCAGGATCCAATAGAATCAAAGTCAATGACGAATGGAGCAGCAAAACGTTTTCAGACATACTTCTTTTCATTTGGGAGCCGTGCCGTTCTTAGAGCAATGAATACGGGGTGTACGATTCATGGGAACATGGGAAAGAGACAGGCAGACAGACGAGAGACAAAGGAGAAGAAACAGGCTGATCCGGATGGTGAGAGTATGTGTGGGGGATGAGAGGATATGGTTTGAGTAAAAGAGAGCGAGTGGGTGAGAGAAGATATAGACAGAGACTCTTAAAGACAGTGGATGTAGGGAAAGAACACACACACACACACACACACACACACGCACACACCACGATCGGCAAAGGGAAAGCAGCTCAGCACAAACAAGAAGGGACAAATCAGCAAACAGCGAGACTGATGTTCACTCACCGGGCACAGTAAGTGAAATAAGAGACTTGAAAACTGTGATCGAATCGCTATGTAAACGCATATCTTCACTCGAAGACATCGTTCTCAAGCAGAATAAGTTAATCACAGACATGGGCAAATCTAAGGTAACCATGGCACCAACAGACAATCATACACAAACAGAAAATGCTAGCGCTGCGTCTCCAAGTCCTAGTAGACCCACCTTTCCTTTGTATGCTGATGCGGTGAAATCCAGTCAACAACTCAACATAACTCTAAAGCAGCTTCCGCATCAGAAGCAAAGAAAAAGAATTTTAATCAAAAAATGAAATCAATAGAGAAGAAGGAAGGCCAGAATGCACACAAAATGACGTCAGAAGTTCTCATGACGTTAGAGTTCGATCAGAAAAAACGCAGAACAATATTAGATCCAAACACGAAGAGAAACAAGACTTTCCCAGGGTCGCGATCTTTCATGATTCTGTTTTTAAGGGAGTGAATGGAAAGATTAGGCCAGTCTTACGGTTTTGATACGAAGACGTGCAAAACCTTTACAACAGAGGAACTTACACAGACGCTTCAATCCACTCTTTCCATGGATGAGAAACCATTGGATGCGGTGCTTATCCACTGCGGTATAAATGACATTCAAAAGAAGGACCCTGAACTTGCCAGCAAAGCGTTTTCCTCGTGCATCAAAAACATTGTCACCAGCCATCCCAACGTTAAGGTTGTTATTAGCAAGCTATCACCTGTCAGAGATTCAAAACTAGAAGTCAAGCGGGAGCTGTTCAATGCATTGATAACAACAAAACTATTTGGAATTAAAAACATATCATTTGTCTCTCATTCCAACCTTCAAACAAATAAATGGTATCTCAAAGACGATCTCCATCCAACACATCGAGGATCGAGCGTGCTGGCAAGAAACGTTGCAAGACATATCCGACAACTCTTCTGGGAGAAACCGAGGAAGACAGCGAGAACGTCAAACAAGTGGCAGCCCGGGAACTATCCACCACCCAGAGGACACGGACCCTTCGCTGTACACAGTGGTCCATGGTACAACATGTTTGACATTGTCAGTGGGCCTACATCCTGGTATTAAACCAAAGACAGAGAAATACGTTAGTGTAGTTTTGGCGGAAATCTCAACCGTTGACTCTGTTCTTCCCATCTTGAGTGACTATTTAGGGGGATTTTCTTTTTGATGTGTTAGTTAAAGCATTCGCTAACAGGACAGTGATCAATCTTCCTTCATTGATAGAGTGCATTCTCTGTGTACAGTTCTTTTTTCGTTCTTGTCATAACTAATATTGTTTATCGTATCATAGTGATACTTTTTTTGTATTGTTAGTTACTTTTCAGTGCATAATTTGTATTTAATCGCTTTTTCACCTTCATTTTATTTTGTTTTATCTATTAATAGAACGCATGATAGCTAAGGATTTTAAAGTGTTCCAATGGAATTGTCGATCCATCACAACCAGTAAAGATCAACTAGTACAACATCTATCTGAAGTCAAATACAACATATTAGCTTTGCAATCACTGAATGTCAGTAAAACATAAACTACCTAAGCTTCCTAATTATTATTTTCCACCAATTATCCAAAACATTAATAATGAAGAAAAAATAAATGTGGCAATATATGTCCGTGAAGATGAGAAATATGCTCCATGTGCCAGTCCTGCTCCACTAGACATTCCTGGATTGCACTCATGTGCAGTCAGAATTCAAGTTGACCATAAGGTAGTAACAGTTGTTTCTGTATACCTACCTCAGGGCCCAAACGATCGTAATACAGAATGGCTACGTTCTGTTCAATCAGACCCATCTACCAAATATTTAATCACTGGTGATTTTAACGCCCATTCGCCATTCTGGGAAAAGGGATGCCAAATAATAACCAGTAACCGTTTTATTGAAAACATAGTGGACTCCTCTCTTTACCTTCTCAACGATGGCAGTATTACTCGTATTCCAGACAACCCTAAACATAAACCTAGTGCCATCGACTTATCATTCATATCTCCTGAACTAGCTATATCATGTGACTGGCTGACACTTGATGATACATTAAATAGTGACCATCTACCTATTAAGATTTCTCTTGAAAATATGAGACCTGTAACAAATGATGTAACACATGACAAAGTTCCCAAATATTGTTATAAATTTGCTAACTGGAAAAAATTTTCATATCTACTCAGTTCATTTAACATGAGCATAGAAAATATTGAGAATCAAGATGTCGATACGTTATATGATCATCTTCAGAAAGCAGTACACTCTGCTGCAAAAGAATCAATTCCGACTGTAAAATCTGTAAAATCAAAAAAACATTTGGGTAATGTCTGGTGGAATGATATATGTCAACAGGCAAAACAAGAAAAAATAGAAAAAACAAAAGAATACAAAAGAGAAAAAAAATCTTAAGGAAAAAACTGAAAAACTTCTTGAGAAAAAAAGAGCGAAAAATTACCAAAATAGAATAATTGCACAAGCAAAACGGCAGTATTGGTCGTCTGTATGTCAAAATGAGGTATCGAACTATAAAGACATTCAAAGTTTGGACACAATTAAAAACAATGAAAAATGGAGTTAGCTTTCCACATTGTCCGATCAAATTAAAACAATATCAATTTCCGTCAAATTTTGATAAATCTGAAGCATTTGCTGACTTATTTGCATACAACAGTAGCATTAACAGCTTATCCTTGGACAAGAAAAAACACCGCGAACGTGAAGAAAAGAAAAACATCTATGATAGCCCAAAACCAACAAAAAATCACTATCTAAATTCTGCTATAACATTGCAGGAAGTCAATGAGTGTATTATTAATCTAAATAAAAAGACATCAGTGGGATTAGATGGCATTTCAAATGAAATATTAAGTCATTTCCCGCAAAATATCATAAAATTTCTACATTTGTTTTTCCAAAAATGTTGGGACAGTGGCAAAATGCCCCTAATTTGGAAACACTCAATTATAATTCCTATTCATAAAAAAGGAAAACCACTCAGTGATATAAACAGCTATCGGCCAATATCATTAACGTCTAACACATGTAAACTGATGGAAAAGATAGTGTTAAAAAGGCTAATTCATCATTGCAATAAAAACTGCATCATTCCTATCAACCAAGCTGCATTCCAAGCAGGCAGATCTACAATTGAGCACTTAGTAAAACTTACAACACACGTAAAACATCAATTTGCACGTCGTAAGAACGTCCTCGCTACTTTTTTTGACATTCGTAAAGCCTATGAACAAGTGTGGCACAAACGACTAATGTACAAAATAAAGAATATCGGAATCAGTGGGAACATATACAATTTTATTCAAGATTTTCTACAAGGTAGGCACATTCAAGCAAAAATAGGAAATACGTATTCCAACCCAAGACCCTTACAAATGGGTTTACCCCAAGGTTCAGTAATTTCCCCAATATTATTTAATATTTTAATCTCTGACCTCCCTAAAGGTCTTTCTAAAGATACTGAAGTGGCTCAATTTGCTGATGATATATGCCTATGGACAAAAGTGACAATGAAAAGAAATACACCATCAAGATCATTAAATTACATCAAAATAAAGCATCAACTTGAATTAAATAAGATCAGTGATTTTTTAAATGTAAATGGTCTTTCTCTTTCCCCAGAAAAAACTAATATGATTCTTTTTAATGCTGGTTACGATCCAGGACAACTTCCTACTTTCAAGTTGGATGGCATTGTTTTAAACTATGCAAAAAGTGTCAAATTTTTGGGTGTTATCTTAAGTAGTAAGTTATCGTGGAACGCTCATATTGAATATATTTTAAACAAAGCAAGAAAGAGCTTGAATTTCCTAAAAATAATTAGCAAACAATCTTGGGGACAGGATTCGAAATCGTTATCCATCTTAGCAACTGCCCTTATACGCTCAAGACTAACTTATGCTCAGGAAGTATTCTTTAATGCTCCTCAATACCTGTTAAATAAACTTCAGAGTACTGATTGCAAAGCTTATAAAATTGCCCTTGGGGTTCCCACACATACATCTAACTTAGGGACGTATAATTCAATGTAAATTGAAGATAGCCGCCTGGTATTTCTTACCAAGCCACAAAAATTGTCACTTACTGTTGTCGTGTGCCATCGTGTACCGGTGGAAGTGGAGGACACGTATAAACATCGCATGCATCCTATGTGAGAAACTGGAGGAATAAATGAGATAAATGAAAATGAGTGACTGAGAAACTGGAGGAATAAATGAGATAAATGAAAATGAGTGACTGATATTTGAATGGTACGGGAAACGACTGAATGAGCGCCAGTAGGCTGCTCTTCGGCCGGCTCTACCTGGGTAGGCAGCCCGTTGAGTGAGTGAGGTAGTGTGTTATTGTAAAGCGCTTAGAGCTTGGTCTGTGACCGAGGATAGGCGCTATATAAATACCCAATATAATATATAATGAGGTAGGAATCTTACCTCTTGCAGAACTTCGGAAAGCTTCTACTTCAAAATTTATCTTAAAGAGCTTTTCACAAAACAATTTTAGCTCATCAGAAGTATGTTTAAAATCAGAGGAGGATTTCGGAAAACGTGCCCAAAATATACTATCAACTAGGTCTATTTACTCGTTTTCCTCCGATCTTCTAAAGGATACTAAAATAGATAAAAACAACATTGCCCAAAAGCCCACATATTCACCTATTCCAAAATGGGAACAAAGTAAAGCCTCCTTTGATATAGATTATACAGATGTATCAAAAAAAGATTGTCCACATACCTTAAGAACATCTGTTTACGCTCATTTAGAAAGTAACTACAATCACCATTTGAAAATGTTTACAGATGGCTCAGTGCTAGAAAATGATAACACGGGAGCAGCCTTCATAATCCCTAGTTTCAAAATAGAAAAGCTCTTCTATCTTGGTAGACAGTTATCGATATTTAGTGCCGAATTAATTGCTATACTTAAGTCGTTAGATTTCATCCTAAATTTTCCAATAAATAATTCCCAAATTATGATAGGTGTTGATTCGAAAGCAGCAATCCACTCGATTAAGTCTGCATGTCCTTCAATTCGTCTTGATATGGTATTAGAAATTCATCATCTCATTCATCTTTTATCCTTGAAAGGCATTACTGTTACTTTTTGTTGGATCCCCTCTCATTGTGGTATTGTACCCAACGAGCGCGTAGATCAACTAGCAAGAAAAGCAGCTCAAAATGTCAATTACGCAATACCACTTAACATTCCTTTAGATTTGAAAGAATGTTTTTCAATTATAAATTCAACGTCAAGAGAAAAAGGTAAAACATTACTGATGAACTCAGACGTCCAATATTATCACAACTGTGTAAAGTTTAGTGATGGGTACAAGGGGAAAACGTACAAACAAGTCTCTTTCTCGTCTAGGGAGATTGAAAGCTTAATCCATAGATTTCGTTTGAACGCATTGAAAACAAAATATTGTCATAACGTTAAATGTATGTGTGGGGAAACCTTAAGTATCAGTCATTTACTAATTCAATGCCCAAGAGCAAGAGAACTCTTTACAAATTCGGGTATTGATGGTTACACTGATGGATCGACTTCCTTGCCTTTACCAAATATTTTAAACAGTTCTTATGTTCTTGAGTCAATTTGCAAATGTTTGTTAAGTAGTTCAATTGGCCTTTATCTTTAGATCTTGTCTCTACTCAGTTACATAATTTTGTTTTGATCAAATGGAAGAGGGATAGAGGGGAGGGGTGGGGGTGGGAGGGGGGGGGGGAGGATGTGATATTCTAGCATTAACGTATTAATACACTCAATCACTTACATACTTCATTCACCCACACATAAAACTGTCTGAATCACTGTAGTGGAAGGACATTAAACCGACGACAACGCACACACACACGCACGCACGCACGCACGCACGCACGCACGCACGCACGCACGCACACACACACACACACACACACACACACACACACACACACACACACACACACACACACACAGAATGAGAGACAGAGACGGAGACAGACAGACAAACAGATAGAGAAAGACAGATAGACAGACAGACAGAGAAACAAGCAGACAGACAAAGAACAGATTGTGCTAATCATCCCCACAAATAACGATAAACAGAAAGCTAATCGGCCACACACCAACCAGCCAGTCAACCAACAAGCCAACCGCCCAGTCCACGATCTTGTTCACTGCTACTGGTTGATTAAAGGTCGTTTGGTTAGAACCAGTGAAACCAGTTTTACAACACAACAAAATATCAATAAACAGAAGGATAGTAGAGGGGCGTGGGAGGGTGGGAATCTGATAGTGCGCAATCATTTCAAATAAACAATGAGTATATTATCAGCTGTAAATCATTTCATAAAAACGTTCAGTGGTAGGAAATGCACAGGAATCTACATTAGAATGAGATGTCCATGTGTGCCTATCCCTTTCCGATGTAAGTATAAACACGTGCCTGCCTGTATGTTTGTGTGTGGAGGTTTGGTGACAGGACTTTCCCATTTCCTGGTAGCAGTCCTGGGAGAGCCCCTTGTGGCCTGCCGGGTTAGGGCTGTCTTATACAGGAACTGCCACCCACCATGGACTGAATCCAGGTCATGACTCTAAGATGCACTCGGCTGTAAAAGATTCTCTCTCTCTCTCTCTCTCTCTCTCTCTCTCTCTCTCTCTCTCTCTCTCTCTCTCTCTCTCTCTCTCTCTCTCTCTCTCTCTTCTCTCTGGTGTGTGTGTGTGTGTGTGTGTGTGTGTGTGTGTGTGTGTGTGTGTGTGTGTGTGTGAGTGAAATGCCATGATTCGAACTAGCGTCCCTTGGGTGATCAGACGCCTCATAGCCCAATCACCTTGTGACGGAGGTCTTGCCCTGATAGTTACCAGACCCCTGCTCTTAGTAGGAAAATTCAAACCGAGTGAAGTTGTGTTTCGTTTCTCTTTGACCAGAACCAGCTGGAATTCGTTTCAGCTGCCTCTGTCATTATCTTTAAGGCTATGGTCCTGGTTTTTACCAAACCTTCAGGAGCCTCTGTCATTATCTTTAAGGCTATGGTCCTGGTTTTTACCAAACCTTCAGGAGCCTCTGTCATTATCTTTAAGGCTATGGTCCTGGTTTTTACCAAACCTTCAGGAGCCTCTGTCATTATCTTTAAGGCTATGGTCCTGGTTTTTACCAAACCTTCAGGAGCCTCTGTCATTATCTTTAAGGCTATGGTCCTGGTTTTTACCAAACCTTCAGGAGCCTCTGTCATTATCTTTAAGGCTATGGTCCTGGTTTTTACCAAAAATTCAGGAGCAGTTGCATGAGATCATGACGTGATGAGGCTCCAACTCCCTTGCTCCAACATCTGTGGGAAGGACGATGTTGTGAGGAGCAGCAAGAATGCGACAACGGTTAATGTTTACCTAGAAAGCTGAGAAGAATCTCTCGGGTTCACTGCCCAATTTCTGCACTGCTTGTAAAGCAAAACAACGCCTGCAGTTCTGTGCTCGAGGCCATTTTGGGTGTGGCAAGTTAAAAGGTCGTTCTTCTTTGTCGGTTATTTTAAGCTTTCTCTTCTTTTTTTTTTTAATGAAACATGAGTATGGTGTGGGGAATAGAAAGAACATGACAAAACCGATGATATATACTTTATGATGCTGAGAGGTCTATTGTATCTGCTGAAGAGCATCGTATTGCATTGCATTGTATTGTGTAATGGTTTACTATATTGTACTAATTTGTATTGTGTCTATTGTTTGGTATTGTGGTGTGTATATGTTGCTCTGTTTCTTTCTGTCCTGTATTGCTTTGGCATTGCACTGCCGTGTGATGCATTTTCTATGCTCTTGTTGTATTCAGTGGCATTCTACTGACTGCACAATCCTTCACGGAATTGCACTGTATCACCTATATATACACTGCACCGCATTGTACTGCTCTGTGTTCTCCGGTTTCATCTTGTCATCGTCTGTCAACTGCAATCTAATGTAGGTTATTTAGAGACCAGCCGACCACGATGGGTCATAGCATGACTCGCCACGCCATCAAAGTCGATTCACATTCTAGTATTAGTGCAGCGGTGTGTGTGTGTGTGTGTGTGTGTGTGTGTGTGTGTGTGTGCTGAATTAAATTGTATTACATTGAACTTTCAAATACTTTCATCACAGCATATAAAATGCGAGTTGCGCTGCCTT
>CM031603.1:48262908-48265408 GCA_018398815.1 Conus ventricosus | reverse complement strand
CAAGAATCACGGTGAAAAATGATTAGTGAATTGACAAGTCTTGTCGTTGCACCACGAATTAGGATGATATGGCGGAGTTCCTAAAACGACACACAACACACACATTGCTGATCTGTTCCTGCACTGAAAGCGTCTGATCAAATTTGATTTCTACATATTTGCCTGTCGTTTTAAAACAATGTTGATTAAGCTACTGCTTGCCTGTTTGAATTGTGAGAGAGTGCCAACAAGCATTATTTCTGCTTTATCAGTGTTTAGAGTGAGCTTATTGCTGTTCGTCCAAGAGAGAGTATTGTCAGTGTATAGCTCAGTTCGTGACTGAACAATACAACATTTGTCAGGCTGTGCACGTTCCAACAACTTGATGACATCTGCATTCTTATCAAAGTCACAGCCGTGTGCTGAAATAATCAGAGATAAAAGAAGACAACAGATTATTCACAAGTATCCAGTTTCTAGAATGGAAAGAAGACAGATTACTCAACACATGGAAACTAGTATATAAAAATCAAATAAGATAGCTGAATACCAAAAACACAGAATCCAGTATCTAGAAATAAAAGAAAAGAAAATACTCAACACAAGTGATCCAATACATAGATATCAAAGAAGACAACAGCTACCCAACATTACCAGTGTTTAGAGAAAAAAAAATAGACAACAGATCACCCAACAGGGAAAAAAAACCCAGAGAAGTGGATTTAAAAGCATTTCAACTGAGCATCAATAGAGGGTATGTCCAGCAATCAAAGGAGGGAATATCCAGGTCAGAGCTCGCACAGTCTGTTTTTATTCCACGTGCGCATTTAGCCTATCGCATTGTCGCAGGCGACAAAACGGTGGACGCGGATGCCAAAATGGCAGAAAATGGCGACGTCACGGGGAAAAGGCTGCAAACGGCCGCTTTAGTCGTGAAGATCATTCTTTTCAATCACTGCTGCTGCTGCTGCTGCTGTTCCTGCTGCTGTTGGTAATACTAATGTTTCTCCCCTTTCTCCTCCACCTCCTTTTTTCGCTACCCCTCTTACTACCACTGACGTTACTACTACCACTACCACCACCATCAGTACTATTACTACTGCTACAGCTGCTGCTATTGCAGCTGGTGCTGCTTCTGCTGCCGCTGTCACCGCTGCCGCAGTCACTGCATGCTACTGCTGCCGTAAGATCTGCTTTATGGCTGCCACTACTACTAAAATTGCTGATGTTGCTGGTACTACTAGTGATGCTGCTGCTTCTGCTGTTAGTCCTACGTGCGTGCGTGCGTGCGTGCGCGCGCGCGCGCGCGCGTGTGTGTGTGTGTGTGTGTGTGTGTGTGTGTGTGTGTGTGTGTGTGTGTGTGTGTGTGGTGTGTGTGTGTGTGTGTGTGTGTGTGTGTGGTATGTGTGTGTGTGTGTGTGTGTGTGTGTGTGTGTGTGTGTGTGTGTGTATGTGCGTGTGTATGTATGTATGTGTGTGTGTGTGTGTGTATGTGTGTGTGTGTGTGTGTGTGTGTGTGTGTGTGTGTGTGCGCCTTAACTGGAGTGTTGTTGAGAAGTGAAAGACGGATGAGTAGGATAGGCTGGAAGTAGTAGGTTTGCCTACTTGTGCGTTTGGTCTCTGTATGTGTATGTCGGATTTTTTTTCTTTTTTTTTTTTTTTTTTTTTTTTGGCTGCTTTATGATCCTCTTGCCTCTTCTGTTACTGTGTCATGGCGGACACAGAACGTGACGAGCGGCCTCGTAATATACTGTTCAAAAAAAGAAACGCAAAATGAAATTTTGCCACCTGGGGTGGACCATACAGTTGAGAACACGCCAAAAACCGGCCCTGATGTATGTCTTGAACGTCGACGTGCTAGGATAACATTGATTCAGGTTGTCACTATGTGCACGTGCGTGTTGTGGGCCAGGTGCGACAGTGCAAACATTGGGTTGTGCTTCTGTTGTTTCGCCTGCAAAGCATGCCCAACTCAGTGGTGAACACACACACACCATGGTCATAGTGCAGTATAAAAGCCGGGTCATTTTGGCAACCGGCAGGCACACCGTACCAAAAAACAGCATGCCACGTTTGAGCCCAGCAGAGAGAGAAAACGCCCTGGGTCGTTTGCAAGTTGGTCAGAGTGCAACTGATGTGGCCCATGCTTTGAATGTCTCCCCCAGTACCATATGCCGACTTTGGACTCGCTTCCAGAGGACAGGGTCATCAGCTGATGCCCCGAGGTCAGGCCGACCTCATATCACAACGCCAGCCCAGGACCGCTTTATACGGCTCAGACATCTCCGCAATCGCTTCCTGCCGGCCTCGTCCACTGTCCAGGCATGCGCTGGTGTCCGTCGCATCTCCGACCAGACTGTCCGGAACAGGCTGCATGCTGCTGGGCTGAGGGCTTACAGGCCCCTACGTGGCAACGTAATGACGGGGCGCCATCGACAGACCAGACTGCAATGGGCTACGCAACACAGACACTGAACACTGAGGAACCATTGGCGACACGTCTGGTTCTCGGATGAGTCAC
>CM031603.1:48245408-48257908 GCA_018398815.1 Conus ventricosus | reverse complement strand
ATTGTGCGCATTTATATTGCTCTGAACTGGAGAGTACGGGTTCAGAGAGTGATTTAACTGTCTGTAAGCCTACCTGAGCTCGTGAATAAGTGTTGCTTAGTTAGAAAGCTGATCGGTGAACGTCTTTGAAGGGAGGTGTGTATATTTTGATCCTCTGTGAGAGAGTTACATCTGTGAATCTGTGTGGAGAGAGGTGCATTGTGAGTTACCTACGATGAGACGGTACTACCGAGTATAATTTCCAAGAAGTGTGTGTGTGTGTGGGAGGGGGAGATGCATAAGACGAGGGAGCGGGTTACAAATTGGATGGTAAGCATCCAATGAAATCAAGTAGTGTCGTTTAAACCTCGCGGATTGTTTAACAGTTGTCTGTTGTCGTATTCTGTTGGATTCTTGTCTTCAAGTTTTTAGGAAGACAGAATTTCTGAGGAATGCGTCAGTTCTCCACTGACTTTGAAAAAGCATTCACTGTCGAGACTATTTGAGGCTTGAGTGACGTCAGTACTGTTGAAGTAAAAAATTTAGGATCGTGGTGGAATAGTGTGTTCCAAACTTGTTGCCACACAGGCTAACAATTCTTCAGTCGTTGTAGTAATGACTTGGCAAAGATTTGAACTTTAAAAAAAATATATATATGTATATATATATATATATATATATATATATATATATATATATATATATATATATATATATATATAGATGGAAAAAAGAAGAAGAAAAAACTGGATCCCAAAACCGCTTGGCAGACTCCTTTTCTTTTTTTTCACAGTCCAACATTTCGGTCCCGAAAGGGACCTTCTCTGGGACAGGAGAGCTTAACTAGTCTCAGCACATATGTATATATTCAGAATTAAACAAAACGCAGGACACAAACACTAAAACCAACAGGCAAAACATGAGGATTAAGAATAATAAGAAAAGAAAAGGAGTCAATCAAGCGGTTTTGGGATCCAGTTTTTTCTTCTTTGTTTCCCACTTAAATCGTCTCACGACAACAAGAAAACGGGCCAACCAGCAGTGAGAGAGTGGTGCTTCTGGGATTTTTAAGGTTTATACATTTATATATATATATATATATATATATATATATATATATATATATATATATATATATATATATATATATATATATATATATATATATATATGTGTGTGTGTGTGTGTGTGTGTGTGTGTGTGTGTGTGTGTGAAACTTAATTATGGTTCTAATTAAAATCAGAATATGAGCTTGAGTAGGGGGGGGGGGGAAGGAGGGGGTAGAATGCAGTGGATGGAGGGATGAGGGGCACATAGATTATTTCTACAATCATTTTTATGGCACGAAACAAAACATTCAATTTTAGCTCAAGCAGGGAGACGGGAAAGGGGGGGGGGGGGAGAAGGTCGAGGGGGTAATTGTCGGAAAGAATCATTATTCATTGCGTACATTATTTCTGCTATTCATCTTCATTCATAACTTAGGTTATCAAAACAACGAGAATGACGAATGAAAGGAATATTTACATCTTTTCATTTATGCATCATTGTTTGGCCAACCCAGCTGTCAGCAAGTGCCGCACGCTCCTCCTTGCTTACCCATCCACCCACCATCTCTCTCTCTCTCTCTCTCTCTCTCTCTCTCTCTCTCTCTCTCTCTCTCGATTCCATTAATAGAAACCTCCTTTGGCTAATTATGAGTAAAAACGGTATTAAAGGTAAACTTTACAAATGTATTAGATGTATGTACAATGAGGTGAAAGCTAGAGTTCGTTGTGGAGCTAAATTCACAGACTATATCAACAGTTCAGCCGGGGTTAAACAGGGCGATGCCTGTAGTCCAGTTTTATTTTCACTGTTCATCAACGAGCTAGCAATTGAGGTGATTAATAACGGGAGACACGGGGATTTGCTGACTTCTGATGCTTTTGAATTGTTTATGCTGTTACTGGCTGATGACGTGATTTTGATATCAGAAACAATCATTGGTTTACAGACACAACTGAATAGCTTACACCGCTCAGCTGTATCTCTCCAGCTGAAAGTTAATTTATCTAAAAGTAACATTATTGTGTTTCGTAAGGGTGGTTATCAGAGTGCAAGAGAACGATGGCTATATAATAATGCTCCCATGCCTGTTGTGAATGCCTACAGATATTTGGGTATACTTTTCTCTACTCGTCTGAGTTTTGTTAGTGCCTGCAAGGATCTCGCTAGCAAGGCCAAAAATGTTTCGTTTTGTATTATGAAAAAGTTACATGTTTTCAACAATACGTTCTTTCATGTGTTTTGCAAGCTGTTTGATAGTCAAGTGCAGCCAATTGCACAGTACGGATCGGAATTTTGGGGATTAGATAACGCTGCAATCCATTGTGAATCTGTACATCTTTTCGCTTTAAAACAATTTCTAGGTGTAGATAGGCGGACGCCTAATGATCTTGTGTATGGTGAGACGAATAGATTTCCTATATATATTGTTTCTGCCGTTAAATGCATCCGATACTGGCTTAATTTACTCCATATGGAAGAGTACAGAATACCTCGTAAAGCTTATAATATGCTTTATGATCTTGATTCTAGAGGAAAAAACAAATGGCAAAATTTAGACTTGGAATATCGGATTTAGCAACACATAAATTTAGATACAAAACCGATGTTGATGACAATGATATGCTTTGTCCTCACTGTAAAGTGTCACAAGAAAATGAGATGCATTTTGTTCTTTATTGTCCAGCCCTTATGGACATTAGAACTGAATTCATTAAGCCGAAATTCTATAGACAGCCTTCCCTATTTAGATTGACCCTATTGATGTCGTCAACGTCAACAAAAGATGTTAAAATTTTTTCGTTATTTTTGTATAAGGTATTTAAAATTAGAGAAATGGCTACCTCTTAAAAGTTATAAATGATTTGTCTTTATTTGATATACTTTGTTACATGTCGCATACATTTGTTTCCAATGTACTATTTCCATACCCCTTCATAAGGGGCGTGATAAATCATCCGAATCTCTCTCTCTCTCTCTCTCTCTCTCTCTCTCTCTCTCTCTTCTCTCTCTCTCTCTCTCTCTCTCTCTCTCTCTCTCTCTCTCTCTCTCTCTCTCTCTCTCTCTCGCTTCCCACTTATTGAGGCAGAATATGTCGGCGTATTGTTTATTTCCATTTTGCATTTGTGCAATCATCTCCTTTCAAATATCGCTCAATAAAGTTTCCGTTTCCTACTTTCCTTCATCATCATTCATTTTCTCTCTCTCTCTCTCTCTCTCTCTCTCTCTCCCTTTCTCTCTCTCTCTGTCTCTGTCTCTCTCTCCCTTTCCTCTCTTCTCTCTCTCTCTCTCTCTCTCTCTCTCTCTCTCTCTCTCTCTCTCTCTCTCTCTCTCTCTCTCTCTCTCTCTCTCTCTCTCTCTCTCTCTGTGACGGCGGCTCTAAGCAGTTCTTAGTCTGCGGTGTCAGAACAAGGGTTGAACTTGCACTCAGGCCTTGCTGTAAGGCGTTTCATGACAGGACTGAAACAACACGGGTCCTGAAAGGCTGCTAAAAGCTCGCTGTCAGACACAGAACTACGGGCAAATAGTGAACCCTTGCTGCCGGCACAAGCCCGACAACCCATCAAGACCAAAACAGCGACAGTGTTAAGGAAAAGTGACCGTTCAACTGAAGTCAACATTCTGGCTGAAACGTCTGCCCCCGTGCATACGTCACATGTTAGAGCAACAAAAAAAAAAGAAAAAGTCAGTTTGCTGTTAATTTCCAAATGTGTTTTGAAAGTACGGTGTCTTTTTTTCCTGTTGCTCGTGTAAGCCTTCAATCAAACTTGCTCAGGTAACATGCTTTTCGCTAAAGTGTGGTTGGGAATACACACACACACACACACACACACACACACACACACACACACACACACACACACACATACACACACACACACACACACACACACACACACACACACACACACACACACACAGCGTAAGAGCAGTAAGAGTTATGGGAGACACAACGACCCCCTATAAGCGAGGTTAAAGCTAACAAAGGGACGTCGTCCACATACGCTGAAATTAATAAACTGCAACAACATTTTTTTAAGTTCTCAATAATGTGACTTTTTTCTTCTTGCTTGCCAACCACAATGGTCAACTACTCACGAGCAAGCCGACGATTATACATTTGGCCCAAAAGAAAATTAACGAATTAAAAAAAAAAGAAATTTAAGTATTTTAAGAGATTTTTCAGGTACCTTTTCGAGGAAGAAAGCTGAGTGTATGATTCGTGACTGGCCACGTTACATCACGCAAACAGGACTTATTTCACTGAATAAATTTGCCCCAGAAGGAAACATCGGGTCCATTTTCTTCTGTATTCCGGTCAAATTTAAACGTCCACAGTGGACTTGAAATAAATTAGTGAACTGAAGGGACAAGGAGACAACTACCACCCACTCCACAGCCCTCTGTTTCAGCAGGACCATGTAAGATTTAGGTTTTAGTAAAAGACTGTAAGTGTGATTTGACTCATTTCCTCAATTTGTTTGCCGTGACATGCCAGGGTATTTTGCTGTTTAAGTATTAAATACGTTAATTAATCACGGAGTTTATATCGGTCGGATTTGAGGAGTTGAACGTATGTTAGTTGGGTAGAAATCCATGAATGCTTCTTTGGCGTGCCTCCTGTCTAGCAAATACTTTTCTCGCTGGTGTGACGACGTGTTCTTTCCCCCCTTAGTCGCTAGAAAGGAGTCCGTCCACTAAGAAATTATCTGCTGTTGATCTCAACACAGACATCTACACGATGGGGAGAACAATTTGTCTTGAGTTCTATTCCCAGGCAAACTGGGATTTGTTGTGACTATGTCCGCGGACTACCTCGTTCAACGAATCGTTTGTCCATTGAAGAACAGCCTTAGTACCAGACGTCCTGTCCTTTTTAAGTGTTTGTGTCTAGAGGTGGTTGTGGGGTTGGGAGGGAATGTGCACACAAAATGTGTGTGACTGAGCGTTTCATTTTCCGACCTGTTCCTCTGCTGTGCAAAGAGATCTGTTACTTTGTGTGTTTTGCTGTTCAAGTGTCTTGTTGCTAGGGTAGTTTGTCTGATAGATGATGATGACATCTGTTCTGCAGTTTTTGCCAGGTTCTCCCACATGGTCCTCTGTGTGTGTGTGTGTGTGTGTGTGGGTGTGGGTGTGGGTGTGTGCGGGTGTGGGTGTGTGAACTGAGATAAAATATGATGAATGTGTTTGCAGAGTGACAGCACATTTTCTCTCATGATGGATGGGGGGAACATGTTTCGCCGCATGCGGCACTTTAAGTGCAGGATGATTTCACGAACTGTCTGTCGGGATGAGTGTCTGCATGGGACTAGGGAATCAGGTTAACAAGTGATGAGAAAACAAACAGAAGTGTCACTGCACACCGTTCACACAACAGACAGCACGTCGCAGCACAAGTTCCATATATATAATATATTGTAAATGAAGAAACTGTTCCAAATCGACCTCTCATACACGCACCAGCAGAAGAATGGCCTAAAGATAGTCACCACCAAGGGACTCAAAGTAATAACTTCTCCGGAGGGTGTTACAATATCTCAATCCAAAGGGGGCCACAAACGGAAACGCTTCCGAAAAGCTTCTCAACAACTATCGGAGGATCTTGACCCAATGCTCAGGGGAGCTCTGGATTGCACTTCTCAAATTATAATATAGCAGTGGATAACCAAAAGACTTCAAAGAAAGGAAAATCTTTCTAAATGATAAAGAATACAGTTTATGTCTCAAGGCCCTTGATTAGTCTCGAACTCTCCCATTCGGGAGGAGTCATAAAGAATGACCTATTCTTGAGGGGAAAACCATCGAAATTATACAGTCCTTTTTCATAATAATAGATTATAATTTTACCGCTGTTTTTCGAAGTTCAAGGGAAAGACGGTTCAGGATCGGTTGATGTTATAAAAGAATCATTTTTCTTCTGACAAATAGTACTGAAATAATGAAAAAGTATTAAAACAAATACAAAGTAATGGGGAATTTTGACATTTTTGAAAGAAATGCTCCAGGCCATTTCGCATACAGCAACCTCTCACCATGACCCACCTGAGAGGTCAAAGGTGACAGCTGGGGAGTAGGGATACCTTGCTCTTGTGCGGCTCACACAAAGCTAACTGTGCCAGAGCTAAGAATGGCCGATCGGGGTGGGTATCCAAGTGAACCCTTCTCCCCAGTCAAAAGGGGTCACGGCCCGATCGGTATGACTTAAAGAAGAAACCTTCCAACAGGAGAATACCAAGCCAGAAAGCGTAGACAACCGATGCCTGACAGATGGTCACAGAGTTTTTCAATTATTTCCCCAAAGGTTGCCGGAACTGTGGCTAACCACGTACAGCTTCAGTTTGAGTTTGAGCTGGTCAGACCTTGAGTAACCTACCTAACATTGGCTGTGCCATTATTGTCATTGCATGTGTGTGTGTGGTGTGTGTGTGTGTGTGTGTGTGTGTGTGTGTGTGTGTGTGTGTGTGTGTGTGTGTGTGTGTGTGTGTGTGTTTGTATGTGTGTGTGTGTGTGTGTGTGTGTGTGTGTGTGTGTGTGTGTGTGTGTGTGTGTGGACACGAGCCCATGTGTCTGAGCCAGTGTATGCGGTGCGCGAGTGCATGTGCGTGTGTGTGTGGTGTGTGTATGCGTGTGCCTTTGCCTCTGTGTGTGTGTGTGTGTGTGTGTGTGTGTGTGTGTGTGTGTGTGTGTGGAGAGAGAGAGAGAGAGAGAGAGAGAGAGAGAGAGAGAGAGAGAGAGAGAGAGAGAGAGAGGTCTGTGGGCTTACCACGTACAGAGTTTCGGGTGGAATGGGTTTCCTGTTCTTATAGTTGTCTGCTGCCTGGGGCTATGCGGCAGACTTTGTAGCAGCAAGACTGAGCAAGGATGAGGGGTGCCCTCTATGGCGACCTCTCACGCACGTGCTGACGTTGGAATGTGCTCATGCTGCGGTACATTGCCAGTGTGACGGATCACTAGCATCGGCTGTTGTATCACTTGGACACAGCCTTGAACAGCACAGTGGAGGGATAATGGCAACTGTGTGTTGGCACTCCTATGTGTGGGTGGAACCGTAGCTGATTCTGGCATTAACATCAAGGAAGGGAAATGGGGACGATCAGGCATGTACTGTTTCAATAAGGGGCATGACAAATGGTGCCCTCTGTGTGATTCGGCAGTGATTCGGCAGTTGAGCAGTGTCTCTGTTGGTGGGTTGCCTCACGACTGCTTGATACTGACTGCTTTCTGTAAACTGTCAGTACAGATGGATGTGAAAGGACGTAGCTGCGTGTGGCTGTGATGCCACTGAGGGGAGCCACAAATGAAGACATTGTTGTGGTGCCGAGTGCTAGATGTAAACTGGCCCATACCTTCTTCACAAAACGGCATGGCGATGTCATCTGTGAGTGGACACCCCACATCACTGACTACATGCAATGGGAATGCTGATGGAGGGACTGGACGAGCCACCTGCGAAAAATGTTTGGAACTTAGTAAAGAGACCTGCGGGTCGTAGCGCACACCGACTGGGGCGCTGATAAGAAAACTGTGCTGCACCTTTACAGAGCCTTGGTCCGTTCCAAGCTGGACTATGGTTGTGTTGTGTACGGCTCTGCAAGACCGTCTTACCTAAAACTCTTGGACCCTATCCACCTCCAAGGGCTTCGTCTCTGTCTTGGAGCATTCCGCACCACCCCTGTGTACAGCCTGTACGCACAGGCAGGTGAACCCTCACTATCCAACCGCAGGCTGAAACTATCTTTGAATTATTATACCAGACTGTTCTCTGAACCGGAAAACCCAGCCTATGACTGTGTCTTTGACCTTCAGTTTCAAAATAATTCTAAAACAACCCTAACTGTATTCCGCCGTTTGGTCTTCTTATGCAGCCTCATGCGCGGAATGCAGGTCTAGACCTAGGAGTTGTGTCTGATTTTTCCAAGTTTCCAGATAAGCCTCCGTGGACTTTTTCCACACCAGAGATTCGTTTTGACCTTGCAGCTTTTTGCAAAGAATCTACCAGCTCTCTGGCATACAAGGCATTGTATGCTGATCTCTGTTCGAAATTCCCATCCTGTCAGAAAATTTTCACTGACGGTTCCAATTCTGAAGATGGAGTGGCCTGTGCAGCCTATTGCCCTGGTGCTCCTTCTCAAATACTGTTGGAACACATTCCTTCAGATGCTTCTGTTTACTCTGCTGAACTTACAGCTCTGGTTCTGGCGCTGAGGATAATCTCACAATCTATGAAGAGGGACTTTCTGGTTCTGTCGGATTCGCTGTCAGCTTTGGAGGCCATAGCTGGCCGCAACCTCCATCATCCCGAACTTCTCCACTTTAAAAAAAAAAACTTTTTACCAGGTTGAAAGTGGAGGGCTACAACATTGTTCTGGCTTGGGTTCCCGGTCATGTTGGCATCGGAGGGAATGAAATGGCTGACCGCCTGGCCAAGAATGCCACAACAGGAAAATTGTCTACTATATATATCCCCTGCTCAGATCTGAAACCAAAAATTAATGATTATGTCAGAGACCTCTGGCAGGAAGACTGGAATGCACAGACGGATAACAAACTCTTTCAGATCCGTCCAAATCTAAAGGAATTCCTCCCATCTACGTCTGGTGGTCGTAAAGAAGAAACAGTTCTATGCCGGCTGCACACCGGCCATTCGTATTTTACCCATTCATATCTTTTAAAAATTGAAGAAGCTCCATGGTGCATTCCATGTCATGTGCCACTCGCAATGAAACATGTTCTTTTAGAGTGTTGGGATTTGCACGATGTGAGACACAAACATTTTACAGCAGATTCCATGAAAACCTTGTTCAGAGATGTTCCGCCTGACGCGATCTTTGAGTTCTTGAAAGAGATTAACATTTTTCATCGAATCTGAGATTTTACAGTGGAAAGTTTTGTTTTTGTTTTTAACAAACTTTCGGATGGGTTTTTAGAAGATGTATTTTAAAGAATTGTGTGAATGAATGACTTGTGAGTTGATTTTAACGTGGTGACAGCCCTTATATGGCCCTTTGCGGTCGGCTGGGCTATAAGCAACATTATCTTATCTAGTAAAGAGACACTGAAGTGTCTGTGGCTGACTTTACTCAGTATCCGGTGGACATGTACCTGGATATCGACGATGTATTCTACAAAAAATGCTGCGAGCAAAGTCCAGCAACTTTTTGCTGCATCAAATATTGAACAGTTCTTATCATAACGGTTTCGTTTTACAGTTTACCTGCGACATCAGAAAAATTACCAAAAAGTGAATACATTCTGATGACAAGAAGGTATTTTGGGGGGCTAGAAGGGGTGTGGAACAAACGTGTCAGTTCCTGTAGGCAGCGGGATGTATTGTGAATTAAGAATACAAGATAAAGCGAAGCAGTGGACAAACACCACTGAATTTGACGGACTCTGAGATCCCGAAAAACTCGCATGTATCAACCGGACATCGATGTCGGTAAACAACTGCAACGTTAGCCTGAAATTGCAGCCTTGCACACAGGTTCTGCTACATTCATCCCTAACATACGACTATATTTCATGCATAAACTCAGGATCTAAATGACGCAAATATAAGGCTTTGTAAAGTGATAAACGTGAAACATGTTCAGTATCACTGTCAGCCCCTCTCGCTATGTTTTGCACTCCTTGCTCAGACTTTTTCATTCACGGAAGTTCACTTATGGTCGGTTGCACTTTTCCAGCGCTTAGCTCTTTTTTGAATGTCTGCTGTTATGATTGAGACGCGGGGATTGTCGGGGCTTAGCTTAGAGTCAGGGAATGGATGAGACAACGGTATGTGTGCTGCAGAGAGGAATGGGGCACTCCATGTCACTCGCAGTCAGGAAAGGGTATATTGATACGACACTGCGCACTTTTACAGTTTGGAAGAGAGAGAGAGAGAGAGAGAGAGAGAGAGAGAGAGAGAGAGAGAGAGAGAGAGAAGAGAGAGGAGGGAGAGAGAGAGAGAGAGAGAGAGAGAGAGAGAGAGAGAGAGAGAGAGAGAGAGAGAGAGAGAGAGACCCGCGCAAGAGTTCAGGCAGTAGTGTATTGTTGATATGCACTCTAGGGCAGGGAACGACGTTCACACGGCCGCAAAGCAGACAAGCATCCCATCCAGACCGACTTCACCACAACGACATCACGCGAAGAGTGGCAGCGAAAATGGTCATGTTTTACATTGGCCACCGGCAGAAGTCGAACTCAAAACGTCCGAAGGCAAGGCAAACTCGGTGCTTACCCACTTAGCCAAGGGCAGGCAAGGATACTACTTCACTCTCTAATGACTACGCACTGTCATGTTGTGTTTGGTTTAAACAAACCTTTTGGCGATATTGCCAAAATGATCCAAGACTTCTCATGCATTTGATCTACACGGTGCTTTCTTATATTCCCCATCAACTGCGGTATGAAAGAAAATACTGTCACGCATACTAAAACCAAAAGCGCAAAATACAAAAAAAAAACGACAACAGAGAACAGTGCGACTCACGCATCGTGATATTTTTTTTTATTTTAGGAGACAAAAGACAACAAATGAGCACATTAATTTGACACATTGCCATAAACATGTAGGTAAATAACGCATGTATACTTACAAAATGCAGACTTTACTTTTAGGCCCAATAGTTTCGTCTCGTACAATAATACTAATTGGGAGAGATCCGCATTGTTTTCAAACGATTTACTTACGTCTTCCGCCCGCAAGAGGGCGCGGTCCATCAACGACAGCTTTAGTCTACATTTGGCGCTGAGTTATCCTTTCTTGGATCGTCCCCCTTTTTCCGCGGAATCCAGGTCAGAGCTTGACTGATGATGCTGGATGCTGGGTTCCAAAGGGAGCGCCCTATCCAGCCCTACTTCCTGCACGTGATGCATGCGTTAACTGGCACCTGTGCCGCCCATGGCCACAGCTCCTCGTGGCTGGCTTTCACCAGCCGCCGGATGGTTAAAAACACGTGCCTTTGACAGAATTCACTGAATATCTGTCTCTTCTGCAGCAAAATTTTGGTCTACCTCCATGTCTCAGAACAATGCTGTTCGACTAGTCTTCGGATGCTCTGAATCCACTCATACAACTCCGTATTTCTCTCTTTTCATTGTTTTCGCATCGGAAAACGAATTGACTATAATCTCTCTCTCTCTCTCTCTCTCTCTCTCTCTCTCTCTCTCTCTCTCTCTCTCTCTCTCTCTCTCTCTCTCTCTCTCGTTAAACGCGCATCAAGTGTCAAGAGTCTCTCTCTCTCTCTCTCTCTCTCTCTCTCTCTCTCTCTCTCCTCTCTCTCTCTCTCTCTCTCTCTCTCTCTCTGCTTCAAATCGCTGACGGGTTTGTCACCTTCCTATCTTGCTGGTCGTCTCCATCCCTACATTCCATTATGACAGTTGCGCCCCACATCCGATACCCATCTCCTCAGCGTCCCTCGCTTTCTCACCAAGACCGATGGCTCGCGTTCATTTACTTTCAATGTCCTGTCCCCATGGAACAAACTCCCTCTCTCCCTCCGCGGTTCCGATTCTGTGTCGTCCTTCAACGCGCGCGTGTGTGTGTGTGTGTGTGTGCGTGTGCGTGTGTGTGTGTGTGTGTGTGTGTGTGTGTGTGTGTGTGTGGTGCGTGCGTGCGTGCGTGCGTGCGTGCGTGCGTGCGTGCGTGTGTGTGTGTGTGTGTGTGTGTGTGTGTGTGTGTGTGTGGATGATGCTGGAGGTGTGCATTGATTATTGCATGACTGAGCAAAATGCATTTGGTGCCTGTGATGTTTGGTTTGCATGTTTTATGTCTTTTGTATTTGTGTATCTGCTGTCGTGAGCGCTCAGGGCGTATTCAAGATTGAGCGCAATCAATGTCCATCATTCTTACTATCATTCAAAGCTGTATTTGCGTCAGCTTGGCTGATTTCTCTTGAGGCTAGCAAGTTTTTGTTAACAGGACAAAGGCCGCTCGTGCTTTGTCTATCCTGGCAATGCAATCTGGGTCAGTCCTACCCCCACCCCCCACTCCCTTTTCCTCTAACCCCCACCATCACCATTCGACCTCTCCCTGTCCATCAACGACCTGCCATGGTATACTAAGGCCTCGACCTCATTAACTGACTCTCCTCTAACTGCAACAAAATCGTTGGCAACAATGTTGATCTTCATGTTATTTGTAAGTGTGACTGTGTGTGTGTGCGTGCGCGTGCGCGCGCGCACGCATGGTTGGTGGATCTTCATTCAGTGTTACAATGTACATTGTAAGGCAAAAGCAGCATTCCTGGTTCTGAAAAAAAAAAAAGCTCAAAGTTAGTCATCCGCGACACACAGATAATCCTGTTCAATTCCACCTTGATCTCAGTATTACTATACAGAGCAGAGACACGGATAATCCTGTTCAATTCCACCTTGAACTCAGTATTACTATACAGAGCAGAGACACGGATAATCCTGTTCAATTCCACCTTGAACTCAGTATTACTATACAGAGCAGAGACACGGATAATCCTGTTCAATTCCACCTT
>CM031603.1:48232908-48240408 GCA_018398815.1 Conus ventricosus | reverse complement strand
GCAATTACTGAGTAATGTAGAAAATTCCTAAACAAAAATTCACGACTCTGATAGGTCGGAACCACAGATCCACCCAACCGTCGGCGCAGCGTCGCGGGTGGTTTAGTGCTTTGTCTCCTTTCCTCCACCCGCCTGCCCCACCCTCCGTCCACGTTATCACCTCCTTTCTCTCCCTCCATCCACCCCCCCCCCCCCCCCACCCACACTCTTACCTCCCACCAACAGGCTGCACACCAGAAATCATTGCGCCGCGGCCTCACTTGAGGAGTGGAGTACTTACAAACTGGCGCAACTGGATTGCTTTAAGAATGTTTATAGTGTGTGAAAGTTGATTCTCCTCTCCTCATTTCTTTCATATGGCCATCAAGTTACAAGCCAGGGGGTTCCAAGCAGACAGGTTGAAAATGATTAAAGGAATGGAGCTATTTAGGCGCTTCAAGCTGGCACAAAGTTAAGGTCACGGGTGAGTGCAAAGGCCTTAAATGTGCCGTCAATTAAGGGGAAGGTCATGTATTTGAAGATCGTTTGTGATTTCATTGGTAAAAGTCCCCCCCCCCCCCCCCCCCCCCAAAAACAAGGGAAACAACTGGCGGGGAGTTGTTCTTTTGATCAGTTATCAGTTTAACATTTAACAAGGGCTCAAATTAATTTATGGTAGGCCTCAAAACGCTTACATGGATTATGTAGTGTTTTAGTGCAAAATCCTCATTGTGGCGTGTGGCCACACACGCCTCTCTCCATCCCTCCCCCTTCCGAAAGCATCAGCTTCGCGGGCTGTCGGCACGGAAAGAGAAAGCCGGCAATCATGCAAATGACGGTGTGATTAACGGTCACTCTACTGACCAGATTTGGGGGAAGGGGAAGGAAGGGGGCTCTCCTGTTAGCTGAGAAGTGCACAAGTTGCCCGTACGGAGGCTTATCCTTCCCGGCACTGGCTGCTGGCAGAATGACGAAAAGAACGGGAAGTGTTTCTTTCTTGTATTGACAACTGGGTGTTGTTGACAGTTTGGACGCGGGTTGATTGATGGCTATTTTTGGTTGGTTAACTGGTTTTGTTTTGTTTTTATTTTGTTTAGTTTGTTCATTCGTTTTTATTCTCAGCGCGTTTACTTGTTTCGTGAATTGGGTCCGCTGGTTGAAAGTGGCATTACCGGTAAACTAACACAAATTTGTTGTTTTAATTCTAACGTCAAGTTGATCAGAATCTGACGTTAAAGTCCAATGCCCTCTTGCTTCTCGAGTGTGATGTTGCGTAAAAGGGCCGTATTTGTTATTTTCGTATTTTTTGCATCCATTTGATAAGTTTAACAGCGTGAGGGTGTCTGTTTGTCCGCGGTGTTTTTTTTTTTTTTTTTTTTTTTTTTTTTTTTTTTTTTTTTTTGGGGGGGGTTGTTGTTGTTTTTTGCTTTTATACACTCTCTCTCTCTCTCTCTCTCTCTCTCTCATATATATAATATATATATATATATATATATATATATATTTCCATGATTATAGTAATGATTTGAAATTTTTAAAAAACGGTTGAAGATGATAAAATGGGACAATATGTATTATAAATATGGAGATCCTTCTCTAGCTGCATAAGGAAACCATCGCAATTCCTCTCGAGGCAGATCTATATGTATTGCCTGCTCCTAGGCCTTTCGTCCGTTGGATCGGACTCATCAGGGAGACACGGCCGATTGTCTCTGTGCTCTTGGCGTCATACAGAGAGACACACCACAGTCCGTAATTCTGTGGTGTTCTCATCACCAAGGGTTCAAAAAAGAATCCAACAGCACCCCAAGCAGCCAGTGAAAGTAGTAAATAAAACAAAACGAAAGTGTGGAGAGGAAAAAAGTTGCTGAAAAACTATAAACATTATGCAAACAGTATATAATGTTGGGGACAATCTTTGAGCGTATGCTTGAGGATCCATTTAAGGATGCAAGGGAGATCAAAAGATATGGAACAATCTGAGTGGTCATCTCTGTTGTGCCATAAACCCAAGCATTGTCAGCGGCTATGAATTGTGCAGAACAACCTTTATTTGGATCTCCTAAAAGATGCAATCGCCCACTGATTGACCAAACAAGATAATGCTGAACAATTATGTAGTGGGGGAAAACAAGTGCAGGTTAACAATTCTTCCATCATTATAGTAATGATTTGGCAAAGATTTGAAATTATAAAAAAAAGGGTTGAAGATGAAGAAAATGGGACAATATGTATTATATAGATATGGAGATCCTTCGCTAGCTGCATGGGGGAACCATCGCAATCCCTCTCAAGGCAGATCTATATGCATTGTCTGCTCCTAGGCCTTTCGTCCGCTGGATCGGACTCATCAGGGAGACACAGCTGATTGTGCTCTTGGCTCCGATATATATATATATATTATATATATATATTACCTGCACTTTAGCCTGCACTTGTTTTTCCCCCACTATTTTAATTGTTCAGCATTATATATATATATATATATATATATATATATAATGCTGAACAATTAAGTAGTGGGGTGAGAACAAGTGCATGTTAACAATTCTTCCATCATTATAATAATGACTTGGCAAAGATTTGAAAAAAAGAGGAAAAAAAATGAAGAAAATATATATGTTATGAATGTGAAACCCTTTACTAGCTGCATGAGAGAGCCATCACAATTTCTCTTGAAGACAGATTTATAGGTATTGCCTGCTCCTTGGCCTTTCGTCCGCTTGATCGGACTCATCAGAGAGACACGGATGATTGTGTCTGTGCTCTTGGTGTCAAATAGAGACACACCACAGTCCGTAATTCTGTGGTGTTCGCACCACCAAGGGTTAAAAAAAAAGAATCCAACAGCACCCCCAAAGCAGCCAGCGAAAGGTAGAAAATAAAACAAAACGAAAGTGTAGAGAGGAAAAAAGTTGCTGAAAAACTAAAACCAGTACGTAAACAGTATAAAATATAGGGGACAATCTTGAGCGTATGCTTGAGGATCCATTTAAGGATGCAAGGGAGATCAAAAGATATGGAACAGTCTGAGTGGTCGGCTCTGCTGTTCAATAACTCAAGCATTGTCAGCGGCTAAGAATTGTGCAAAAACAACCTTTACTTGGATCTCCTAAGAGATGCAATCGCCCACTGATTGACCAAACAAGATAATGCGAACAATTAAGTAGTGGGGGAAAACAAGTACAGGTTAACAATTCTTTCCATCATTATAATAATGACTTGGCAAAGATTTGAAGAAAAGAAAAGAAAAATTGGTTTGACATATTTTATTCAACTTCTTGTGCAACAAACTGCGCGGAAGAATAAGACTGGGTCATCTCTGACTTTATAGTTGTAGTAGAATGGTACATATATTCCTCCTTTCTAGAAAAGAGAGAGATCGCCCTTCAATTAATCCCATTCTTGTTGTAATTGTGCATGTGTTCGTTTTAGACCTGGTTACCTATGGAACTCTTTACCCCATTTCAGACCCAATAAACATCGGATGACACATAGCCGGCCAACCGTCTTCCCGTTGGCAGAAGATATTGCTGCTGGAAGTGCAAGACTGAGGAACAGATCCTGTCTCTTGGCCATCAGGACAATCAATCTGAAGACTCTGCCACCTCCTTCTCTACATGTCCAAGACTGCCTCACCTATGTCGTGTTGAATGTATTAATGGCGATAATTCGACATCATTGCGTGCCTGCGTGTGTGCGTGTGTATCTGTGGGGTGGTGTGTGTGTGTGTGTGTGTGTGTGTGTGGGGTGTGTGTGTGTCTGTGTGTGTGTTGTGTGTGTGTGTGTGTGTGTGTGAGAGAGAGAGAGAGAGAGAGAGCGTGTGTGTGTGTTTGTGTGTGTGTGTGTGTGTGTGTGTGTGTGTGTGTGGTGTGTGTGTGTGTGTGTGTGTGTTTGTGTGTGTTTATGACCATTTATTCATATGTTCTAAATAGCTTCTTTTTTACTCCATCAAAATTCCATGTTACTAATTGAAATCGCTTGTATTGAATCTTGTCACCTTTCATGTACATGCTGTCTGTGTTTGTGTGTTAGACACCGCAAAACCCAAAAACAAATCCGTTTGTCTCCCCACTTGCGAATAAACAATTTTGAATCTTTCTTTTTAGGATTGATTAACTAATGACATTCAGGTTTACGTCTACAACTACCTCAAGGTAATATATAAGGGATGGAGATAGCGATCTCAGGAGATTTGGGACAAAGCGCTTATCCAACACTAACTGAGACCTCCAGAACGACAACACGATAATACCGGCCGTGAAAAAGGGCAGATATAAATGGTCGATGCCAGCACGGTTCTGACTGGCAACGTCTGCTCTGGGGGCCATGGCAACAGGTCACCATGTTTTCCCATTAAGATTGTTTGGGGAGCGATGGCAGTTAAGTCGCCTTGTTGGACAGATGTTTGTTCAAGTGACATGTCCTTATGGCCACCATCTTGATGCTTAATTAAGCATCATCTTGTCATCAAAGAAACTTCAGTTTGGCTTGCAACAGAAGAATGTTTGGCGCCAGCACAGGTTTGAAATAAGAGCTTTGACTAGTCTTGACAGCGTCTGCATGACATTTTACCTCATATCACACGCACTCTGTTTCAGTTTGTCTGTCTAATTGCTTCTTTTAACGATTATTTTTCATTCCAGTGTATCTGTTTCACGGTGCGTTACAAGATCCTTTCATCACTGTTTTATTTCTCTCTCCTGAGGGTGAACTGTCAAACTCTTTAATATTGCGTATCGTTTCCCGTCCCAGTGTGAACATCACACTCTATTTACGGCCTAATCTCCCTCCCAGGATGGCCTTTGAGAATCGAACCGTGTGAGTCTTCACAGAAACATTTCCTTTAATCATCACTGAACCAGTCAGGGAACGTGGTTGCTTTTTTTTCCTGTTGTGTGTATGTTTTTTGTTTGTTTGTTTTTTGGTTGTTGGTTTTTTTTTAATTACTGAAATCAAAGTTACTAATTATTTTGTTTGCAATTTAAATTACAAATGTTCACTGATTTTGGTTTCTCTTAACGTCGAAAAATGAACAGAAAGAATATTAAAGACAAATGGTGAACAGACATTACAAAAATACCATAAAAGCAAGGATGAAAATATATTTCCGTTTGGGTGGAACGAAGGTATCGTATACAGGGCCGACAAATCTGAACATACTGGGGTTTTTTCATGTTGCATGACGTAGCTTCTGTCCATATGTCTGACGAGCACGTGCCAGTAATCGAAAACAACAAAACGGATTCAAATGATAGTTATAACATTACAAAAAGTGTGTTGAAGGCTACCATAAAAATGTTTTTAAAAAGAGAGAGAGAGAGAGAGAGGAGAGAGAGAGAGAGAGAGAGAGGAGAGAGATTTCAAATCTTACATATTTGTGAACACAGCATTTCAGGACCTCGTTTGACTTTTAAAAAAATACAAATTCGTTTGATCTATTTTTTTCTTCAGAAATTTTAAGTCTGTGTATTATTGTTCTTGTTGTTTTTGTTGTTGTTGTCGTTGTTTCAATATGTTAACCAAATCATGTATTTTTATACACGTTTGAGAATATAACATTGCAAGACCTTCGTCGGACTCTGAAAAGTACAGCTTTGAAAAGTACAGTTTACTTTGATCTCTGTTTTTCTGTAAGTGTGTGTGTGTGTGTGTTTCAATATATTTACCAAATCGTATAGAATGCGATATTTTCGTTCAATATTTACAGATAATGCGTCTTTCTTATTCAAATGTGAGTAAAACAGTACGTTGTGCCAGCAACAGAAGAAGGTAGAGTGTGACATGGATTAGCTCATTTTGATGAAAACCAAGTATTAGTATTTTGTCAGTTTGATAAAGGAACTCGTCAATTATGTTAGCAGGGTGCACACAACTTTTTCTCTTAGAAACGTATTAGTCTTTGTACATGGAACGCACGGATTGGAGAGAAGGGACATGTCAACCAATGCAGAGGTCTTTCTCCTGGGAACATACCCGATTGTCTGTTGGGAACAACTAAGTACTTCTTTTAGAAACATATCAATCGTTCTGCTGATTGTTTGGGTGGTTGGGGGCAGGTGAGTTATCAGTCTCTTTGTGTGGATCCACAAGTATTTTTCTTGGGAATTCTTTCTTTGAGAATAAAAATCTTTTTACTGGGGGGGGGGGGGGGGGGGGGGGGGGGGGGGGGGGGGGGGGGGGGGGGCTATTGATCTCTCTTAGGAACATGTCACATAGCTGTCTTAACCACACCAGTATGTTTTCTTGCATGTCTTTAGTGAATCCTGTATTAATCGCTCTTCAACTGTTCGGAACTCGGTTTCTTGTAAAAGGTATGTTAAGAAAAATTCTGTGGTGTTCAGAGACGTGTTCCAGAATTAGTCCTGAAAGTATCGCCAAAAGTCATGACAATTTTTATGCTGGACGTTCTGACATTTGACTAAAAGCTGATTAAATGATTAATATGTTCGAATAAATGATTAATATGTTCAAAATTCTAAGAGGAAGACCATCCACTAATCACTTGGTGGTAAATGTGTTGTCAATAGTCATCGCCATGTGTTTCTGCTCACGCTGTCTCTACTTTGAATGGATCATGTTATTCCTAAAAATTTTGTTAAAATGCAGGTTTTAATCTAAACTTCAATATCCGTGAATATCATTTGTAATTACAACCCAACAAACTGTAATGTAGCATATGTCAAAACAAAATCACCCCATCTGCGGATCGTTACACTTACAGCACATTGAATTGTTTTCTTTGTTTTTTTCTAATTTCAAAGCAAAAGTAGTTAAATAATATTATGATTTTCCATTTTCCTGCCTTCCAGCCCATCTCCTCCCAGATCCCTCCATTCACTTTGCTGACCACTAAACTATTCTGTGAGGTGAAAAGGGCCTTTGAAAAGGTGTAGCTTCGTGTAGGGAGGGCTATCAGAGATCATTGTTTCTGTAGACAGCCATCGGGTTTCGTAAAGGAAGTCGTTACACTTTACTGTCATGAGTCATTGAGCTTTCTGTCAGAATTTTATCGGCCTTTCTTTCAGCTGACAGCGCAATTTCTGGAAAGGGACATCGGTCGATTTCCAAGACAAAATCGGTGGTAAGTTTTGTCTTTCCTTTTCAATCGAGTCGCTGCCTTTACTGCCTTCTCCCCTCCCCCCCCCCCCCCTCCCTCCAACCTCTCTCTCTCTCTCTCTCTCTCTCTCTCTCTCTCTCTCTCTCTCTCTCTCTCTCTCTCTCTCTCTCTCTTCTACGTTTACTCCCAACTTCTACGTTTATTCTCTCGCAAACAGAAAGAGAGAGAGACCGCATACTTGAGTGTTTTATTGATGAAATGTAAACGTCCTTCTCTTTCGAACTATTGTTTTTAATACTTGGGATAAGACTGGTGTTTCTGTGTGGAGACACTGCACTGTTCGTAACGAGACACATACGTCTCTTCATGGGACAAACTTGGTGCTATGTGTCCTCTTGCCTTCCAATCTCTCTCTCCCCCCCCCCCCCCCCCCCCCCCCCCCCCCCCCCTCTCTCCCTCTC